>CM070592.1:15555391-16762023 GCA_036346355.1 Rhipidocladum racemiflorum | reverse complement strand
TCTTTAGACAACCAAAGAAAGTTTCTTTAACAATATCTAGTCTACATCATCTTAATGTTTTAACTATGCATTAGGGTTTAAAACTTTAAACATAATCGAGGGTCATAAGCACTTTCAAAGCAAGGCAATAGATTCTAAGCATGTACATTAACATATTTATTCATTCTCATTATAGGGTAATCTGCAACACTAGAAGTTCATTTAATCTTAAGCTAAACACAAATATTACTTTTAACTGATTCAACTCACCAATTAACTTAAGAACAAATCATTTCCAATAACCACATTGTTACATACTACATGACATGCTAAACAACCATTTTCACTTTTGACAAACAAGATGCAACTCCACTTTTAAGGACAACCACAACTCATGAACGAGCGAACATCGTTAGACAATTTCTCCTTTCCTGTGCAAGGAAGAAAACAAAACTCTAACAGAAATGCAGGAGAGTTCCACTCTCAAGTTCCCAAATTTGCCCACAAAACTCTTCAAGAAATCTCAAGATCCATACTTCCAAGAAGGAAGAAGGATGCACTAGGGAAAACAAAATGTTCAACCAAACCTTTTCCGATAAAGTTACAAAACTTAGCTCCACCCAACCTAAGGTCGGCACTAGGATAACTTCAACTCTTTTCTCAGATAGAGAGGACAACAACCACATATGTTTCCTCCCTAAAACAATCCACAATAACCAAAGAAACCGGGTGTCAAAGCAAAGGCGACTAAAAAGGCGCAACTCTAAACTCTTCTTCTTCGTTTCCAACCAAGGAAGACCAAAAACCACAAATCGCATACGGAATGATCCGCGAAAAATCCAATACCAAACATTTTTCTTTTAGTTTCCATCAACTAAAACCAAGAAAACCAACCAAAACCAACCGTCAGAACGGTGAAGAACATACGAAGGAACCCACCACCAAACTCTTCTATTTGACTCCCGTCAACTACCCGATCTACGACAGAAAGGGTAAGCACTCTTCTCCTACAGGGGTTAATAGTTCTTCGGTGATGGCGCTAACCGGCCACACCGTCACACTTCACCCTTACAATGAATAAAGAGAGGTGACCGAAACCCTTCGGCACCACAACCCCACTTTAACATAATAACATGAACAATTCCATTCAATTCTTTCATAAACATAACAACATACATAAACAAATGTAGCATTCAACATCAAGGCTCAAATACAACATTTAAGCGTAAAGCAACGATTCCCATACCCTTTCCTACTGTGCCTCCATGTGTGTCAAATTTTAAATTAGTTATACCACTTTTGCAAGTTTTAATGTTGCTATCCTATAACAAAGTTTTAGTTAAGACCTAAGCCATGTTTCTAAGTTATTCCACATCACATTTTAGTTATACCCTATAACATGATACAAAAAAATTCACATTCCAAGGACCTACAGCCCGCTCTGATACCAACTGTAACACCCCGGCATTTAATATGCCTGAATGCTACCAAACACAAGCTAAACAACATCTAAATACCACATTTAATCATAAATTCCAGCAAAGCTACATATGCTAAAAACCGATATCTCGGCAGCATCTCCTTTGCTTTTCCATGAGTTAACACAATAACACAATCATGGCAAGATATAACATGGCACACGGCATCTATAACATCAACATAAATGGACATAACATCAAATTACGCCAAAAAATACTACGCTCAACTACTTCATAAACTATAACGAAGCAAATAAGGAATCACTAGCATGCTAAATTAAACCATACATTAAGTTTAAGGCACAACTCTTAATATCATGTCTCCAAGTGATTAATTATGGACTATGATGGTGGAGCTACGTGTAGAAGTGTAGCTAGACCCCTTTTTCCCGCATGCCGATCTCAAAGTACCTAAAAACAACATAAAACACAAGCGTGAGTTCGAAAACTCAGCAAGCATATTGTAATGGACAACAAGATCATTTACAAGACAATACTACCTTACATCACATATAACATCTCATACTTGAGCACATAACAACATCATCATCATTAAATATGCATTGCAATGCAATGCAATGCAATGTTATGCTCATATCTCCTTGGAAACTCATACCGGTATGGTTGAGCACACACCCGTCGGTGTGCACCCTCTCCCCCCTTCCATCCCGATGATGGAGGGTGCCTACTCCTCGCTTCCATTCACCACGTGAATGGAATCACGATGTAGGTCTAACTCAATGGCGTTCCGGACTAGTCATAACTTTCTCACCGACCTTCCCCGGATTAGTTATGACTTTCTCACCACCCTCGCCCCATCTCATGTCATGCATGCAACGATGCCAATTATCATATCTCATTTGTACATAAACATATGGCATCTCATCATGACAAATACAGACACATGGCATCGAATCATGATAAGTATAAACGCATAGCATCATATCGTGATAATCATACTCAATATATCATTGGAAAACAGCAAGCATGGCAAGTGATCATAGCAAGTATTCAATCTTTCATCCAATATCAACAAGCAACCTACAATCCGCTATACATTACAACACACTTGCCTCAACCGCGGGCGGCGGATTTGTGGGACATAGAGGGCACTCCCGGTGTCACACCACCTGCACATAGGCATCACACACTCACAATAATGCCCACAAAACAGTACATAAATCCCCATCTAACCCAACATTGCCCACTACTCGCAAAAGTAAAAACAGAGGTTCTGTCCCGGCGGGACAGCAGCCTTGCAAAAGCCATAACTTGAGTTCTGGGACTCCAAATCAATTAAACGAGTACACCGTCGCGAAGCTTAGGAAATTTCCCAACTTTTTCTAGTTATACGGAAAGACTAATTCGGACTCTAAAATTGTTTAATCTACAGATTACCACAATCTGTTCCAATCGCGTCACAGATTTTAACACGCTCGGTAAAACAGCCATAACTTCCAAACGGCTGGGCAGAATTTCAATTTATTTATATGCACTGAAAGGTAATGAAATTATCTACAACTTCCTAGAAGTCTGTACGGCCATATTCCAACTCTAAATTGGCGAAAACGCGAACCCTAGCTCGACTGCTCAATCTGCCCGAAAACAGAAACGTGGCAACATATAGATCTAACCCAAATTACTCAAATCCAACACCTCCAATTGATCAAAAAAACTTGATAAACTCCCTAATAACAGTACCTAGCTCATCCCCGAGGAGCCCCATGATCATACCTTTGCCCGACGCACGAAAACTCCAATCGATCTCCTCTCTCCTCGCTCCTCGCACCTCGCTCCTCGCTCCTCGGATGGATCCATGAGGATGCAGGGGTGGGGAGGTCACCCTAGGGCAGCAAGGTGGGTGGAGGAGAGGTGGTGTGCAATGGGGAGCAATGGGGGCGCCATGGGGGCAAGAGATGGGGCGGCTAGGAGGTGGAGGGAGGAGGAAGGGTGGCGGCTAGGGTTAGGGGCGCATGGGGCAGGGGTGGACGCCCCAAGTGCTGGTGGGGAGCCCTTTTACCAGCCCCCACACCCAAACCTAGTCCGTTACGGAGACCTACTCCATCCCACCAAAGCCCACCAAGGCCCAAACTCCCCCGGGAAGGCCCAAAACCCCAGAAACGGCCCGAAAACGGCCCGGAAAAGCTATTAACCTCCATATCCTATAGTTTTAACCTTAATTCCACATCTCATAATGTTATTAACCTTATCATGCACGTTAAATAAGGTTACGACACTCCGTGGTGTCACAACACTTCAAAAGGCCCAAAAACGCGAGTAAACCTCTAGCCGTAAGATTTTCTTCTCTAATTTCACAATTTGTAATGTCACACCAAAACGTAGTGTCACATCTGCCTCATGTTCAGGTCTGATTGGGTGAAGATGTACTTAAGACTCTTATGGTCCGTGTATACTTCACATCTGTTTCCAATCAAATAGTGACGCCATAACTTCAAAGCATGCACTACGGCAGCTAGCTCTAGGTCATGTGTCGGATAATTCTCCTCATGTGGCCTCAACTGCCTTGACACGTAAGCGACGACCTTTCAGTTCTGCATCAGCACACATCCAAGTCCTTGGCGCGATGAGTCACAATAAATATCAAAATTTTGATTGACGTCCGGTAGAATTAACACCGGTGCTGATGTCAATCGTTTCTTCAGCTCCTGAAAACCTTTTTCACACTCTGGCGTGCATGCAAACTTCTTCTCCTTTTTCAGCAATTGCGTAAGACGTTTCGCAATTGTTGAAAATTTTTCAATGAAACGGCGACAGTAACCTGCCATTCCAAGGAAACTTCGGATCTGGGTCACGGTCTTCGGCTGTTCCCAATGTAACACAGCTTCTACCTTGCTTGGATCTACGGCAACTCCTTCTGCGGTCATTACATGTCCAAGGAACTCCACCTTGTCCTTCCAAAAGTCACACTTGCTGAACTTGGCGAAAAGTTGTTGTTCCCTTAGCTTTTCCAAAACTTGCCTCAAGTGCTCTGCATGTTCATCCTCTGTCTTGGAGTAGATTAAGATATCATCTATGAAGACAACAACAAACTTGTCCAAATATTCCATGAACACCTTATTCATCATATTCATGAAATATGCTGGTGCATTCGTCAGACCAAAGGACATAACTGTAAACTCGTAGTGTCCATATCTTGATGAGAATGCGGTCTTCGGGATATCCTCTGATCGGATCTTCAACTGATGGTATCCCGATCTCAGATCAATTTTGGAGAAAACTCCGGCTCCTCTCAGCTGATCAAACAAATCATCGATCCTGGGTAGCGGATACTTATTTTTCACGGTAACTTCATTGAGTGCACGATAGTCAATGCACATCCTGAAACTTCTGTCCTTCTTCTTGACAAACAAAACTGGCGCTCTCCACGGCGACGAACTTGGTCTGATAAATCCTTTCTCCATCAACTCTTCAAGCTGCTTCTTCATCTCTACTAATTCCTCGGTGGACATCCGGTACGGTCTCTTTGCTATCGGCGTTGTACCAGGTACAAGCTCTATTACAAACTCTATGTCCCTGTCTGGCGGCATACCAGGTAAATCTTCAGGAAAAACATCCGGGTACTCATTCACCTCTGAGACATCTTCTATGCTGATTGCCTTGGTACTTTTAACCATCAACTATCCATCTCTAACGGCTGTAGCTTGAAATTCCATTTTCTTTCCACATGGGCTCTCAACTGAGATAGTCCTTCGTCCACAATCCAATACGGCCTTGTGCTTGGATAACCAATCCATTCCCAAAATAACATCTAAGGTCTGGGTCTCCAACATAATAAGGTTCGCTAGGAACTCTATCCCATCAATTAGTATTCTTACCACGGAGCATCCTGCTTTCGTTCGGAGTTCGGAACCTGGGGTTTGAACTAAAAGCATGCATTTAAGTCTTGCAATCTCCAAATCATTTTTAGCAGCAAAGTAACTTACCCAATACGACGTCTGTGGCATTCTGCAGTGCATGTGATACCACCTCTGTCGGGACCCGAATATGGGTGAGCCTACAGTCAGTATGGCTCTGATACCACCTCTGTCGGGACCCGAATTTGCAATTTCGGACCCTCTGTGTATTCAGCACTAGTCCAGGAACGCACTAGTGCACACAGTCTCAACATTGGTAAATATCACAATCATACCACTCGATACTAATAAAGTACTTAATAGTTAACCAAACTGGTTGCTTGACCTTATGGCCAAGTTACAAATATACGCCTCGCAGGGTGAAACTTAATAAGAAAGAAATAATAGCAGCGGAAAATAAGGTAACTTCGTGGCGCCATCCAGTATACCACAGGCAACGGACTGGGCTCGCTCCCTAGTTAGACGGATCTTCCAGAAGCTCCTCCTCCAAAGCTGGTGTTGACTCCTCTTCAACTGGTGTTGTATTGTGGCAAGGGTGAGTACTTGGTACTCAGCAAGTCATGCACCGAATGCAACTAATATACTACATGCATGGCTTAGTACAAACGAATAGCTCAGGGTATATTTGCATGAAACGGCATTTAACAAGTAGCATAAGTAGATTCGAAAGCAGTAGAAACAGATCAATAACTTTTCCAAGATTTTAGTACACATCTTTTCCAAATCCTAACTCACATTTCCTTCAACATCATTGTTAAACCAAACCCAGCCTTTCAAATCCAAGTTATTTTCAAGAAAGTCTAACCCTTGACTGTAATTCCCGAGCGATGTCCAATGCCGCGGACACGGCTATTCGAATAGATTTTACACTCTGCAGAGTTCATGCACTTTACCCACAAGATACAGTCAAACAACACAAAGGCGAGTGTCCGTAACAAAGTCTTTCGGAAACTTCTAACAGCACAAGTGGTCCTCCCCGGTGTTGCACACTAACCCTTCCATTAGCGAAGGCGAAGTTTAGGTCAAGCCACCGTTAGATGGGTACCTGGCCGTAGCCCCGGTACGCTCCCCCGTACAACTACACAAAGGGTGTAGTTGACATCCTGAGGTCCCACAGGTACGTTATTAGCAACTTAATCAACTAGGTCCGTCCCATTACAGACATGTGGTTGCACGTTTGACCCAGTTCAAAGGCTTGCAAGGTTAAGTCCTTAGGGTGACCAGGGCAAGACTACCCGAAGAACCAACACAACGTTCCCGGTGCAACAACTGGCCCACCCGATCATTCTTGCCACATGCCCCGGTCAAATCTATTTATCAAACCCCAGTTGAATACCATGCACCACGTGCCATCAACATCACATGATACCTTTCCAAAACAGGTTCAATATATCATTAAGTCAATATTAACATTTGATTGTTCAAATCATGTCATGAGCACGTAGCAGGTCTAAGCATTATACTACAACGGTCTAAATTCCCATGTTGGCAATTTAATAATGTCCAACTTGTAAACCACAACTAGGGTGACAAGGGTCATGGCACATATTTGATTAACCAAGGTGTCATACAGCAATTAGGCATTTATCTAATTCCCCACAATTTAAATAAAGTATTTTCTAATTAAACTAGCTTGCAATACATTGAATCAACATAGATTTCAAAATGGGATCAACATGGTCAAAGCACAACTTGCCTTCAAAGAGTACTTGTTCTTGGTCCTGAGCTGGCTCCTGGGTCAACACCTCTCCTTCGAAGCCTTCGGGCGCTTCAACGTCTACTCGTAAAGAGTGCAAATAGCAATAAATAAATAAACAGTCGACAAAAAGTGTCCAAACATCCAAATAAAGTTCATAAACAGAGAGAACATAATTTTATAAACTTTTAGAAACTGAAATCGTCAAATTCGGAGTTGAAACGCAAAAGTTATAGCAATTTTAAGTTTAAATAATCAATTAAATAATAATACAGAGAAAAACTTTGGTCCAAAAATTAAATAAAATTCATCATTAAGTAGATCTCAATTTTATACAAATTTAGAAATTTGAATCACTCAAATCGGAGTTAAAATGCAAAAGTTATAATCATTTGAAGTTTTGAAATTCAAATTAAACATTAAACCGAATTAATATTTCATTTTCTTTTTCGGAAAGTAATTTATTGCGTCAGCAAGGACACGTGTCAACCTCTGATTGGGCGGCTGACGTCAGCCGGTCAACGGGCTCAGCCCACGGCTCGGCTCGGGTCCACCGTGGACCCGGTCCACGGCTCCGCGTGCGGCTGACAGGTGGGACCCACCGATGACGTCAGCGGTGACGTCAGCGGTGCTCGGTCGAGGCGTCTGACAGGTGGGGCCCACCGATGACGTCATGGGTGACGTCACGGTGCGGTCGCTGACACGCGGGCCCGGCGTTTAGAGCCCCACGCCCACGCCCGCGTGGCGCGGCAGTTCGGTTTCCCGAACACGTGGCTCGATCCGAGCCGTTGGTTTGAAAACCGACGGCTAGGATTGGATCTGGGCTACACGCATTGGAGCGGACGTGGTCGATCTGGGCCGTTGGATCTTGATCCAATGGTCCTGATCCAATCTAGTTCTTACGGGTTTGGGAAAACACGTGACTCACCGTAACCATTTGATCTTGATCTAACGGCTGAGATCTGTCCTAGGCTGGTGCAGTTCTAGCTACGTGGCACAATCTAAGCCGTTGGATCTAGATCCAACGGTTGGGATTAGATCTGGGATTTTCAATGGGGAACTCACCGAGGGTGACGTGGCGTGATCTGGTCCGCTTGATGAAGATCCGACGGCTGGCAGAGCTCGCGGGGACGGCGGCGGTGCGACGGAGCTAAGTTGGCCAGAGCTGGGGACGGCGACCTCTCGAACGGCGTTTCCGTGCGTCTCCGGCGAAGGGAGTGGTGCTCCCGAACGCGTCTTGGCCTGGGGAATCCGGATCTGGGCTTGACGGCGGCGAAACACGCAAGAAACCATGGCGGAGCGAAGAATCAACTACGGCGAGCTCTAGCAGCTAGACGGCGGCGGCTCAGGCGAGGTGAGTTAGGGCTATGGGTGCGCGTGGAAGAGGCAATCATGACCGTGGCGGCAGCGCATTAAATAGGGGCCTCGGCTTCCGTGAATCTCGCGGAAACCGAGGTCCACCCGCAGGCGGCGGCGGAGTCCGACGAGGACTCGGAGAGGGGCGACGTGGCACACGCTCAGCCGTTGGCTCAAGATCCAACGGTTTGGGGGTTTGGGCTCGGGTCCGGCTCGGGCGACCTGGCTGGCTCTGTCGGAGTCGGGCTCGGGTGACGTGGCTCAATCGTGGCCGTTGGATCAAGATCCAACAGTCACGTGGTTAGGATTCGGGTCTGGCTCGGGTCAGACTCGAGTCTGACTCAGACTCTGGTCCGGTCGGATGAACAGTACAAACCCACTCGCTATTTTCCAGCGATTAAATAATTCAATTAATTCCCAGAAATTCATTTAATTCATTAAAAATAGCAAAATACTCAGAAAAATTCTAAAAAAATTCTGGAAAATATTTTGGATCATTTTGGACTCAAATAAAATATTTCCAACAAAATTTTATTTGCAAAGTTAAATTCTCTAATTATTTCAAAATGGAATATATTCGAATAAATTCCAAATAAATCCAAATAAATTCCAGAAAATTCCAAAAATTCACCAAAGTGCCAAATCACACATGAATTTAAGAAAAACAAAATTTTGGGGTGTTACACCAGGGTAGGTTTCACTTCTGATGCGGCCAAGAATCCTTCTGGCACTACTTCAATCTGCATCTTCTGGAAATCCTTACATAGCTCTTCCTGACTCGCGGCTATCAACATGTTCACTGTATGGCTCTTCCTACTCAAGGCATCGGCCACCACATTGGCCTTCCCGAGATGGTAGTGGATTCCCACATTATAATCCTTGATCAGTTCGAACCATCTCCTCTGCCGCATGTTCAGGTCTGACTGGGTGAATATATACTTAAGGCTCTTATGATCCGTATACACTTCACATCTGTTCCCGATCAAATAGTGACGCCATAACTTCAAAGCATGCACTACGGCAGCTAGCTCTAGGTCGTGCATCGGATAATTCTCCTCATGCGGCCTCAATTGCCTCGACGCATATGCGACGACCTTCCCATTCTGCATCAGCACACATCCAAGCCCTTGTTGCGATGCATCACAGTAAATATCAAAGCTTTGATTGACGTCTGGTAGAACTAACACTGGTGCCGATGTCAATCACTTCTTCAACTCTTGAAAACCCTTCTCGCACTCTGGCATCCAGGCAAACTTCTTCTCCTTCTTCAACAATTGCGTTAGGGGTCTCGCAATCGTCGAAAATCCTTCGATGAAGCGGCGGTAGTAACCTGCCATCCCAAGGAAACTACGAATCTGGGTCACGGTCTTCGGCTTTTCCCAATGTAACACAGCTTCTACCTTGCTTGGATCTACCGCAACTCCTTCTGCGGTCATTACATGTCCAAGGAATTCTACCTTGTCTTTCCAAAAATCGCACTTGCTGAACTTGGCGAAGAGTTGTTGTTCCCTCAACTTCTCCAAAACTCGCCTTAGATGCTCTGCATGCTCTTCCTTTGTCTTGGAGTAGATGAGAATGTCATCTATGAACACAACGACAAACTTATCCAAGTACTCCATGAAAACCTTGTTCATCATATTCATGAAGTAAGCTGGCGCTTTTGTCAGACCGAAGGACATAACAGTAAACTCGTAATGTCCATATCTTCACGAGAATGCGGTCTTCGGAATATCTTCCGATCGGATCTTCAGCTGGTGGTATCCGGATCTCAGATAAATCTTGGAGAAAACTCCGGCTCCTCTTAGCTGATCAAACAGGTCATCGATCCTGGGTAGCGGGTACTTATTCTTCACGGTGACTTCATTGAGTGCACGGTAGTCAATGCACATCCTGAAACTCCGATCCTTCTTCTTGACGAACAGAACTGGCGCTCCCCATGGCGACGAACTCAGTCTGATGAATCCTTTCTCCATCAGCTCTTCAAGCTGTTTCTTCATCTCCACCAATTCTTCAGTGGACATCCGATATGGTCTCTTCGCTATCGGTATTGTGCAGTACAAGCTCTATCACAAACTCTATGTCTCTGTCGGGCGGCATCCCAGGTAGGTCTTCAGGAAAAACATCTGGATACTCACTCACCATTGAGACATCCTCTATGATGATCGCCTTGTCGCTGTTAACCATCAACTATCCATCTCTAACGGCAGTCGCTTGAAATTCCACTTTTCTTCCACACGGCTTTCAACTGATATGACTCTTCGTCCACAGTCTAGCATGGCCTTGCGTTTGGACAACCAATCCATTCCCAAAATAACATCTAGAGTCCGGGTTCCCAATATAATCAAGTTCGCTAAGAACTCTACCCCATCTATTAGTATTCTCACCCCAGAACATCCTACTTGAGATCAGAGTTCTGACCCAGGGGTTTGAACTATAAGCATGCACTTAAGATCCACAATCTCCAAATCATTCTTAGAAACAAAATATCGGGAAACAAACGAATGCGAAGCTCCGGAGTCAAACAAAAATGTTGCAGGTACTGAGTTGACAAGTATCTTACCCAGTATGATGTTTGTGGCATTCTGGAGTGCCTCTGCGGTCACGTGATTGACTCTGCCTCTCACCACGGTCTGGGGTGCAGCTCTGTGTCTTTGCTCCACGGTTTTCTCCTGGTGCAGGTGTCCTAGCCGGTGTGGATCCCAAGTGGAAGCGAACTGGGGTCACTCCTGCTATCTTCTTAGGGCGACTGTTGGAGAAATGCCCTGGCTCATTGCATGTACAGCAGCGCCTCACTGTGCCCTGCTGGTTGCTTGTAGCGGCGTTCCTGGCTGGGGCTGGGGTCTAGAAATTCTAATTCACAGGTCTCGGTGCTGGCGACGGTGTCCTCGCTGCAATCTGCGGTTGGAATCTGAAAAACTGATTCGGCGCAACCCGCAGACGCTGCTACGCTCCCTGACGTGACCCTTGCTGCTGCATTTTGCGCTTCCTATTTTCATCCAACTCCTTGCGCTTGTCCTCAAGAATAAGCGCTTTGTTCACAAGCTCCTGGAAATCTGGGAAGGTGTGGGTGATCAGTCCCACCTGCAGTCCTGAGTTGAGTCCCTTCATAAAGCGAGACTGTCTAGCCTTATCTGTCGCTACATCTTCGGGCGCATAGCGTGCAAGCTATGTGAACTTGTTCAGGTATTCTAACACCGGTTGATTACCTTGCTTCAATGCCATGAACTCTTCCTTCTTAAGGTCCATTATCCCTTCAGGCACGTGATACTGATGAAATGCGGCTGTAAACTCCTCTCAAGTCATATCATGTGGATTCTACAGCGTGGCACAGAAGTTCTCCCACCATTCAGCGGCGGTCCCTTCCAATTGATGAGAGGCGTAAAGCACCTTCTCATTTCCCATGCACTGGGCAATGTGTAACTTCCTTTCTATTGACCTTAGCCAATCATCCGCCTCCAGTGGATTGGCATTCCCAGGGAATGTGGGCGGATGAGTCCTCATGAACTCCGACAACTTTGCTCCCTGTCGTTGTCCCTGATTTGCTTGGTTAGCGGCGGCCTGAGCAGTGACCTGCTGTATCTACTGCATCATAGCATGCATCAACTGGGTCTGAGCGGCAAGAAAAGCTCCAAAGTTCTGCATGTTGACTGGCGGTGCTGGTTGGGATGCAGGTGCTCCATCATTAGGGTTTCCAGCTGGACGAGAACCACTCCCATTGCCTCCAAGGTTTCCGTGGGTGTTCACCATCTGTTGATTGCTCCAAGGTTTAAGACAAGAGGGAACAAGCATAGACAAGTAGTAGAGTAACTTATGCGGGGAGGTGTAATTCAAAACCAACTTTATTAACTATAACATAATAATATCTTGGTATGGTTGCTTACAATGCCTAAGGGCCTGTGTCAAGGCCCCAAACTTTCAAAATTCTGGAGCATCCGGAGTATCCGGATCAGCATCCGGATCAGCATCCGGAGTGTCCGGATCCAACCCGGAATGTCCGAATAAGAGTCCGGAGTATCCGGATTGGGCTGACCGAGCGCCCCAACCCGGAGTGTCCGGACCAAATGTCCGGAGTGTCCGGGTTGACTATACCGAAGACCCCAACCCGGAGTCTCCGGGTTAATGTCCGGAGTGTCCGGTATGTTCGGGGTGGGGCTATAAACACTTGTTTTCTTAGCCTCCCCACCACTCCTCCTCATACCTCCTAGCCTTCCACACTTCTTGGTGCTTCTCCCCACCACCCCCCTAGCTCCACTCCGGCGAGCCCACCGGCCGACGACCTCCGTGGCTCCTCCCCGGCGTCCTCTAGCTCGTCCTCGCGCCGGCATCCTCCTTCCTCCACCCGGCATTGCTTCTCCTCCATCTTCCTTGGAGGTAGGTCTCTCTCTTGGGGGTTGATCCGTGGGATTCTTGGGTGCTAGGGTCATCAATGGTGGGAGTTAGAGCTTAGGTTTAGATTTGAAGTTTCGGAGTTGGATCTTGAGCTTTAGGGTTTTTGGTTGTAGTGGTCCTAGGGTTAGTGTGGGGCTTGGATTGATGAATGTGGGTGCTAGTATGGTTGATCGGGTAGTAGTAATGCCGATCCAAGGGTTGATTAGGGTTGGTTAGAGGTTCTATGGATTAGTGTCTTTTCTCGTGGAGTAAGCTAGTTAGGAGCTTCTCCGGCTTAGCCACGTGTAGGAAAGTCATAGATCGGGGTCTCGTGGTGCCGTAGGGCTTGGTGGTACCTCGATCCCTCGTGATAATTAGGCGAGGCGCTGGGCGGAGTGTCGGACCCCAGTCCGGAGTGTCCGCCCTAGGCCGGAGTATCCGGTCGTGTGTGGCCGGAGTGTCCGGGTTAGCCGGACTGTCCGGGTTCACCTGATCTGTTCGGTTGGGGATTTTGCGTTGATGCGTCGGGGTTTTGTTCTAATTGTTTCTTTGCATGGCATGCATCTCATTGTGCATTGTACTCGTGTAGAGAACGATCCCTGGCAACCGACGTGGCCGTGGTTGAGGGAGTTGCCGAAGGGCACGCGTTCTTTGTCGATCCGCGAAGCGGTGCAAGCACCTAAGCATGTTTATCCTTATGTATCGTTATTTTTGAGAATAATGTGATTAATTGAAATGTTAAGTATTGCATTAGGAATTGCCATGTGGGATAGGAATAGATCCTATTTGCTGCACATACACTCCTTGAAAATTTTGGAATACTTCCTTCGGAATTAATATATGGGTATTAATGAGTCCGTGCTTAGAATGCTTAGATGTCGGGGTTTGGGCCAAGTGACGGAGGGTTCTGTCACTTTGCGGTTGTTATTAATACACACATACTACATTATGTTGGACTTGGAATTGGGAAAGGTTTTGGAAAGAAATGAATTGTGGACCGGGCGGGGAGTTGGTTCATTTGGGTATGGAGACTCAAATGTGTAGCCCCGTCTGTGTCAGTTGAGGACCGATCCGTAAGTAGAATCAGATTGAGTACACCCCGGTTGGTCGCATGCCCGATTATGGTACGGTAAGCCACTCTTTCTCTCATATGGAATCGATGGACTGTAACTTCCTGTGGTTGGACGTGGTTGAGGGCGAGGCTTAGGCCGACTCTCGAGCGCCAAGCCGGGCTTGGGGCTGCTCGAGGGGGTGCTAGGTTTTCGGGCCACAGGAGGACGCTTCAGCGATTGGGTATGATTGGGAGGGGGTTGACACTAGGCCCTTGTGGTAAGTGTCGTGCGATCAATGCTTCCCTGCAGGGTTAATTAAGCGATTCGAATTGCCGCGCTCTCGGATATGAGCAAGCTTGATCTGAACTTCTTCTGCGTAGTAAATAACTTGAACTTGTGGTTCGCCGTTGGGCTTGAGCTAAATTTTTATATGTGATGACTTGCTTTACATTCTGTTAATTACAATATCCTGCTAGAAGTAGGTCTGTTACTAACGCTAACTTTATTGAGAAAAACTTGAGTAGATGGCAAAAATTGAAACAAAGTTAAGCATTTCCGCACTTTTAACCTAAGCCTGTTTACCTTGCTACCGCCAAATGCATCTCCTTTGGAGTCGGTCATATATGGACCACGGGTAAGACTTGCGAGTACCTTTCGTACTCAGGCTTCTGCTTTGTGGTTTTGCAGGTGAGGATCCAGCGGGGTGCGAGTTTTGCCCCTACTGCCTATCGGTGACCGGGCGGGGCACCAAGTAGAGGCTGTCGACGTTGTACGCCCGGAAGTGTTCGGGGCATGACACTTCCGGAGGTGTTTTACTTTTGTTTGTATAGAGTGGGTGGTCTTACTTTTGTGACCAGTTGCTACTTTTATTTCTGTAATGGAATTGTCTGCTTTTCGCTTGGTCGTTTTGTTGGTTGTCTTTGTTGGGCCTCTTTGTGCCGTGTGGTGTTTGTTTGCTTCCGCGTTCTTGCGTCTCTGGTAGTGAGCTTGGGGGCTCGATGCCCCTTTGTGCGAATTGATTATTGATATGGCATTGGAAACCGGTATGTGGGGATCCTGGGCGAGTTTCGGATCGCATACCGGGGGAATACCGGGGTTGTCGGCGAGTCGTTTGGATGTTTGTAGAGTTGTCTCGTTTGGGCTTGGGTATTAGCATCGGGATCACCTCCGATGGTCTGTTGCTAGGATCCAAATCCGCCGGGTACGACTGTTCATCCAATAACTCGAGGACGATCTGGGCGGCTCCTCTCACAGGTTGGTATCAGAGCAAGGCGCACAAAGACGGACCCCAACTTGACGACCAGTTAGGAGATTGCTTAGGATTGTCTTTAATGCATTAGATAGAAAGTAATATTTATCCCCGCCCTGTGCTTATTAGTGGTGAGTGTGAGTTGCGTCGGAATCGTGCATCTCATGTTATTTCATGCATGTGCCATGCCATCTGCAGTGTGAGTTGTGTTCTACCTTTGGGCGTAATAGACTTGTTGGACTCCAATGTGGAGTGCTACAGTCTGGCTTGGGTTGTCTTGCGGGTTTTGTTCGGGTTAGGACATGTTCCCTCCTGTGGTTCTAACTCTTGTTGTCCGGCCTTGGTTGATTACAGTATGAGGACCCGTGGAGGAATGGGCGATGATGATGGTGCTGGGCGATCACAGCCTGGCCGTGGTGATCCGCCTCCCCCTCCCAATGTGCTGGATATCATGATGCGGTCGGAGCAGAACCAGGAGGCCACCAACCGGATCCTTGAGATGCTGGTCCAGGATCGGGTCCAGCAGGGCGGCCGAGGTGATGGGCGAGGTCGGCCCACCAGCTATCTCGACTTCCTGCACACGCAGCCACCGGTCTTCTCACGGGCTGCCGATCCGTTGGAGGCCGACGATTGGCTGCGCACGATAGAGCAGAAGTTTGCTCTTATCGACTGTGGGGAGCTCCAGAAGGCTCACTTCGCGGCGCAGCAGCTCCAGGGCCCTGCTGGTGCTTGGTGGGCCAATTTGAGGGTGATGCAGCCTGCCGGGCACCAGTTTACCTGGGCTGAGTTCCGTGAGGCGTTTCGGGCGTACCACATCCCGAAGGGCCTCATGGACATGAAGAAGCAGCAGTTTCTTGCCCTCCGACAGTTCAGCAAGTCGGTGGTTGACTACTCGCAAGAGTTCAACTACCTGGCGCAGTACGCCCCAGAAGAGGTTGACACCGACCAGAAGAAGCAGGGTCGGTTTGTGAGTGGGCTGACCGCGAAGATGCAGGATAAGCTGTCCGTCTGCGACTTCGCCGACTACAATGACCTGGTGAGCCGCGCGATCACCGTTGAGCTCAAGATGCGGGCTCATCAGGAGGAGAAGAAGAGGAAGCGGGCGACGCCGTACTCAGCGGGCGGCAGCTCGCAGCGGGCTCGTGCGATCTCGTATCAGCCGCTGAGGCCGTCTGCTCAGCCGTCTCGATCGGTCGCGACAGCCGGTCGTCGGTTGCCACCGCCCGCCACGACCACCACTACGCCGCCGGCAGCCAGAGCGGCAGCGGTTCCGGTCCCGGTCCGTGCTACAATTGCGGACGCGGCGGGCCACTTCATCCGGATCGCCCATTCCCACGCCAGGGCAGCATCGCCGCGCTTCCACGGCCAGTGGCACGACGGCACCACCGCCGTTGCCTACGCCGAGCCGAGGCGATGTCACCTTCGCCGACGCCGAGGCGGTTCACGAGGGCTCCGCGGCCGGGCCGGGTACGTTCCTTGTCGAGGGGCGTGAGGCTAGAGTGTTGTTTGATTCGGGGCTTCCCATTCCTTTATTCGCACGGGGTTTGGCGGGCAAAGATCGAATGAGGGTCGATGTGATGTCACCTCTTTTCTGATTGAGGCACCGGGGTCGAAGATCACGGTTAGGCAGATGGTTCAGAAGGCGGTAGTTCAGATTCAGGGGATTTCGTTCACTGTCAGCTTGCTGCTTCTAGACCTTCGGGGGATAGATGTCATCCTGGGGATGAGTTGGCTGACACGGCAGCAGGCTGTTTTGGATTGTTGTGGTCGTACCCTGTCACTCCGGAATCCGAAGGGCGGCCGACTCACCCTACTTCTTAACAAGAACAAGGCCACCCTGTGTTCGCTAAATGGGACAGAAGTTGAAGAGCTGGACTCGATTCCTGTGGTGTCCGAGTTTCCCGATGTGTTCCCAGCGGAACTACCGGGGATGCCACCTGATCGGGATATCGAGTTTGTCGTTGAGCTTCAGCCAGGGACTGCTCCAGTGTCCAAGCGGCCGTACCGGATGCCGCAAAATGAATTGGCTGAGCTGAAGACCCAGCAAAAAGGGTTGATGGACAAGGGTTTCATTCGCCCGAGCTCCTCACCTTGGGGTTGCTCGGCTCTCTTTGTGACCAAGAAGGATGGTTCTCTGCACCTCTGTGTGGATTACCGTCCCTTGAATGCTGTTACTATCAAGAACAAGTACCCTCTGCCTCGGATTGATATCCTGTTCGATCAGCTTGCTGGTGCGCGGGTATTCTCTAAGATTGACTTGAGGCTTGGGTACCATCAGATTAAGATCCGAGCCGAGGACATCCCGAAGACAGCCTTCTCCACTCGGTACGGGCTGTATGAGTACACCGTCATGTCGTTCGATTGACGAGCGTCTTACATACTTCATGTACCTCATGAACTCCATCTTCATGGAGGAGTTGGATTCTTTTGTCGTCATCTTCATTGACGACATCCTGATATATTCAGCCAATGAAGAAGAGCATGCCAGACACCTTCGCATTGTTCTCGGGCGACTCAGGGAGCATTGCCTGTATGCGAAGTTCAGCAAGTGTGAGTTCTGGCTGAAGGAAGTGTCATTCTTGGGACACGACCTTTCTGAGCGAGGCGTGGCAGTTGACCCGAGTAAGGTACAGGATGTACTCAATTGGGAGCAGCCCAAGACTGTCACGGACATCCGTAGTTTTCTTGGACTGGCTGGGTATTATCGCCGCTTCATCCAGGATTTCTCAAAGATTGCGAAGCCGATGACTGAGCTGCTCAAGAAGGGAGTTGAGTTCAGATGGTCAGTGAATTGCGAGAACGCCTTTCAGACACTGAAGCAACGTCTGACTACGGCTCCTGTCCTCACCCAGCCAGACATCCACAGGCCGTTCGATGTGTATTGCGATGCGTCGGGCATTAGGCTCGGCTGTGTGCTTATGCAAGAAGGCCGAGTCGTTGCCTACGCATCTCGGCAGTTGAAGCATCATGAGGAGCACTACCCCACCCACGATTTGGAGCTTGCAGTAGTGGTGCATGCCTTGAAGATCTGGCGCCACTATCTCCTGGGGAACAAGTGCAATATTTATACCGATCATAAAAGTCTCAAGTACATCTTCACTCAGGCAGATCTGAATATGAGGCAGCGGAGATGGCTTGAGCTGATCAAAGACTACAGTCTGGAGGTACACTACCACCCGGGGAAGGCGAATGTGGTGGCCGACGCGTTGAGTCGCAAGGCTCCATGCAGTTGTCTTGTTTTACAGCCCCGGAGTGCTTCCCTCTGTGCCGACTTCCGGAGACTCGGTTTGGAGATGGGTGAGCAGGGATTCATAGCTAATATCGAGTTGAGATCTACATTGCTCGATCAGATTCGGGAGGCACAGACGAAGGATGAAGAAGTTGCCCAGATCCGGGATCAATTAGGTTTGGGGCAAGCCGCTGAGTTTCGCCTGGATAATCAGGGAACCTTGTGGTTCGGCGACCGCATAGTTGTCCCTGATGACCAGGAGTTGAAGCGAAGGATTCTCGATGAGGCGCATAACTCCTTGCTTACCATTCACCCGGGCAGCAACAAGATGTATCAAGACCTGAGGCGGCAGTTTTGGTGGACTCGCATGAAGCGCGAGATTGCTCGTTACGTGGCTGAGTGCGATGTCTGTAAGCGTGTGAAGGCTGAACACTTCAAGCCAGCTGGTACTCTTCAGCCTCTACCCATACCTAGCTGGAAATGGGAAGATATCAGTATGGACTTCATCACTGGTTTACCTCTGACTTCTTCAAGTCATGACTCGATCTGGGTGATTGTCGATCGGTTGACCAAGTCCGCACACTTCCTAGCCGTTCGTACCACCTATAAATCCAGAAAGTATGCGGAGTTGTATATTTCCCGGATTGTGTGCCTCCATGGAGTGCCAAAGCGTATAGTTTCAGACCGGGGCTCACAATTTGTCTCCCAGTTCTGGAAGAGTCTGCACGCGGCATTGGGCACGAAGCTACTCTACAGCTCGGCATATCACCCCCAGACTGATGGACAGACAGAGAGGGTCAACCAAATCCTCGAGGATATGCTGAGGGCTTGTGTGTTGTCGTATGGGAAGAAGTGGGAAGAATGCCTCCCCTACGCCGAGTTTGCGTACAACAATAGCTATCAGACCAGCATCCAGGTGTCCCCTTTTGAGGCCCTGTATGGTCGTAGCTGCCGGGCCCCTCTGAACTGGTCCGAGAGTGGTGAGCGTTCATTCCTCGGGCCTGAACTAGTCATGGAGGCAGAAGAAAAGGTGAAGACTATCCAAGAAAATCTGAGAGTAGCACAGTCACGACAGAAGAGCTATGCCGATCGCCGTAGGAGACCCCTCTCCTTCGACTCTGGCGACTTCGTCTACCTGAAGGTTTCTCCTCTCCGTGGCACCCGTCGATTCGGAGTTAAAGGAAAGCTGGCACCTCGCTACGTAGGGCCGTTCAAGATCCTTGGAAAGCGCGGCCAAGTAGCATATCAGCTAGAGCTACCTGCCTCCCTCGAGATGGTCCACGACGTCTTCCATGTCTCCCAGTTAAAGAAGTGTCTCCGTACTCCTTTAGAGTCACTTGAAGTGGAGGATCTCGGAGTTGCGCCTGAACCGGATCTATCCTATCAAGAGCATCCGATTCGAGTTCTGGAAGAAGCGGAACGCAAGACCCGGAGAAGGACGCTTAAGTTCTACAAAGTTCAGTGGAGTAATCATACTGAGGACGAGGCTACTTGGGAACCCGAAGATCGCCTCAAGACTGAGTATCCTGAGTTCTTCGGTACCATGTAAGTACTAGTGTGTCGTTTTCGCGAATTGAAGCGTGTGGATCACTATGCGATTGTACCGTCTCCCAACGTTTCTCTCGACCAGGCGTCTGCTCACGAATCTCGGCGAGATTCCCTTAAGGGAGGATTTGTCAAGGCCCCAAACTTTCAAAATTCTGGAGCATCCGGAGTATCCGGATCAGCATCCGGAGTGTCCGGATCCAACCCGGAATGTCCGGATAAGAGTCCGGAGTATCCGGATTGGGCTGACCGAGCGCCCCAACCCGGAGTGTCCGGACCAAATGTCCGGAGTGTCCGGGTTGACTATACCGAAGACCCCAACCCGGAGTCTCCGGGTTAATGTCCGGAGTGTCCGGTATGTTCGGGGTGGGGCTATAAACACTTGTTTTCTTAGCCTCCCCACCACTCCTCCTCATACCTCCTAGCCTTCCACACTTCTTGGTGCTTCTCCCCACCACCCCCCCTAGCTCCACTCCGGCGAGCCCACCGGCCGACGACCTCCGTGGCTCCTCCCCGGCGTCCTCTAGCTCGTCCTCGCGCCGGCATCCTCCTTCCTCCACCCGGCATTGCTTCTCCTCCATCTTCCTTGGAGGTAGGTCTCTCTCTTGGGGGTTGATCCGTGGGATTCTTGGGTGCTAGGGTCATCAATGGTGGGAGTTAGAGCTTAGGTTTAGATTTGAAGTTTCGGAGTTGGATCTTGAGCCTTAGGGCCGCTGTGAGACCCCGGATCAGCTATCCAGAATCTCCTGTGTATTTCCGTACTAGTCCCAGATCAGTAGCTAGTACACACAGTCACAGTGATACATCATTGCCGAACAAAACGAAACTTGTATTATAAATATTCAAGTATGGGCCACATGGCCACTTATTACAATACTCGGTCTAAAGACCGGAAGCAAAGCAGCGGAAACAAAAGCGAAACGGGCAGACGCCAAAACGCCACAGGCGACGACTAGGAACGCGGCTTAGTCCTCCTGGCAGCCTTCCTCGTACTCCTCCGCGTAGAACTCGCCCTCCTCGGTCGCATCTTGAAAATTTTCTGATGAGGACATGTTGGTGTAGCACGTGAGTACACACGTACTCAGCAAGTCTGGGAAAATATGTTTATGTGGGCTTTCCAAAGGAAGCTTAGTAGGGTTCATTTGCAAAAAGCCAAGTTTTATTAAACCATACTTAGGTAATAGCATTTCACAAAGCAACTTTTCGCAATTCTTTTTAATCATTGAATTACATAATATCGTAGTGAGGTTCTATCCACCATCACCGATGTAAACGGCTCTATCCGCCAGATTTTAAAGAATCAGGATTAATCATGTGACTCCATCCGTCAAATACAAACACAGGTTCTTTCCACCCGGTTGGCTCTATCCGCCAAATAACATCCGAGAGTTCTAACCACTCCCGAACCCCAAAACAAAACACTTTTCAGTTTTCGAAACCAAAATCAAAATCTACCAATATGAAAGCATTCCTTGCTTTGCCTTTGACCGTAGGCACGGCTATTCGAATAGTTTTACTCTGCAGAGGTGTACAACTTTACCCACAAGACACGATCATCTCTTAATGCCAAGCTATTAGCACACTTCCTTTGGTGTGCCGGCAGAGAGATCATGACAAGGCCGTTACAATGTATCTACCTAACTAGACCCACCCGCTGAGGTTTCACCGCTGTTAGGGTTCCATCCGCCCAGTACAGAAGCCCCCTCTTGCGCCGTGTGAGAAAAACAACAATTGCCTCCGTCCGGCATTCACATTCAACCGAGTGGTGAGTCTAAGCTAGGCTTCTACAAATTAGTTGGCCAGGTCGTACCATTATAGACATGTGGTAGTACGGTTATGCTTAAAATGGCAATCATAAGCGTCGGTCCTTATATGACTTGGGGCGGTACTTGCACAAAAGGATCAAGACTTGATCCGCTCCACCCGACTTTCCATGCCGCCCAAGTCGAAATCATTTTTCCTTTTCTTTCATTTTAGAAAATAGTACCATAATCATAATAATAGCTTTCAAATCACATTTGAAATCATCATTTCTGAATAATCCCACCCATGGGTTTCTTTTATCGGAAAAGGTCCTAAGCAATTCTATCGCACTAGGTTACAACGGATACCATATAAGCATAAACATGGTATAATCAATGTTCTAGGGTTACAACGGATATGATTAACAATGTCAAGGAGGAATCACCAAATTCGGATTAACTATCACTTATATTTGACATATTTTATTTAAAAGTAGCCATGCAACTTTATAAACAGATAAAAAGCATTTCATAAAATGGGATCAAAATGCGTCAAGGGACTTGCCTTCTGTCGCGGGTAGGTCGTCGTACGCAGCAGAACCGGCGGCGGGGTCGGCGGTCGCGTCGGCGCTCTCGACTACGCGCAAAACGAGGCAATAAATAAATAACAGAAAATAAATAAAATCTAAAAATTACAAAAATAATACTGGCAGGTAGATCTTGATTTTAGATGAATTTAGAAATTTGAATGGGATCAATCGGAGTTCGGACGCAAAAGATATGAGCTTCCGAAGTTTGAATTTCGAATAAATCGAAAACCGGGAATATTCTCGGAATATTCCTCTCGGGTTTGACCGGGTCAACAAGGGCTTTGACTGGCTTTGACTGGGTTGAGTGTATGACGGGTGGGACCCACACGTCATAGAGATGGAGAAAACTTCTCCAAGAAGCTTCACTAGTTCCCAGGAAAAAGAGAGAGAGAGAGAGAGAGAGAGAGAGAGAGAGAGAGCCGGTGTGGGGGGGTGTGGCCGGCGGTAAGGGGGGGGGTCGCCGGCGAGGGGGGGGCGGGCGGCAGTGGCGCGGCGGGCTCCTGGCCGGCGGGCGGGCATGGACGCTGCAGACGGCGCAAGGCGGTGGTTTGGCAAGTGGGCATACGGGCGATCGGCGGGCGGGCGAAGCGGCAAGAAGCCGGCGGGCAGGCGGCGGCGACGGCGAGGCTCGCCGACGGCGAGGCGGCCGGGCCGGCCACACACATGCACACACGCACACGAAGAACCCAAAAAAAATGAAAAAGAGCACATCTTCTCCAAAATTCGGATTTTGAGCCCAATTTTGCATGAAATTGACCCAAACAAAAACTAGGATCATCTAGAGAACTCCCTTAAGATCATCTAGGAGGAAGGAATCGAGCCAAAACTCACCGGAGTTGATGAATTCGACGACGAACGGAGTTTCGGCCGGAGTTGGAAAAACGCGAAATTCGTCGCCACCGATTGATGCAACCTAAAATCAACACTTGGGTTAGATGCTAGACCTCCTCACGGTCACAGGGAACCTAAGAATTCGAAGAATGGCTCACCGGAGAAGAAGAACCAACGACGAACGCGAAGAACACCGAAAAAGTGACCCGCTCGGTTTTCTTGATCTAGAGAGCAAATGGTGGGGAGATGCAAAGAGAGGCTTACACCACCGGAAAGAGGGCTTTTATACGGTGAGAATGGAGGTGGTGGTGCGGCGTTTGGACGAGAAACGGCCGAGTTATGAGCAATTAAAGCCATTATGACCGTTTTCGGTTTTTGGACGCCCGTACGGATTCCGGCGAGTTCTCCGGCGAGAGGTGGTGGGGAATGCGAAGAGGACGACGCTACGGATCCAACGCAACCGGCCGTTCGTCGATTGGAGTTACGTGGAGGAAGTTATGAGCAATTAAAGAGAGCCTCCACCATTGAAGCTTGCTTGGAGCTCCATTGCTCATGCATGGCTAGAGGAAGAAGACAATGAACAGTGCATGACACGTGGCATGACCTCATTGGCCCTCTTTTACGTAAACGGTCCGCCCTAGAGAAAAATTAGGAAAAATGGCCTAAAAATTCCGGAAAAATTCCTAGAGCCATTTTAGAATATTTGGAACTCAATGGAATTGGTTTGATTGAATTTGGATGAAATTTGTGGAATTTAATATTCCGGAGCGAATTGCGGGCATTTAACAAAAGCCGCGCGAGATAAAATAGAAACGGAGGTCCAAAAATTCGGGGATAAATTCCTAAAATCATTTAGGAATATTTGGAACATTTTAAAAGTGGTTTGGAGCTTTTTGGAGCATTTCTGGACTCGGGTGAATTTTCGGGTACCGGCGGAACTGGGAAATCCGATTTTTCGACCGAAAGGGAATTGAATCGCGATTTTGGGTTGGAGTGGATGCCAGGTTAATATAAACACCAATGAAACTCCAACTTTTGAATTTACTTTATTTAAAATAGATTTTTCTTCCAGAAGGCAAAAATGAGGATGTTACAAACCTACCCCCCTTAGAGAGAATCTCGTCCCCGAGATTCCGAAGAAGAAAGAAAGAGGTCTGGAAACTCTGCTCGAAGATCTTCTTCTCGCTCCCAGGTTGCTTCTTTCTCGGAATGATTGCTCCACTGAACTTTGCAAAACTTGATTACCCGGCTTCTAGTTCGGCGTTCCGCTTCATCCAAAATTCTGACAGGAAACTCTGGATATGACAAGTTTTCCTTTAGTTCCAACTCTTCAACTGGTAGCTGATGCTCGGGAACTCTGAGACACTTCTTCAATTGAGATACATGAAAAACATCATGCACCCCTGACAGCTGTGGCGGCAATTCCAACTTATACGCCACTTCTCCTTTTCGGGCCATCACCTTGAACGGTCCGATATAGCGAGGCGCTAACTTCCCACTGACACGAAAGCGCTTCATTCCTTTCAACGGGGATACCTTCAAATACACATGATCACCAGGTAGAAAACTTACGTCCCGTCGGCGATTGTCTGCATAGCTCTTCTGCCTTGACTGAGCGGTCTTCAGATTCTCACGAATTACCCTGACTTGCTCTTTGGCTTCTTTCAGGATATCAGGTCCAATGATCTGACCACTTTCTGTTTCTTTCCAATGTAAAGGTGTCCTGCACCTTCTTCCGTACAAAGCTTCAAACGGTGCCATCTTCAAACTGGCCTGATAACTGTTGTTGTAAGCAAACTCTGCATACGGCAAATTCTGGTCCCACGAACCTTTGTATGTTAAAGCGCAGGCTCTCAACATGTCTTCTAGGATCTGATTAATTCTTTCCGTCTGGCCATCCGTCTGAGGATGATACGCGGTACTGAAATTCAGGTTGGTGCCCAACACTTCATGCAACTTCTGCCAAAATCTTGAGGTAAACTGGGAACCTCGATCGGATACAATCTTCTTGGGCACACCGTGCAAACATACTATCTTGGCCATATAAAGTTCTGCTAACTTATCACCAGCATACGTTGTCTTCACAGGAATGAAATGAGCCACCTTAGTTAATCTGTCCACAATCACCCAAATGGAATCATAACCGGATTTAGTTTTGGGTAACCCAGTTATAAAATCCATCCCAACTTCTTCCCATTTCCAAACAGGCACTTGCAAGGGCTGCAACAGACCGGCTGGTCTCTGATGCTCCGCTTTAACCAATTGGCACACATCACAACGTGCCACGAAGTCAGCGACTTCTTTCTTCATATTGGACCACCAATACTTCTCTTTCAACTCTGCATACATTTTGGTACCTCCAGGGTGAATGGAGTATACCGAATCATGAGCTTCCTTCAAGACCACATTCTTGATTTCTTCTTGGTTAGGGACCACTATTCTTTTCCCAAACCAAACCGTCCCTTGGTCATCTACAGTAAATCCAGGGTGTTTTCCTTTCTTCAGGCCCTTCTTTAGGTCGGCAATACCCTTATCATCCTTTTGAGCCTCCCGAATCTGATCTTCTAAGGTTGATTTGACCTCCAAATTATAAATGCACCCTTCTTTTACCAACTCCAGGTTAAGGCGCCGGAATTCCTCGTGAAGCGCTGGTTGACTTTCCTGACCCATAACGTTGTTGTAGTGAGCTTTCCTGCTCAAGGCATCCGCAACAACATTCGCCTTTCCAGGGTGGTAGTGAATTCCAACATTATAATCCTTCACCAGCTCCAACCATCTTCTCTGTCTCAGGTTGAGATCAGGCTGAGTGAAGATATATTTCAAGCTTTTATGATCCGTATAAATCTCACATCTGTTGCCGATCAAGTAATGCCTCCATATCTTGAGCGCATGCACAACTGCGGCTAACTCCAAGTCATGAATAGGATAGTTTTCTTCATGAGGTCGCAGTTGTCGTGAAGCATAGGCTATTACCTTTCCTTCTTGCATCAAAACACATCCAAGCCCTTGTTTTGACGCATCACAATACACCTCAAAGTCCTTGTGAATATCCGGCAACACAAGCACTGGGGCTGAGGTTAATCTCTTTTTCAACTCCTGAAAACTCTGCTCGCAAGCTTTAGTCCATTCAAACTTCTTTTCCTTCTTCAGAAGCTGAGTAAGAGGTCTGGCTATCTTCGAGAAACCTTCAATGAATCTCCGATAATAACCAGCTAATCCAAGAAAACTTCGGATCTCCGGGACTGACTTGGGTTGTGTCCAATCCAATACATCTCTCACTTTCGCTGGATCTACTGCTACTCCTGCAGCAGAAATGATATGACCTAGGAAAGATACCTCTTTCAACCAGAAGTCACACTTACTAAACTTAGCATACAACTGATGCTCTCTTAGGGTTTCCAAGACTATCCGCAGATGATCCTCATGCTCTTTTCTGCTCTTGGAATAGACAAGAATGTCGTCGATGAAGACTACGACGAACTTGTCTAAATATTCCATAAACACCTTGTTCATCAGATTCATGAAGTAAGAAGGAGCATTGGTTAATCCAAAAGACATGACTGTGAACTCATACAGTCCATATCTGGTGGTGAAGGCTGTTTTCGGAATATCTTCCTTTCTTATCTTCAGCTGGTGATATCCCGACCGCAGATCTATCTTGGAGAAAACTTGAGCTCCCTTCAACTGATCAAACAGGTCATCAATCCGAGGCAATGGATACTTGTTCTTGATCGTGACCTCATTCAAAGACCTGTAGTCTATGCACATCCTCAGACTACCATCTTTCTTCGACACGAATATTACCGGCGATCCCCAAGGCGACGAACTGGGCCTGATGAATCCTTTCTCTTGCAGTTCTTCAATCTGCTTCTTCATCTCAACCAACTCATTGGACGGCAGTCGGTAAGGCCTCTTCGAGATTGGAGCGGTACCTGGTACGAGCTCAATCACAAACTCCACATCTCGCTCCGGTGGCATACCCGGCAAATCGTCCGGGAAGACATCCGGGTACTCCTTGACTATCGGGACCTTTTCCAATGAGGTACCTTTCAACCGGTTCAGGGTGCTACCCCCCTTAGAGGAAAACTCAGAGGAAAACTCCACTTTAACTCCCTCAGGACTGGTAAGCAAGATAGCTCTACTGGCACAGTCTATCTGACCCTTATACTTGGTTAACCAATCCATCCCCAGGATGACTTCTATACCCTTAGTATCCAATAATATTAAGTTTGCTAGGAACTTTACTCCTTTTATTACTATATCCATCTTAGGACACACAGCAGTTGTTTTCATTTCTTTTCCAGGGGATTGTACTAACAAGGGGTTTCTTAACTGTATAGTGTTCCAGTTATGCTTTTTAACCAAGTACTCCGAAATAAATGAATGAGTTGCCCCAGAATCAAACAGAACTGAAGCAGGTACTGAGTTGACAACGAACGTACCGTAAACCACTTCTGGTGCCTCCTGAGCCTCTTCCGCCGTGATGTGGTTCACGCGACCCCTTCCCGCTGTCCTTGGCGTGCGCGGGGTCTGCGGGGTTCCTCTTCCTTGAGCTGGCGCTGGCGCACGTGCTGGCGTCGACCCCAGGTTGAACCTCACTGGGCTGACGGGCTGACGCTTGTGAGGGCAGTTGTTGGCGTAGTGCCCCATCTCCCTGCAGTGGAAGCACTGCACTCCTGCCATAGCCGTGTTGCTCTTCTGAGCTTGAGCTCCTACATTGCCGGTAGGGGCTTGTCCAGTTGGGCGCGGGGTGGACATTGGGGTCCTGGGGGTGTTGGACGCTGCTGGCCTGCTGGGCTGCTGCGGCTGGAAGGTGCGGGGCCTGGAGCTGCTGGCACCGCGTTGATTTTGGAACATCATCTTTCTCTTCCGGGTCTCGAACAGCTGGCGCTGGGCGTCTTCCTGAATCAGCGCCTTATTAACCATATGCTGGAACGACGGGTAGTCGCTAGACACTAGCTGCACCTTCAAGTTTGAGTCCATGCCCTCCATAAAGCGCCAGATCTTGGCCTCATCCGTCGCGACGTCGGCGGCCGCATAGCGGGATAGCTGAGTAAACCGGTTAAGGTACTCTGAGATGGACAAATTCCCTTGTTGAAGCCTATGAAACTCACGACGCTTTATTTCCATGACTCCCCTTGGGATATGGGTGGCTCTGAAGTTTTCCACGAACTCATTCCATGGAATGTTACGTGGGTCGGCGTGCAAAGACAATAATTCTCCCACCAGTTGGCTGCCGTGCCTTTAAGCTGATAGGAAGCAAAATGCACGCTCTCAAGGTCATCGCACTGAGCCAAGTGAAGCTTGCGCTCAATCTCCTTGAGCCAGTCGTCTGCCTCTAGCGGGTCTCCGCACTCAAAGAAAAGTCGGGTCGCGTCCTCATGAACTCCCCAAACTTCGATGGGGCGGTTGAATCTGAGCCGAGCCGCCGCGGCTATGCGGTTGGTTCAGACGCTCGAGCTAACGCCTGAAGGAGTTGAATCTGCATCGCCATCATCTGCTCCAGATTAGGCGGCTGAGCTGGGGGTGGGGGCGGCGGCGGATCAAACTGCGCTGCCGGTTGCTGAACTTGCTCTGGTCCTTGCGGCTGAGGGGGCTCCACGAACTCTTCCTCATGAAAGTGCACCGGTCCACGGGCACGTCCACGGCCTCTACCACGGCCTGCGGGCCTTCCACGACCACGACCACGTCCAACGTTCTCCATCTGCAATAAGGCGGTCAAGAGAAAGGAAAGAGGGAACAGCACAGGTAAGCAACAGGGGATTAAACCACATCCTCCACCGCAAGAGCACAACCACAAAAGCACACGACAGAAGGGAAAACCAACTGAACTTCCATTAAAACAAAATAGTTTGGAGGTGGCTGTATCACAACTGCCTAAGGGCACGATACAGTCCAACCAACCCTTATTTATCGTTCTAATACGATCACAGAACAAAGTAAAGGTCCTTCAGGCTAAACAACTAGTCACTAGCATCACTCGCAGAACCACGCGGGGATGGGTCCTCCTCCTCCTCCTCGCTCCTGCTGCGGGAAGGCGAAGCAGCTGCCGAAGGTCCTGCTCCTCCGGAAGCGGTCAAGAACCCCAACAGCGACTGGGGCCGGACTGACTTGCGCGCCTGGCAACGAAGCCTCAGACCCTGATGACGCTTGGCGGACGGAGCATCCATCGGTATGTCGCGGATCGGCGGGTACTCTGGAACCGGGGCTGGTGGCGGTGGCGGGGCGTCCTGCCTCTCCTTCTCGAGCTGACGGATCCTCTCCCTTGCGGCCGTCAGGTCCCGACGCTGCCTCTGCATCTCGTCGGTCAACCGCACGTAGGCGTCGTCCAGAGCCTGAATGAGTGACCCCTGGTGCACCACGGTCGGGTCAGCCTCCTGATCCAAACTCCGAAACAGGCTGTACATTCCCCCGAACTGAAAACGGGGAAACAAGCGGTACGGGGTGTCCTCCAAGCGATCGCGGTAGCTATGCCCCAACATGAGGATAGCCTTTCTGGCCGCGTCCTGCAAAGCGTACGCCAGAATCGACCGCTCGGCTGTGAAGTAGAAGGGTCGGTCCTCCTCGCGAACCCTGCTTCTCGCGAAGACCAGCAGGCGGACCTGCCACAAGTCCTGGCTAAGACCAGTAATAAACTGGTACCGATACTCAGGACGATGGGGAAACCCCAACTCCTGCAGCATCAGCGACAGCTCCTCGCAGAAGCCTCCAGTCTGAGCGGCAAAGGTGGTGGTAACCGGCATCTACAAATTTTGAAACCAAGGTGGGATTAGTCACAAATTTTAACAAAGGACAAGACACGAGTAAGACACTAAGACAGGAGAGATAGAAGCAAAGAAACTTAACTTTTTGTAAATACATTTTTATAAAAATATAAGTCCTTAAGGCTTTGCCATGCTAACTAGGTCACGTCCTCTGATACGTCCAGGCTCGATACCACATTTGTGAGACCCCGGATCAGCTATCCAGAATCTCCTGTGTATTTCCGTACTAGTCCCAGATCAGTAGCTAGTACACACAGTCACAGTGATACATCATTGCCGAACAAAACGAAACTTGTATTATAAATATTCAAGTATGGGCCACATGGCCACTTATTACAATACTCGGTCTAAAGACCGGAAGCAAAGCAGCGGAAACAAAAGCGAAACGGGCAGACGCCAAAACGCCACAGGCGACGACTAGGAACGCGGCTTAGTCCTCCTGGCAGCCTTCCTCGTACTCCTCCGCGTAGAACTCGCCCTCCTCGGTCGCATCTTGAAAATTTTCTGATGAGGACATGTTGGTGTAGCACGTGAGTACACACGTACTCAGCAAGTCTGGGAAAATATGTTTATGTGGGCTTTCCAAAGGAAGCTTAGTAGGGTTCATTTGCAAAAAGCCAAGTTTTATTAAACCATACTTAGGTAATAGCATTTCACAAAGCAACTTTTCGCAATTCTTTTTAATCATTGAATTACATAATATCGTAGTGAGGTTCTATCCACCATCACCGATGTAAACGGCTCTATCCGCCAGATTTTAAAGAATCAGGATTAATCATGTGACTCCATCCGTCAAATACAAACACAGGTTCTTTCCACCCGGTTGGCTCTATCCGCCAAATAACATCCGAGAGTTCTAACCACTCCCGAACCCCAAAACAAAACACTTTTCAGTTTTCGATACCAAAATCAAAATCTACCAATATGAAAGCATTCCTTGCTTTGCCTTTGACCGTAGGCACGGCTATTCGAATAGTTTTACTCTGCAGAGGTGTACAACTTTACCCACAAGACACGATCATCTCTTAATGCCAAGCTATTAGCACACTTCCTTTGGTGTGCCTGCAGATAGATCATGACAAGGCCGTTACAATGTATCTACCTAACTAGACCCACCACGAGGTTTCACCTGTTAGGGTTCCATCCGCCCAGTACAGAAGCCCCCTCTTGCGCCGTGTGAGAAAAACAACAATTGCCTCCGTCCGGCATTCACATTCAACCGAGTGGTGAGTCTAAGCTAGGCTTCTACAAATTAGTTGGCCAGGTCGTACCATTATAGACATGTGGTAGTACGGTTATGCTTAAAATGGCAATCATAAGCGTCGGTCCTTATATGACTTGGGGCGGTACTTGCACAAAAGGATCAAGACTTGATCCGCTCCCACCCGACTTTCCATGCCGCCCAAGTCGAAATCATTTTTCCTTTTCTTTCATTTTAGAAAATAGTACCATAATCATAATAATAGCTTTCAAATCACATTTGAAATCATCATTTCTGAATAATCCCACCCATGGGTTTCTTTTATCGGAAAAGGTCCTAAGCAATTCTATCGCACTAGGTTACAACGGATACCATATAAGCATAAACATGGTATAATCAATGTTCTAGGGTTACAACGGATATGATTAACAATGTCAAGGAGGAATCACCAAATTCGGATTAACTATCACTTATATTTGACATATTTTATTTAAAAGTAGCCATGCAACTTTATAAACAGATAAAAAGCATTTCATAAAATGGGATCAAAATGCGTCAAGGGACTTGCCTTCTGTCGCGGGTAGGTCGTCGTACGCAGCAGAACCGGCGGCGGGGTCGGCGGTCGCTGGCTTGCCGCCTCGACCACGCGCAAAACGAGGCAATAAATAAATAACAGAAAATAAATAAAATCTAAAAATTACAAAAATAATACTGGCAGGTAGATCTTGATTTTAGATGAATTTAGAAATTTGAATGGGATCAATCGGAGTTCGGACGCAAAAGATATGAGCTTCCGAAGTTTGAATTTCGAATAAATCGAAAACCGGGAATATTCTCGGAATATTCCTCTCGGGTTTGACCGGGTCAACAAGGGCTTTGACTGGCTTTGACTGGGTTGAGTGTATGACGGGTGGGACCCACACGTCATAGAGATGGAGAAAACTTCTCCAAGAAGCTTCACTAGTTCCCAGGAAAAAGAGAGAGAGAGAGAGAGAGAGAGAGCCGGTGGGGGGTGTGGCCGGTAAGGGGGTGGCCGCGGCGAGGGGGGTCGCCGCGGCGCAGTGGCGCGTGGCGGGTTCGCCGGGCGGCGGCGGCGCATGGACGCTGCAGACGGGCACATGGTGGTTTGGCGGGCGCGGCATGGCGGCCATGGCGCAAGGGCAAGGAAGGGCGGCCAAGAGTGGGCGGGCAAAGGCGGCGGCGACGGCGAGGCTCGCCGGCGGCGAGGCGGCCGGCCGGCCACACACATGCACACACGCACACAGAGAACCCAAAAAAAATGAAAAAGAGCACATCTTCTCCAAAATTCGGATTTTGAGCCCAATTTTGCATGAAATTGACCCAAACAAAAACTAGGATCATCTAGAGAACTCCCTTAAGATCATCTAGGAGGAAGGAATCGAGCCAAAACTCACCGGAGTTGATGAATTCGACGACGAACGGAGTTTCGGCCGGAGTTGGAAAAACGCGAAATTCGTCGCCACCGATTGATGCAACCTAAAATCAACACTTGGGTTAGATGCTAGACCTCCTCACGGTCACAGGGAACCTAAGAATTCGAAGAATGGCTCACCGGAGAAGAAGAACCAACGACGAACGCGAAGAACACCGAAAAAGTGACCCGCGCTCGGTTTTCTTGATCTAGAGAGCAAATGGTGGGGAGATGCAAAGAGAGGCTTACACCACCGGAAAGAGGGCTTTTATACGGTGAGAATGGAGGTGGTGGTGCGGCGTTTGGACGAGAAACGGCCGAGTTATGAGCAATTAAAGCCATTATGACCGTTTTCGGTTTTTGGACGCCCGTACGGATTCCGGCGAGTTCTCCGGCGAGAGGTGGTGGGGAATGCGAAGAGGACGACGCTACGGATCCAACGCAACCGGCCGTTCGTCGATTGGAGTTACGTGGAGGAAGTTATGAGCAATTAAAGAGAGCCTCCACCATTGAAGCTTGCTTGGAGCTCCATTGCTCATGCATGGCTAGAGGAAGAAGACAATGAACAGTGCATGACACGTGGCATGACCTCATTGGCCCTCTTTTACGTAAACGGTCCGCCCTAGAGAAAAATTAGGAAAAATGGCCTAAAAATTCCGGAAAAATTCCTAGAGCCATTTTAGAATATTTGGAACTCAATGGAATTGGTTTGATTGAATTTGGATGAAATTTGTGGAATTTAATATTCCGGAGCGAATTGCGGGCATTTAACAAAAGCCGCGCGAGATAAAATAGAAACGGAGGTCCAAAAATTCGGGGATAAATTCCTAAAATCATTTAGGAATATTTGGAACATTTTAAAAGTGGTTTGGAGCTTTTTGGAGCATTTCTGGACTCGGGTGAATTTTAGAATGCGGCGGGCCAGGAAATCCGATTTTTCGACCGAAAGGGAATTGAATCGCGATTTTGGGTTGGAGTGGATGCCAGGTTAATATAAACACCAATGAAACTCCAACTTTTGAATTTACTTTATTTAAAATAGATTTTTCTTCCAGAAGGCAAAAATGAGGATGTTACATTTTTGGTTGTAGTGGTCCTAGGGTTAGTGTGGGGCTTGGATTGATGAATGTGGGTGCTAGTATGGTTGATCGGGTAGTAGTAATGCCGATCCAAGGGTTGATTAGGGTTGGTTAGAGGTTCTATGGATTAGTGTCTTTTCTCGTGGAGTAAGCTGGTTAGGAGCTTCTCCGGCTTAGCCACGTGTAGGAAAGTCATAGATCGGGGTCTCGTGGTGCCGTAGGGCTTGGTGGTACCTCGATCCCTCGTGATAATTAGGCGAGAGGCGCCTGGGCCGGAGTGTCCGGACCCCAGTCCGGAGTGTCCGCCCTAGGCCGGAGTATCCGGTCGTGTGTGGCCGGAGTGTCCGGGTTAGCCGGACTGTCCGGATGAAAAACCCGGACTGTCCGGGTTCACCTGATCTGTTCGGTTGGGGATTTTGCGTTGATGCGTCGGGGTTTTGTTCTAATTGTTTCTTTGCATGGCATGCATCTCATTGTGCATTGTACTCGTGTAGAGAACGATCCCGCGGCAACTGACGTGGCCGTGGTTGAGGGAGTTGCCGAAGGGCACGTTGCTGTCGATCCGCAAGCAGAAGCAGGCAAGCACCTAAGCATGTTTATCCTTATGTATCGTTATTTTTGAGAATAATGTGATTAATTGAAATGTTAAGTATTGCATTAGGAATTGCCATGTGGGATAGGAATAGATCCTATTTGCTGCACATACACTCCTTGAAAATTTTGGAATACTTCCTTCGGAATTAATATATGGGTATTAATGAGTCCGTGCTTAGAATGCTTAGATGTCGGGGTTTGGGCCAAGTGACGGAGGGTTCTGTCACTTGCGGTTGTTATTAATACACACATACTACATTATGTTGGACTTGGAATTGGGAAAGGTTTTGGAAAGAAATGAATTGTGGACCGGGCGGGGAGTTGGTTCATTTGGGTATGGAGACTCAAATGTGTAGCCCCGTCTGTGTCAGTTGAGGACCGATCCGTAAGTAGAATCAGATTGAGTACACCCCGGTTGGTCGCATGCCCGATTATGGTACGGTAAGCCACTCTTTCTCTCATATGGAATCGATGGACCGTAACTTCCTGTGGTTGGACGTGGTTGAGGGTGAGGCTTAGGCCGACTCTCGAGCGCCAAGCCGGGCTTGGGGCTGCTCGAGGGGGTGCTAGGTTTTCGGGCCACAGGAGGACGCTTGGCCGATTGGGTATGATTGGGAGGGTTGACACTAGGCCCTTGTGGTAAGTGTCGTGCGATCAATGCTTCCTGCAGGGTTAATTAAGCGATTCGAATTGCCGCGCTCTCGGATATGAGCAAGCTTGATCTGAACTTCTTCTGCGTAGTAAATAACTTGAACTTGTGGTTCGCCGTTGGGCTTGAGCTAAATTTTTATATGTGATGACTTGCTTTACATTCTGTTAATTACAATATCCTGCTAGAAGTAGGTGCTGTTACCAGTGCTAACTTTATTGAAAAAAACTTGAGTAGATGGCAAAAATTGAAACAAAGTTAAGCATTTCCGCACTTTTAACCTAAGCCTGTTTACCTTGCTACCGCCAAATGCATCTCCTTTGGAGTCGGTCATATATGGACCACGGGTAAGACTTGCGAGTACCTTTCGTACTCAGGCTTCTGCTTTGTGGTTTTGCAGGTGAGGATCCAAATGGGTGCGAGTTTTGCCCCTCATCGCCTATCGGTGACCGGGCGGGGCACCGAGTAGAGGCTGTCGACGTTGTACGCCCGGAAGTGTTCGGGGCATGACACTTCCGGAGGTGTTTTACTTTTGTTTGTATAGAGTGGGTGGTCTTACTTTTGTGATCAGTTGCTACTTTTATTTCTGTAATGGAATTGTCTGCTTGGTCGTTTTGTTGGTTGTCTTTGTTGGGCCTCTTTGTGCCGTGTGGTGTTTGTTTGCTTCCGCGTTCTTGCGTCTCTGGTAGTGAGCTTGGGGGCTCGATGCCCCTTTGTGCGAATTGATTATTGATATGGCATTGGAAACCGGTATGTGGGGATCCTGGGCGAGTTTCGGATCGCATACCGGGGGAATACCGGGGTTGTTGGCGAGTCGTTTGGATGTTTGTAGAGTTGTCTCGTTTGGGCTTGGGTATTAGCATCAGGATCACCTCTGGTGGTCTGTTGCTAGGATCCAAATCCGCCGGGTACGACTGTTCATCCAATAACTCGAGGACGATCTGGGCGGCTCCTCTCACAGCCTGCAACGCATACTGCACACTCAGCAAGCAATGAAAATCCAACGCCTCTAAGGGTGAATCTTTATTCTATAACGCGACTCGTCGAAGGAGTCCCAACTATAAGACCTGGCCTCACTCATCCAGAAAACCTCCTCGGCCTGGGTGCGGGTGCGGTGGCATCGGCGCGAAACGATCACCATGACCTGCAACTGTGGTAGTCGTAGAAGCGGTGTCCTCATCGAGATCTGAGTCCTCCGGGTCCGGCTCATGTAGCTCGAGTACTGGCTCTGGTCCCGGCCCGTACAATGCCATCTCCAACTCGTCAATCCTTCGCATAAGGTGGGACACATGCTCTTGAGCCTCCCGCCATCGATTCTTCTCTATCGTGACCTCCTCGGGAGCCTTCTGTAGCTCCCGGTTCGTATCATCGAGCACATCCTCCTGAGCGATGACAAGTCGTGCCAGCTGTGTGACCGTGGCATTCTCATCCCGAATCAGCTTCGGGTCAAGAAGGTTGTTGTTGTGTGGGTGGTAGCGGTACACCGCGCCCTTCAGCTCGCTGGCGTAGATGCGGGTGATGTATCGCATTGCTCGTCGTGATACCTCCTGAATTCCCATCTGCATTGTCGACCTCCTGGCGGTGCAGTATATCGGATGGTTGCCCTTGCCTTTCTTCTTGGCATGTACCGTGATCTTCACATCACAAGCCTTAATCAGTCCCGCTCGTCTGATGACGTTCACTTGGTATTGCGGCTTCCCAAAACCTTCGAGAAACTGCAGCATACGCCAAAGTTCCGCGGCGTGGCCAACCTCAAGATCGACGTAGTTGATCTCTCCCTCCATCTGTCACAAAATGCTCACGTAAGAACAGATTTCCAATTGTGATGAGGGTAAGGAAAATTTCAGCAAGGGGGTAAGAAAAAAGGGAAGGGGATAAGTCGAGAATTCATTCACTATCCTAACAAATTTTAACTTTAGAAAATAGGTTTTATCCTCACTACGACCATTCTAACTATGGGTTGAGCCTACAGTCAGTATGCTTCTGATACCACCTCTGTCGGGACCCGAATTTGCAAATCCGGACCCTCTGTGTATTCAGCACTAGTCCAGGATCACGCTAGTGCACACAGTCTCAACATTGGTACATATCACAATCATACCACTCGATAATAATAAAGTACTTTAATTACATAATCAAACTGGTTGCTTGACCTTAAGGTCAAGTTACAAATATACGCCTCGCAGGGCGAAACTTATTAAAAGAGAAATAATAGCAGCGGAAAAAGTAAGATAACATTGTGGCGCCATCCAGTATACCACATGCAACTGACTGGGCTCGCTCCCTAGTTAGACGGTTCCTCTTGGAGCTCCTCCTCCAAAGCTGGTGTAGACTCTTCCTCAACTGGTGTTGTATTATGGCAAGGGTGAGTACTTGGTACTCAGCAAGTTATGCATAGAATGCAGCTAATATACTACATGCATGGCTTAATACAAAAGGAATAGCTCAAGGTATATTTGCAGTAAACCGCATTTAACAAGTATCATAAGTAGATTCAAAAGCAGTAGAAACAAGTATAACATCAATAACTTCTCCAGGAGTTAAATAAACATCTTCCCCATTCCTATTCCACATTTTCATCAACATCATCTATTAACCTAACCAACCTTCCAAGTCCAAGTTATTTTCAGGAAAGTCTAACTCTTGACTGTAATCCCCGAGCATTGTTCAATACCGCGGACACGGCTATTCGAATAGATTTTTCACTCTGCAGAGGTTATGCACTTTACCCAAAAGATACAGCCAAACACCACAAAGGCGAGTGGTCGTATCAAAGCCTTTCGGAAACGGCTAACTACGCAAGTGAACTTTTCTGGTTTTTGCCCTACACCATCCCTTCCCTTAACAAAGGCGAAGTATGGGACTGACATACCGTTGGACGGGTACCATGCCATCGTATCGGTACGCTCCCCCTTCAAGCTACACAAAGGGTGTAGTTGACACCCGAGGTATCACATGCAAGTTATTAGTAACTTACTCAACTAGGACCGTCCCATTCCGGTCATGTGGTTGCACGATTAACTCAGTTCAAAGGCTTGCAAGGTTAAGTCCTTAGGTTGACCAGGGCAAGACTACCCAAAGAACCAAACCATCACTCCCGATGCCACAACTGGCCCACCCGATCATTTCTTGCCACATGCCCCGATCCAAATCTATTTATCAAAACCCCAGTTGATTACCATGCACCACGTGCCATCAACATCACAACACATGATACCCTTTTCCAAAACAGGTTCAATATATCATTACGTTAATATTAACACTTGGTTGTCCAAAACCATGTCATGAGCACGTAGCAGGTCTAAGCAATATACTATAACGATCTAAATCCCCATGTCGGCAATTTAATAATGTCCAACTATTTAATCCTCAACTAGAGTGACAAAGGGTTCATGGCATACAATTCTTTATGTCAAGGTGGCATACAACAACTAGGCAATTAACTAATCTCCCAAAACTAATTAAAGCATTTTCTAATTGAACTAGCATGCAATAATTTAAATCAAATTAATTTCAAAATGTGATCAACATGGTCAAAGCACAACTTGCCTTCAAAAAGCACTTGATCTTGGTCCTGAGCTGGCTCTTGGGTCAACACTTCACCTTCGAAGCCTTCGGGCACTTCAACGTCTACTCGTAACGCGTGCAAATAGCAATAAATGAATAAAATAGTAGACAAAGTGTCCAAACATCCAAATGAAGTCCATAAACATATAGAGCATAATTTTATGAATTTTTAGGAATTTGAATCGGCGAAATCGGAGTTAAAACGCAAAAGTTACAAGCGTTTAAAGTTTAAATAGTCAATTAAATAATATTACAGAGAAAAACTTTGGTCCAAAAATTAAATAAAATTTACCATTGGGTAGAACTCAATTTTATACAAATTTAGAAATTTGAATCACTCAGATCGGAGTTAAATTGCAAAAGTTATAAGCGTTTGAATTTTGAAATCATATTTGAATTCATTAAACCGAATTAAATAAATTATTTCTTTTTCGAAAAATGATTTATTGCGCTAGAAGTGACACGGATTGGTCCACGTGGACTCGCCAACGTCAGCGCCGGCCGAACCCACCGATGACGTCAGCATGACGTCATCGGCCACGTGGCAGCACCCGGGTGCTGCCACGTGTCCTGGTCCATGGACACGGCCCACGCGCGTCTCGGGTCCACGGTGGATCCGGCGCACGGCTCCACATGTCACTGACATGTGGGCCAACCTGTCAGCGGCCCGGGCTCACGCCAGCGCGGGCGCGACTGACACGGGGCCCCACTAACACGCGGGCCCCGCGTGTTACAGACACGTACCCACGCGCGGGCGCTGACCGCGCTGACTGCGACGGTTGGCCTCCCAGCCACGTGGCGCGATCTGGACCGTTGATCTGAAAATCAACGGTTCCGATTGGATCCAATGCCACACGTTGCGATACAACGCGGCTAATCTGGGCCGTTCGATTCGGATCGGATGGTCCAGATTGGATCGGGTTTTCGCCTCACCGAGGGTGGCGTGGCATGTCCCAGCGCGCGACACGTGGCGCGCCCTATGCCGTTGGATCTAGATCCAACAGTTGGGATTGAATCTAAAACCGTAATGTGGATTCGCTACGGGGTGACGTGGACGAACGTGGGCCGTTGGATCTTGATCCAACAGTCCAGGTCTAATCTGGTTTCTACGGGTCCCAGGGAAACGTGGTCTCACCTTGGTGGTCGGATCTTGATCGGATGGCTGTGCGGGCTCGAGGGCGTCGATGGCGCGCGACGGTGGTGGCTTGGCCGGAGAGGAGGAAGACGACCAACGCGCCGGCGTTTGCTGGCTTCTTCGGCGAAGTGAGTTCTCCCTTCGGATGCGCCTCGGCCTAGGGGTCTCGTGACTGGGCTCAGCCGCGGCGGAGAGCGACGGACGGCGGCAGAATCCGGAGTTAACCGCGGCGGAAGGCTTCTCCAACTACGGCGAGCTCGTGCGGCCGAACGGCAGCGGCTCAGGCGTGAAGGGTTAGAATGCAGTGCGCCGCGGAGTCAGCTTCTCGGTGGCGGCGGCGGTGGTATAAATAGTGGCCTCGGCTTCCGTGAAAAGCGCGGAGACCGAGGCCCACACGCGGGCGGTGGCAGAGTCCGGCAAGGACTCGGATTAGGTGACGTGGCTCCACGCGAGCCGTTGGACCTCGATCCAACGGTTGCGGGGTTTGGGCACGGGTCCGGCTCGGGCGACGTGGTTGGCTCGGTCGGACTCGGGTTCGGGCGACGTGGTTCAGCCTCAGCCGTTGGATCGTGATCCAACGGTTGCAACGTTAGGGTTTCGGCCGACTGGGTTCGGCTCGACCGGGTGACGTGGTCGGGTTTGGTTCGGACTCGGACTCGAGTCCGACTCGGGCTCGGTCGCATGAACAGTAAAACCAACTCGATTTTTCCAGCGATTAAATAATCAATTAATTCGTAGAAAATTCAAATAAATCCAGAAAAATAGCAAAATACTCAGAAAAATCCCAGAAAAATTAGGGAAAATATTTTAGGCCATTTAGGACTCAAATAAAATATTCCCAACAAAATTTTATTTGCAACTTTGGATTCTTTAATTATTTCAAATGGGAATAAATTCAAATTAAGTCCAAATTAATCCAAATAAATTCCAGAAAATTCCAAAAATTCACCAGAGTGTAAAATAACATCTAATTTCATGAAAAGCAAAAATTGGGGTGTTACAAGGCGCAAGGGGGCATGGGGCTGGTGCAAGCAGCCCCCCTTGCTATCCTACTCCCCCTCATGGGCCAAAGGCTCCCCCTTTTGGCCCAGGTGGGATTCCCCCTAAAGCCCAACTCGCCCCGGAAAGGCCCAATCTCTCGAATTTGGCCCGAAAACGCGATTAAACTCCATAGCGTAAAGTTTTAACATCCGTTTTCACTTTTTATAATGTTTTGACCTCAACATTCACATTTTATAAGAATACGACACTCCGTGGTGTCACATTTATTGGTTTTATAAATATATTAGAATAGAAATTAGTGATCAAAGTTTTGTTTTAGAGAACGTGTCGATATCCGAAACAACCACTCCCTCCGGTCTTCAAAAAGATGGTGTTTTGGACATCCACATGGTCTGTAAAACACAACTTTGACTGCTAATTTTTATTATAATATATTTATAAAATTCAATAAAATTATAATATTATAAAAATACTAAAGCCTCTAGGTTTATAATATATTTATAAAATTCACTATATCCAAGACGACACCTTTTAAAGGCGGGAGGGAGTACTATTTGCGATGGGAGTGAGAAATATCTTCCACTGCTTGACTCAATTGAACAACAAAACAAAAAACAGTGGCAAGGTAAAGGATCTTACACTTTCTTTAGCCGCAGCCTTGGCAAGAACTCCAGCACCCATCTCGACCTCTTGCAAGCCAACAACCACCAACCCAACATCAGATGATGCATTACCAAAACACGACCAAAGAGATTCAGGAGATGCTTTCTCCTGCCCAATACTCCAAGTTCGAACCAATATTTCAATGTTCTCTAGCCTTGTATATGACAACTTCCTATTTGCCAATTCAGTTCGCAGAATATCATCTACCGGGCCAGGGGAAGTTAGAGGCCATCCTCGAATACCACACAATAATCGAACCGTTTGTGCAACCAGACCAAATTGTTCGATCCATTGCTTGAGCCACTGCTTCTGTTCGACGGTTATCTTCAACAAATGTCCCTTTTGTTGCAACTCTACGTACTGCATCAGCTACCCCCATCAAGGCATTCCTAGATTTCTGGAAAAATGTGAAAGAACCTTATGGGTTCTCCTCCTCTGTGGGTTTTACTTTGATCTCTTCCTTTATAAATTGTTCTGGCATCACTGGTGCCTCTAGACGAGCTGACTCCACTTGGCCATCCATGCCAAAATACTTTTAACAGCTCCCTTGTCCGAGCATCCCTGTAGAAAACATATCAGAAAAATTAGTTCCAATCGGACTTGAGGAAACTGATGCAATTCATCTATATTTATGAAAGCATACCAAAGGTCAATATATGCTCTTTCAACAAGCAAAGCAGCCATATGTTTTTCCTCTTGTGTTAGCAAGAGGGACTTAGCAATGACGTCCCAAGGCCATGCCTTTATAACACCCCTTCAGAGCTTGACCATATTTCACCTGTTTCAAAACGATTGAAATGAAACATCATTTTGGGACAACTTTCCACCTCTTTTTAATCTACATCTAGATGTTCAACTCTTATGTGAAATGATAGAGATGCATGAATGTCAAACAACAAAGAACTAGTATCCAGCCATTGACAGTGATTGAATGCAAAACAAAAGCAACAAAATAAAGCTGACAAATAATTTTTGTTGCAAAATAAACTGCAGATTTTTTTTTTAAAAAAAACAACTACACAGAAACTGGTGATGGAACCGATGAGGTTGATACGAAGATGAAGACTCTGGAGTTGGGAGGAAAACTGATACAATGTGAAGCGGTAGAAGAGGAAAACTGACGAAAGGGAGTGCTGTGAAAAGTGTTAAAAATATTATGAGTGGGCAAATTCGTAATTAACTACTAATTGCAATTAGTGGCCAAAGGGTGGAAGTTGTATATGTTAGAGAGGTGTCTCTTCAAAACACCCTTTCATTCTCTATATAAAGGAGCATTGTCCATTGTAATCAGTGGTTGAAGAATTAATAGAGTTACTTCATAATCTCTCTATTCTCTCTTACTCTATGCATAGATTGAACAACTACAAATTCAACAATATTTTACTTCAACATGTTATCAGCACCTTTGCTCTAGCAGGTTGTTCTAATCCTTAATTGTTGTCCTAATTACAACGGTAAGCACTATCCCTCTTGTTGAGATGCTCTTGATTTGATTATTAAGAAAATTGTGTCATTATGGTTCTAATCGCTACACATTAATTGTAACACCCTGGCATCTATTATGCCTGAATGTCACCAAATAAAGACTAAACCACATCTAGATACCACAAATTAAAGTAAATTACAGCAAAGACACAAATGCTAAAACCAAAAATTTCGGCAACATCTCCTTTGTTTTATCATGAATTGAAGCAATAGCCATAGCAGGGCAAGTATTATCATAACATAAGACATCTAAACAACAACATAATGGATATAGCACCAACATAACACCAAATATCAAGTTCAACCACTCCTTAAACTAATACGAAGCAAATAATGATCACAAGCGCACCATTTAATCCATACCACTACTACAGAAAACCCTATCAGAGACGGTTCACAAATATCATCAGAGACGGCTTTGTGAACCGTCTCTAACAATGGGTCAGTGATAATAGAGCCACATCACAGACGGTTTCAACAACCGTCTGTGATAATAATATTACAGACGGTTCTTATTCAGAACCGTTAGTGATATATTTCTTCCACAGAAGGTTTGACAAAAGACCCGTCTGTGATAGTATGGATATCACAGATGGTTTATTGTACGAACCGTCTGTGATAGCATGGATATCACAGACGGTTTATTGTACGAACCGTCTGTGATAGTATAGATATCACAGATGGTTTATTGTACGAACCGTCTGTGTTAGTATAGATATCACAGACGGTTTATTGTACGAACCGTCTGTGTTATATAACCTATCACAGACGGTTCACAAATAACACCGTCTGTGATGTATTGTATCGCTGAGCGGTTCACAAATAAGAACCGCCTGTGATGTGGTTTTCATACATCGACATTTTTACATTTATTGGCTAGCCTCGGAAATGCTAGCCATGCCCTCAAAGCAGACATAACACAGACATAAGATCACAAACAAGTGATCATAACACAGATCACAGACATAACACACACAGATCACATAACACAGACATATCAGATCGCAAACAATATATCAAATGCGTATAAAGACTAAAAGAATCCCAACTCTATTATCATCTAGCGCTCATGCAAGGAAACAGAAGTTACAAATGAATTTTCTCCAATCACGTTATTGGAGAAGTAAACACTAAACAACCATACGTAGCAATTGACACAAATAGCAGCTTTCAAACTAAATATATCAAACATGGAAAGAGAATGGCAAGCAGCATCGATCCAATAAAACCAACGAAGGATATAACTTGATCCATCACAGCCTGACGAACGTTGTTGCCTTCCAGCACCCCCCACATCAATTGTATCAGGAAGATATGTACAAAATTTACTAAGGCATCATTCCAGCTGCCTAATATGTACATGGCTACTACATCACGGTGTTACTATTTCGAAATGCTCTCCTCTCAAGAAAAAGAATTGACTAAGAATGATATTTTTTTCCCTAAGCAATTCAACTACTACAAGTCCACAATCTTCACAAATTAAAACAGTACAAGTGGCAATACAGAGAAAAACCTAACTCTTGCAGTTAGGCACCTGCGTAGAACTCGCCTTTTTTATTAATGACTTCAGTGGCTAGGAAAAAACAAAGTTTTCCTCGAATTGACGCCAGATCCTTGTCTTGAAACGATGTTTTATCCTTACTCATTTGTGTTGCATTGACGAGGAGATGCATGTTATGGCAAACGTAAAATCCACATCGGTTATTGCCATGTCCCTGTTGGTGGCACTGCAAAAATAGAATTGCTTAGTTCCAGAATCATGGCTACGGAGTTTGAAATAGGATTATCTTGTATAGAGGATACGGAAACTTGAAATCGTCGCAACGCCTTATCCCCGCTTTGAGCGAAGGATCTCGCAAAGCTTTGACCGTCCTACGTGATTTCGAAAGGTTAGCCTCAGCTATTCCAGGAGCAACAAGCACCTTAAACAACGTGGTTACCTGGTGATTAACCGTGCGATAGGGTTCAAGTCGTGGTTGCCGGTATGTGAGGAATCAACGTAAATAACCCGGTTCTTGGCCATATGAATTACAATTAGAACCTAGTGAAACCTGCATAGGTATGTTGCCATGGTCAATTAGCACCAAAGTATTGTGTGCACATTACAAATGAGAGTATACCAAGTCGGGCGGCACTTACCCTGGTTAAAGGGTAAAAGTATGAAACTTTTATCTTCTCGAGCATCCAAGGCATGTCGTGACGTATTCCTCTCCGCTTTTGCATCTTGGTTCATTGTTGGCTGCGAGACTAAGAGTGGGTCGAGGAAACCCACCGATGTATTGTTCGTTCTCGCTTCGCGTATCATGAATCTATATATACAAAAGTTAGGCAAAGGGGTCACTTCAAATATATATATATATATATATATATGACATTTATCCGTATTACAGGGAAGACACACTCACAATGTCCAGCATCTTAAGAGCGAGACGTCGAGGGCGTCGAGGTTGAAGAGATCGAACAGGTCCTGGAAGCCGACCGCGAAGTAGCCCCCCGCTGAGTCGTTGAACAGATGCTTAGGCTTGTAGCGGACCATGATACTTGTTGTACGTTCGTTCTCTGGCTTGTTAGCTTGTCTCATGTAGTATGTATGCAGGCTTTTGCAGCAGTAAGTCAATGTCTTCATGCGATCTTCCATTAATAAAGGCTCTCCTAGCTTGAATACCCAGGCCAACGGGGCCATCGGATAGTACTCCAAAGCCTTCGCTATCTTTTTTCGATTTGCCCTTCCCTTTCTTTGTTGGAACGGAAATCTTCGGGGGAGACGAGGGGAGTAGAGAGCAATCATAGTCAAAGTCAATATCAAACTCATTGTCAATGTTTTTGGGTGGGGAGGGCACGATAACCGTTTTGGGGGGAATTGGATCAACTTCTGGCGGAGGAAGTAGAGGTACTTCTAGTGGAGGATGGATGTCTAGAGATATGTCGCTGCTGGGCCACTAGATGAATGTGCCGATGACATCCCCCAGTGTCTGAAGCTCGTCATTTGGAGGCAATTGTAGCGTGACGATCTTGAAAATGTCATGAACGCCGTCCACATTGACCTTCGTGAAACCCGGCGCTAGCAGGGTACCGTGCACCATCGCCCCTTCAATGGATGGATATGCGAGGCCCCAAGCAGCCTGTATAGGAAGGGAGCAATTGGCAACTCTCACCTGGAGATTGCACCGCGTGGGCTCCTACACAACGGTACCCAATTAGCTAATGTGCCCAAAAGATATATCTATGGAGCATTCAAGAGATCTAAATTAGTATACCTTGATGTCACAGGCAGGAATTTGCCGACGTGTTTACCCTGGTCGTGGGCGGACGCCTGTTTGCTCTTACGTGTAGTGGGGCTGAACCCTTGGCCTTCCACAGGCTGTGTGTTTTGAGCATTGAGCCTTTCCTCGAGGCTTCTTATCCTATCATCGAATTCTCCTCTCAGCCTGTCCTCAAGATCCTTCACGATCTTTTTCTCGCGCTCGTCTCTACCTCTCTTCTTACTCCGGTACACGTGAGTGTCTTCGAAGCCCGTTTTCCAGGGAACGAAAACCCCTTTGCCTCGCATGCGACAAGGGTGTTCCTTGTTTCCCAATGCCATGGAGAGTGCATCTCTCTCCCTGTTTGGGACAAAAGATCCACCAGAAGATTGTGCACTCAACTCTGCCTGCAAGATCGCAGCAAGTTATTTGACTTATGAAGTTAGGAACTAAATACGTACCAAAATGGTGGTTCGATATCTTACCAAACGTTGGCAGACTTCCCCGTCCGCAGGGTTTGTAAAGGAGATGGTGCCAGATGGTGTGGTACATGACCTCGCTCTTAGCCGCCTCTGGCGCTACCGGTCGACAATCGATGCAAATAGCGTGGAGTCCCCTCGTCCTCCCTGTCCCATTGCATCCTCTTCCCCGCGTAGCCAGCGGTGCCGAGTCTGTGGGGGTGGGTGTTCCTTGCCTGCAGGGCCTTGTGTGCTTCGCTTTCAATCAAGAATTGATCTGTCGTCTTCAGCTGAACAAAACGTCGCCATGAATCCTCACTAATGAACCCGTACTTAGAGTAGGGAGTCCTATCCTTATTGACGTATTCCTTGACAAGTGTGCTCTTAAAGGTCTTCCACGCCTTTCCTGCCACTAGCAGTGCATACCGTCGCACAGGGTCCTCGAGTTCTTCTGGGAGATCGAAGGAGGAAAGGATTTCTGTAAGCAGGTCGTTGCGGCCCTCGTCAGTCAGCGACTTCCAGGATGTACATGTGATGGGGACCCGTTCGCGTGCAACTATCCCGCACATTGTTCGTAATGCATTCACTACCTTTTTACTTCCGGTAGGGGACCCATCTTTCGGATCGATCGCCGTGATGCTATATCGGCTTGTTGGCCTTTGTTTGCTTTTCTTGGAGCGCGAGTTGGTTTGACTTGACTCGGCTCATCGATTGGGCCTAAGGTGACGTAAAATATTGAAATAATGTTATTCACCAAACGTCTTGTGGGTAAATCCGCAGAGTGAAAATCTTTTCAAAAGCCGTTTCCACGATCATGAAAGTCTTGGTGCACTAGCACTAGCTAGATGTTAAGTTGCCAACTTGTTATTCCATGATAGACTTGTTATGGACTTTTCAAGCTGCCATTTGCTCGAGGAGGTCCTCCCCTGGATTGCCCGTGTCATTTTCACTTAGTATACCAGGAACAAGAGTCAAGAGCTATCTCTCCTGTCTAATTTCTGATCTATCCATCTATTCCATCGCGTCAACATTAAAGCCTGCGCTGCACTACATGTATACCGAGTACCGAGGCAGCAGCAGCAGTGAGATACCGACTAACGTCTGCTGCTGCCTCGGTACTCGGTATACATGTAGTGCAGCGCAGGCTTTAATGTTCACGCGATGGAATAGATGGATAGATCAGAAATTAGACAGGAGAGATAGCTCTTGACTCTTGTTCCTGGTAAGCGTGAAAATGACACGGCAATCCAGGGAGGACTCTCTCGATGGATCGAAGATCTAATATATGTAGGTTGTATTAATAGAAAGGCTACTGCGGTTATTTTGCATAAATATATGTAGGTTGTATTAATAGAAAGTCGAATTTAGTAAAAGCAATTTAACAGATATAAAATAACAAGTATGCAAGCATAAATATAACAACTCACAGTCCTCCATGACGTGAGCAACAAGTTTTCCATTTTCTGCAATTTAGTCGTGTAAAGCCTTGACATACAGACCTGTTGATATGCGCTCAATTCTCTAAAGTTGTTTGTGTTGCGTAAAGCCTTGATATTGTATTTGTGTGGTAGGTTAGAATGAATGTTATTTTGTGGTTGTAGTTAAATGGGATGTGTACTATCATTGCTATGAACTGTTGACAGCTACTATTTCCGATTAGCTACTATTTTCATATGAATACTTTATTCTGCTGTTAAGCAATCGCATTTGGGAGCAATCTGAGAACCAGATTATTATTAGAGTGTATGGATTGGCTTTGGTTGTTATTTATGATCTTTGTTGATGATATTAACTCCTGTTAAAATTCGGAATCTAGACCTCTGTAGAGCTTGCGCTATTTTCATTCTAACTAATTTATACAATTTATAGAGAAGACATGGAAGGAGAAATGGTACAGAAAGACTTGCAAAACATACAAATAAAAAAAATATAGAGAGAGGCCATAAAATATATGCAGAGAATAATATAGGAACGGAGGCAATGAATATTATTCAATTGTTAGTAGCACCTACAATCTACAAAACAGAGGCAATGAATAATATATGAACGGAGTTCATTCTCAGTTTGCTTTACAAACCATCCAAAAGGCCACAGTCTTCTCTTTGAGGTGCCCTTCTTATGCAATGTTTCCTTTGATTTCACAGTTTCAACCTTAGCACACACATCCACAAATCTATTGTTCTACCACGGGGGAGGAGGAGACCAACCTTGTGATGGAGGAGGAGATGTCGCTGGGGGAGGAAGAGATGCAGCAGTCGGGGGAGGAGGAGGCACGTTCGCCGGGGGAGGAGGCGCCAACGCCGCGGCGGGGCTCGGGGAGGCGCCGGCGGGCTCGGGAGGCGGCGTCGGTCTCCATCAGTGTGCTCGGGCGGCGGCGGGGCTCGGGAGGCGGCGGCGGGGCTCGGGAGGCGGCGGAGGGGCTCGGGAGGCGGCGGCGAGGCTCGAGTGTGCTCGGGAGGCGGCGGAGGGGCTCGGGGAGGCGGCGGGGCTCGAGTGTGCTCGGGGAGGCGGCGGAGGGGCTCGGGGAGGCGGCGGCAGGGCTCGAGTGTGCTTGGGGCGGCGGCGGGGCTCGGGGAGGCGGCGGCGCTCATTAGGGTTTGCAGTGTGCGTAGCGTTTGAAGTCTGATAGAAAACGATTCAAGTGTGTAGAAGTTTTATAGGGTTTGAATATCACAGACGGTTCTAAACTCGAACCGGCTGTGTTATTCTATATCACAGACGGTTTTCTTTTAGAACCGTCTGTAAAATTAATATATTGCAGACGGTTCTGTTGTAGAACCGTCTGTGTTATGCTATATCACAGACGGTTCTAAAAGAGAACCGTCTGTGATACCGCTCAGCCCCCCTCTGGGTATCTTGATTGCTCCAACATCTCATACCCTACCTAACCAACATGCCCTACCTGCTAATGCCTGCAAGTTTACGAAGCTTGTTGCCCTACCTGCTAATGCCTGCAAGTTTACGAAGCTTGTTTACTAGCAGACCACCCTACCTTACCTGCTAATGCATGCAAGTTTACGAAGCTTGGTTACCAGCAGACCACCCTACCTAAACGAACTTCTACCTCAACATGTACCGAACATGCCCTAACTGCTGATATCTGCAAGTTTACAAAGCTTGGTTACTAGAAGACAATATTATATTTTGGTTCTCATATTTTTAATTATTAATCTACATTAAAGATTAATGTTTTTCAAAGCACGAAAAAAAATGAAATAAATACAAAAGTACGTAACATGAGTACACATAAGTACAAAAATATTACTTTATTATGCATGCATGCATGCTCTTACTTGCAAGTTAACATTGAAATTACAAAGTGAAAATTAGCCCTTCACGATGATCGACGCGTGTGTAGGTGACTTCCTCAATTTGTTCCTCTTGAACCATGCTGGCATTTCCGATAGGAGGCAAATCATCAAATTGATTGTACTCTTCCTCATCTACTACATTCTCAACTCCGACAATCCTCCTTTTTCCTCGAACAACTACGTGGCGCTTCATGTTGGGTAGTCGGTAACATAGAAGACTTGAACAACTTGGTTTGCGAGCACGAATGGTTCATCTTGGTATCCGACACGTTCGAGGTCCACAGTAGTGATGCCGTACTTGTCAACCTTCACGTGCTGGAGGTGGACCCAACGACACCGAAATAGTGGGATCTTGAAAAGTACGTAGTCAAGCTCCCAAATCTCCTCTATGAACCCATAGTAGGAGCTCCTCGTTGACCCAGCGGTACTGAATGCATCTATGCGGACCCCACTGTTCTGGTTTGTGCTCTTCAAATCCTGATCTATCGTGTAAAATGTGTATCCATTTAAGTCGTATCCTTTCCACGTGACAACTGTAAAAGATGGACCTTTTGCCAACCATTTCAGGGTGTCATATGACGAGCTCCCAGTGATGGGTCGCTCTTTGAACCAATTGTTAAACTGAAGGTTATGCTGTCTTATGATCCAAGACTCCTGTCGTGCTGGATTCTCTTGCCTTAGCCATTGCTTGTGCTCGACGATGTATGGGGACACTACAATCATGTGTTGTAAAACTGTGAAATGGGCTTGAGCACACGCAACTGGATCAGGCGTGATTGCTTTCCTTCCGATGGTCCCGATACCCTGGAGCCTCCCCTCATGGCGAGATCGAGGCACACCTATTGGTTGGGCCTGAGCCATGTAATCGACGCAGAACTCGACGACCTCTTCGATTGCATAACCTTCGACAATGCTACCCTCCGGACGGGATCAATTTCGTACGTAAGACTTAAGAATTCCCATATACCTCTCGAACGGGTACATGCTACGTAGGAACACAGGCCTGCACATCTTTATCTCTATTACAAGGTGAACAATGAGATGGACCATAATATCGAAAAATGACAGAGGGAAATACATATCAAGATTACATAGAGTCATCACCACCTCGCCCTGCAGTGCATCCAGTCCTTCAGGATCGGTGACCTTCTGAGCGATTGTGTTAAATAAATAACACAGCCTCGTGATTGTCTCTCAGACCTTGACTGGCAAAATACTTCTAATTGCAATAGGGAGCATTTGAGTCATCAACACATGACAATCATGAGACTTCATGCCAATTAATTTTAAATCTTGCATTGAAACAAGTCTCTTCATGTTGGACGAGTAGCCGGACGGAACTTTCACACCATGCAAGCACTGGCACAGTTCAGTTCTTTCGGCCTTTGACAGAGTATAACAAGCTGGTTCGCAATACGTACCACCTTTAACGGTCTCTTTTGGTGCTAACTCAGGTCTTATGCCCATATCGACTAAGTCAAGTCGTGCGTTGATACCATCCTTTGTTTTGCCCTTAATGTTTAGTAGGAGACCAATCAAGCTATCACAGACATTCTTCTCCACGTGCATGACATCGATGCAGTGGCGAACTTCTAGGTGCTCCCAGTAAGGTAGGTCCCAAAAGATTGATCTCTTCTTCCACAAGTTCTTCTCACGGGTCGACCTTGCTTTACGTCCCTTTCCATACGTAACATCCAAATCCTTTACAAAGTCATGAACATCTCTCCCGCTAAAAGGCCTTGGACCTGAACCGTTTTCGTTCGTCCCGTCGAATAGTTTCTTCATCTTGCGGTATGGGTGTTTCCTCCCAAGGAACCTACGGTGACGCATGTACACGGTTTTACGTGAGTGATTCAGCCACACACTCTCAGTATCGTCTAGGCAGTGAGTGCAAGCCTTAGCACCTTTTGTACTCTGGCCCGACAGGTTAGCAAGTGCAGGGTAATCATTTATGGTGCAGAACAACAAGCAGTGTAAAGTGAAGTTCTCTCGTTTGTATGCATCCCAAACCTGTACCCCAGGAACCCACAATGTTTTTAGATCTTCCACCAATGGAGCTAGGTACACATCAATATCGTTCCCAGGTTGTTTCGGTCCTTGGATAAGCCTGAGACAATAAAATGTACTTTCGCTTCATACACAACCAAGGAGGAAGGTTGTAGATACAGAGATTCACGGGCCAAGTGCTATGCCTTTGCTCATGTTACCGAAAGGATTCATTCCATCTGTACTCAGTCCAAACCTTATATTCCTCATCTCCGCAAATGTAATTCTTCATACCTCCTATCGATGTTTCTCCACTGGGTGGAGTCAGCAGGGTGTCTTAGCATTCCATCGTTCTTACGCTTCTCGGAATGCCAACACAGCAGTTTGGCCTCCTTTGGGTTAGCGAACAAACGCTTCAATCGGGAAATTAGAGGCAGATACCATGCCATCTTAGCAGGAGTTCCATTCTTCACCTCCTCATCGGAATGACTCTTACGCTTGTACCGGGATGCGTTGCACACCGGACATACATGCAAGTTTGCATACTCTTTCCGGTATAGGATACAATCGTTCGGACATGCATGTATTCTTTCTACCTCCATTCCCAAGGGACAAAGAACCTTCTTGGCTTTGTAGGTTGTTGTCGGCAACTCGTTTCCCTCTGGAAGCATGTCTGCCAATAGACGTAATGTATTGTGTGAAACTCTTGTCTGACCAACCATTGCTTGCCTTCAATTTCAGCAGTTCAAGCACGGACGACAACCTTGTGTATTTCACCTTGCAACTAGCAAACAAAGGTTTCTTCGAGTCCTCCATCAAACCCACGAATTTTTCATATTCCCTTTCATCACGGTTCCCTTCTGCGTCGCGCAGCATCTGCTCCAGATTGTCATCATGCAACATATCCTCGTCGGAAGCAGAATCAAATGTGATCATCCGGCATATCGTTGACTTCATCGAAGATGTTAACAGTACCACCTTCTTCTTGTATATTCTGCTCTTCGCCGTGACTGGTCCAACATGTATATCCCTTTTTGAAACCTCGCATAATCAAGTGTGCTTCGATCTGCGCTGAGTTTCAAAACGTCATCATATTCTCGCAATCGATGCATGGACAAGACATATATTGCACTCCCTTATTAAACATGTCCTCCTCTGCAGCTCTTCTAAAAGCGGAGACGCCATTAATGTAATCCACGCTCGTACGGTCCCCAGCGTACATCCAGCTTCGATCCATGTATGCTACACATGTAATATTCGATCCAATTAGAACCCTCTTTTCAACTGATTAAGTACACTTTCCTTAACAAGTTAGAGCTTCAAAATAATATTGCAATTATAACGTCCAATTACTAGCTAGCTTAGATCACCACCAAAACATGGATCTACAAGCTAGATCTAAACAATCTTAAATTTCTTACATAACCAAGCTAGATATTGAATTATTATATATAAGGCAATTTTATATCCAATACTAACCTTATATCTGAATTAATATATATAATGCAATTATCCATTACTAACCTTAATTACATCACAAGAATCACCTATTATATAGGCTTACAGACGGTTGTATTGCCAAACCGTCGGTGATATAACGGTCTTAGCATTCTATCCCAACAGGTGACCACAACATCGAACTTGCGCTCGGGCCTATATATAAGCAAGCTTTATCACAGACGGTTCTATGTAATAACCGTCTGTCATATAGTAAGATTACAGACGGCGATGTGTACCAACCGTCGGTGATATTATACAGACGGTTATGTAAACTAAACCGTCTGTGATATATAGGTATATCACAGACGGTTATTTCAAAAACCGTCCGTGATGGCAAACGAGGAATGGTGTGTGATAGTTTTACTGATGGTTGGTTTATAGAATCGTCTGTGATAGCGACCATCTGTCTTCGTCTCTTCGTTTCCTGCGCGCCTTTGAATGAGAACTCTTCGTTTTTCGCTTCGTCTTCAATTCCGGCCACCTATTAAATCACCGCTATTGATCGAATTCGATCAACACATTACTGCTAATGGCATCTCCCGCAAGCTCTCCTTCGTCGGTGTCGCCTCCACCATCTCCCGCAAGCTCCCCCGGCGCCGCTCCACCATCACCTCCCCCGGCGTCGCCGCTATGCGGGAAACGCAAGCGGGAAGAGGAGGAGGAGTAGCGGGAGGAGGAGGAGGAGGAGGAGCGGGAGGAGGAGGAGGACGAGGAAGAGTCAGAGGAAGACGACCACGTCATGCACTGGGGGAGCTCAGAGGACGACGACGACGACGACGGTAGCCCACCGTGGCGCGACGACGACGACGATGGCAGCTCGCCACCTCCTCCGGACGACGATGATTATTTTAATTTATAAGTAATAATATATATATAATGTAGTAATGTAATGAAATGTTTTATGTTATAAAATGGCTGTTACAGTGGTTATCAAATTTCATTGGGAGAAACTTACACCCGGACGTCCGATTCTCGTTTTTTTTTCGGACGCATTGCAAGATTTTTTTTGAATGTATGAAACATTTTTTTTACTGTTTGTCGAAGAAAAATCTTTCACACGTAGAAAGAAAATGTTGCGAAAAAAACTGACGTCTGATCACTAGCAATTTCGAATTTCATTATGTTATAAAATGGCTGTTACCATTTTTCGTCCTATCTATCAACGAATTATGGCCTTCGATGAAAATACGTAGTTCGATAAAAACATCAAAATGTTATAATGTAGTACACAGACGGTTATAAACACAAAACGTCTGTGATATAAGCAATATCAGAGACGTTTATAAACACAACCCGTCTGTGCTTATATCACAGACGGTTGTATAGTAAAACCGTCAGTGATATTACTTTATATCACAGACGGTTTTTTTATAGAACCGTTTGTGATAATATCACAGACGGTTGGAATACAAAACCGTCTGCGATATTTATCTAATCACAGACGGGTTTAATTAATAACGGTCTGTGATAGTTGTAACACCCCAAATTTTGCTTTTCATGAAATTAAAATATTATTTTGCACATTTGTGAATTTTTGGAATTTTCTGGGATTTATTTGGATTTATTTGGAATTTATTTGAATTTATTCCATTTTGAAATAATTAAAGAATTAAACTTTGCAAATAAAGTTTTGATGGAAATATTTTATTTGAGTCCCAAATGCCCTAAAATATTTTCCAGAATTTTTCTGGAATTTTTCTAAGTCTTTTGCTATTTTTAATGAATTAAATGAATTACTGGAAATTATTTTAGATATTAAATCGCTGGAAAATCAAACCGAAGCCTACATCGTTCATCCGACCGAGTCGGAACCCGAGTCGAACTCGAGTCCGACCCGAGCCACGTGACTCGACCAAACCCGCTCCTAACCCAATCGATCCCGACCGTTGGATCGAGATCCAACGGTCAGGATTGGGCCGCACCGGTTCGAGCCCGAGTCCGGTCGGACCCGTTCGCGCGCAAGTAATCGTAGCCGCTCATCGCGACACGTGGACGGCTGCTAGCCTTCGTCTCCGCCCGAGTCCGGATCGGACTGCGCCGCCGCGTCCTCCGCCGCATCCGTTAGGGTTACGGATTGAGCGCGGAAGCCGAGGTTATTTAAAGCCCGAGTCCTGCCCCGAGGACCGCCTTGACCCCGCGCTTCTTTTGCCCTAGCTCGCAAAACCCTAGCCGTCGCCGCTTGCCCGGGATTGCTCGCCGTAGTTGCTTAGTGCCTTGCTTTGGTTTTTCTCACCTTCCGCCGCCGTCCACCGTTGCCCGAGAAGAAGGAGGCCAGATCCGGGATCCCCGAGCCAGGACGATTCGAACGTGACCACGCACGTCGCCGGAGGAGCCCCGTAGCGCCGCGCCCTTGGTCGTCGTCCCCGTCTCCGGTGCACTCCGCTCCACCGCTGGCGCCATCGCCGCCCGCGAAGCTCAGTGGAACCGTCCGATCAAGATCCGACATCCTGGATTGCGCCATGTCATCCCACGGTGAGAACCACGTGTGATTTCCAGATCCAATCTCAACCGTTGGATCTAGATCCAACGGCCCGGATTGACCACGTTCACCCCAAACGTGCGTCATTAGGTCCGATCAGGACCGTTGATTTCCAAATCAACGGCCCGGATCATGCCACGTAGCTCTAGCCGCCGCACCGTGCGCGTGGGAGCACGCCACTGACATGTGGGGCCCCCGTGTCAGCCGCGCCGCGCCTGCGTGAGCTCGAGCCACTGACAGGGCGGGCCCACCTGTCAGCGACACGTGGAGTCGTGGACCGAGTCCACGGTAGACCCGAGCCGAGCATGGACCGACTCCATAGACCGGCTGACGTCAGCAGACCAATCAAAGGCTCCCACGTGTCCTCGCTGACGCAATAATTAATTTCCGAAAAACAAAATGATTTATTAATTCGAAATAATGATTTCAGATTTTGTTTCAAACTTCAAACGCTTATAACTTTTGCGTTTCAACTCCGATTTGAGTGATTCAAATTTCTAAATTTGTATAAAATTGAGATCTACCTAAATATGAATTTTATTTAATTTTTAGACTAAAGTTGTTCTCTGTAAAATTATTTAATTGATTATTTCAACTTCAAAATGCTATAACTTTTGCATTTTAACTCCGAATTTGACGATTCCAGTTTCTAAAAATTCATAAAATTATGCTCTCTCTGTTTATGGACTTTATTTGGATGTTTGGATGTTTTTGTCTGCAGTTTTATTCATTGGTTGCTATTTGCACGCTTTACGAGTAGACGTTGAAGTGCCGGAAGGATTCGAAGGAGAAGTATTGACTCAGGATCGAACTCAAGACCAAGAACAAGTACTTTTTGAAGGCAAGTTGTGCTTTGACCATGTTGATCCTATTTTGAAACTTATTTTGATTTAACCTATTGCATGCTAGTTCAATTAGAAAATACTTTATTTAAATATGGGGGATTAGATAAATACCAATTTGCTGTATGACACCTTGATTGTTTAAATATGTGCCATGACCCTTGTCACCCTAGTTGTGGATTACTAGTTGGACATTATTAAATTGCCAACATGGGTTTTAGACTGTTGTAGTATAATGCTTAGACCTGCTACGTGCTCATGACATGATTTTGGACAATCAAATGTTAATATTGACTTAATGATATATTGAACCTGTTTTGGAAAGGTATCATGTGATGTTGATGGCACGTGGTGCATGGTAATCAACTGGGGTTTGATAAATAGTTTTTCGACCGGGGCATGTGGCAAAAATAATCAGGTGGGCCAGTTGTGGCATTGGGAATGTTGGTTTCGTTCTTCGGGTAGTCTTGCCCTGGTCACCCTAAGGACTTAACCTTGCAAGCCTTTGAACTGGGTCTAACGTGCAACCACATGTCTGTAATGGGACGTACCTAGTTGACTAAGTTGCTAATAACGTACCTGTGGGACCTTAGGAGGTCAACTACACCCTTTGTGTAAGTTGTACGGGGGAGCGTACCGGGGCTGCGGCCAGGTACCCATCTAACGGTTGGTTGGCCTAAACTTCACCTTAGCTAAGGGAAGTGTTAGTGTGCAACAACCGGGGAGGACCACTTGTATTGTTAGAAGTTTCCGAAAGACTTTGTTACAGGAACTCGCCTTTGTGGTGTTTGACTGTATCTTGTGGGTAAAGTGCATAACCTCTGCAGAGTATAAAATCTATTCGAATAGCCGTGTCCGCGGTATTGGACATCGCTCGGGAATTACAATCAAGGGTTAGATTTTCTTGAAAATAACTTGGACTCGAAAGGTTGGGTTTGGTTTACGAATGACGTTAATGGAAATGTGGATTAGGATGGGAAAGATGTTTACCAAACTCCTTGAAAAGTTATCTATGCTTTACTTGTTACTACTGCTTTCGAATCTACTTATGATACTTGTTAAATGCTGTTTTCTGAAAAAATACCTTGAGCCAGTCCTTTGTATTAAGCCATGCATGTAGTATATTAGCTGCATTCTGTGCATGACTTGCTGAGTACCAAGTACTCACCCTTGCCACAATACAACACCAGTTGAAGAGGAGACTACACCAGCTTTGGAGGAGGAGCTCCAAGAGGAACCGTCTACTTAGGGAGCGAGCCCGATCGATTGTTCGTGGTATACTGGATGGCGCCATGAAGTTATCTTATTTTTCCGCTGCTATTATTTCTCTCTTAATAAGTTTCGCCCTGCGTGACGTATATTTGTAACTTGGCCATAAGGTCGAGCAACCAGTTTGACTAATTAATTAAAGTACTTTATTAGTATTGAGTGGTATGATTGTGATATTTACCGATGTTAAGACTGTGTGCACTAGCGCGTTCCTGGACTAGTGCTGAATACACAGAGGGTTCGGATTTGCAAATTTGGGTCCCGACAGAGGTGGTATCAGAGCCATACTGACCGTAGGCTCAACCCTAGCTAGAAAGGTCGTAGAGAGGATAAAACCTATTTTCTAAAGCTAAAAGTTTGTCAAGACAAGAAGTGACATCTCGACTTATCCCATTCTTTTTTTTCTTGTCTCTTGCTGAATTTTTTCCTTACCTTGTCACGATTTAAAAATTTCAAGTTTTTACGTGAGCACTGTAACACCCGAAAATTTTGCTTTCTTAAATTCATGTGTGAATTGGCACTTTGGTGAATTTTTGGAATTTTCTGGAATTTATTTGGATTTATTTCGAATTTATTTGAATTTATTCCATTTTGAAATAATTAAAGAATTAAACTTTTTAAATAATATTTTGTTGGAAATATTTTATTTGAGTCCAAAATGATCCAAAGTATTTTCCAGAATTTTTCTGGAATTTTTCTAAGTCTTTTGATATTTTTAATGAATTAAATGAATTTCTGGGAATTATTTTAAATATTAAATCGCTGGAAATTCGAGTTGGGTCAAGTACTGTTCATCCGACCGGACCCGAGTCCGAGTCCGACTCGAGTCCGACCGAGCGATTGACTCGACCAAACCTACTCCTAACCCTAATCGATCCCGACCGTTGGATCGGGATCCAACGGTCAAGATCGTCCCGTACCGGTTCGAGTCGTAACCGGACCGAATCCGGTTTCGATCGTGCGATCGTGGCCGCTGATCGCGCCACGTGGGCCGATCGGCCGTCGTCGTCCCCGCCGGATCCGAGCCGGACTCCGCCGCCGCGCCCGCCGCCGTGTGGTTCTAGGTTTCCGGATTCCACGCGGAAGCCGAGGCTATTTAATGCCCGGATCACACCCCGAGGACCACCTTGATCTTTCGCAGCCGTTGCCCTAGCCGTCGCCGCCGCGGTTGCTCGACGCGCCTCGCAATCGCCGCGAGTTGTAGCACTCCTCCGCCGCGGTTTTTCGTCCTCTCCGTCGTCATCCGCCGTCTCCTGTCACCGTTGAGTCCAGATCCGAGAAGCCCAGGCCAAGGCGCACCCGGGAGGCCAACTCACTTCGCCGGAATCGCGTCCGAACGCCGTTCGGGAGGTTGCCATCTTCGTCTCCGGCCAGGCCAGCGCCGCCGTGTCGCCATCAACCTCGCGAGCTCGGACAGCCGTCCGATCAAGATCGAACGCACATGGTGAGCCCACGTTTTTCCCCAAACCCGGAACCAGATCAGATCTGGACCGTTGGATCAAGATCCAACGGCACACGATCGTCACGTGCGGTAATAGTGTTAGCGTAGGGCTGGACCGTCCGATCTAGATCGAACGGCCCACGATCACCGTGTAGTTTTCCACGTGTTAACCCTGGATCTAATCACGGCCGTTGATTTTCAAATCAACGGACACGATCACGCCACGTGTCCAGTGAGCCGAACCGCCGCGCCACGCGGGCGTGCGCGTGGGTCACTGACATGCCGGGCCTGCGTGTCAGCGACAGCACCGTGACGTCACCCATGACGTCATCGGTGGGTCCCACTGCCAAAGACCGTGCGGTCGAGCCCCGCCGACGCCAAAGAATGACATCACCCGAGTGGTCCCACCTGTCAGCGACACGTGGAGTCGTGGACCGAGTCCACGGTAGACCCGAGCCGAGCGTGGACCAAGTCCATGGACCGGCTGACGTCAGCAGACCAATCAGAGGCTGCCACGTGTCCAGGCTGACGCAATAATTAATTTCCGAAAAAGAAAATGATTTATTAATTCGAAATAATGATTTCAAATTTTGTTTCAAACTTCAAACGCTTATAACTTTTGCGTTTCAACTCCGATTTGAGTGATTCAAATTTCTAAATTTGTATAAAATTGAGATCTATCTAATTATGAATTTTATTTAATTTTTGGACTAAAGTTTTTCTCTGTAAAATTATTAAATTAACTATTTAAACTTCAAAATGCTATAACTTTTGCATTTTAACTCCGAATTTGACGATTCCAGTTTCTAAAAATTCATAAAATTATGTTCTCTCTGTTTATGGATTTTATTTGGATGTTTGGACACTTTTTGCCTATTGTTCATTCATGTATTTGCTATTTGCACGCTTTACGAGTAGACGTTGAAGTGCCGGAAGGATTCGAAGGAGAAGTATTGACTCAAGATGCAACTCAAGACCAAGAGCAAGTACTTTTTGAAGGCAAGTTGTGCTTTGACCATGTTGATCCTATTTTGAAATCTATTTTGATTTAACCTATTGCATGCTAGTTCAATTAGAAAATACTTTATTTAAATATGGGGATTAGATAAACACCAAATTGCTGTATGACACCTTGATTACTTAAATATGTGCCATGACCCTTGTCACCCTAGTTGTGGATTACTAATTCGACATTATTAAATTGCCAACATGGGTTTTAGACCGTTGTAGTATACTGCTTAGACCTGCTACGTGCTCATGACATGATTTTGGACAATCAAATGTTAATATTGACTTAATGATATATTGAACCTGTTTTGGAAAGGTATCATGTGATGTTGATGGCACGTGGTGCATGGTAATCAACTGGGGTTTGATAAATAGTTTTCGACTGGGGCATGTGGCAAGAATGATCAGTGGGCGGTTGTGGCATTAGGGATGTTGATTTGGTTCTTCGGGTAGTCTTGCCTGGTCACCCTAAAGACTTAACCTTGCAAGCCTTTGAACTGGGTCTAACGTGCAACCACATGTCGTAATGGGACGGACCTAGTTGACTAAGTTGCTAATAACGCACTGTGGGACCTCAGGAGGTCAACTACACCCTTTGTGTAAGTTGTGCGGGAGCGCATCGGGCCGAGGCCGGGTACCCATCTAACGGTTGATTGGCCTAAACTTCGCCTTAGCTAAGGGAAGGGTTAGTGTGCAATAACCGGGGAGGACCACTTGTATTGTTAGATGTTTCCGAAAGACTTTGTTACGGGAACTCGCCTTTGTGGTGTTTGACTGTATCTTGTGGGTAAAGTGCATAACCTCTGCAGAGCGTACAATCTATTCGAATAGCCGTGTCCGCGGTATTGGACATCGCTCGGGAATTACAGTCAAGGGTTAGATTTTCTCAAAAAATAACTTGGATCTGAAAGGTTGGGTTGGATTAATAATGATGTTGATGGAAATGTGGATTAGGATGGGAAAGATGTTTACTAAACTCCTTGAAAAGTTATCTATGCTATACTTGTTTCTACTGCTTTCGAATCTACTTATGTTACTTGTCAAATGCTGTTTACTGCAAATATACCTTGAGCTATTCCTTTGTACCAAGCCATGCATATAGTATATTAGCCTGCATTCTATGCATGACTTGCTGAGTACCAAGTACTCACCCTTGCCACAATACAACACCAGTTGAAGAGGAGACTACACCAGCCTTGAAGTAGGAGCTCCAAGAGGAACCGTCTACTTAGGGAGCGAGCCCAGTCAGTTGCCTGTGGTATACTGGATGGCGCCACGAAGTTATCTTATTTTCCGCTGCTACTATTTCTCTCTTAATAAGTTTCGCCCTGCAAGGCGTATATTGTAACTTGACCATAAGGTCGAGTAACCAGTTTGGGTATTTAAATAAAAGTACTTTATTAGTATCGAGTGGTATGATTGTGATATTTACCGATGTTAAGACTGTGTGCACTAGCGCGTTCCTGGACTAGTGCTGAATACACAGAGGGTCCGAATTTGCAAATTCGGGGTCCCGACAGAGGTGGTATCAGAGCCAGGTTGACCGTAGGCTCAACCCTAGCTAGAATGGTCGTAGTGAGGATAAAACCTATTTTCTAAAAAGAATAAAAATTTGTCAAGATAAGAAACGACATCTCAACTTATCCCATTCTCTCTTTTCTTGTCTCTTGCTGAATTTTTCCTTACCTTGTCACGATTTAAAAATTTCGAGTTCCTACATAAGCACTCTTGTGACAGATGGAGGGAGAGTTCAACTACGTCGATCTGGAGGTTGGTCACGCCGCAGAACTTTGGCATATGCTACAGACTCTCGGAGATTTTGAGAAGCCCCAATACCAAGTGGAGGTGATCAGACAAGCAGGATTGATCAAGGCTTGTGACGTGAAGATTGAGGTACCTGCTAGGAAGAAGGGCCCAGGCAATTGCCCGATACACTGCACTGCTAGGAGGTCTACAATGCAGATGGGTATTCAAGAGGCGTCACGACGAGCAATGCGGCACATTACCCGCATCTACGCCAGAGAGTTGGAGAGCATGGTGTTCCGTTATCACCCGCGCAACAATAACCTTCTTGACCCGAAGGCGATTCAGGATGAGGATGCCATGGTTACACAGTTGGCACGACTTGTTGTCGCCCAGGAGGATGTACTCGATGATACAAGCAAGGAGTTACAGAAGGCCCGCAAGGAGATCACGATAGAGAAGAATAGATGGCGGGAAGCTCAAGAGTATGTGTCCCACCTTCTGCAAAGGATTGGAGAGTTAGAGATGGCATTGTACGAACCAGAACCAGAGCTAGTACTCGAGCTACACGAGCCAGATCCGGAGGAGTCAAATCTCAATGAGGACACTGCTTCTTCGACTACCATAGATGACACAGTTGCTGGACATGGCAATCGTTTTGCGCCTATGCCGCAGCATCCGTACCCAGGACGTGGAGGTTTTCTCGATGAGTGAGCGTAGGTTTTATAGTGAGACTCCTTCGCCGAGTCGCGTCATAGAATAAAGAGTCACCCTTTAGGCGTTAGACTCTAGTGTTAGTTCGATTTGGATTTTCATTGTTTGCTGAGTGTGCAGTATGTGTTGCAAGGCCCTTAGGCATTGTAAGCAACCATACCAAGTTACTATTGATTAGTTAATAAAGTTGGACCTTAAAGTTACACCTTTCGCCCCGCATAAGTTCCATATTACTTGTCTATTCTTGTTTCCCTCTCATCTCTAAAACCTAGAGCAAATCGACAGATGGTGAACACCATGAAACTTTGGAAGCAATGGAAGTGGTTCTCGCCAGCAGAAAACCCCAATGATGGAGCACCATCACCGCCACCGGATATGCAGAATTTTGGAGCATTTCTTGCTGCTCAGACTCGATTGATGCATGCTATGATGCAACAAATGCAACACGTCCTTTGCCAGGCCACGCTAATCAAGTTAATCAGGGACAACGCCGTAATACAAGACTGCCGAGTTCATGAGGACTCATCCACCCACTTTCTTCGGGAATGCCAATCCATTGGAGGCCGATGATTGGTTAAGGTCAATTGAGAGGAAGCTACACATAGCTCAATGCATAGGAAATGAGAAGGTACTCTACGCTTCTCATCGGTTGGAAGGAACAAATTGGCCGAATGGTGGGAGAACTTCGTACACGCAAGAGAACCCTCAAGAGATCACTTGGGAGGAGTTCACAGTTGCGTTTCGCCAGTATCACGTGCCTGAAGGAATCATGGATCTTAAGAAGGAGGAGTTCAGAGCACTGAAGCAAGGTAGTCACCCGGTGGTCGACTACGAACAAGTTCACACAACTAGCACGCCACGCTACCGAGGATGTAGCGACAGATAAAGCCGCAGTCTCGCTTCATGAAGGGACTTAACTCAAGACTACAAGTAGGACTGATCACCCACACCTTTCCAGATTTCCAAGAGTTGGTGAATAAGGCGCTTATTCTTGAGGACAAGCGCAAGGAACTGGATGAGAACAGGAAGCGCAGGATGCAACAGCAGGGATCACGCCAGGGAACGCAACAGCGCCTGAGAGTTGCACCAAATCAATTTTTCAGATTCCAGCCACAGAATTCTACAAGGACACCGTCACCAGCACCAAGACCCGTCAATCAGAACTACTGCACCCAGCCTGCTAGAAATGCTGCTCAGGCAATCAAGAAGGAACAGTGAGACGCTGCTACAATCGCAACGAGCCAGGACACTTTGCCAAAAGTTGCCCAAAGAAGACAGCAGGAGTGACCCGATTCGCTTCAATCTAGGAACCACCCAGCTAGGACGCCAAAGATCAGGAGCCACACCCTGCATCGGTGAGAGGCCGAGTCAACCATGTCACCGCAGATGCACCGCAGAATGCTACGGACGTCAGATCGGGTAAGTTGCTAGTTAACTCAGTACCTGCAACAGTTTTGTTTGATTCTGGAGCTTCGCATTCGTTTGTTTCGCAAGGCTTTGCTGCTAAAAATGATTTGGAGATTGTAAGGCTTAAATGCACGCTTTTAGTTCAAACCCCTGGTTCCGAACTCCGAACGAAAGTAGGATGTTCCGGGGTGAGAATACTAATAGATGGAATAGAGTTCCTAGCGAACCTTATAATTTTGGAAACCCAGACCTTAGATGTTATTTTGGGAATGGATTGGTTATCCAAACACAAGGCCGTATTGGATTGTGGACAAAGGACTATCTCAGTTGAGAGCCCGTGTGGGAAGAAAGTGGAATTTCAAGCCACTGCAGTTAGAGATGGACAGATGATGGTTAACAGTACCAAGACAATCAGCATAGAGGATGTCTCCTTAGTGAATGAGTACCCAGATGTTTTTCCCGAAGATCTACCTGGTATGCCGCCAGACAGGGACATAGAGTTTGTGAAAGAGCTTGTACCTGGTACAGCGCCGATAGCAAAGAGACCTTATCGGATGTCCACCGAGGAGTTGGTAGAGATGAAGAAACAGCTAGAGGAGTTAATGGAGAAAGGATTTATCAGACCGAGTTCGTCGCCGTGGGGAGCACCAGTTTTGTTTGTCAAGAAGAAGGACGGGAGTTTCAGGATGTGCATTGACTACCGTGCACTCAATGAAGTCACTGTGAAGAATAAGTACCCGCTACCCAGGATTGATGATTTGTTTGATCAGCTGAGAGGAGCCGGAGTTTTTTCCAAGATTGATCTGAGATCGGGATACCATCAGCTGAAGATCCGATCAGAAGATATTCCGAAAACTGCATTCTCGTCAAGATATGGACATTACGAGTTTACAGTTATGTCCTTTGGATCGATTTAATGCGCCAAAGATATTTCATGAATATGATGAATAAGGTGTTCATGGAATATTTGGACAAGTTTGTCGTCGTGTTCATAGATGATATCCTAATCTACTCCAAGACAGAGGATGAACATGCCGAACACTTGAGGCGAGTTTTGGAAAAGCTGAGGGAACAGCAACTCTTCGCCAAGTTCAGTAAGTGTGATTTTTGGAAGGACAAGGTGGAGTTTCTTGGACATGTAATGACCGCAGAAGGAGTCGCCGTTGATCCAAGCAAAGTAGAAGCCATGTTACATTGGGAGCAACCGAAGACCGTGACCCAGATCCGGAGTTTCCTTGGAATGGCAGGATACTACCGCCGTTTCATTGAAGGCTTTTCGACAATTGCGAAACCTCTTACGCAATTGCTGAAAAAGGAAAAGAAGTTTGCATGGACATCAGAATGTGAGAAAGGATTTCAGGAGCTGAAGAAGCGATTGACATCAGCACCGGTGTTAGTTCTACCGGATGTTAATCAAAGCTTTGATATTTATTGTGATGCATCGCGCCAAGGACTTAGATGTGTGCTGATGCAGAATGGAAAGGTCGTCGCTTATGCATCAAGGCAGTTGAGGCCGCATGAGGAAAATTATCCGACGCATGACCTAGAGTTAGCTGCCGTAGTGCATGCCTTGAAGATATGGCGTCACTATCTGATCGGGAACAGATGTGAAGTGTATACGGATCATAAGAGCCTTAAATACATATTCACCCAGTCGGATCTGAACATGAGGCAGAGGAGATGGTTAGAGTTGATCAAGGACTACAATGTTGGAATCCATTACCATCCCGGGAAGGCCAACGTAGTTGCCGATGCCTTGAGTCGGAAAAGCCATACCGTGAGTATGTTGCTAGCCACAAGTCAGGATGAGTTATGTAAGGATTTTCAGAGAATGAAGATTGAGGTGGTACCTAGCAGATTCTTAGCCGCATTGGAAGTAAAGCCTACCCTAGAGGATCAGATCCGAGAAGGACAGAAGGATGATGACAAGATCCGCAGGATTAAGTCCATCAAGGAAGAAGGCAAGGCAGAGGACTTCAAGTTGGATGAGCAAGGCACGTTATGGATGAAGGATCGCATTTGTGTGCCGAACAAAAAGGAGCTAAAACAGTTGATTCTAGAAGAAGCCCATGACTCTAAGTATTCAATTCATCCTGGAAGCGCCAAAATGTATCAGGATTTGAAGGAAAGATTCTGGTGGCCGAGCATGAAGCGTGAAGTCGCCGAGCATGTTGCATTGTGCGACATATGCCAGAGAGTCAAGGCAATGCATTAGAGACCAGCAGGATTGCTACAGCCGCTGAAAATACCTGAGTGGAAGTGGGAGGAAATTGGAATGGATTTCATTACCGGTTTGCCTAAGACTCAAGGAGGTTATGACTCCATATGGGTTATAGTGGATCGCTTGACCAAAGTAGCCCATTTTATCCCCGTGAAGACCACCTACTCGGGAGATAAGTTAGCAGAGTTGTACATGATCAGGATCGTCTGTTTGCACGGAGTGCCAAAGAGGATTGTATCGGACAGAGGTACCCAATTTACCTCAAGGTTTTGGAATAAGTTGCATGAAGCCATGGGAACCCGTTTGAACTTCAGTACGGCCTATCGTCCACAGACGGATGGACAGACCGAAAGAGTAAATCAGATTCTGGAGGATATGTTAAGAGCATGTGCATTGGCTTATGCTACCTCTTGGGATAAGAGTTTGCCGTATGCCGAGTTCAGTTACAACAATAGTTACCAGGCTAGTTTACAAATGTCACCTTTTGAGGCACTGTATGGTCGACCCTGTCGAACGCCATTGAATTGGAATGAGACCGGCGAGCGCCGTGTCTTCGGGCCTGATATTCTTCAAGAGGCTGAAGAGCAGATTGCCATGATTAGGGAAAGGTTGAAGATCGCCCAATCACGACAGAAGAGTTATGCTGACAATCGTCGCCGGGACTTGAGTTTTGAACCAGAAGACTTTATATACCTCAGAGTTACGCCTCTTAGGGGAGTTAAGAGGTTCCATGCCAAAGGGAAACTCGCACCCCGTTATGTTGGACCATTTAAGATTTTGAGCCGCAGAGGCGAAGTTGCTTATCAGCTAGAGTTGCCACAGTCGTTAGCAGGAGTACATGACGTATTCCATGTGTCCCAGTTGAAGAAGTGTCTCCGAGTTCCTGAGGAACAGACACCGCTAGAATCAATTGAGTTGCAAGAAGATTTGACTTACAAGGAGCATCCCATAAAGATTTTGGACACTATGGATCGAGAGACCAGAAATAAGTCAACCCGTTTCTGTAGAGTTCAGTGGAGCAATCATGAAGAAAGCGAAGCGACTTGGGAACGCGAAGAGGATTTGAGGAAAGAGTTTCCAAACCTATTCCTTTAGTAAGCCCTGAATCTCGGGGACGAGATTCTGTTAAGGGGGGGGAGGTTTGTAACACCCCAAAATTTTGCTTTCCTAAATTCATGTGTGAATTGGCACTTTGGTGAATTTTTGGAATTTTCTGGAATTTATTTGGATTTATTTGGAATTTATTTGAATTTATTCCATTTTGAAATAATTAAAGAATTAAACTTTGCAAATAAAATTTTGTTGGAAATATTTAATTTGAGTCCAAAATGATCCAAAGTATTTTCTGGAATTTTTCTGAGTCTTTTGATATTTTTAATGAATTAAATGAATTTCTGGGAATTATTTTAAATATTAAATCGCTGGAAATTCGAGTTGGGTCAAGTACTGTTCATCCGACCGGACCCGAGTCCGAGTCGGACTCGAGTCCGACCCGAGCCAGTTGACTCGACCAAACCTACTCCTAACCCTAATCGATCCCGACCGTTGGATCGGGATCCAACGGTCAAGATCGTCCCGTACCGGTTCGAGTCGTAACCGGACCGAATCCGGTTTCGATCGTGCGATCGTGGCCGTTGATCGCGCCATGTGGACGGTCGACCGTCGTCGTCCCCGCCGGATCCGAGCCGGACTCCGCCGCCGCGCCCGCCGCCGTGTGGTTCTAGGTTTCCGGATTCCACGCGGAAGCCGAGGCTGTTTAATGCCCGGATCACACCCCGAGGACCACCTTGATCTTGCGCAGCCGTTGCCCTAGCCGTCGCCGCCGCAGTGCCCCTGACGCGCCCGCAATCGCTCGCCGGAGTTGTAGCACTCCTCCGCCGTGGTTTTTCGTCCTCTCCGTCGTCATCCGCCGTCTCCTGTCACCGTTGAGTCCAGATCCGAGAAGCCCAGGCCAAGGCGCACCCAGGAGGCTAACTCACTTCGTCGGAATCGCGTCCGAACGCCGTTCGGGAGGTTGCCGTCTTCGTCTCCGGCCAGGCCAGCACCGCCGTGTCGCCATCAACCTCACGAGCTCGGACAGCCGTCCGATCAAGATCGAACGCACACGGTGAGCCCACGTTTTTCCCCAAACCCAGGAACCAGATCAGATCTGGACCGTTGGAACAAGATCCAACGGCCCACGATCGTCACGTGCGGTAATAGTGTTAGCGTAGGGTTAGATCTGGACCGTCCGATCTAGATCGAACGGCCCACGATCACCGTGTAGTTTTCCACGTGTTAACCCTGGATCTAATCACGGCCGTTGATTTTCAAATCAACGGACACGATCACGCCACGTGTCCAGGGAGCCGAACCGCCGCGCCACGCGGGCGTGCGCGTGGGTCACTGACATGCCGGGCCCGCGTGTCAGCGACAGCACCGTGACGTCACCCATGACGTCATCGGTGGGTCCCACCTATCAAAGACTGTGGGTCGAGCCTCGCCGACGCCAAAGAATGACGTCACCCGAAAGTGGTCCCACCGCCGACACGTGGAGTCGTGGACCGAGTCCACGGTAGACCCGAGCCGAGCGTGGACCAAGTCCATGGACCGGCTGACGTCAGCAGACCAATCAGAGGCTGCCACGTGTCCAGGCTGACGCAATAATTAATTTTCGAAAAAGAAAATGATTTATTAATTCGAAATAATGATTTCAAATTTTGTTTCAAACTTCAAACGCTGATAACTTTTGCGTTTCAACTCCGATTTGAGTGATTCAAATTTCTAATTTTGTATAAAATTGAGATCTATCTAATTATGAATTTAATTTAATTTTTGGACTAAAGTTTTTCTCTGTAAAATTATTTAATTGACTATTTAAACTTCAAAATGCTATAACTTTTGCATTTTAACTCCGAATTTGACGATTCCAGTTTCTAAAAATTCGTAAAATTATGTTCTCTCTGTTTATGGATTTTATTTGGATGTTTGGACACTTTTTGCCTATTGTTTATTCGTGTATTTGCTATTTGCACGCTTTACGAGTAGACGTTGAAGTGCCGGAACGATTCGAAGGAGAAGTATTGACTCAGGATCCAACTCAAGACCAAGAGCAACTACTTTTTGAAGGCAAGTTGTGCTTTGACCATGTTGATCCTATTTTGAAATCTATTTTGATTTAACCTATTGCATGCTTGTTCAATTAGAAAATACTTTATTTAAATATGGGGATTAGATAAACACCAAATTGCTGTATGACACCTTGATTACTTAAATATGTGCCTTGACCCTTGTCACCCTAGTTGTGGATTACTAGTTGGACATTATTAAATTGCCAACATGGGTTTTAGACCATTGTAGTATACTGCTTAGACCTGCTACGTGCTCATGACATGATTTTGGACAATCAAATGTTAATATTGAACCTGTTTTGGAAAGGTATCATGTGATGTTGATGGCACGTGGTGCATGGTAATCAACTGGGGTTTGATAAATAGTTTTCGACTAGGGCATGTGGCAAGAATGATCAGGTGGGCCAGTTGTGGCATTGGGGATGTTGATTTGGTTCTTCGGGTAGTCTTGCCCTGGTCACCCTAAGGACTTAACCTTGCAAGCCTTTGAATTGGGTCTAACGTGCAACCACATGTCTGTATTGGGACGGACCTAGTTGACTAAGTTGCTAATAACGTACCTGTGGCACCTCAGGATGTCAACTACACCCTTTGTGTAAGTTGTACGGGGGAGCGTACCGGGGCTGAGGACGGGTACCCACCTAACGGTTGATTGGCCTAAACTTCGCCTTAGCTAAGGGAAGGGTTAGTGTGCAATAACCGGGGAGGACCACTTGTATTGTTAGAAGTTTCCGAAAGACTTTGTTACGGGAACTCGCCTTTGTGGTGTTTGACTGTATCTTGTGGGTAAAGTGCATAACCTCTGCAGAGCGTACAATCTATTCGAATAGCCGTGTCCGCGGTATTGGACATCGCTCGGGAATTACAGTCAAGGGTTAGATTTTCTCAAAAATAACTTGGATCTGAAAGGTTGGGTTGGATTAATAATGATGTTGATGGAAATGTGGATTAGGATGGGAAAGATGTTTACTAAACTCCTTGAAAAGTTATCTATGCTATACTTGTTTCTACTGCTTTCGAATCTACTTATGTTACTTGTCAAATGCTGTTTACTGCAAATATACCTTGAGCTATTCCTTTGTACCAAGCCATGCATATAGTATATTAGCCTGCATTCTGTGCATGACTTGCTGAGTACCAAGTACTCACCCTTGCCACAATACAACACCAGTTGAAGAGGAGACTACACTAGCCTTGAAGGAGGAGCTCCAAGAGGAACCGTCTACTTAGGGAGCGAGCCCAGTCAGTTGCCTGTGGTATACTGGATGGCGCCACGAAGTTATTTGATTTTCCGCTGCTACTATTTCTCTCTTAATAAGTTTCGCCCTGCAAGGCGTATATTGTAACTTGACCATAAGGTCGAGTAACCAGTTTGGGTATTTAAATAAAAGTACTTTATTAGTATCGAGTGGTATGATTGTGATATTTACCGATGTTAAGACTGTGTGCACTAGCGCGTTCCTGGACTAGTGCTGAATACACATAGGGTCCGGATTTGCAAATTCGGGGTCCCGACAAGCACTCTTGTGACAGATGGAGGGAGAGTTCAACTACGTCGATCTGGAGGTTGGTCACGCCGCGGAACTTTGGCGTATGCTACAGACTCTCGGAGATTTTGAGAAACCGCAATACCAAGTGGAAGTGATCAGACAAGCAGGATTGGTCAAGGCTTGTGACGTGAAGATTGTGGTACCTGCTAGGAAGAAGGGCCCAGGCAATCGCCCGATATACTGCACTGCTAGGAGGTCTACAATGCAGATGGGTATTCAAGAGGCGTCACGACGAGCAATGCGGCACATTACCCGCATCTACGCCAGAGAGTTGGAGAGCACGGTGTTCCGTTATCACCCGCGCAGCAATAACCTTCTTGACCCGAAGGCGATTCAGGATGAGGATGCCATGGTTACACAGTTGGCACGACTTGTTGTCGCCCAGGAGGATGTACTCGATGATACAAGCAAGGAGCTACAGAAGGCCCGCAAGGATATCACGACAGAGAAGAACAGGTGGCGGGAAGCTCAAGAGTATGTGTCACACCTTCTGCAAAGGATTGGAGAGTTAGAGACGGCATTGTACGCACCAGAGCCGGAGCCAATGCTCGAGCTGCACGAGCCAGACCCTATGTGTATCCGTACCAGAGGAGCCAGAGCTTGAGGAGGACACTGCTTCTTCGACTACCACAGATGACACAGTTGCTGGACATGGCAATCGTTTCGCGCCTATGCCGCAGCATCCGTACCCAGGCCGTGGAGGTTTTCTCGATGAGTGAGCGTAGGTTCTATAGTAAGACTCCTTCGCCGAGTCGCGTCATAGAATAAAGAGTCACCCTTTAGGCGTTAGACTCTAGTGTTAGTTCAATTTGGATTTTCATTGCTTGCTGAGTGTGCAGTATGTGTTGCAGGCCTTTAGGCATTGTAAGCAACCATACCAAGTTATTGATATCATTAGTTAATAAAGTTGGACCTTAAAGCTACACCTATCGCCCTGCATAAGTTCCATATTACTTGTCTATTCTTGTTTCCCTCTCATCTCTAAAACCTAGAGCAAATCGACACATGGTGAACACCCGCGGAAACTTTGGAGGCAATGGGAGTGGTTCTCGCCCAACAGAAAACCCCAATGATGGAGCACCAGCACCGCCACTGGATATGCAGAATTTCAGAGCTTTTCTCGCTGCTCAGACTCAGTTGATGCATGCTATGATGCAACAGATGCAACACGTCACTGCTCAGGCCACCGCTAATCAAGTCAATCAGGGACAACGCCAGAATACAAGACTGTCAGAGTTCATGAGGACCCATCCACCCACTTTCTCTGGGAATGCCAATCTATTGGAGGCCGATGATTGGTTAAGGTCAATAGAGAGGAAGCTACACATTGCTCAATGCATGGGAAATGAGAAGGTACTCTACGCTTCTCATCAGTTGGAAGGAACAGCCGCCGAATGGTGGGAGAACTTCTGTGCCACGCAAGAGAACCCTCAGGACATCACTTGGGAAGAGTTCACAGCTGTATTCCGTCAGTATCACGTGCCTAAAGGAATCATGGATCTCAAGAAGGAGGAGTTCAGAGCACTGAAGCAAGGTAATCAGCCTGTGGCCGAATACCTGAACAGGTTCACACAGCTGGCACGCTACGCACCTGAGGATGTAGCGACAGATAAAGCCGCATGCCTCGTTTCATGAAGGGACTTAACTCAGGATTGCAGGTGGGATTGATCACCCACACCTTTCCAGATTTCCAGGAACTGGTGAATAAGGCGCTTATTCATGAGGACAAGCGCAAGGAATTGGATGAGAACAGGAAGCGCAGGATGCAAAGATCGTGGATCGCGTCGAGGAGCGCAAAGAACGATTGAGAGTTGCACCAAATCAGTTTTCAGATTCCAGCCGCGAGAATACAACAAGGACACCGTCACCAGCACCAAGACCCGTCAATCGAACTATCGGACCCAGCCCCAACCGTAAACGCCGCTTGAGCGATCAACAAGGGACAGTGAGACGCTGCTACAACTGCAACGAGCCAGGGCACTTTGCCAACAGTTGTCCTAAGAAGACAGCAGGAGTGACCCCAGTTCGCTTCAATCTGGGATCCACACCAGCTAGGACGCCAGCACCAGGAACCACACCCCAGACTGTGGTGAGAGGCCGAGTTAACCATGTCACCGCAGATGCACTGCAGAATGCTACGGACGTCGTACTGGGTAAGTTACTTGTTAACACAGTACCTGCAACAGTTTTGTTTGATTCTGGAGCTTCGCATTCATTTGTTTCGCAAGGCTTTGCTGGTAAAAATGATTTGGGGATTGCAAGACTTAAATGCATGCTTTTAGTTCAAACCCCTGGTTCCGAACTCCGAACGAAAGTAGGATGTTCCGGGGTGAGAATACTAATAGATGGGATAGAGTTCCTAGCAAACCTTATTATTTTGGAGACCCAGACCTTAGACGTCATCTTGGGAATGGATTGGTTATCCAAGCACAAGGCCGTATTGGATTGTGGACGAAGAACTATCTCAGTTGAGAGCCCGTGTGGAAAGAAAGTGGAATTTCAAGCCACTGCCGTTAGAGATGGACAGTTGATGGTTAACAGTACCAAGACAATCAGCATAAAGGATGTTTCAGTAGTGAATGAGTACCTAGATGTTTTTCCTGAAGATCTACCTGGTATGCCGCCAGACAGGGACATAGAGTTTGTGATAGAGCTTGTACCCGGTACAGCGCCGATAGCAAAGAGACCTTATCGGATGTCCACCGAGGAATTGGTAGAGATGAAGAAACAACTTGAAGAATTAAGGGAGAAAGGATTTATCAGACCGAGTTCGTCGTCGTGGGGAGCGCCAGTTCTGTTCGTCAAGAAAAAGGACGGGAGTTTCAGGATGTGCATTGACTACTGTGCACTCAATGAAGTCACCGTGAAGAATAAGTATCCGTTACCCAGGATTGATTATTTGTTTGATCAGCTGAGAGGAGCCGGAGTTTTCTCCAAGATTGACCTAAGATCGGGATACCATCAGTTGAAGATCCGATCGGAGGATATTCCAAAGACCGCATTCTCGTCAAGATATGGACATTACGAGTTCTCTGATTATGTCCCGATTCGACGAATGCGCCAAAGATATTTCATGAATATGATGAATAAGGTGTTCATGGAATATTTGGACAAGTTTGTTGTTGTGTTCATAGATGATATCCTAATCTACTCCAAGACAGAGGATGAACATACAGAGCACTTGAGGCGAGTTTTGGAAAAGCTGAGGGAACAACAACTCTTCGCCAAGTTCAGTAAGTGTGATTTTTGGAAGGACAAGGTGGAATTCCTCGGACATGTAATGACCGCAGAAGGAGTCGCTGTAGACCCAAGCAAGGTAGAAGCTGTGTTACATTGGGAGCAGCCGAAGACTGTGACCCAGATCCGGAGTTTCCTTGGAATGGCAGGTTACTATCGCCGTTTCATTGAAGGCTTTTCGACAATTGCGAAACCTCTCACGCAATTGCTGAAAAAGGAGAAGAAGTTTGCATGGACGCCAGAGTGCGAGAAAGGATTTCAGGAGCTAAAGAAGCGATTGACATCAGCGCCGGTGTTAGTTCTACCGGATGTTAATCAAAGCTTTGATATCTATTGTGATGCATCGCGTCAAGGACTTGGATGTGTGCTGATGCAGAACAGAAAGGTTGTTGCTTATGCATCAAGGCAGTTGAGGCCGCATGAGGAGAATTATCCGACGCATGACCTAGAGCTAGCTGCCGTAGTGCATGCCTTGAAGATATGGCGTCACTATCTAATTGGAAACAGATGTGAAGTATACACGGACCATAAGAGTCTTAAGTACATCTTCACCCAGTCAGACCTGAACATGAGGCAGAGGAGATGGTTGGAGTTGATCAATGACTACAATGTTGGAATCCATTACCATCCCGGGAAGGCCAACGTAGTTGCCGATGCCTTGAGTCGGAAAAGCCATACCGTGAGTATGTTGCTGGCCACAAGTCAGGATGAGTTATGTGAGGATTTCCAGAGAATGAAGATTGAGGTGGTACCTAGTGGATTCTTCCCGCATTAGAAGTAAAGCCTGCCTTAGAGGATCAGATCCGAGAAGGACAGAAGGATGATGACAAGATCCGCAGGATCAGGTCCATCAAGGAGGAAGGCAAGGCAGAGGACTTCAAGTTGGATGAGCAAGGCACGTTATGGATGAAGGATCGCATTTGTGTACCGAACAAAAAGGAGCTGAAGCAATTGATTCTAGAAGAAGCCCATGACTCCAAGTATTCAATTCACCTAGGAAGTGCCAAGATGTATCAGGATTTGAAGGAAAGATTCTGGTGGCCGAGCATGAAGCGTGAAGTCGCCGAGCATGTTGCATTGTGCGACGTATGCCAGAGAGTCAAGGCAAAGCATCAGAGACCAGCAGGATTACTATAGCCGCTGAAAATACCTGAGTGGAAGTGGGAGGAAATCGAAATGGATTTCATTACCGGTTTACCCAAGACTCAAGGAGGTTATGACTCCATATGGGTTATAGTGGATCGCTTGACCAAAGTAGCCCACTTCATCCCCGTGAAGACCACCTACTCGGGAGATAAATTAGCAAAGTTGTACATGATCAGGATCGTCTGTTTACACGGAGTGTTAAAGAGGATTATATCGGACAGAGGTACCCAATTTACCTCAAGGTTCTGGAATAAGTTGCATGAAGCCATGGGAACCCGTTTGAACTTCAGTACAGCTTATCATCCACAGACGGATGGACAGACCAAAAGAGTCAATCAGATTCTGGAAGATATGCTAAGAGCGTGTGCATTAGCTTATGCTACCTCTTGGGATAAGAGCTTGCCGTATGCCGAGTTCAGTTACAATAATCGTTACCAGGCTAGTTTACAGATGTCACCTTTTGAGGTACTGTATGGACGACCCTGTCGGACGCCATTGAACTGGAATGAGACAGGTGAACGCCGTGTCTTTGGGCCAGATATTCTTCAAGAAGCTGAAGAACAGATTGCCATGATCAGGGAGAGATTGAAGATAGCCCAATCACGACAGAAGAGTTATGCTGACAACCGTAGCCGAGACCTGAATTTCGAACCAGAAGATTTCGTGTATCTCAGAGTCACGCCGCTCAGAGGAGTTAAGAGGTTCCATGCCAAAGGGAAACTCGCACCCCGTTATGTTGGGCCATTTAAGATTTTGAGCCATAGAGGCGAAGTTGCTTACCAGCTAGAGTTACCGCAGTCATTAGCAGGAGTACATGACGTATTCCATGTGTCCCAGCTGAAGAAGTGTCTCCGAGTGCCTGAGGAGCAGGCACCGCTAGAGTTAATTGAGTTGCAAGAAGATTTGACTTACAAGGAGCACCCCGTTAAGATTTTGGATACTATGGATCAAGAGACCAGAAATAAGTCAACCCGCTTCTGTAGAGTTCAGTGGAGCAACCACGCGGAGAGTGAAGCAACTTGGGAGCGCGAAGAGGATTTGAAGAAAGAGTTTCCGAACCTATTCCTTTAGTAAGCCCTGAATCTCGGGGACGAGAATCTGTTAAGGGGGGAAGGTTTGTAACACTCCAATTTTTGCTTTTCATGAAATTAAAATATTATTTTGCACATTTGTGAATTTTTGGAATTTTCTGGTATTTATTTGGATTTATTTGGAATTTATTTGAATTTATTCCATTTTGAAATAATTAAAGAATTAAACTTTGCAAATAAAGTTTTGATGGAAATATTTTATTTGAGTCCCAAATGCCCTAAAATATTTTCCAAAATTTTTCTGGAATTTTTCTGAGTCTTTTGCTATTTTTAATGAATTAAATGAATTACTGGAAATTATTTTAGATATTAAATCGCTGGAAAATCAAACCGAAGTCGATTCTTGTTCATCCGACCGAGTCGGAACCCGAGTCGGACTCGAGTCCGACCCGAGCCACGTGACTCGACCAAACCCGCTCCTAACCCAATCGATCCCGACCGTTGGATCGAGATCCAACGGTCAGGATTGGGCCGCACCGGTTCGAGCCCGAGTCCGATCGGACCCGTTCGCGCGCAAGCAATCGTAGCCGCTCATCGCGACACGTGGACGGCTGCTAGCCTTCGTCTCCGCCCGAGTCCGGATCGGAATGCGCCGCCGCTTCGTCCGCCACATCCGTTAGGGTTACGGATTGAGCGCGGAAGCCGAGGTTATTTAAAGCCCGGGTCCTGCCCCGAGGACCGCCTTGACCCCGCGCTGCTTTTGCCCTAGATCGCTAAACCCTAGCCGCCGCCGCTTGCCCGGGATTGCTCGCCGTAGTTGCTTAGGGCCTTGCTTTGGTTTTTCTCACCTTCCGCCGCCGTCCGCCGTCGCTCGAGAAGAAGGAGGCCAGATCCGGGATCCCCGAGCCAGGACGATTCGAACGTGACCACGCACGTCGCCGGAGGAGCCCCGTAGCGCCGCGCCCTTGGTCGTCGTCCCCGTCTCCGGTGCACTACGCTCCACCGCGCGCCATCGCCGCCCCGCGAGCTCCGTGAACCGTCCGATCAAGATCCGACGTCCTGGATTGCTCCATGTCATCTCATGGTGAGAACCACGTGTGATTTCCAGATCCAATCTCAACCGTTGGATCTAGATCCAACGGCCCGGATTGACCACGTTCACCCCAAACGTGCGTCATTAGGTCCGATCAGGACCGTTGATTTCCAAATCAAAGGCCCGGATCATGCCACGTAGCTCTAGCCGCCGCTCCGTGCGCGTGGGAGCACGCCACTGACATGTGGGGCCCCCGTGTCAGCCGCGCCGTGCCTGCGTGAGCCCGAGCCACTGACAGGGCGGGCACACCTGTCAGCGACACGTGGAGTCGTGGACCGAGTCCACGGTAGACCCGAGCCGAGCATGGACCGAGTCCATAGACCGGCTGACGTCAGCAGGCCAATCAAAGGCTGCCACGTGTCCTCGCTGACGCAATAATTAATTTCTGAAAAAGAAAATGATTTATTAATTCGAAATAACGATTTCAGATTTTGTTTCAAACTTCAAACGCTTATAACTTTTGCGTTTCAACTCCGATTTGAGTGATTCAAATTTTTAAATTTGTATAAAATTGAGATATACCTAAATATGAATTTTATTTAATTTTTGGACTAAAATTTTTCTCTGTAAAATTATTTAATTGATTATTTAAACTTCAAAATGCTATAACTTTTGCATTTTAACTCCGAATTTGACGATTCCAGTTTCTAAAAATTCTTAAAATTATGCTCTCTCTGTTTATGGACTTTATTTGGATGTTTGGATGTCTTTGTCTACTGTTTTATTCATTGGTTGCTATTTGCACGCTTTACGAGTAGACGTTGAAGTGCCGGAAGGATTCGAAGGAGAAGTATTGACTCAGGATCCAACTCAAGACCAAGAACAAGTACTTTTTGAAGGCAAGTTGTGCTTTGACCATGTTGATCCTATTTTGAAACCTATTTTGATTTAACCTATTGCATGCTAGTTCAATTAGAAAATACTTTATTTAAATATGGGGGATTAGATAAATACCAATTTGCTGTATGACACCTTGATTATTTAAATATGTGCCATGACCCTTGTCACCCTAGTTGTGGATTACTAGTTGGACATTATTAAATTGCCAACATGGGTTTTAGACCGTTGTAATATACTGCTTAGTCCTGCTACGTGCTCATGACATGATTTTGGACAATCAAATGTTAATATTGACTTAATGATATATTGAACCTGTTTTGGAAAGGTATCATGTGATGTTGATGGCACGTGGTGCATGGTAATCAACTGGGGTTTGATAAATAGTTTTTCGACCGGGGCATGTGGCAAGAATAATCAGGTGGGCCAGTTGTGGCATTGGGAATGTTGGTTTGGTTCTTTGGGTAGTCTTGCCCTGGTCACCCTAAGGACTTAACCTTGCAACCCTTTTAACTGGGTCTAACGTGCAACCACATGTCTGTAATGGGACGGACCTAGTTGACTAAGTTGCTAATAACGTACCTGTGGGACCTCAAGAGGTCAACTACACCCTTTGTGTAAGTTGTACGGGGGAGCGTACCGGGGCTGCGGCCAGGTACCCATCTAACGGTTGGTTGGCCTAAACTTCGCCTTAGCTAAGGGAAGGGTTAGTGTGCAACAACCGGGGAGGACCACTTGTATTGTTAGAAGTTTCCGAAAGACTTTGTTACGGGAACTCGCCTTTGTGGTGTTTGACTGTATCTTGTGGGTAAAGTGCATAACCTCTGCAGAGTATAAAATCTATTCGAATAGCCGTGTCCGCGGTATTGGACATCGCTCGGGAATTACAGTCAAGGGTTAGATTTTCTTGAAAATAACTTGGACTCGAAAGGTTGGGTTTGGTTTACGAATGACGTTAATGGAAATGTGGATTAGGATGGGAAAGATGTTTACCAAACTCCTTGAAAAGTTATCTATGCTTTACTTGTTACTACTGCTTTCGAATCTACTTATGATACTTGTTAAATGCTGTTTTCTGCAAAAATACCTTGAGCCAGTCCTTTGTATTAAGCCATGCATGTAGTATATTAGCTGCATTCTGTGCATGACTTGCTGAGTACCAAGTACTCACCCTTGCCACAATACAACACCAGTTGAAGAGGAGACTACACCAGCTTTGGAGGAGGAGCTCCAAGAGGAACCGTCTACTTAGGGAGCGAGCCCAGTCAGTTGCCTGTGGTATACTGGATGGCTCCACGAAGTTATCTTATTTTTCCGCTGCTATTATTTCTCTCTTAATAAGTTTCGCCCTGCGTGGCGTATATTTGTAACTTGGCCATAAGGTCGAGCAACCAGTTTGACTAATTAATTAAAGTACTTTATTAGTATCGAGTGGTATGATTGTGATATTTACCGATGTTAAGACTGTGTGCACTAGCGCGTTCCTGGACTAGTGTTGAATACACAGAGGGTCCGGATTTGCAAATTCGGGTCCCGACAATAGTTTCACTGACGGTTGGTTTATAGAATCGTCTGTGATATTATATATTACAGACGGTTTTTGAAAACCGTCTGTGATGGTGCGTCTAATATAAGCATTTCTGTAGTAGTGTACACAAAATTTCATGGCACTATTATTATAATCATAACTCAAATTGATAAAATTGCCTATAGGTGTGAAGCTACATGAAGATGTGTAGCTAATGCCCAATTTCCACATGCCGATTTCATGGTACCTAAAAACAACATAAACACTAGCGTGAGTTCAACACTCAGCAAGCATATCTCAATAGGTCATAAAGAATAAAACAAGGCCAACAACAACACATACCATATTTGACATTATGATCAAATCATAATTTCATCAACAGCAACATAGCCATGACAAAGCACATTGTTCACAACTCATTTTCATCATCATGTATGCAATGCAATGCGATGCACATGTCTCCTGGAAGCATATACCGGTATTGCTGAGTGCACACCCGTCGGCGTGCACCCTCTTCCCCCTTCCATCCTGTAGATGGAGGGTGCCTACACATCGCTTCCACTCACCACGTGGGTGGAATCACGAGGTAGGTCTTACAACCATGGCGCTCCGGATTAGTCATAACTTTCTCACCGACCTTACCGGACTAGTTATGACATTCTCACCGACCGGGCCAGCTTTCATGCCATGTATGCAACATATGCCATAAACGTAAACAACTTGCATCAAACTGAACTAAACATGGCATAGCATCATAATAGTCTATTTTCATCATAACATTGGCAAGCACTAATCATGGTAAGATATCACAACATGTAAGCAATTTGCATCGAGTCACAATTAGCAACATACATTGCACTACCCATTACAATACACTTGCCTTAACCTCGGGCGACGGATTGGCGAGAGGTTGAGGGCACTCCCGGGGTCACACCACCTGCACAAACAAACCACACACTAAAAACGTGCCCCCAAAACAGTATGCAAAAGCTCGTCTACCCCAACTTCAGAAACTACACCCAAAACCTAAAAACAGAGAATCTGTCCCTCCCGGACAGCAGACTTCAAACTATCATATCTTGAGTTCTAGGACTCCGAATCGATTAAACGAGTACATCATCGCGAAGCTTACAAAATTTCCTAGCTTTTTCTAAGTTTTGGGAAAATCTGATTGGGCATCTAAAATTGTTTAATCTACAAAACACTACATTCTGTCCCAATTACGTCACAGTTTTGAACACGTTCGGTAAAACGACCATAACTTTCAAATAACTTTCTCGACAGGCGGCCAACCAAATTCCGACTCTAAAATCAAGAAAACTGAAACCCTAGGTCGACTGCACAATCTGCCCAAAACAGAGAATTAAGAAACATCTAGATTTCCTCCAATCTATCCAATAACAGCACCACCCCTTGATCTAAAAGCATCAAATAAACCTCTATAACAGTACCTAGACCATCCCCAAGGATCACCCATGCCATACCTCAGCCCGAAGAACACCGAACGCCGAATTCCTTCCTCCCGGGCTCCCCATTCGTCTTCCTCGCACCGAAACCGTCGTATCTCCTCGTTGCGGGGCTTCCCGATGGAGAGATCAGCGGGATGCGAGGTGGGGAGCTCCTCAAGGGTAGCAAGGGGTGTGCAGAGGGGACGGGAGAGGTGGTGGCACAATGGGGGAGGATGGGGGGCGCACGGCATGGGGTGGTGGGGGGCGGCGGCTAGGAGAGGAAGGAGAGGGAGGAGGCGCAAGGGGCAGCAGGGTGCTGCCCTAATCCTCCCCCATGTGACACTACGTTTTGGTGTGACATTACAGATTGTGAAATTAGAGAAGAAAATCTTACGGCTAGAGGTTTACTCGCGTTTTTGGGCCTTTTGAAGTGTTGTGACACCACGGAGTGTCATAACCTTATTTAACGTGCATGATAAGGTTAATAACATTATGAGATGTGGAATTAAGGTTAAAACTATAGGATGTGGAGGTTAATAGCTTTTCCGGGCCGTTTCCGGGGTTTTGGGCCTTCCCGGGGGAGTTTGGGCCTTGGTGGGCTTTGGTGGGATGGAGTAGGTCTCCGTAACGGACTAGGTTTGGGTGTGGGGGCTGGTAAAAGGGCTCCCCACCAGCCCTTGGGGCGTCCACCCCTGCCCCATGCGCCCCCTTCCTCCTCCCTCCACCTCCTAGCCGCCCCATCTCTTGCCCCCATGGCGCCCCCATTGCTCCCCATTGCACACCACCTCTCCTCCACCCCCCTTGCTGCCCTAGGGTGACCTCCCCACCCCTGCATCCTCATGGATCCATCCGAGGAGCGAGGAGCGAGGAGCGAGGTGCGAGGAGCGAGGAGCGAGGAGATCGATTGGAGTTTTCGTGCGTCGGGCAAAGGTATGATCATGGGGCTCCTCGGGGATGAGCTAGGTACTGTTATTAGGGAGTTTATCAAGTTTTTAGATCAATTGGAGGTGCTGTATTTGAGTATTTTGGGTTAGATCTAGATGTTGCCACGTTTCTGTTTTAGGGCAGATTGAGCAGTCGATCTAGGGTTCACATTTTTGCCAATTTAGAATCTGAATCTGTCCATACGGATGTTGAAGAAGTTGTAGATAATTTAATTATCTTTCCATGGACATAAAGCACGTTAAATTCCGATCAGCCGTTTGAAAGTTATAGCTGTTTTACCGAGCGTGTTAAAATCTGTGACGTAATTGGAACAGATCACGGTAATCTGTAGATTAGACGACTTTAGAGTCCGAATCAGTCTTTCCATATACCTAGAGAAAGTTGGGAAATTTCCTAAGCTACGCGAGGATGTACTCGTTTAATTGATTCGGAGTCCCAGAACTCAAGTTATGCTTTTTGCAAGGCTGCTGTCCGGTCGGGACAGAACCTCTGTTTTTAGGTTTTGCGAGTAGTGGGCAATGTCGGGTTAGATGGGCTTTTGCGTACTGTTTTGTGGGCATGATTGTGAGTGTGTGATGCCCATGTGCAGGTGGTGTGACAACGGGAGTGCCCTTGACTTCCCACAAATCCGTCGCCCGCGGTTGAGGCAAGTGTATTGTAATGTATAGCGGAATCGTAGGTTGCTTGTGGAGATTAGATGAAAGATTGAATACTTGCTATGATCACTTGCCATGCTTGCTGTTTTCCAATGATACATTGAGTATGATTATCATGATATGATGCTATGTGTCTATACATATCATGATTCGATGCCATGTGTTTATGTGTACTATGACATGATGCCATATGTTTATGTACAAATGAGATATGATAATTGGCATAGTTGCATGCATGTCATGAGATGGGGCGAGGGCGGTGAGAAAGTCATAACTAGTCCGGGGAAGGTCGGTGAGAAAGTTATGACTAGTCCGGAACGCCATTGAGTAAGACCTACATCGTGATTCCATCCACGTGGTGAATGGAAGCGAGGAGTAGGCACCCTCCATCTTCGGGATGGAAGGGGGAAAAGGGTGCACACCGACGGGTGTGTACTCAACCATACCGGTATGAGTTTCCAAGGAGACATGAGCATTGCATTACATCGCATACATATTGATGATGACAATGTTAAGTGTTTATGAATAAGATGACTTACATGATGGGAGATGTTATTGCCATGTTGTTGTTCTTGTTGTCCATTGCAATATGCTTGCTGAGTTTCGAACTCACGCTTGTGTTTTCTTGTTGTTTTAGGTACCATGAGATCGGCATGCGGGGAAGGGAAATAGTCACACGCCCAGACGTAGCTTCACCTTAATGATTCCACAAGTCATTCTATTAGTTTGATAATAAATTGCGTGTGATGATCATTGCTTTAGTGTTTAGCTTTACTATTTGAGAGCTTGTTTGTTCTTTTGACACTTGGAGACATTAAGTGCTTGATGTTAGACTTATATTGCCGTTAAGACTTTAATATTTGCTGTTTTAGATGTCTCTCATATTGCCTTACATTGCTATAATATTGTTGATTCTTCGTAGCATGTTAAAACAAAGGAGATGCTGCCGAAATCTCGGTTTTTAGCATATGTACCCTTGCTGGAATTTATGATAAATTGTGGTATTTAGATGTTGTTTAACTTATGTTTGGTAGCATTTGGGCATATTAAATGCCGGGGTGTTACAGCCCACTTGGGCCTTAGGCCTCCCACCTCCGGCCCAAGAGGTTCCCCCAAGCCCACGAGGCTCCCCCAATCCCAAAACTTCCCCCGGAAGGCCCAAAACACGAATTAACCTCAAACCGTAAAGTTTTACTCTCAAATTTCACATTTTATAATGTCACAAAAACCGTAGTGTCACATTCTTCCCCCCTTCAACAGGATTCGACCTCGAATCCGAGACACGCCACTTTGCAATCGACCAAATCGAAGGGAGCTAAGGTTCACGTCTCAGAACCCGGTTAGAAGCCCTACGATTTGCACCAGCCAGCACTCAGAAGCAAGGAGCTAAGGCTCGAAGACTGACGACTCTAAAGATAACTCACATTCAAAACTTGCTAGAATCTTACTCAACTTTGAAACACAGAGTACAAACATAAGGACTCAGAACGTCCCAAGCAAAAGGATGACTTCCTAAACTGACAATGAAGGAAAAGGGTCTCATACTCCTTTCCTTGCATTCCTTGGCACTAAAGTGCCCGATCCCTTTCATCGGTGTTTCTCCCCAGAAGAACACAGCACCAACCTCTAGAACCCTCTTCAGCTCCCACGCACAAAAGTGCTTTCACACCTCAACCTCTCAACTGTGGTTCATCGTATTCTAGACGACACGAACCAAGTGAGACAACACTCCAAGACTACCAACTGCTTGAACAATCGGCTAAATCCTTGCAAAAGATTGATCTTTTACAAAAGACCAATACCCACCACTACCACCGAAGGAAGAACCTACTTTATAACCAGGGTCCTTAAAACCCGCAGAAACATTATCAACCGAGCAATCCACATTGATTGACACAACTCGCTCAGAGGTCGGCGACAAAAAAAATCCAATACACTTCCAAAAGGAAAAGTAATTACTAGCAACCACCAAATGGTCCACTAAAAATTTAATCAGCCCCACTGAGGAACACATCGATGACACAATTCTCCAGGAAGGTTTGAATTGGGTCATACACAACCTTACTTTACTCTTTACTTCTAAACCATTTACGGTCAACTACTAGCCACAACAGATTTCTCTTACTAAGAAAGTCTCGCCCTCACATCCTTCCACTCAAAGGACCAAGACAAAGAGTACCACTATTGGGTAAGCTCAACCACCAACCATCAACCCAATTGATCCACATACAATAACTCGAACCCCAAAGCACTAAAAGCCACTTTGGAAAGAATTCGGCAACAACCAAAGAGTATTCATTTTAATTTCTTAAGTCAAGACGCAAAGGAAACACAAATCTCCTACACCACAACCAACATACCAGAAATTCTTCATTGTTTCTTTTCATACCAGAAAGAAATAGAAATCTCGATTTATGACATGCATGCACACTTTTCAAAAGCACTCCGGATTAGTCATATATCCATATATGACTTTCTCACTGACTTGGCTCATCGACCCTTTCATCAATGAACATCTATAAGCAATGTCATGCTTCCTTTTCACCATTCATTCTTCATGTAACAACAATACCGAATAGTCATTAACAAAAAAGACTTCTTCCTCGGTATCACATGAATGAACACCAATAACATCGATGATTGCGCTAAATCATATAACTATGACGGCAACCTCGTTAATAGCAAAACACCACGTCGTGTCAAAAACCACCATCCATTTAAAGCTAACCTTGCAAAACCTCGCATTCTAACCAAAATCAACATTTTGGAACAGAACATCAACTCCAAAGTCAAACATCCGCACACACAACCGCCACAAATTTTTCTCAAAGAGAAAGAGAAACTCATTTCAAAAGGGAGCACTTCACTAACAGCATCACCGATGAAACATCCACAAAAAAACCGGCTTTTGAAGCACTTGCAAGCACCACACAGATTTTCCAAATAACTCCAACTCTAGCCAAAAAGAGTTACAAATTAAACCTCGTGAGTTTTCCAACACAACCCTCTATGTCCATCTGCTTCCTTTCAAATTTATTCCAAGGATAACTCAGTGTGAACGCGAAGGAGCATGATCCACTCAAAAACTTTTGAGTGTAAATCCATACTCACAACACAAACTAAACAAATTAGCCAAAACCAAAGATTGGCACCAATTTCTACGAGTTTTAGGGACATTCTGAAACACAACATAAGGAACACCTTGACCGAAACCGTTCAACCAAATTGGCAAACAACCAAACTAGTCTGAATGGTTTTAGACACAAGCTCAGCATGAAACCCACCATGTTTAGTATTCCTGTAACACCCCGGCATTTAATATGCCTGAATGCTACCAAACACAAGCTAAACAACATCTAAATACCACATTCAACATAAAATTCCAGCAAAGGTACATAAGCTAAAAACCGATATTTCGGCAGCATCTCCTTTGTTTTTCCATGAATTAACACAATATCAATATCATGGCAAGATATATCATAGCACACGACATCTAAAACAGCAATAAATAGAGTCTTAACGACAATATAAGAGTAACATCAAGCACTTAATGTCTCCAAGTGTCAAAAGAACAAATAAGCTCTCAAATAGTAAAGCTAAACACTAAAGCAATGATCATCACACGCAATTTATTATCAAACTAATAGAATGACTTGTGGAATCATTAAGGTGAAGCTACGTGTGGGTGTATGACTATTTCCCTTCCCCGCATGCCGATCTCAATGTACCTAAAAAAAACAACATAAAACACAAGCGTGAGTTCGAAACTCAGCAAGTATATTGTAATGGACAACAAGAACAATATCATGGCAATAACATCACCCATCATGTATATCATCTCATTCATGAACACTTAACAGTATCATCATCATTATGTATGCAATGTAATGCAATACTCATGTCTCCTTGGAAACTCATACCGGTATGGTTGAGTACACACCTGTCGGTGTGCACCCTCTCCCCCCTTCCATCCCGAAGATGGAGGGTGCCTACTCCTCGCTTCCGTTCACCACGGTGAATGGAATCACGATGTAGGACTTACTCATTGGCTTTCCAGATTAGTCATAACTTTCTCACCGACCTTCCCGGACTAGTTATGACTTTCTCACCGCCCGAGCCATGTAACATGTCATGTATGCAAATATTCCATCATCATCATAAACTTGTATATTTAACACATGGCATCATAGCATACTCATCATATCATAGGAAAACATTAAAGCATGGCAATTGATCATATCATGAAATCCATCTTTCATCTAGTCTCAACAAGCAACATAACATTCGTTATTCATTACAACACACTTGCCTCAACCACGGGCAACGGAAAGGCGGGAAGTAGAAGGCACTCCCGGGGTCGCACCACCTGCACATAGGTATCACACACTCACAATCATGCCCACAAAACAATACGCAAACCCCCATCTAACCCGACATTGCCCACTACTCGCAAAACCTAAAAACAGAGGTTCTGTCCCGACGGGACAGCAGCCTTGCAAAAAGCATAACTTGAGTTCTGGGACTCCGAATCAATTAAACGAGTATATCCTCGCGTATCTTAGGAAATTTCTCAACTTTCTCTAGGTATATGGAAAGACTGATTCGGACTCTAAAGTCGTCTAATCTACAGATTACCGTGATCTGTTCCAATTACGTCACAGATTTTAACACGCTCGGTAAAACAGCCATAACTTTCGAACGGCTGATCGGAATTTAACATGCTTTATGTCCACGGAAAGATAATTAAATTATCTACAACTTCTTCAACATCCGTACGGACATACTCGGAATCTAAATCGACGAAAACTAGAACCCTAGCCCAACTGCTCAATCTGCCGGAAAACAGAAACGTGGCAACATCTAGATCTAACCCAAATTACTCCAATCCAGCACCTCCAATTGATCTAAAAATTTGATAAACACCCTAATAACAGTACCTAGATCAATTCCAAGGATCCCCATGATCATACCTTTGCCCGACGAACGAAAACTCCAATCGATCTCCTCGCGGATCGCTCCTCGCTCCACGCTCCTCGCTCCTCGCTCCACGCTCCACGCTCCTCGCGCCACGGGATGATTCCACGAGGTGCAGGGGTGGGGTGGCCACCCTAGGGCATCAAGGGGTGGAGGAGAGGTGGTGGAGAGGTGGGGAGCAAAGGGGCAAGGGAGGGGGAGGCGCACGGCCAAGGGAGGAGGGAGGCGGCTAGGGCAAGGGCAAGTGGGGGGGAAGGGCGCACAAGGGGCAGGGGTGAACGCCCAAGGGCTGGTGGGGAGCCCTTTTACTAGCCCCCACACCCAATCCTAGTCCGTTACGGAGACCTACTCCATCCCACCAAAGCCCACTTAAGGCCCAAACTCCCCCGGGAAGGCCCAAAACCCCGAAAACGGCCCGGAAACGGCCCGGAAACGTTATTAACCTCCATACCTTATGGTTTTAACCTGCCATACCATATTTCATAAAGTTTTTGACCTTAACATGCACCATTTAAAAGGTTACGACACTCCGTGGTGACACATCACTTCAAACGGCCCAAAAACGCGAGTAAACCTCAAGCCGAAAGGTTTTATTCTCTAATTTCACATTCTATAATGTCACACCATACCGTAGTGTCACAATTCCACTATACTTACCATTTAAACGTTCCATATTCACTATTTACTCATCGAGAAGCCCATCATAATTCAACCAAGAGCTACCTAACCAATTCTTTCTCTAGTTACCTTTCCCAACACTTATAAATAAAGTTTATGACGATTATCAAAAGACATCCAACCAATACTACCTCATCATGATCCCCACAGACCAACACATCATTTAACAATGTATTCTTTATTTCAACCATAGTACTTCAACAGGTACTCAAGCATGATCAACCTATAAATTTTATACCACCTATACGTCAACATCTCAACAATCAAAACTTTTTCTTTTCAATTATGTTACAATGTCCTTCATTTTAATGATGGTTCTTCAACGATTAATCTAAACAATTAACACCACTTCTAAGTCATCATTATCAATAAACGACATAATCATAAAACAATAACATTGCTTTAAGCTACCCCATACATAGGTTATAACAAGTTGCCGCTAGTCAACATACTCCAACTATTTAAAATAAATTGAATAAGTTAAACCATCAAAAAGCTCTTAAGGCAACCGCAAAACTTATGCCTGCCCAAATGACATCAATACTAGCATTATAGGAACACACTGCATACTTCCAAATATACTAATAGTTTGCAACAACAAAAATAACAACTCTAATCAACTTCCAAGTTAAAGTCGCTAGCCAACCCGATTAAATTTCTCTATTAACACGTTAAATTAGAACATCTTTAAACAACCAGCAAGGTTCCTTTAACAATATCAATAGTTTACATTATCTTAATGTTCTAACTAAGCATCAGGGTTTAAAACTTTAAACATTATCGGGGGGTCATAAGCACTTTTAAAGCAAAGCAACATATTCTAAGCATGTACATTAACACTTTTAATCATTCCCACTATAGAAATAAATCTACGGCACTAGAAGTTTATTTAATCTTAAGCTAAAGATAAAAGTTACATTGATTCAACTCGCCAATTAACTTAGGAGTACAACATTTCCATAAACCACATTGTTACATACTTCATAACATGCTAAACAACAATTTTCACTTTTGACAACTACTTTCAGTCAAATGACTACTTACTTTATTTGCAGCATTTTCTTTTTAACACGCAACCAAAATTCACAAAGAAACTTGACTCTCAAAGTTGCAATGGGACAAACTCAATCTTGGTCATGCAAAAGAAAATCCTCCAAAACACATTTCAATCTCAAGGACTACCATAGAGGAAAATGGTTGAAAGACAATTTTTTTCTCAACAGGGAACCAAGCGAGCAAGTAATCCTTTTCAAGTAAAGCCTTAACACCAAACCCCAAACTTTCACGAAACAAGAAGGGTTTTTCAAAGATGATTTCTCAAACCAGTAAAATGACGAAATCAAAAACCACTTACTTCTACAAAGCCATAGAACTTCAACCCTGACAACCAAGTCTGGCATAACACCGCAATAATTCTTTTGACCTCGGAGAAAGACAAACACAGGATTAAATAGAGTGCTTTTCCCCGTAAAGCAATCAACAACTAGGCATCAAAGCTGAAAAGGTGACCAAAAGAAACGCAACACTAGACTTTTCTTCTTCATCTTCAACCAAGGAAGACAAAACCACACAGCGCATACGGAACAATCCGCGAAAATCCAAAACCAAACACTTTTCTTTTGGTTTCAATCAACTAAAACCAAGAAAACCACCCAAGACCGACCGTGAGAACGGTAAAGAACATTAGAAGGAATCCACCACCAATCTCTTCTATTTGACTCCAGTCAACTTCCCGATCTACGACAGATAGGGTAAGCAATCTTCTCCTACAGGGGTTAATAATTCTTCGGTGATGGCGTTAACCGACCACACCATCAAACCACACCCTTACTATGAACAAAAAGAGGTGACCGAAACCCTTCGGCACCACAACCCCAGTTTATCACAAATATAGGAACTCAATCAAATCTATCATAAATATATCATTATACATCATCAAATGTAGCATTCAACATCAAAGCTTAGATACAATATTTAAGTGGAAAGCAACGATACCCATACCCTTTCCTACTGTGCATCCATGTGTGTCAAATTTTAAATTAGTTATTCCACGTACACAAGTTTTAATGTTGCTATCCTATGACAAAATTTTAAGTATAGCCTAAGCCATGTTTCTAGGTTATCCCACATCAAAATTTTTGTTGAACCTATGACAGTTCACTAAATTCATAAACCACGGGCCTGAAGCCCGCTCTGATACCAACTGTAACACCCCGGCATCTATTATGCCTGAATGTCACCAAACAAAGACTAAACCACATCTAGATACCACAAATTAAAGTAAATTACAACAAAGGCACAAATGTTAAAACCGAAAATTTCGGCAGCATCTCCTTTGTTTTATCATGAATTGAAGCAATAGGCATAGCAGGGCAAGTATTATCATAACATAAGACATCTAAAACAGCAACATAATGGATATAGCACCAACATAAGACCAAATATCAAGTTCAACCACTCCTTAAACTAATACGAAGCAAATAAAGATCACAAGCACACCATTTAATCCATACATCAAATTTCATGCCACTATTATTATAATCATGACTCAAATTGATAAAATTGCTTATAGGTGTGGAGCTACGTGAAGATGTGTAGCTAATGCCCCCTTTCCACATGCCGATTTCATGGTACCTAAAAACAACATAAACACTAGCGTGAGTTCAACACTCAGCAAGCATATCACAATAGGTCATAAAGAATAAAACAAGGCCAACAACAACACATACCATACATTAACATCATGATCAAATCATAATTTCATTCACAGCATCATAGCCATGACAAAGCACATTGTTCACAACTCATTTTCATCATCATGTATGCGATGCACATGTTTCCTGGAAGCATATACCGTTATTGCTGAGTGCATACTCGTCGGCGTGCACCCTCTTCCCCCTTCCATCCCGTAGATGGAGAGTGCCTACACATCGCTTCCACTCACCACGTGGGTGGAATCACGAGGTAGGTCTTACAACCATGGCGCTTCGGATTAGTCATAACTTTCTCACCGACCTTACCGGACTAGTTATGATGTTCTCACCAACCGGGCCAGCTTTCATGCCATGTATGCAACAAATGCCATAAACATAAACAACTTGCATCATGAATTGAAGCAATAGCCATAGCAGGGCAAGTATTATCATAACATAAGACATCTAAAACAACAACATAATGGATATAGCACCAACATAAGACCAAATATCAAGTTCAACCACTCCTTAAACTAATATGAAGCAAATAATGATCACAAGCGCACCATTTAATCCATACACAAAATTTCATGGCACTATTATTATAATCATAATTCAAATTGATAAAATTGCCTATAGGTGTGGAGCTACATGAAGATGTGTAGCTAATGCCCCCTTTCCACATGCCGATTTCATGGTACTTAAAAACAACATAAACACAAGCGTGAGTTCAATACTCAGCAAGCATATCGCAATAGGTCATAAAGAATAAAACAAGGCCAACAACAACACATACCATATTTAGCATCATGATCAAATCATAATTTCATCAACAACAACATAGCCATGACAAAACACATTGTTCACAACTCATTTTCATCATCATGTATGCAATGCAATGCGATGCACATGTCTCCTGGAAGCATATACCGGTATTGCTGAGTGCACACCCGTCGGCGTGCACCCTCTTCCCCCTTCCATCCCGTAGATAGAGGGTGCCTACACATCGCTTCCACTCACCACATGGGTGGAATCACGAGGTAGGTCTTACAACCATGGCGCTCCGGATTAGTCATAACTTTCTCACCGACCTTACCGGACTAGTTATGACGTTCTCACCGACCGGGCCAGCTTTCATGCCATGTATGCAACATATGCCATAAACGTAAACAACTTGCATCAAACTGAACTAAACATGGCATAGCATCGTAATAGTCTATTTTCATCATAACATTGGCAAGCACTAATCATGGCAAGATATCACAACATGTAAGCAATTTGCATCTAGTCACAGTTAGCAAAATACATTGCATTACCCATTACAATACACTTGCCTTAACCTCGGGCGACGGATTGGCGAGAGGTTGAGGGCACCCCCGGGGTCATACCACCTGCACAAACATACCACACACTCAAAACGTGCCCCCAAAATAGTACGCAAAAGCTCGTCTACCATGACTTCACAAACTACTCCCAAAACCTAAAAACAGAGAATCTGTCCCTCCCGTACAGCAGACTTCAAACTATCATATCTTGAGTTCTAGGGCTCCGAATCGATTACACGAGTACATCATCACGAAGCTTAAGAAATTTCCTATCGTTTTATAAGTTTTGGGAAAAGTTGATTCGGCATCTAAAATTGTTTAATCTACAAAACACTACGTTATGTCCCAATTACGTCACAGTTTTGAACACGTTCGGTAAAACAACCATAACTTTCAAACGGATGGGTGTAATTGGACGTTCTTTTTGTACAATTAAATGTATTGAAGTTACCTACAACTTTCTCAACAGGCGGCCGACCAAATTTAGAATTTAAAATCACAAAAACTCAAACCCTAGGTCGACTGCACAATCTGCCCGAAACAGAGAATTAAGAAACATCTAGATTTCGTCCAATCTACCCAATCACAGCAGCACCCCTTGATCTAAAAGCATCAAATAAACCTCTATGACAGTACCTAGACCATCCCCAAGGATCACCCATGCCATAACTCAGCCCGAAGAACGCCGAACGCCGAATTCCTTCCTCCCGGGCTCCCCATTCGTCTTCCTCGCACCGGAACCGCCGTATCTCCTCGTCGCGGGGCTTCCCGATGGAGAGATCAGTGGGATGTGAGGTGGGGAGCTCCTCAAGGGTAGCAAGGGGTGTGAAGAGGGGAGGGGAGAGGTGGTGGCGCAATGGGGGAGGATGGGGGGCGCACGGCATGGGGTGGTGGGGGGCGGCGGCTAGGAGAGGAAGGAGAGGGAGGAGGCGCATGGGGCGGGGGGGCTAGGCGCAAGGGGAAGCAGGGTGCTGCCATAATCCTCCCCCCACTTGGGCCTTAGGCCTCCCACCTCCGGCCCAAGAGGTTCCCCCAAGCCCACGAGGCTCCCCCAAGCCCAAAACTTCCCCCGGAAGGCCCATTTTCCCTCCCGGAAGGCCCAAAACAAGAATTAACCTCAAACCACAATGTTTTAGTCTCAAATTTCACATTTTATAATGTCATGACAAACCGTAGTGTCACATTAATATTTGATGTTTAATGCGAGAAACCAATGAATGAATGTTGACATTGTTCGTTTGATGTGTATCGAGAATGATCTCATGCTCAAGGGGGGGGATATCATGTTCATCATTATGGACAACCATACATCATGCGAGTATGTGTACTTCCTACACATCAACCAGGAATAATTGGTGAGATCTTTGCACATTAGTAGAAGGGGGCATGTTCATCGCATTGGGTAGCGATGAATGGAACCAGTTTGGTTCTCCCTTACTATTGCCTGTAGTAGAGAGGGGGCATGTTCATCGCATTGGGGAGCGATGAACGAATCCAGTTGGTTTCTCCCTTTTCCATTACCTATAGCAAGAGGGGGCACGTTCATTGCTTTGGACAGCGATAAACGAAACGGGTATGGTTCTTCTTCATCACTCACCCATAATTGCGATTTCCTCTAAAAATATTTACAATCGCAATTTATATGCCGTTTGTTATACATTTGGTTCTTAATTTTTGTGCCTTCAATTTTCTAGCATTTTTTTGTGTTAGATGACGATTACCTTAAGTGCTAAATTAGCACAATGTAACATCCTAAAATTTATTAAACAGTAAAAATAAAATATTAAAATATGAATTTGATTTATTATTATTTTTCCTGAAATTTAAATGCAATTGTTGGATATCTTGCTAAAGAGATACTTGAGATTTAGAAATTAGGAGAAGGATAATATTGGGCAAGAAAGAAACTTTTCTAGAATGCAATTATGGCTAGCAAAGTAATCATGACTACGTTAGTTAATTAGAAGGAATTTAAGTAATATCTTTAACTATGAATAATGTTGAGCCAATGTTAAATTGATAATAATTGTCACGAACCACTTAGAGTAGTATGAACGCATTAATTATTGAGGTTTGACTATGAATAGTACAATAACAGATAAAGGAAAGAAATTGCCATTCCTGATCAGAAATATTCGTTACATGAAATTGAATTACAACACACACAAAATTTAATGATACATCGTAGTTTACATTTACAATAAAAAGGAGTTACAACTCATCCAACTATTCAACTACATGTCTGATTACAATAAGCATGAATAGTTACATTTCAAGAATAGGTTACAAGATCGTAAGTTAGAAACCACTGCGATAACTTGATCTGCATTCGTGAACCTGCAAATTCAATTGTACATATATAAGAATAAGAATGGAGTAAATGCATTAAATTAGATACAATAAATGAAAAGAGAAAGAGTTGTCGTCAACCAAGTTCATTTAGATGACCGCTCATTGAGGTACCCTAAATTGTCCAGGGGCCAATTTGGCTCCTCTAGCGATTAAAATAGATGCATCATTCGGCAATATACAAACCTGTGAATTCGTTCTGTAGACGCGCGCATATTAAAAATTTCGCGCGGTAAAAAGTAAACCTTTAAGGTAAAACTCCACATAATAGTAAAAGATAAGCATAGAAGCATTGTAGGATTACTTCTTATCTGAAGGCACCAGAAATAACCTCAAAGAGACCCACATAGTCACTAGGCTATTCATGCTGACCGAAGGCCCCAGAACAACCCAGCTAACCGGCCGTTCAAACCATCCTCTCAACCGAACTCTTCAGGACAATTCCAGCCGAAACCAGGGCAAATAGCCAACCGGCCACAAAAGGCACAAACCAAGATTAATGTACTAACGAGTTTAATAAATAAGCATTCAATCCAGCCGCAAGTATAGGCAGTCATTCAAACCTTGTTAAATGACCACTATCGTGGCTTTATCATAACCAACCAAGCCCCCAGTAATTTCTTTTTATATGCTTGCCTTCTTTCCAGAACCCAACCCCAAGTTGTACATAAAACCCTTGCCTGTCACCATCCATAGCAAAGCCGAACCAAAGAACAGAACTGAGCAAAGCCATTTTTTCAATAGCTAGAAAAATCCCACTTAGAGGCACCAAGCAAGCTATTGCCAAGAACATATCCACATAAGTTAGAGATAGCCAGGAAAGACAAATTCATAAACTAGCGCAAGAAATAGCTAGCTAGGAGCCAGCAAGACCAAATCCTAGGAACAAGAAGAAGGAAAAGTTAAGCCGTGCAGATATCCATTCATTCCCTTTTGCAAAAGTAAGTTTCCACAAACTCGATTCCATTACATGCATTGTATCATACCCAGAAGGAATAAAAATGAACTAGAAGTGAAAATGGGTAGTAAGAGATTTAAATGAGGAAGATTTGAGATAGTAGCCTCAGTTTATATGCATAACAAAGCTACAAGGGTTACATCATATGTTCCCTTAGAATTCCAAATACTCCCCCAACGTATTGCAAATCAAGGTCATCGCTACGACATCATCCAACCCGTAAATTAGTAAGTGCATGAATCATCATAGACAAAAGAGAAATAGCCCACTCGCAAGATATGGTATCAGTTTCATCATTTACCATATAAATAAATTATTAAAAAGCCTCGGTCATTATGCTTTGTTTCAACATTCAGAAGATCATCAAGCTTAGCCTAGCATCAATTTATTTATCATCTGCTAAGCCCAACTATTCCACAGTAAATCATTCAAGCACATTACAGACTATAACATTCACTAGTCTCAGTTGATAAATAATCCAAGGCATCAAGATCATCATCTACCATGCAAACGAATCAAAGCCACTGTCAACATATCCTAAATCCATATTCGAGAATCATCACAGACCATTGCAAGTAATCAATCTATGTAAGCAAACCTTACACATTTGACGGATTCATAGTCAGACAGTGCATAGCATCCCCACAGCACCCACAGCCAACTTAGAAGTTTAGGGAAAATATCCAATCCCTAGTGAACAACGTAATTAGTCATTCGGTAAAGGTGGTAACAGACATGAGCATATAAATCATAGGCACAAGTATTACCCACCAATTCAAAAATTTCAGACATGCGCATTCTGAATCATGTAATCATCAAAATCTTGATTATCATTGTCTGGGTTGGAAGCTTCTGAATCATAGTGGAGCAAAGAGCAGACTAATTTGATTAAACATGAGAATAAGCATTCCAGTAATTGGAAAACCGTTATTAACCCATATGAGCCACTCAGTCGTGCAAAATCAAACAACTACCTCGTTTACCCATCAGCAATCGTCTAGGATTTTATAGCAGCATCATAGTCCCAACAATCAAACGGAAGACTTAGAAAATTCCAGACCACAGTACATAGTATAATCCATCATAGGAAAATAAGGCATCAGAAGAGATAGAGTAAGGAGTAGGGTTTAGAAAGATCTAACCAAGCTAGCCAGGTGAGACTAGGAGGGGATCTGGAAGCAGCGGCAATGGCTGGGCCAAGTAGGGGGGTAGCAGACTTGGAGGCGAGCCGGGGAAGCCGAGGGCAAGGCCTGATACCTAGCGCAGTCGAGCCGAATCCAAGAGCCAACAGGTCGCGCACGGACGGCGGGGGTAGGTCGGGGAGGTGAAGACCGAGCGAAAGAATAACGTGACCGGGGTCAGCCGTGGAGGCTGGAGATTGAGGTGTCGACCCTAGAACGCGGCGGCTAGGGAAAAGCTGGCTCGGAGCGGCCCGGAGGTTAACCAACCGGAGCCAAGAAGCCAGGGGATGGACCGGCGAGCCGGCGGCGCCGAGGCAATCGGCTGAGTCGAAGAAAGCCAGGAGAAGAAGTATTGGGAGAATGGGGGAAGATAGAGGAAGGCGCTAGAAGGAGGAGGGACTTCTGTCGGTAGGAAAAGAAAAGGGTAAGTAGAAAAAAAAAAGGAAAAAAGGAAAAGAACAGGGAAAGGGAAAATAAAAAGGATAGTAAGAAAATAATAAAAATAATAATATATGTTTCTAGGAAAAGGAGTATTCCATTATGCAAGGATTTTGTATGATTAATTTAAGGTTGAGCCAATTTAGTAAATACACATGTTTACTTAATGCATCTGTACAGAGAATAATCGTAAATTGTACATATAGAACTTGTTCGAGTAATCCATAATACAGGACTATTGGATACTGAAAGAATAGGTTAAACTTAATTACAATCCTTAATTAGATTCAATCTATAAATAAAATCCTAGACATAATATTCACCTAGCTCTCAACTAACCTATTGTTACACTATGGGATGTCAAAACTTTATAAAATATGAATTCAGAGGTTAAAAACTTTACGTTATGCAGTTTAATCGCAGTTCTGAGCCGATTTCGGGAGTTTGGGCCTCTTCGGGGGAGTTTGGGCCTAAGGGGATGAGTCGTGCGCCATGAGGGAGGGAGGGACCAGGTTGGGCTGCCTCGTGCGCCCCCCTAGCGCTCTTGGGCGCCACCCCCCTAGCCTTAGGGTTTCCCCTCCCTTCCACCTCCTAGCCGCCACCCCCATGCGCCTCTCCTCTCCCCATTGCGCCACCTCCCCCTCCACCACCTCTCCACCTCCCTTGCTGCCCCTAGGGGAGTTCTCCACATCACCAACCTGAAGATCCATCCATTGGAGCGCTCCACGACGAGGAGATCCGGTGGATTTGGAGCGAGGAAGGAGATCGCGCGAACCGGGACGAGATCCGTTGGGTTTTCGTTCGTCGGGCAAAGGTATGGCCACGGGGATCCTTGGGGTTGGTCTAGGTTCTGTTCTAAGGGTTAATATTATATTTTTAGATCAATTGGTGGTGCTGTAATTGGGTAGATTAGATGAAATCTAGAGTATGCCACGTTCTTTGTTTCGGGCAGCATGAGCAGTCGACCTAGGGTTTGGGTTTTCGCCAATTTAGAATCAGAATTTGGTCAGTCGACTGTTGAAGAAGTTGTAGGTAATTTCAATACCTTTCAGCAAGGATTCAATTTTCATTTTCGGACTCCATCTCGTGCCTGGCCGAAATCCGAAATTTCGACGAAATTCGGAAATTTTGGACAAAATCCGGACGAAATTCAAAAACCAAAATTTAAATCCGGTTTTTTTAAAACCGAGAAATCCGAAATTTCGGTAAAAAATGACGAAATTTCGTCCAAAAAACCGAAATCTCGGCGAAATTTTTTAGGGTTTTCAAACTTTCAAATTTTTAGGGTTTTTTTCAACTTCGCGGAAATTATGATCTACCGACTGTTCCACATGGGAAATGACGTGAAGAACCCAATCCGGTCAAAATCCGGTCAAATCCGGTCAATTACGGTCAAATCCGGTCGACTTTTATACAAATTTCGGTCTGTTTAATCGAAATTTCGGTCCAAATCACCGAAATTTCGGCGAGATTTTAATGTACTGTAGCACTTCAAAAAAATTCTAGGGTTTTTTCATTTCGCCGGGATTATGAAACTCGGAGAGGTCCGAAATCCGAAATCTCGCCGAAATTTCGCCGAATTTCGGCGAGATTTTGAACCCTGCCTTTCAGTGGGTATAAAGAACGTCCAATTCCGCCTAGCCGTTTGAAATTTATGCTCGTTTTACCGAATGTATTAAAAACTATGACGTGATTGGAATAGATCACAGTATTCTGTAGATTAAACCACTTTAGAGTCCGAATCAGTCTTTCCATATACTTAGAAAAAGTTAGGAAATTTCCTAAGCTACGCGAGGATGTACTCGTTTAATTGAGTGGGAGTTTTAGAACCCGAGTTATGCCTTTTGGAAGGCTGCTGTCCCGACGGGACAGAACCTATGTTTTTGGGTTTTGCGAGTAGTTTACGATGTCGAGGTAGAAGAGTGTTTGCGTACTATTTTGTGGACATGATTGTGAGTGTGTGGTACCTATGTGCAGGTGGTGTGACCCCGGGAGTTGCCTTCTACTTTTCGCCAATCCGTCGCCCGTGGTTGAGGCAAGTGTATTGGAATGGGTAGCGAGTTGTAGATTGCTAGTTATGTTGAGTTGAAATTGAATATATGATATGTTCACATGGCATGCTTTAATGTTTGCCATTGATATGATGAATATGGCTTATTATGTTGTGATGCCATGTGTTAATGTACGAGTTATTTATGATGTTGGCATGTTTGCATACATGGCATGATACATGGCCCGGGAGGTGAGAAAGTCATAACTAGTCCGGGGAAGGTCAGTGAGAAAGTTATGACTATACCGGAGAGCCAATGAGTAAGTCCTACATCGTGATTCCATCCACCGCGGTGTATGAAAGCGAGGAGTAGGCACCCTCCATCTTCGGGATGGAAGGGGGGCGAGGGTGCACACCGACGGGTGTGTACTCAACCATACCGATATGAGTTTCCAGGAGATATGTGCATCGCATTGCATTGCATTATATGAGGATGTTATATGATGATGATATATGATGTTGTCAATGATATGCTTATGCTATGAATATGAGATGTGTATGATGTCGTATGTGAAAAGTGGTGATGAAGGTATTTGAATGTATTTTCTTGTTCCATTGCAATATACTTGCTGAGTGATGAACTCACGCTTCTGTTTATGTTGTTTTTCTTAGGTACCTTGAAACCGGCATGCGGGAAAGGGAGCTAGTCACACGTCAACACTTAGCATCACACATATAAACAATGACATGTTCTTTCCTTTAAATTGTGATGGTTAATTTGTGTGCTTGGTTTCCTCATTTACTTCGTTTGGCTCATGAGATGGTTGGAATCTTTATTCTAGTCTTATACTGCTGCTAGAACCTTGATTATTAATGATTTAGATGTCATTCTTTATACTCTGCTCCTATGACCATATTGTTGTTGCTTCAATTCATGGAAAAACAAAGGAGATGCTGCCGAAATTTTCAGTTGTAGCATTTACTCCTTTGTTGTAGTTTATCTTAATTTATGGTATTTAGATGTTGTTTAGCCTATGTTTGGTAGCATTCGGGCATATTAAATGCCGGGGTGTTACAGTTGGTATCAGAGCGGGCTGTAGATCCCTGGAATGCTTATTTTTAGTGTCATGCTATAGGGTACAACTAAAATGTGATGTGGAATAACATAGAAACATGGCTTAGGTTTTAACTAAAATTTTGTCATAGGATAGCAACATTAAAACTTGCAAAAGTGGTATAACTAATCTAAAATTTGACACACATGGATGCACAGTAGGAAAAGGGAATGGGTATCGTTTCTTTACGCTTAAATGTTGTATTTAAGCTTTGATGTTGAATGCTTGATTTGATAATGCATGTTGCTATGTCAATGAGATAAATGATTGAATTGTTCTTGTTGTTGTGATAGAGTGGGGTTGTGGTGCCAAAGGGTTTCGGTCACCTCTTTTTTGTTCATAGTAAGGGTGTGATTTGACGGTGTGGCCTGTTAACACCATCACCGAAGAATTATTAACCCCTATAGGAGAAGAGTGCTCACCTTTTCTGTCGTAGATCGGGTAGTCGACTGGAGTCAAATAGAAGAGATTGGTGGTGGATTCCTATGGATGTTCTTTACTATTCTGACGGTCAGTTTGGTTGGTTTTCTTTGTTTTAGTCGATCGAAATCAAAAGAAAAGTGTTTGGTATTTGATTTGTCACGGATTGTTTTGTAGGCGATTTGTGGTTTTGTCTTCCTTGGTTGAAGACTTAGAAGAAAGGTTTTGTGTTGCGCATCTGTTGGTCGCTATTTTTGCTTTGACACCGTTTTTGTTGGTCATTACGGGCTGTCTTGAGGAGGAAACTTTTGTGGTTGTTGTTTTTCCTATCTAAGAAAAAGTGTTGGAGTTTCCGCTTGTGCAGGCCCTGAGTTGGGGGAGCTAAGTTTGAATCTTGTATCGGAAAAGATTTAATGAACATTTGATTTTCCCTGGTGCATCCTTATTCCTACTTGGAAGTATAGATCTTGAGATTTCTTGAAGAATTTTGTGGGCAAATTTGGGAATTTGAGAGTTGAGCTCTCCTACATTTCTATTGGAGTTTTGTTTTTCTTCCTTGCCTGGAAAGGAGAAATTTTCTATCGGTGTTCATTCTGGTTCTTGACTTGTAGTTATCTTTAAAAGTTGAGTTGCATCCTATTTGTCAAGAGTTCGTGCCCCATGAAGGTGTTTAGAAAAGTTTATGTCCGGGCTATGTAGTAGGTAACAATGTGGTTTATGGAATGACGTGTTGCTAAGTTAAATTTTGAGTTGAATCAATTCAATGTGATTATCATCTCTAGCTGGAGAATTAATAGACTACTAGTGTTGTAGTTTACTCTGTAGCGAGAATGATTAAATGGGTTAATGTACGTGCTTAGAATCGGTTGCTTTGCTTTAAAAGTGCTTATGACCCCCCGATTATGTTTAAAGTTTTAAACCCTGATGCATAGTTAAAACATTAAGATGATGTAGACTGCTATTATTGTTAAAGACACTTTGCTGGTTGTTTAAAGATGTTCTAATCTAATGGATTAATACAGAAATTTAATCGTGTTGACTAGTGACTTTAATTTGGAAGTTGATTAGAGTTGCTATTTACGTTGTTGCAAACTACTCGTATATTTGGAAGTATGCAGTTGTGTCTCTACAATGCTAGTATTGATATCAATTGACAAGACATAAGACTTATTGTTAATAATGTTGTTAAGGGCAGTGTTAATGCTAGTATTCAATCTATTTTAAATAGTTAGAGTATGTTGTGTGGTGGTAATTTTGTTATCACCTATGTATAGGGTAGCTAAAAGTAATGTTGTTGGTTCATGATTATGCCCATTTGTTGATATTGATGCCTTGGTAGTGTTGTTAATTGTTGGAAACCATTGATCCAATAGAAGAAAGGTGTAAAACTGTGGTATTATGTCGAGTACATGTTGTGATGGGATGAACAATGGATAATAATCATAATGCAAGATTTTAACCTTAATGAATGCATATCTTAGAATCCTATTTACGAATTTTATCTTGTAGAGATATTACTTATTTGTTGAAGTCATTTTATTGATTGAACAAGTTTCAATTGTCAAGATTTTGACGTATGGATAGTATAAAATTGATAGGTTGACCATGCTCAAGTAGCTGTTGAAGTACTATATTTGAAATATAGAATACATTGTTATATGGTTTGGTGATCCGTGGGGATCATGTCAATGTAATCTTGGTTGGGTGCCTTTGTGATAAGCATCTTAAAACCTTAATTAAAAGTGTTGGGAATGGTAACTAGAGAAAGAAATTGTTATGTAAATTTTGTTAAATCCGGTTGGACTCTCTTGTTGAGTAAATAGTGATTATTGAATGCTTAAATGGTAAGTGTAGTGGAATACAAGTTATGGTGGGATTCTATGACATTACGGTATGGTGTGACATTATAGAATGTGAAATTAGAGATTAAAATCTTTCGGCTTGAGGTTTACTCGCGTTTTTGGGCCTTTTGAAGTGATGTGTCACCACGGAGTGTCGTAACCTTTTAAATGGTGCATGTTAAGGTCAAAAACTTTATGAAATATGGTATGGGAGGTTAAAACCATAAGGTATGGAGGTTAATAGCGTTTCCGGGTTGTTTCCGGGCCGTTTCAGGGGTTTTGGGCCTTTCCGGGGAAGTTTGGGCTTAAGGGAAAGGTCCGTGGGCTTTGGTGGGATGGTGTTCGAGTCCATTTAGGGTAGGAGTCCTATTTGGGGGCCCTCCTCCTGCCCTTTTGGGCGTCCTCCCCCTGCCCCTTGCGCCCCAAGTGCCCTAGCCGCCTCCCACACTGAAAGTGCATCTAGGCCCCTAAATTGGTTTTGGTTGATTAATGACAAACGATTAAAAAGGACTAATGTCTTCAGTGAGCTTGTGGACAGGTAAAAGATTGAATGAGAGATCTTCTACATGCGAAGGACACTCTCAAACGAATTCAAGCGAGTAAAACGGCTTTGTAATCCTTTTTCTCTGTGCTTTGTGTCGTAGGAATGCCGTACTATTAAGAGGGATGCATCGTAGATGATCTAGGGTAGTCTCTATGCTCAGATGAATGTTACTTTAAATCTTTTTGAGACCCTAAGTCATCGCGCATGCACCGGAATGTGTTTTTATCTAAGTTCAAGTCGGACATTCCGATATTACATCGGAAGTTCCGATGTGACCGGACGTTCCGATGTGCATGCTTGCTTCAGTCCGATGCGTAGAAGATGTATCGGAAGTTCCGATATTTACGATCGGAAGTTCCGATACGTTGTAAAGCCTTCTAGGGTGCTCTCTGTAAAGATCGGAAGTTCCGATATTTGTCATCGGAAGTTCCGATGTGTTCAAATCGAAAAAAGGGAGCTCTCTGGAATTATCGGACACTCCGATATATTCGATCGGACATTCTGATATTGGTATCGGAAGTTCCGATGTATATATCGGACAGTCCGATATGGACTTAGAGGCATTTTGCCAAGGGCTTTTCTGGGAACATCAGAAGTTCCGATGTTGACATCGGAAGTTCCGATGCATCTTGTGTAACAGCTAAAGTGCGCTCGAGTTCTGATTATTTGTACATATCGGACATTCCGATGTTGATATCGGAACTTCCGATATGCAGCTGAGTGGGAGTATAACGGCTAGTTTTTGCAAGAAACTATAAATACCCCACCCCTCTCTCATTTGAGGGTTACACACTCTATTTGGCAGAACTCTAGTGCACCTTGAGCCCTCTCTAGTCTACTTTTGAGCCCTCCTCTTTGATCTTAGGGATCATCCAAAGAGTGAGGACTAGAAGTGAGATTTGAAGCTAGAGTGAAAAGCAAGTGTCTTCCATCTTGAGCATTAGAGTGTTCCTCCAAGATCGATCAACGTGCATTTGTTACTCTTGGAGGTTGAAGGACTCCTAGACGGCTAGGCGAGCTCCCAAGGATTGTGGGTTGCCGTGAGAAGTTTGTAAAGGCCGGCTCCGCCTCCGAAAGGAAAGGAACCAAATAGTGGAACCAAGCCTCAAGTGTGACCGAGGTTTGGGAGGAAAGGGTTGGAAGAGACCCGGCTCTTTGGAGCCTCCTCAACGGAGACGTAGGATTCCCTCAAGAATCCGAACTCCGGGATCAATTCCGTGTCTCCATTTTCACTTTGCTTTAACTTGTCTCTTAAGTTCATTACTTTCAGTTGGTAATTGTCCGGGTCAAAAGTTAATCAGACATTCCGAACCGGTATCGGAAGTTCCGATTACATCGGAAGTTCCGATCCAACACCGGAAGTTCCGATAATCTTTCCGCTGCAACAAATTTAGTTTAAATTTTGAACTGCCTATTCACCCCCCCCCTCTAGGCAACTTTCTCATCTTTTCAATTGGTATCAGAGCCGAACCTTCTCGAAGGCCTAACCGCTTGAAGGAACGTGATGGCCAACACCGGATTGAAGGTTGTCGTGTCGGGGGAAGAAGGTAGTCCAAAGGCCGGACATGGAACTCCCACGAAGACCAAGGAAGGTGACACCTCAACGTCATCGCAGGGAGCTCAAATTCCTTTTAATTACGAAAAATTAAATACTTCCTCTTCGCATTCCTATATCACTGTGCCCTCCGGGCGTGCACCATTTTTCGATGGCACGTACTACTCCGCTTGGAGGCACAAGATGAAAATGCATTTGATGTCACTCCATCCTAGTGTTTGGAAGATTGTTTGCACAGGTTTAGATATGCCGGAAGACGATATGGAGCTCACGCCGGAACAAGAGCAAAACATCCACCGCAATGCTCAAGCCGCAAGCGTGTTGCTTGGAGCGTTGAGTCCCGAGGAATTCAACAAAGTGGATGGCTTGGAAGAAGCCAAAGAGATATGGGACACACTCCAAGTTGCACATGAGGGTACATCAAGTGTAAGGGAGTCAAAGATTGAATTGCTAGAAGGCAAGTTGGGGAGATTCGTTATGAATGATGATGAAACTCCGCAACAAATGTATGATCGCTTGATGATCCTCGTAAACAAGATAAGAGGGCTTGGAAGCAAGGATATGACGGACCACGTCGTGGTAAAAGAATGTTGAGAGCCTTTGCTCCAAGGAACTCGACTCGTAACTCTTATACGAGAGCGAAAGGATTTCAAAAGGCTCACTCCGAATGACGTGCTTGGAAGAATTCTTTCACATGAGCTCATGGAGGAAGAAGCAAAAGAAGTAAAGAACCTTGCCAAGCAAAGCTCGAGCTCAAGACCGAAGCAAATAGCTTTGAAGGCAAGCAAAAAGGAAGAATCAACCTCAAGTGATGAAGAGGAAGATGAAAGCGAAGACGAAGAAGACTTGGCTCTATTTGTAAGGAAATTCAAAAAGTTCCTCAAGTATGATGGGTCAAGCAAGTACAAGAAGAACTACAACGACAAATCAAGAAGAAGAACAAACACAAAGAGGGCTTGCTATGAGTGCGGTGAAGTTGGACACTTCATCGCCGATTGTCCAAAGAAGAAGAACAACCAAAATGAGAACAAGAAAAGTGAGCCGCTCAAGAAGAACAATACTTACAAGAAGAAGTACTCGGGGCGAGCTCACATTGGAGAAGAACGGGATTCAAACGACTCCGACTCTGACACCGATGATGAAGGAGTCGCCACCCTCGCCATAGAAGCCACTCCACCGACAAAGTCGCTATTCGGGGAATTGAGCGACAACGACTCCGACCATGACGCGCCTATTTGTCTTATGGCCAAAGGACGCAAGGTAATGGCTAAAACCAAACCCCCAAGTAGCGATAGTGAATTGGAAAGCGATGATGATAATGATGATGCTCTATTTTGTGATTTGAGCAAATCGGCTATTGCTAAGATTCATAAGCTATTGAAAAGAATAGATAGCCAAGAGGAAACTCTCGAGAAGCAAGAAGAGTTGTTAATTTGTGAAAAGAAGAAAACTCTTGCTCTCGAGAAGGTCCTCACTAAAGAAAAGGAGACTATTGAATTGTTGACCAAAAAGCTTGATTTGGCTAATAATTCAATTGAAATGCTTAAGGGTTCAAATGAGTCACTTCAAGAGAATGTCATAAGTCTGGAAAACAATCTCCAAGCTCTTGAAGTGCAAATTGAATCTCTTAACGATATTAACTCTCCAATTGTTGATTCACAATTAGTATCTATTCCTTCCACTAGCAATGGTTGCTCTCGGTGCTACAATATCGATGTTAATGCTTGCACTACTAACTTCCAATTCATGCAAGTATTAAAAAGCGAAAACGAGAGACTAAGTGCCTTGGTAAGGTACGGTTGCATGAAAACTTATCAATCCAAGGATGCCTTATATAAGACCATAAATGGTCGAGGAAACAAAAACAAAGAAGGGCTAGGATATGATAAGTATGAATGCAAAAGAAATGATCGTGTGGTGGTAAAAGGTAAGGAATGCATCCAGTTTGTCAAAGGAAATGACAAACAACCATTGACCACCACACATGTCATCAAGACCGGGCAAGAATCTAAGAAGCATCTTCAATATCACGCATCTCATTCTATTCACTTTGCTTCTTACATGTTGAAGAGAAATCACCGTGGTAAAGTGATTGCTCATTTTGTCGGTGCCCACAACTCTAGTGAAAAGAGAAAGAAGAAGGTGTGGGTACCAAAAGTTTTGATCACTAACATGCAAGGACCCAAAAGGATTTGGGTACCTAAAAACAAAGTCTAATGTGATCTTGTAGGATTATACCTCTGGTGGATCAAGTTGGGTGCTTGATAGTGGTTGCACAAACCATATGACCGGAGAAAAGAAAATGTTTTCATCTTTTGATGAAAAAGGGTCACAATATGAAAATATTGTGTTTGGAGATAATGGTAAAGGTGAGGTAATGGGATTAGGTAAAATTGCTATTTCTAATGATCATTCCATTTCAAATGTTCTATTAGTCAAATCTTTAAATTACAATTTGTTATCCGTGTCGCAACTTTGTGAGATGGGTTATAATTGTCTTTTTACTAATGTGGATGTGACCATCTTTAGAAGAGACAATTCCTCAATTGCTTTTAAAGGATATTTGAAGGGTAAGCTCTATTTGGTTGATTTCAACTCAAATAGCGCTAAACTTCAAACATGCTTAATGGCAAAGTCTAGCATGGGTTGGTTATGGCATCGCTGCCAGCCCATGTTGGCATGAGAAATCTCGACAAGCTTCTAAAAGGTGATCACATCATTGGACTAACGAATGTTGAGTTTGAGAAAAATAGGATTTGTAGCGCTTGTCAAGCGGAAAGCAAGTTGGAGCGCGTCATCCCGCGAAGAACATCATGACGATGACAAAACCATTGGAGCTTCTACACATGGACCTCTTCGGACCCGTTGCTTATATAAGCATCGAGGTAACAAGTATGGTTTAGTTATTGTTGATGACTTTTCACGCTTCACGTGGGTGTTCTTTTGCAAGAGAAAAGTGAGACGCAAGGGATAATCAAGAAGTTTTCAAGAAGAGCCCAAAATGAATTCGAGTTGAAGATCAAGAAGATTCAAGTGATAATGGAAGCGAATTCAAGAATACTCAAGTCGAAGAATTCCTTGATGAAGAAGGGATCAAGCATGAGTTTTCCGCTCCATACTCCTCAACAAAATGGAGTGGTAGAAAGGAAGAACCGGACTTTAATCGAGATGGCAAGGACAATGCTTGATGAGTACAAGATCTTCGACCATTTTTGGGCGGAAGCCGTCAACACCGCTGCGTGTCATGCCATCAACCGCTTATATCTCCACAAGATATTGAAGAAAACGGCATACGAACTCCTCACCGTAACAAACCAAATATTTCAGATTTCGTAGTTTTCGGTAGTAAATGTTTTATCCTAAACAAGAAGCCTAAGAACTCCAAATTCGCTCCAAAGGTCGATGAAGGGTTCTTGCTAGGATATGGATCAAATGCCTACGCTTATCGTGTTTTCAACAAAACCTCGGGTTGTGTTGAAATAGCGAGAGACGTGACATTTGATGAATCTAACGGCTCTCAAGTAGAGCAAGTTGATTTAAATGTGCTAGGAAATGAGGAAGAGCCAAGCATTGCAATCAAGAAGATGGCAATAGGAGAAGTGAGGCCGCAAGAAAAGGTACAACAAGACAATTCATCTACACAAGTCGAGCCTCCTACTTCAAGCCAAAGTCAAGACATTTCTCAAGGGAGTACAAGCAAACTCGCGGAGGATGTTCAAGATGAAGACCTTGAACCAATCCAACATGTCTCTCAAATGCCACATTCAAGGGTGCATCAAAGTATCCAAAGAGATCACCCCGTCGATAACATCCTCGGTGATATCCAAAAGGGGGTAACTACACGCTCTAAAGTATCTAATTTTTGCGAATTTTACTCTTTCGTGTCTACTTTGGAACCTTTGAAGGTTGAAGATGCACTAAGAGATCCGGATTGGATAATGGCTATGCATGAAGAGCTTAACAACTTCGTTAGAAACAAAGTATGGTCACTAGTGGAAAGGCCTAATCAAAACGTGATTGGAACCAAATGGGTCTTCCGCAACAAACAAGACGAGAACGGAGTTGTCACAAGAAATAAAGCTCGGTTGGTAGCTCAAGGATTCACTCAAATTGAAGGTTTGGATTTTGGTGAGACTTATGCTCCTGTTGCTAGATTAGAATCAATTCGTATATTGGTTGCATTTGCTACTCACCATGATTTCAAGCTTTATCAAATGGACGTCAAGAGTGCTTTCTTAAATGGTCCAATCGCCGAATTAGTCTACGTTGAGCAACCACCGGGAATGGAGGACCACAAGAACCCCACTCATGTATACAAACTCCATAAGGCGCTCTACGGGCTTAAGCAAGCACCTAGAGCATGGTATGAATGCCTTAAGGATTTTCTTATTAAAAAGGGTTTCGAAATTGGTAAAGTCGATCCTACTCTCTTCACAAAATATGTTGATAATGATTTATTTGTGTGCCAAATATATGTCGATGACATTATATTTGGGTCTACTAATAAAGACTTTTGTGAGGAATTTAGTAGGTTGATGACGAAGAGATTTGAGATGTCTATGATGGGTGAATTGAAATTCTTTCTCGGATTTCAAATCAAACAACTCAAGGAAGGTACATTTCTATGCCAAACAAAGTACATCAAAGATATGCTTAAGAAGTTTGACATGGAGAACGCCAAGCCAATCCATACACCCATGACGACAAACGGACATCTCGGTCTAAATGAAGAAGGTAATCCCGTGGATCAAAAGGTATATCGATCCATGATAGGTTCATTGCTTTATCTTTGTGCATCTAGGCCTGATATTATGCTTAGTGTGTGTATGTGTGCAAGATTTCAAGCCGCCCGAGAGAGTGCCACCTAGTAGCCGTGAAAAGAATTCTTAGATATTTAGTTCACACACCTAGTTTAGGGCTTTGGTATCCTAAAGGATCAAAATTCGATTTGATTGGTTATTCGGATGCTGATTATGCGGGTTGTAAAGTGGATAGAAAAAGCACTTCGGGGACTTGTCAATTTCTAGGTAGATCACTAGTGTCTTGGTCCTCAAAGAAACAAAATTCAGTTGCTTTATCCACCGCATGAATACATTGTCATGGAAGTTGTTGTGCACAATTGTTATGGATGAGGCAAACCTTGAAGGATTTTGGTTTTTGTATGGAAAAGGTACCACTCTTATGTGACAATGAGAGTGCGATCAAAATAGCCAACAATCCCGTTCAACACTCTCGGACCAAGCACATAGATATCCGACACCACTTCCTTAGAGATCACTCTCTTAAGGGAGATATAGATATTACCTATGTGAGAACCGAAAAACAATTAGCCGATATCTTTACCAAACCTTTAGATGAGAAGCGCTTTTGCGAACTTAGAAGTGAGCTAAACATCCTAGACTATCGGAATGTGTCTTGAAAGATTGCACTCATTAATTGCTGTTAACTAGCTCAATTTCGAAATAAAACGATTGAAAAAGTTATTGAGTGTATTTCAAAAAGTGTTTTAGTTGGATCTTAAACTCGGATCAATTCTCTTGTAATAATAGTTTTGATTGCTTGGATGCTTACTGATGACAAGTGGAATGATCCTCCTTAAGTTAACATGAATCGGAGTTTTTCAAACTTCTCTCAATTCCTGTTCCTTTCTCTGTTGGCTGGAAAACTCAACACATCGGAACATCCGATCTTCACATCGAAATATCCGATGTCTGGCAGTTTTTCCACATCGGAAGTTCCGATGTCATATCGGAACGTCCGATGTGTCCTTCGCACTTAAAAAGCGCCCGTACCCCTTCACTTTCCTTTTGTCCTTTTCCTCGTGTCCTTTTAGCCTCTCCTTCCCGTTTTCATCTTTGTGCCGTTATCGGAGTTTCCGACCTCTCGGAACTTCCGATCTTCGCTTGGGAAGGATTCCATCTTGAAGAGGACCCTCATCTCCGCGCGATTTCTCCTCGTTCTTCGCAAGATAAATGGATCCTAGTCAAGGTGGCTCTCAGCCCCCACCAGACCCGAGTGTCTTAGGTGCCAAGAGGCCAAGGCAGACTCCAACGGGAACAAGAACCAAAAAGGCTGCGGGTAGAGGAAGAGGTAGAGGCAGTGGAGGCCCAGGGATTCAAATCAGGGATCCTCCGCCTGATCCTCCTGCTCAGACTGTAAATGTTCCTCGAGGAGCGCCCTTGCCTTCCAGGAAGGGCAAAGCTGTGGCAGGGGCTTCTCAATCTCAACCTATCCCAGACCCTGCAGTTCCAAGGTTAAGGCAAGCAGAAAGGAATCCTCATCTAAAGAGAAAACCAATGAGCTACAAAGGAAAATCCGCCAAAGTGCGCGAAGCCAGAGAGCAGAACCCCAGGGCAGAAGCACAGTTCTCAACTGACTATCGCTTCTGGACCTTCTTTCAGCAGGATTTCTATGAGTCTATCATTCTGAGCAGAAAGAATCCAGTCATTCTGATGTAGTGGGTTGACTGGGACTACATGGCTGCAGCTGATGATGCCACTTTCACAGAGGTCATTGCAGCTTGTGAGAGAACTGGGACTAAGAGAATAATGAGTTTTCAGCATGATTGGAATATTGAGATCATCGCTCAGTTCTACTCCACCCTATACATCTCCAAGGACAGAGTCTCCACCTTGCATTGGATGACTGAAGGAGCTTGGTATGAGATTTCCTATGTGAACTTTGCTCGCTGTCTTGGATTCACCGAAGCTGACTGTCGCGACAAGGATCAAATTCACAATGAAGCCTCGCTTCGGTGCCTCCAACCTGAATTTTCTTTATGATGAAGTCGCAGACTTTGAGGAAGGAAGCACAAAAGGCATGAAGTTTTCTTTGCCTGTCTCAACAGGCTTTTCAGAAGACGCTTAGCTCCCAAAGAAGGTGACGCCTCACATTCTGCCTTATACAAGAAATTTCGAGTAGGATGCGAGATGGACAGCGTCCTTTTGATGTGTTTGATTTCATTTGGAATGAGATCCGTTTGACTGCTCAAGAGCCGAAGAGAAGCTGTGGCTATGCCCCTTTCATTATGCATATGATTGAGCACATCACTCATCAGCACTTTGAGTATGATGCTAAGCACGCTGGATTACAGATCGTATGATCAAGGCCTCACCACCGCTAGGCGTGCTTCGACTAGAGGTGCTGCCTCCTCCTCCTCCACTGCTCCTCCTGCTGCAGCCGCCAGTTGATCATCCTCTCCAATCCTCCGTGCTTTGAAGTCAATCTTTGTCCTGTGCAAGGGCAATGCAAAGAATAAGACAAGAAGAACACCAAGAGACTCAAGGACATTCAGAGGCATTTAAATCTAGAGTGTTCAGAGGATGAGAGCAGTGAAGAAGAAGTTGAGGATCCGTTTGCTCCAGCGACCGCAGCTTCAGATGAGTCTGAGGACGATGAGGAGTCCGGCTCTGATGCTGCTTCCGAGGAGTCGGACTAGTTTTTTCTCTCTCTCTCCTTGTTCTCCTTTCTGGTGCTTGATGCCAAAGGGGGAGAAGAGAAAGAAAGCTTACCTCGTTTTATCAGTTTCATCATCCTTCGACTAGTTTCATTTCCAAACTTTGTTATCATGTGAACTTGGATCTTGTTACGCTTGTTAGTATGCTTTACTTATGCTCCGATGGATGATTGTTACTATGGATGTTTTAATTTTAATGGTTATTCAAATATTAGCTTCCATAGTGCTTGTTTCATTATATACTCAGTTTTAGGGGGAGCTCCTGTAATTTCCTTTCAAAATTGTGCTTTTGCGATATTTTCCTATCCATTGCACATCTTCAGGGGGAGCTCAACCAATACGAAATTCTCTTTATATCCATTTATCTGTAAGCTTTAATCGGATTGTCATCAATCACCAAAAAGGGGGAGATTGAAAGTGCATCTAGGCCCCTAAATTGGTTTTGGTTGATTAATGACAAACGATTAAAAAGGACTAATGTCTTCAGTGAGCTTGTGGACAGGTAAAAGATTGAATGAGAGATCTTCTACATGCGAAGGACACTCTCAAACGAATTCAAGCGAGTAAAACGGCTTTGTAATCCTTTTTCTCTGTGCTTTGTGTCGTAGGAATGCCGTACTATTAAGAGGGATGCATCGTAGATGATCTAGGGTAGTCTCTATGCTCAGATGAATGTTACTTTAAATCTTTTTGAGACCCTAAGTCATCGCGCATGCACCGGAATGTGTTTTTATCTAAGTTCAAGTCGGACATTCCGATATTACATCGGAAGTTCCGATGTGACCGGACGTTCCGATGTGCATGCTTGCTTCAGTCCGATGCGTAGAAGATGTATCGGAAGTTCCGATATTTATGATCGGAAGTTCCGATACGTTGTAAAGCCTTCTAGGGTGCTCTCTGTAAAGATCGGAAGTTCCGATATTTGTCATCGGAAGTTCCGATGTGTTCAAATCGAAAAAAGGGAGCTCTCTGGAATTATCGGACACTCCGATATATTCGATCGGACATTCCGATATTGGTATCGGAAGTTCCGATGTATATATCGGACAGTCCGATATGGACTTAGAGGCATTTTGCCAAGGGCTTTTCTGGGAACATCGGAAGTTCCGATGTTGACATCGGAAGTTCCGATGTTGACATCGGAAGTTCCGATGCATCTTGTGTAACAGCTAAAGTGCGCTCGAGTTCTGATTATTTGTACATATCGGACATTCCGATGTTGATATCGGAAGTTCCGATATGCAGCTGAGTGGGAGTATAGCAGCTAGTTTTTGCAAGAAACTATAAATACCCCACCCCTCTCTCATTTGAGGGTTACACACTCTATTTGGCAGAACTCTAGTGCACCTTGAGCCCTCTCTAGTCTACTTTTGAGCCCTCCTCTTTGATCTTAGGGATCATCCAAGGAGTGAGGACTAGAAGTGAGATTTGAAGCTAGAGTGAAAAGCAAGTGTCTTCCATCTTGAGCATTAGAGTGTTCCTCCAAGATCGATCAACGTGCATTTGTTACTCTTGGAGGTTGAAGGACTCCTAGACGGCTAGGCGAGCTCCCAAGGATTGTGGGTTGCCGTGAGAAGTTTGTAAAGGCCGGCTCCGCCTCCGAAAGGAAAGGAACCAAATAGTGGAACCAAGCCTCAAGTGTGACCGAGGTTTGGGAGGAAAGGGTTGGAAGAGACCCGGCTCTTTGGAGCCTCCTCAACGGAGACGTAGGATTCCCTCAAGAATCCGAACTCCGGGATCAATTCCGTGTCTCCATTTTCACTTTGCTTTAACTTGTCTCTTAAGTTCATTACTTTCAGTTGGTAATTGTCCGGGTCAAAAGTCGATCGGACATTCCGAACCGGTATCGGAAGTTCCGATTACATCGGAAGTTCCGATCCAACACCGGAAGTTCCGATAATCTTTCCGCTGCAACAAATTTAGTTTAAATTTTGAACTGCCTATTCACCCCCCCTCTAGGCAACTTTCTCATCTTTTCACACACCTCCCCACCTCCTCCTCTTCCTTGCGCCCCCATTGCCCCCATTCCTCTCCACCTCTCCACCACCTCCCCTCCACCCCCTTGCTTCCCTAGGATGGCCTCCCCACCCCTGCATCCTCATGGATCCATCCAAGGAGCGAGGTGCGAGGAGCGAGGAGCGAGGAGATCTATTGGAGTTTTCGTGCGTCGGGCAAAGGTATGACCATGGGAAACCTTGGGGTTGATCTAGGTACTGTTCTTAGGGTGTTTATGAAGTTTTTAGATCAATTCGTGGTGCTGGATTGGAGTAATTTGGATTAGATCTAGATGTTGCCACGTTACTGTTTTGGGACAGCATGAGCAGTCGGGCTAGGGTTCGAGTTTTCGTCGATTTAGAATCCGAGTCTGTCCGTACGGATGTTGAAGAAGTTGTATATAATTTAATTATATTTCCGTGGATATAAAGAAAGTTAAATTCCGCCCAGCCGTTTGAAAGTTATGGCTGTTTTACCGAGCGTGTTAAAATCTCTGACGTAATTGGAACAGATCACGGTAATCTGTAGATTAGACGACTTTAGAGTCTGAATCAGTCTTTCCATATACCTAGAGAAAGTTGGAAAATTTCCTAATCTATGCGAGGATGTACTCGTTTAATTGATTCGGAGTCCCAGAACTCAAGTTATGCCTTTTGCAAGGCTGCTGTCCCGACGGGACAGAACCTCTGTTTTTAGGTTTTGCGAGTAGTTGGCAATGTCGGGGTAGATGAGGGTTTGCGTACTGTTTTGTGGTCATGATTGTGAGTGTGTGATGCCTATGTGTAGGTGGTTCGACCCCGGGAGTGCCCTCTACTTCCCGCCAATCCGTTGCACGTGGTTGAGGCAAGTGTGTTGTGTTGGATAGAAATTTGTAGGTTGCTTGTTGAGAATAGATGGAATTGACTTCATGTTATTTGATCACTTGCCATGCTTTAATGATTGCCAATGATATGATGAGCATGTTTAGTATGTTATGATGCCATGTGTTAATATGTGAGATAAATATGATGTTGGCATAATTGCATACATGACATGTTACATGGCCCGGGTGGTGAGAAAGTCATAACTAATCCGGGAAGGCCGGTGAGAAAGATATGACTAATCCGGAGAGCCATTTAGTAAGTCCTACATCGTGATTCCATCCACGTGGTGTTTGGAAGTGAGGAGTGGGCACCCTCCATCTTCGGGATGGAAGGGGGGAAGAGGGTGCACACCGACGGGTGTGTACTCAACCATACCGGTATGAGTTTCCAAGGAGACATGAGCATTGCATTACATTGCATACATTATGATGATGATATTGTTAAGTGTTCATGAATGAGATGATATACATGATGGGAGATGTTATTGCCATGATATTGTTATTGTTGTCCATTGCAATATGCTTGCTGAGTTTCGAACTCACGCTTGTGTTTTCTTCTTGTTTTAGGTACCATGAGAACGGCATGCCGGAAAGGGGAATAGTCACACGCCCACACGTAGCTTCACCATATTGATTCCCCAAGTCATTCTATTAGTTTGATAATAAATTGCGTGTGATGATCATTGATTTAAGGCTTAGCTTTGTTTATGAGAGTTTTATTGTTCGTTTGACACTTGGAGACTTTAAGTGCTTGATGATAGTCTTATATTGTCTTTAAGACTCTATTTATTGCTGTTTTAGATGTCTCTCATATTGCCTTATAATGCTATACTGTTGTTGCTCCTTAAATTCATGTTAAAACAAAGGAGGTGCTGCCGAAATCTCGGTTTTTAGCCTATGCGCCTTTGCTGGAATTTTATGTTAAATGTGGTATTTAGATGTTGTTTAGCTTATGTTTGGTAGCATTCAAGCATATTAAATGCCGGAGTGTTACAGATTCATGCTGAGCTGGTGTTTAAAACCTTTTGAACTGGTGTGGTTGTTTGCCATTTTGGTTAAATGTTTTCGGTCGAGGTGTCCTTTATGTTAAGTTTCAGAGTTTCCCTAAAGCTCGTAGAAATTGGTGCCAATCTGTGGTGTTGGCTAATTTGTGCAGTTTATGCTATGAGTATGGATTTACACCCAAAAGTTTTTTTTGAGTGGATCGCGCTCCTTCGCGTTCACCCTGAATTATCTTCGGAATAAATTTTAACGGAAGCAGATGGACATAGTGGGTTGTGTTGGAAACTCTTGTGATTTAATTTGTAACTCTTTTTGACTGGAGTTGGATTTATTTGCATAATGTGTGTGATGTTTGCGAGTGCTTCAAAAAGGTGGATTTTATGAATGTTTTATAAAGTGATTTTGTTAGTGAGGTGTTCCCTTTTGGAAATGAGTTTCCCTCTCCTTGAGAAAATTTGTGACGGTTGTGTGAGCAGATGCTCGACTTGAAATTTTGATGTTCTATTCCAAAATGTTGAATTTGGATGAAATGCAATGTTTTGCAAGTTCAGTTTTCAATTGATGTGGGATGTGATGTGACGTGGTGTTTTACTGTCAACTATGCTGCCGTCATAGTCTATATGAATTTCCGCAACCTTTGATGTTAATTGTGTTTCCATTATTTGATACTGAGGAAGAAGTCATTTGGTGAATGACTATTCAGTACCTTGTTACATGATGAATGAATAGTGAAAAGGAAAACGAGACATTGTTTATGCATAATTAATCATAAAGGAGTCGATGAGCCAGGTCGGTGAGAAAGTCATATATGGATATATGACTAATCCGGAGTTCTCTTGAAAAGTGTGCATTCTCGTCATGTATCAAGATTTCCATTTCTTCCTAGTATGAAAGGAAAGAATGAATAAGTTGTGGTATTTTAGCTGTGGTGTTAGAGGTTTGAGTTTTCTTTGCGATTTGGTTTAGAAAACTAAAATGTGTGTTCTTTGGATGTTGCCAGATCCTTTCCAAAGTGGTTTTAGCACTTTGGGGTTTATGTTGTTGTATGTGGACCAATTGGGTTCATGTTTATGGTTGAGCTCACTCAATGATTGTACTCTTTATCGTGGTCCTTTGAGCGGAAGGTTGTGTATGACTCAATGCAAACCTTCTTGGAGAATTGTGTCGTTGAGGTGTTCCTCGGTAGGGTTGATTAAATTATTAGTGGACCACTTGATGGTTACTAGTAATCGCTTTTCCTCTTGAAGTGTATTGGATTTTTTTGTCGTTGGGCAAAGAGTGAGTTGTGTCAACCGCAGAGGAACGTTCGGTCGTTTTTGTTACGCGAATCTTAAGGATCCTGGATATAAAGTAGGTTATTCCTTCTGGTGGTAATCTTAGAGCGTTGTGTCTCTCCTGTTTCGCGTCGTCTTGAGTACAAGGAACCACAGAAGGGAGGTTAGTACCTTGTTCTTCTGGAGAGTAGCATTAGTTAAAGGGATCAGGCACTTTAGTGCCAAGGAATGCATAGAACGAGGAGTATGAGACCGTTTCCTTTTGTGGGCTATTTGAGGATTTATCTTATCGCTTGGGGTCATGCTGAGACCATGTATGAGTACTTTGTGTTTCAATGTTGAGTAAAGTTCTCGCAAGTTTTGATTGCGAGTTATCATTAGAGCCGTTGGTCTTCGAACCTAGGCGTCCTGTCATCGAGTCTCGATTAGTGTAAATTCCAGTGGTTTTATTTAGAGAAGCGACCTGGGAGTTGAAGTCTCACGGGGGCGAGCTTTACCCAAAGCTCTTTTCTTCAGGTTTGAACCGTGAAGATTAAATATATGTGTGTTGTTGGTTTAGCGTAGTGGCATGTCTAGGATTTGATGTCAAATCCTGTTGAAGGGGGGAAGAATGTGACACTACGGGATGTCAAAACTTTATAAAATATGAATTCAAAGGTTAAAAACTTTACGTTATGCAGTTTAATCACAGTTCTGAGCCGATTTCGGGAGTTTGGGCCTCTCCGGGGGAGTTTGGGCCTAAGGGGATGAGTCGTGGGCCTTGGTGGGGGGGAGTTTGGGCCCATGAGGGAGGGAGGGACCAGGTTGGGCTGCCTTGTGCGCCCCCCTAGCCCTCTTGGGCGCCACCCCCCCAGCCTTAGGGTTTCCCCTCCCTTCGACCTCCTAGCCGCCACCCCCATGCGCCTCTGCTCTCCCCATTGCGCCACCTCCCCCTCCACCACCTCTCCAACTCCCTTGCTGCCCCTAGGGAAGTTCTCCACCTCACCAACTGTAACACCTCGGCATTTAATATGCCTGAATGCTACCAAACATAAGCTAAACAACATCTAAATACCACATTTAACATAAAATTCCAGCAAAGGTGCATAGGCTAAAAACCGAGATTTCGGCAGCACCTCCTTTGTTTTAACATGGATTTAAGGAGCAACAACAGTATAGCATTATAAGGCAATATGAGAGACATCTAAAACAGCAATAAATGGAGTCTTAACGACAATATAAGACTAACATCAAGCACTTAAAGTCTCCAAGTGTCAAACGAACAATAAATCTCTCATAAACAAAGCTAAACCTTAAAGCAATAATCATCACACGCAATTTATTATCAAACTAGTAGAATGACTTGTGGAATCAATATGGTGAAGCTACGTGTGGGCGTGTGACTATTTCCCTTCCCCGCATGCCGTTCTCATGGTACCTAAAATAACAAGAAAACACAAGCGTGAGTTCGAAACTCAGCAAGCATATTGCAATGGACAACAAGAACAATATCATGGCAATAACATCTCCCATCATATATATCATCTCATTCATGAACACTTAACAATATCATCATCATTATGTATGCAATGTAATGCAATGCTCATGTCTCCTTGGAAACTCATACCGGTATGGTTGAGTACACACCCGTCGGTGTGCACCCTTTTCCCCCCTTCCATCCCGAAGATGGAGGGTGCCTACTCATCGCTTCCATTCACCACGTGGATGGAATCACGATGTAGGTCTTACTCAATGGCGTTCCGGACTAGTCATAACTTTCTCACCGACCTTGCCGGACTAGTTATGACTTTCTCACCGCCCTCGCCCTATCTCATGTCATGCATGCAACTATGCCAATTATCATATTTCACATGTACATAAACATATGGCATCTCATCATGACAAAATTAACACATGGCATCGAATCATGATAATCATACTCAATATATCATTGGAAAACAGCAAGCATGGCAAGTGATCATAGCAAGTATTCAATCTTTCATCTAATCTCCACAAGCAACCTACAATTCCGCTATTCATTACAACACACTTGCCTCAACCGTGGGCGACGGGATTGTGGGAAGTAGAGGGCACCCCCGGGGTCACACCACCTGCACAATGGCATCACATACTCTCAATAATGCCCACAAAACAGAACACAAATCGCCATCTCACCCGACATTGCCCGCTACTCGCAAAACCTAAAACAGAGGTTCTGTCCCGGCGGGACAGTAGCCTTGGAAAGGCCATAACTTGAGTTCTGGGACTCCAAATCGATTAAACGAGTACACCATCGCGAAGCTTAGGAAATTTCCTACCTTTTTCTAGTTATACGGAAAGACTGATTCGGACTCTAAAATTGTTTAATCTACAGATTACTATGATCTGTTCTAATTGCGTCACAGATTTTAACACACTCGCTAAAACGGCCATAACATTCAAACGACTGATCGGATTTTAACGTGCTTTATGTCCACGGAAAGATAATTAAATTATCTACAACTTATTTTAAGTCCGTACGGACAGATTCGGACTCTAAATCGACGAAAACTCGAACCCTAGCCCGACTGCTCAATCTGCCCGAAAACAGAAACGTGGCAACATCTAGATCTAACCCAAAGAACTCCAACCCAGCACCACCAATTGATCTAAAAACTTCATAAACACCCTAAGAACAGTACCTAGATCAAACCCAAGGATCCCCATGATCATACCTTTGCCCAACGAACGAATCTCCAATAGATCTCCTCGCGGATCGCTCCTCGCTCCAACGGATGGATCCACAAGGTGCAGAGGTGTGGAGACCACCCTAGGGCAGCAAGGGGGTGGAGGAGAGGTGGTAGAGAGGTGGGGCAATGGAGGAGAGCAAGGGGGAGGCGCAAGGCTCAAAGGGAAGGGGCGGCTAGGGCTTGGCAAGTGGGGGGAGGTGAGGGGGGCGCAAAGGCAGCAGGGTGGACGCCCCAAAGGGGCAGGGAAACCCCTTTTACCAGCCCCCACACCCAATTCTAGTCCGTTACGGAGACCTAATCCATCCCACCAAAGCCCACCAAGGCCCAAAACTCCCCCGGGAAGGCCCAAAACCCCGAAAACGGCCCAGAAACGTTATTAACCTCCATACCTTATGGTTTTAACCTGCCATACCATATTTCATAAAGTTTTTGACCTTAACATGCACCAATTAAAAGGTTACGACACTCCGTGGTGACACATCACTTCAAACGGCCCAAAAACGCGAGTAAACCTCAAGCCGAAAGATTTTATTCTCTAATTTCACATTCTATAATGTCACACCATACCGTAGTGTCACATTCTTCCCCCCTTCAACAGGATTCGACCTCGAATCCGAAGGACACCATAATCAACAACAAAGTCCCCAAGGGACAAAAGGCTTCTCTGCAGCTCAAAACATTCACACAACGACTAAAACCGGAACAAACAACAAACGAGTTCCCAAAACCAACACATAGAGAAAAAGTGTTGATCTAGCTCAACTAAGGGCAACCCCTCACAAATCGACCTTCACTTCAATTCCCCAACAGAATCTACGTTTCAACCACAAAGGGCTCCATCAACCCAAAACGCTCGAATCCTCACGGCAAACACTTCATACTTCTATCACAACCAACCTGACTACCATACTCCATTAAAGTCAACATGACATAATCAAAGGAAGTCACAATTCCTTTAACGACCTTTCTACATTCCCGAAAATTTTCATCGAGGGGAAAACTCATTAAGGCACACTTGCCCTTCCGATACACCATCATACTAACATTTTATTCCATCCTTTCCTGCACAAGACTCAAATCCAAGAACAACTAGTGACGACAAATGCTCACGGCAGGACAAATATCACCGAACTACCGTCAACTTCACTTCCACCCATCGCTACACTTAATAATGGTTAAACCCATACATCATCAACCTCCATCACAAACCACCCTTATACCCCTAGGGTGCAACACCTAGCCCCAAGCTAGGATCGAAAAAACCTTACCAAACCACAATTGGTTCCTTTCTTAAGATGGTCTCGCCCTCACACAAAAACACTTAGCTATCAAGCCCAAGTGTACTCACGACAACTCAAACCCAAAGCGTTAACAACCATTTTGGAAAGAATTCGGCAACATCCAAGCCAAAACACAAAGGAAGCATAAATCCCCTACATCACAACCAACATACCAGAAATTGTTCATTGCTTCTTTTCATACTAGAAAGCAAGGGAAATCTCGTTTCATGACATAAATGCACACTCTTCAGGAGCACTCCGGATTAGTCATATCTCCATATATGACTTTCTCACCGACCTGGCTCAACGACTCTTTTATCATTTAACATGTAAAAACGATGTCATGTTTACTTTTCACCATTCCCTCATCATGTAACCACACTACCGAATAGTCATTCACATGATGACTTTTGTCTCGGTATCATATGAATAAATCTCGAATAACATCGAGAGTTGCGCTAATTCGTATAAACTATGATGGCAACATCGTTAATCAACAAAACACCACATCGTGTGAAAACCCATCTTCGATTTAACACTAGCTTTGCAACACCTCGCAAAATCAAACTCAACCCTTTGGAACAGAACATCGACTCCAAAATCAAACATCTGCAGACACAAGCGCCATAAATTTTTATCAAAAGAGAGGGAAACTCAATCCAAAAAGAAAACTCTTCACTAACCAAATTCACTTATGAAACATTCATAAAAATCCAAACTTGTAAAACACCCGCACACCAGACACATTTTCCAAATGACTCCAACTCTAGTCAAATAGAGTTACACATCAAGGGCTTAACTCAAAAGTTTCCAACACAACCCTTTATGACCATCTGCTTCCTTTTAAAATTAATTCCAAAGATAAATCAGTCTAACGCGAAGGCGCGATCCACTCAAAAACTTTTGGATGTAAACTCAAACTCACAACACGAACTAAACAAATTCGCCAAAACCAAAGGTCGACACCAACCACTACGAGTTTTGGGGAAACTCTGAAACTCAACATAAGGAACACCTCAACCGAAAGCATTCAACCGAGATGGCAAACAACCAAACCAGTTTCAAAGGTTTTTAGACAACATTTCAAAGCATGAAAGGAACCATCTCTAGTACTCCACTATGCTTTCCATTAAAGACTTCAATAATCACTATTTACTATCTGAGGAGCCCCAACACAATTCAACCGAAAGTTTCACAACAAATTCTTCCTCTAGTTACCAGTCCCAACATTTTTAATAAGGGTTTATGATGCTTATCAAAAAGGCACCCAACCAAGACTATAATGACATGATCCCCACGGCTCACCGAATCATAATACATCTTATTCTAAATTTGAAACATAGTACTTCCACAAATCTTTCAGCAAGATCAACCTATAAATTTCATACCACCTATATATTCACGTCTCGACAACCGAACCTTATTCAGTTAAACAACGACTTCAACATGTAAATATTATCTCTACAAGACAAAGTTCATAACTAGGATTCCAAGGCATACATTCATTAAGGATGAAATTGTACATCATGTTAATTATCCAAAGCTCACTCCATCGCAACATGTTATAATTTTCCTCTATTTTAACCATGGTTTTCCAACGAATAATCTAAACAGTTACCACAACTACTTAGTCATCAATAACAACAAATGGGCATAATCATCAACCAACAACATTACTTTTAGCTACCCTATACATAGGTGATAACAAAATTACCACCACACAACATACTCCCAGTATTTAAAATAGACTGAATACTAGCATTAACACTACCATTAACAACATCATTAACAATAAGTCTTATGTCTTCTCCATTGATATCAATACTAGCATTGTAGCGACACAACTGCATACTTCCAAATATACTAGTAGTTTGCAACAACATAAATAACCACTCCAATCAACTTCCAAATTAAAGTCACTAGTCTCTACTAATCCGTTAGATTAGCACATCTTTAAACACCAAGCAAAGCTTCTTAACAATATCAGCAGTTTACATCATCTTAATGTTTTAACTATGCAACAGGGTTTAAAACTTTAAACATTATCAAGGGTCATAAGCACTTTTAAAGCAAAGCAACAGATTCTAAGCACGTACTTTAGCACATTCAATCATCCTCGCTAAGAGTAAACTACAACACTAGTAGTCTATTTATTCTCAAACTTAGAGATTTTACTCACATTGAATTGATTCAACTCAAAATTTAACTTAGCAACACATCAATCCATAAACCACATTGTTACCTACTACATAACATGCTTAAACATCAATTCTTACTAGGGACAAACGATTTCAGTCAAAAGACTACTTACTTTGTTTGCAGCATTTAGTTTTAAAACTCATCCCAAATTCATAAGGAAACTTGACTCAAAATTGTAATGAGACAAACCCAAACTTGGTCATGCAAAGAAATTCTCCAAAACACTTTTAAATCTCAAAGACTCCCATAAGGAAAAAGGTTGAAAGACAATTTTCTCGAAAGGGAACCAAGCGCTCAATCAAACCTTTGCAAATAAAACCTTAACTCCAAACCCCTAACTTTCACGACTCAAGAGGGGCTTTCAAAGATGATTTCTTAAACCAGTAAAATGACGAAATCAAACACCACTTACTCCTACAAAGCCACTGAACTTCAGCCCCGACACCAGGTCCGGCACAACTCCGAACAAAACTCCTTTAGCCTCGGAGAAAGACAACCACAGGAATAAATCGAATGCTTCTTCCCATAAAGAAATCAACAAACTAAGCATTAAAACTTGGAAAGGCGCCCAAAAGAAGCGTAACACTAGACTCCTCTTCTTCGTCTTCACCCAAGGAAGACAAAACCACACACCGCATACGGAACGATCCGCGAAAGCCCATCACCTTTTCATTTGGTTCAAAACAGCTAAAGCCAAGAAAAGCAACAAACACCGACCGTCAGAACGACAAAGAACATCCGAAGGAAACCACCATTAACACTTCCTTTTCGTCTCCAATCAACTACCCGATTTACGATAGGAAGGGTAAGCACTTTTCTCCTACAGGGGTTAACAGTTCTTCGGTGATGGCGCTAACCGGCCACACCGTCAAACCTCACCCTAACTATAAACAACAAGAGGTGACCGAAACCCTTCGGTACCACAACCCCACTCTTATCACCACAACATATATCATTGACATAGCAACATGCATTGTCAAAAGAAGCATTCAACATCAAAGCTTAAATACAACATTTAAGCGTAAAGAAACGATACCCATACCCTTTCCTACTGTGCATCCAGTGTGTGTCAAATTTTAGATTAGTTATACCATTTTTTGCAAGTTTTAATGTTGCTATCCTATGACAAAGTTTTAGTTTAAACCTAAGCCATGTTTCTAAGTTATTCCACATCACATTTTAGTTGTACCCTATAGCATGACACTAAAAATACACATTCCAAGGACCTACAGCCCGCTCTGATACCAACTGTAACACCCCGGCATTTAATATGCCTGAATGCTACCAAACATAAGCTAAACAACATCTAAATACCACATTTAACATAAAATTCCAGCAAAGGTGCATAGGCTAAAAACCGAGATTTCGGCAGCACCTCCTTTGTTTTAACATGGATTTAAGGAGCAACAACAGTATAGCATTATAAGGCAATATGAGAGACATCTAAAACAGCAATAAATGGAGTCTTAACGACAATATAAGACTAACATCAAGCACTTAAAGTCTCCAAGTGTCAAACGAACAATAAATCTCTCATAAACAAAGCTAAACCTTAAAGCAATAATCATCACACGCAATTTATTATCAAACTAATAGAATGACTTGTGGAATCAATATGGTGAAGCTACGTGTGGGCGTGTGACTATTTCCCTTCCCCGCATGCCGTTCTCATGGTACCTAAAATAACAAGAAAACACAAGCGTGAGTTCGAAACTCAGCAAGCATATTGCAATGGACAACAAGAACAATATCATGGCAATAACATCTCCCATCATATATATCATCTCATTCATGAACACTTAACAATATCATCATCATTATGTATGCAATGTAATGCAATGCTCATGTCTCCTTGGAAACTCATACCGGTATGGTTGAGTACACACCCGTCGGTGTGCACCATTTTCCCCCCTTCCATCCCGAAGATGGAGGGTGCCTACTCATCGCTTCCATTCACCACGTGGATGGAATCACGATGTAGGTCTTACTCAATGGCGTTCCGGACTAGTCATAACTTTCTCACCGACCTTGCCGGACTAGTTATGACTTTCTCACCGCCCTCGCCCTATCTCATGTCATGCATGCAACTATGCCAATTATCATATTTCACATGTACATAAACATATGGCATCTCATCATGACAAATATTAACACATGGCATCGAATCATGATAATCATACTCAATATATCATTGGAAAACAGCAAGCATGGCAAGTGATCATAGCAAGTATTCAATCTTTCATCTAATCTCCACAAGCAACCTACAATTCCGCTATTCATTACAACACACTTGCCTCAACCGTGGGCGACGGGATTGTGGGAAGTAGAGGGCACCCCCGGGGTCACACCACCTGCACAACGGCATCACATACTCTCAATAATGCCCACAAAACAGAACACAAATCCCCATCTCACCCGACATTGCCCGCTACTCGCAAAACCTAAAACAGAGGTTCTGTCCCGGCGGGACAGTAGCCTTGCAAATGCCATGACTTGAGTTCTGGGACTCCAAATCGATTAAACGAGTACACCATCGCGAAGCTTAGGAAATTTCCTACCTTTTTCTAGTTATACGGAAAGACTGATTCGGAATCTAAAATTGCTTAATCTACATATTACTACGATCTGTTCTAATTGCGTCACAGATTTTAACACGCTCGGTAAAACGGCCATAACTTTCAAACGACTGATCGGATTTTAACGTGCTTTATGTCCACGGAAAGATAATTAAATTATCTAAAACTTATTTTAAGTCCGTACGGACAGATTCGGAATCTAAATCGACGAAAACTCGAACCCTAGCCCGACTGCTCAATCTGCCCGAAAACAGAAATGTGGCAACGTCTAGATCTAACCGAAAGAACTCCAACCCAGCACCACCAATTGATCTAAAAACTTCATAAACACCCTAAGAACAGTACCTAGATCAAACCCAAGGATCCCCATGATCATACCTTTGCCCAACGAACGAATCTCCAATAGATCTCCTCGCGGATCGATCCTCGCTCCACGCTCCTCGCTCCTCACTCCAACGGATGGATCCACAAGGTGCAGAGGTGTGGAGACCACCCTAGGGCAGCAAGGGGGTGGAGGAGAGGTGGTGGAGAGGTGGGGCAATGGAGGAGAGCAAGGGGGAGGCGCAAGGCTCAAAGGGAAGGGGCGGCTAGGGCTTGGCAAGTGGGGGGAGGTGAGGGGGGCGCACCAAGCCTCAAGGGGCGCAAAGGTAGCAGGGTGGACGCCCCAAAGGGGCAGGGAAACCCCTTTTACCAGCCCCCACGCCCAATTCTAGTCCGTTACGGAGACCTAATCCATCCCACCAAAGCCCGCCAAGGCCCAAAACTCCCCCGGGAAGGCCCAAAACCCCGAAAACGGCCCGGAAACGTTATTAACCTCCATACCTTATGGTTTTAACCTGCCATACCATATTTCATAAAGTTTTTGACCTTAACATGCACCAATTAAAAGGTTACGACACTACGTGGTGACACATCACTTCAAACGGCCCAAAAACGCGAGTAAACCTCAAGCCGAAAGATTTTATTCTCTAATTTCACATTCTATAATGTCACACCATACCGTAGTGTCACACCAACCCGAAGATCCATCCATTGGAGCGCTCCGCGATGAGGAGATCTGGTGGATTTGGAGCAAGGAAGGAGATCGCGCGAACCGGAGGAGATCCGTTGGGTTTTCATTCGTCGGGCAAAGGTATGGCCACGGGGATCCTTGGGGTTGGTCTAGGTTCTGTTCTAAGGGTTAATATCATGTTTTTAGATCAATTGGTGGTGCTGTAATTGGGTAGATTAGATGAAATCTAGAGTATGCCACGTTCTCTGTTTCAGGCAGCATGAGCAGTCGACCTAGCGTTTGGGTTTTCGCCAATGTAGATTCGTAATTTGGTCGGCTGCCTGTTGAAGAAGTTGTAGGTAATTTCCATACCTTTCAGTGGGTATAAAGAACGTCCAATTCCGCCCAGCCGTTTGAAAGTTATGCTCGTTTTACCGAACGTATTAAAAATTGTGACGTGATTGGAACAGATCATGGTATTTGTTGATTAAACCACTTTAGAGTCCAAATCAGTCATTCCATATACTTAGAAAAAGTTAGGAAATTTTCTAAGCTATGCGAGGATGTACTCGTTTAATTGATTCGGAGTTTTAGAACCCGAGTTATGCCTTTTGGAAGGGTGCTGTCCCGATGGGACAGAACCACTGTTTTTGGGTTTTGCGAGTAGTTTACGATGTCGGGGTAGAAGAGTGTTTGCGTATTGTTTTGTGGACATGATTGTGAGTGTGTGGTACCTATGTGCAGGTGGTGTGACCCCGGGAGTGCCTTCTACTTCTCGCCAATCCGTCGCCCGTGGTTGAGGCAAGTGTATTGGAATGGGTAGCTAGTTGTAGATTGCTAGTTTTGTTGAGTTGAAATTGAATATATGATATGTTCACATGCCATACTTTAATGTTTGCCATTGATATGATGAATATGGTTTATTATGTTGTGATGCCATGTGCTAATGTACGAGTTATTTATGATGTTGGCATGTTTGCATACATGGCATGATACATGGCCCGGGCGGTGAGAAATTCATAACTAGTCCGGGGAAGGTCGGTGAGAAAGTTATGATTATTCCGGAGAGCCAATGAGTAAGTCCTACATCGTGATTCCATCCACCGCGGTGTATGGAAGCGAGGAGTAGGCACCCTCCATCTTCGGGATGGAAGGGGGGAGAGGGTGCACACCGACGGATGTGTACTCAACCATACCGGTATGAGTTTCCAGTAGATATGTGCATCGCATTGCGTTGCATTGCATTATATGAGGATGTTATATGATGATGATATATGATGATGTCAATGATATGCTTACGCTATGAATATGAGATGTGTATGATGTCGTATGTGAAAAGTGGTGATGAAGGTATTAGAATGTATTTTCTTGTTCCATTGCAATATATTAGAAGGTATTAGATCTGATGTTCCTTGGAGATATCTGAAGATATTTTTAATGCCATTCCAATGTCTCTTTGTTGGGGCAGCAGTAAATCTAGCCAATAAATTGACTGCAAATGCAATATCTGGCCTAGCGCAGTTTGCTAAATACATTAATGCTCCAATAGTACTAAGATATGGGATTTCAGGTCCTAGAACGTCTCCATTCTCACTCCTTGGTCTATATGGATCTTTATCCCTATCAAGGGATCTCACAACCTTAGGAGTTTTAGATGGATATGCCTTGTCCATTTTGAACTTTTTCAATATCTTTTAGATATATGCACACTGGTGCACTAATATTCCATCATGAATATGCTCAAGTTGTAAACCCAAGCAAAATTTGGTTTTACCTATATCCTTCATTTCGAACTCCATCACAAGGTGTTTACTTGCTTCCTTAATATCCTTTGTGGTTATGATGATATTCAAATCATCAACATATACTGAAATTATGCAAAATCCATTTTGGGATTTCTATATGAATACACAAGGACAATCATCATTATTTGAGTATCCTTTATTCGAAAGAAACTCACTTAGTCGGTTGTACCACATTATTCCCGACTATTTTAATCCATATAGTGACTTTCTTAATTTGACACTATACATATTGTGATTTGCACTATGATTTAGAAGTTTAATCCCTTCAGGGACCTTCATGTATTTGTTTGAATCAAGTGACCCATATAGATATGCGGTCACAACATCCATCAACTGCATAGTTAAATTCATATTAACTGCCAATGAGATAAAATACTGGAATGTAATTCCACTCATTACAGGAGAGTATGTTTCATCATAATCGATGCTGGGTATTTGTGTAAACCCTTGTGCTACAAGTATCGCTTTATATATCACCACCTGATTATATTCATTTCTTTTTCGAATGAATATCCATTTATTTCCAACTGGAAATATTTTAGGAGGAGTTGGTACAACAGGACCGAACACTTCTCTTTTATTAAGTGAGTGTAATTCTGCCTCAATTGCTTGCTTTCATTTGACCCAATATGAGCGCTTCATGCACTCTGCCATGGACTTAGGTTCTGGATCCAGTTGAAAAGATGTAGCTATCTTTGTGGTAAAATAAATGTCGACAATAATAGTATCTCTTTTATACAATTCTCCTGAATTGGCATAGTTTGTGGAAATTTCTTCATTTATTCCTTTTAACTCATTGTGATTTCCCACAACGACTGAGTTTAATGGTTTCAATATCCAAGTATCTGAATCTGTGTGCACTTCTTCGCTGGGATTACCATTACTGAGATGGTCACCATTTTTCTTATTTTTATTTATTGATTGAGACAATATACCTTTATCGGTCTTTTGTTTCTGCGAATGTCTCCGCGAAACTAAGACCTGTGCAACCGGAGTTCTCCCCCTTTCTTATCATTATGGGTAGGAGTGGTTTTCTGAGGTACCTCTACTCTCTCCGGTGCATTAACAGCAGTTATATGAGATTTAGTAACTCCCTTATAATCAGTAAATGCATCTGGCAGTTCATTTGCAATATTTTGCAAATTTATAATTCTATGAACTTCTAGTTCAGATTCATTAGTACGTGGATCTAAAGACTGAACGCCATTGGCATCCCAATTTATTTCTCGGCATTCATTGTGGTGTGTATCTCCCCCTAATGTCGGGAAACTGTCCTCATCAAAAATACAATCAGCGTACCGAGCCGTAAACAGATCCCCTGCCAATGGCTCAAGGTATTTTATTATTGACGAAGATTTATACCCCACATAGATCCCCATTTTTCTATGAGGACCTATTTGTGTACGCTGTGGTGGTGAAATTGGCACATATACAGTGCAACCAAATTTCCGTAGATGAGAAATATTTGGTTTATTTCCACTTACTAATTGTATTGGGGAAACAATATGATATGCAGATGGTATAAGTTGTATTAATGCATCAGCATGTAATGCCTCATGACCCCAACAATTTGTTAGGAGCCTACAATTTTGCAAAAGAGGTCTAACAATAAGTTTAATCCTTTTGATTAATGATTCTGCTAACCCATTCTGTGTGTGAACATATGGTACATAATGTTCTACATTAATACCTAAAGCCATACAATAATCGTTAAATGCTCGTGAAGAAAATTCAGCGGCATTGTCCAAACGAATTATCTTTATCCTGTTACCAGGAAAATTGGCTTTTAATTTTATAATTTGGGCCGTTAATTTTGTAAATGCATGGTTCCTTGTAGATAATAAACTTACATGGGACCATTTTGTAGATGCATCAGATAATACCATAAAATATCTAAATGGCCCTGATAAAGGCTGAATAGGACCACAGAAATCACCTTGAATTCTTTCGAGGAAATTCAGTGATTCATCTTTAACTTTAAGATATGATGGTCGTATAATTAATTTTCCTTTAGCACAAGCTGTGCAAATAAAATCTCTAGATTTTGGAAATTTGGAATTCTTAATATTATGACCAGTAGAATGATTTGCAATTTTCCGCATCATACCCAAACCTGGGTGACCTAGATGATCATGCCTGATCTTAAAATAATCTAGGTCTTTAAATATTGTTTTCGTCGCAATATGAAGCTCAGGTCTTATGTATGTGTAGTACAATCCAGATGAGAAAGAAGGAAGTTTTTCAACCACTTGTTTTCATGTCCGTTGTATTTTGTTAAGAGCAAGGTTTCATCACCGCTCTCACTATTAGTCTCCACATGGAGGTCATTCATACGGATATCTTTGAAACTTAATAGGGTACGGTTTGAATCAGGATATAAAAGAGCATCATTGATTATAATAATTGTACCCACAGGGAGAGTTATTGTGGCTCTACTAGAACCAACAATCAAAGCATCGCTTCCAGCGATTGTCATAATATTTCCTTTCTTTTTTGTAAGAGTACAAAAATATTTTGTCCCCTATAATATTGTATTAGTGATGCAACTATCCAGAAGATAAATTTCTTCCTCCATCTGATCGCTCCTCAAATTTCTATAACATAGAATAAACAATAAAATTCAGTCATGAATTTAAACCTTTTATATAGAATATGCAAAGACCATATATTTAAATATTTATTTATATGCATATAAATATATATATATACACACACACACAAAGCCATGTTCTGGGTAATTACAATACCAAATGCTCACATTTGAGCAATACATATAGACCTATTGGACTATTATTATCATCTGATTACAAATAAATATGTAGAACAATATAGACTGATTACATAACGTATGGATAACAAAAGGGACTATTTCGTGTCTCCATACAGATCTTGATCTTCATACTCCACAAGCATGTCATATGTATTGTTTGAGTTGTCCTTGTTTACTTGTTCAGTATCAAGAACCATGCCTAGATTATTAATATGTTCTTCAAGATGCAGAATCTCATCTGTTTTGGAACTGAAATGACTCTCCATCTTGTACCCATGTTTCTTCGTGCCCTTTCCAACGGACTGAAGATATAATTCAACAAGATGTTTTGGGGTGCGACACTTACATGCCCAATGTCCCTTGCATCCACACTTGTAACAAGGTGGAGAATTGTCCACATGATTATTCTTCTTGAATTTTCCTTTTCACTTTCCCTTGCCTTTATAATTACCTTTACCTTTTTGCATCTTGTTCCATCCCCCCTTTTTCTTATGGTCTTTCTTGGGACCATGCTACTAGCCTTCTGAGTATTTGCATGTGCTTCTGGCACACTTAGTGTCCCTGTAGGACGAGCGTGATGATTCTTCATAAGAAGTTCATCATGTTTCTCTGTCTGAAGCAAAGTATAGATCAACTCTGAGTACTTTGTATATTTTTGTTGATGATATTGCTGTTGCAATATTCTAAAAAACAGATAAAATGTACATAGAGTTTTCTCTATCATTTCTTCATCAGAAACTTGTTTTTCACAAAACTTCAACTTAGATTTGATCTTATGGACTGCAGAATTATATTCTGCCATAGAATTAAAATCTTGAAACCGTAAGACCGACCATTCTCGTTGGGCTTTAGCCAGTATAATAGTTTTCTGTTGATCATAACGCTCTTTAAGAGAATTCCATAAATTTAAAGGATTCTCTTCCATCAAATACTCAGCTTTTAAATCGGGATGAAGATGTTTTCTCAAGAAATGCAAAGATGAGCATTGTGTATTCTCAGATATTGGATCGGCACCTTCCACAGGTTCGATAATAGTATTAATGAGATTGGTGGCTGTCAAATATATTTTGACATCCATTGCTCATGTAAGGTAATTACTTCCATCTAAAGCAAGTTCAGGGAACATTTTCTTGGATACTTCAGCCATATCCTACATATTTTTAAAAATTTGTTCATTAATTTACTTAGTCAAAGTAAATTTGCTAAGTGTTGTATATGAACATAATCAGTAAATAAAGGTCTGTATAAAATTCCCAGATTTATTTTTTAGTATTTTCATATTTTCTTCACAAATTTAAAAATATATATGCCATACAAATAATTAAATAATTGCAGAAGAAATAAGAAGATACAAATATCCTTTTAAATGGTGTAGATTTTCAATATAATACATGCAACTAAGTTGCTGCAAATATCTTAGATTCCATCCCATAGGGGCAGGCGACACTACAGTCGCAACTAAGAATATTGACTATGTATCAATAGGCGTTGGTGTAAACATCATGAAGGCAATCACAAGTTGTTTTAACAACATGTGTAGACCTCACAATAATGGGTGAGTTACTCGCTACTATAGATATGGACTTATCCTCGAAGGAATAAGCAACATTATAGTTGCAACCAATACTATAGTCTCCATCACATGTGTTTATTACCAACCCATAGAAAATAATCACCAAATTTAGGACTAATTTATAAAGGAAATATAGAAATAAATACAACAAATATAAGTACTCCAAATAATAAAGTACATATGCATATTCATTATTGCATCTTTGTACAAAATATTAAACATGCACTTATTTGCTTTATTGTAAAAAAACCCCAGAATACTAGAATGCAAATATGTCTGTTAAAAAGAACTCCTGGTCCTTAAGTGGCTAGATTAATGTGCAAGTGTTGCATTACTCAAGGGCTAATGTAACATCCCGGCATCTAGTATGACCTGGATGTCACCAAACATAGACTAAACAACATCTAAATACCACATCTAAAGGTAAATTACAGCAAAGGAGTACATGCAAAAACCGAAAATTTCGGCAGCATCTCCTTTGTTTTTCCATGGTACGGAGCATCAACAATAATATCACAAGTTGTATCATAATGGGAAGCATCTAACACAGCAATAACAGGTAACATAGCAACTATTTAAGTCTAGCATAATGAATTTAACCACTCCATGATCTAAAACGAAGTAAATAATATGACCAAGCACACAAATAAGTCATACTCCAAGTTCTCAACGCATTAACTTATAATCATAACTACGAATGGCAAAATTGTATATATCTTAATGAGTGAAACTTTGTGATGATGTGTCACTAAGCCCCTTTCCCGCATGTCGGTTTCATGGTACTTAAAAACAATATAAAACACAAGCGTGAGTTCATCACTCAGCAAGTATATCGCAATAGGTCATAAAAAATAAATCAAGGCCAATAACAATACATACCATACTTTAACATCGTGATCAAATCATAATTTCATCCACAACATCATAGCCATGACCAAGCACATTGTTCACAACTCATTTTCATCATCATGTATGCAATGCAATGCGATGCACATGTCTCCTGGAAGCATATACCGGTATTGCTGAGTGCACACCCGTCGGCGTGCACCCTCTTCCCCCTTCCATCCCGTAGATGGAGGGTGCCTACGCATCGCTTCCACTCACCACATGGGTGGAATCACGAGGTTGGTCTTACAACCACGGCGCTCTGGATTAGTCATAACTTTCTCACCGACTTTACCGGACTAGTTATGACGTTCTCACCGACTGGGCCAGCTTTCATGCCATGTGTGCAACATATGCCATAAACATAAACACCTTGCATCAAACCGAACTAAACATGGCATACCATCATATTAATCCATTTTCATGATGACATGGGCAAGCACTAATCATAGCAAGATATCACAACATGTAATCATGACAAGATAGCACATCATGTAAATAATTTGCACCTAGTCTCAATTATCAACATTCAACACGCTACCCATTACAATATACTTGCCTTAACCTTGGGCGACGGATTGGCGAGAGGTTGAGGACACTCCCGGGGTCACACCACCTGCACATAGGGACCACACACTCAAAACATGCCCACAAAACAGTACCTACTTGCTCATCTACCCTGACTACGCAAACTACTCCCAAAATTGAAAAACAGAGAATCTGTGCCGCCGGGACAGCAGGCTTCAAACTAGCATAACTTGGGATATAGGACTCCAAATCAAGTAAACGAGTACAACATCGCAAAGCTTAGGAAATTTCCTAGCTTTTTCTAAGTATTGGGAAAAGCTGATTCGGCCTCTAAAATTCTTTAATCTAGAGAACAACGTAATCTGTTCCAATCTCGTCACAGTTTTGAACACGTTCGGTAAAACGACCATAACATTCAAATGGCTAGGTGGAATTGGACGTTATTTATGTCCACTAAAAGGTATTGAAGTGACCTACAACTTTCTCAACAGGCAGCCGACCAAATTCCGAAGCTAAGGTCGCGAAAACTCAAACCTTAGGTTGACTGCACAATCTGCCCAAAGCAGAGAACGAGGCAAACTCTAGTTTTCATCTAATCTACCCAATCATAGCACCACTGTGACACTACGGTATGGTGTGACATTATAGAATGTGAAATTAGAGAATAAAACCTTTCGGCTTGAGGTTTACTTGCGTTTTTGGGCCATTTGAAGTGATGTGTCACCACGGAGTGTCGTAACCTTTTAAATGGTGCATGTTAAGGTCAAAAACTTTATGAAATATGGTATGGCAGGTTAAAACCATAAGGTATGGAGGTTAATAGCTTTTCCGGGCCGTTTCCGGGCCGTTTTCGGGGTTTTGGGCCTTCCCGGGGGAGTTTTGGGCCTTGGTGGGCTTTGGTGGGATGGATTAGGTCTCCGTAACGGACTAGAATTGGGTGTGGGGGCTGGTAAAAGGGGTTTCCCTGCCCCTTTGGGGCATCCACCCTGCTGCCTTTGCGCCCCTTGAGGCCTTGGTGCGCCCCCCTCACCTCCCCCCACTTGCCAAGCCCTAGCCGCCCCTTCCCTTTGAGCCTTGCGCCTCCCCCTTGCTCTCCTCCATTGCCCCACCTCTCCACCACCTCTCCTCCACCCCCTTGCTACCCTAGGGTGGTCTCCACACCTCTGCACCTTGTGGATCCATCCGTTGGAGCGAGGAGCGAGGAGCGTGGAGCGAGGAGCGATCCGCGAGGAGATCGATTGGAGTTTTCGTTCGTCGGGAAAGGGTATGATCATGGGGATCCTTGGGTTTGATCTAGGTACTGTTCTTAGGGTGTTTATGAAGTTTTTAGATCAATTGGTGGTGCTGGGTTGGAGTTCTTTGGGTTAGATCTAGATGTTGCCACGTTTCTGTTTTCGGGCAGATTGAGCAGTCGGGCTAGGGTTCGAGTTTTCGTCGATTTAGATTCCGAATCTGTCCGTACGGACTTAAAAGAAGTTGTAGATAATTTAATTATCTTTCCGTGGACATAAAGAACGTTAAAATCCGATCAGCCGTTTGAATGTTATGTCTGTTTTACCGAGCGTGTTAAAATCTGTGACGTAATTGGAACAGATCACGGTAATCTGTAGATTAGACGACTTTAGAGTCCGAATCAGTCTTTCCATATACCTAGAGAAAGTTGGGAAATTTCCTAAGCTACGCGAGGATGTACTCGTTTAATTGATTCGGAGTCCCAGAACTCAAGTTATGTTTTTGCAAGGCTATTGTCCCGTCAGGACAGAACCTCTGTTTTTAGGTTTTGCGAGTAGTGGGCAATGTCGGGTTAGATGGAGGTTTGCGTACTGTTTTGTGGGCATGATTTTGAGTGTGTGCTACCTATGTGCAGGTGGTGCGACCCCGGGAGTGCCTTCTACTTCCCGCCTTTCCGTTGCCCGTGGTTGAGGCAAGTGTGTTGTAATGAATAACGAATGTTATGTTGCTTGTTGAGACTAGATGAAAGATGGATTTCATGATATGATCAATTTCCATGCTTTAATGTTTTCCTATGATATGATGAGTATGCTATGATGCCATGTGTTAAATATACAAGTTTATGATGATGATGGCATATTTGCATACATGACATGTTACATGGCTCGGGCGGTGAGAAATTCATAACTAGTCTGGGAAGGTCGGTGAGAAAGTTATGACTAATCCGGAAAGCCAATGAGTAAGTCCTACATCGTGATTCCATTCACCGTGGTGAGCAGGCGAGGAGTAGGCACCCTCCATCTTCGGGATGGAAGGGGAGAGGGTGCACACCGACGGGTGTGTACTCAACCATACCGGTATGAGTTTCCAAGGAGACATGAGCATTGCATTACATTGCATACATAATGATGATGATCTTGTTAAGTGTTCATGAATGAGATGATATACATGATGGGTGATGTTATTGCCATGATATTGTTCTTGTTGTCCATTACAATATACTTGCCGAGTTTGAACTCACGCTTGTGTTTTATGTTGTTTTTAGGTACTTTGAGATCGGCATGCGGGGAAGGGAAATAGTCACACGCCCACACGTAGCTTCACCTTAATGATTCCACAAGTCATTCTATTAGTTTGGTAATAAATTGCGTGTGATGATCATTGCTTTAGTGTTTAGCTTTACTATTTGAGAGCTTATTTGTTCTTTTGACACTTGGAGACATTAAGTGCTTGATGTTAGTCTTATATTGTCGTTAAGACTCTATTTATTGCTGTTTTAGATGTTTCCCTTATTGCCATATAATGCTATATCGTTGTTGCTCCTTAAATTCATGATAAAACAAAGGAGGTGCTGCCGAAATCTAGGTTTTTAGCCTATGCGCCTTTGCTGGAATTTTATGTTAAATATGATATTTGGATGTTGTTTAGCTTATGTTTGGTAGCATTCGGGCATATTAAATGCCGGGGTGTTACAACCACCACTTGATCTAAAAGCATCCAAATACTATCTAGCACAGCACCTAGACCAATCCCAAGGATTTCCCTAGCCATACCTTCGCCCGACGAATGATGAACCGACGAATCTCCTCCTGGTTCACGTGATCTCCTTCCTCACTCCAAATCCACCGGATCTCCTCGTCGCGGAGTGCTCCAATGGTGAAAACAGCGGGTTGGCGACGTGAGGGGCTCCCCTAGGGCAGCAAGGATGGTGGAGAGGGGAGGGGAGAGGTGGAGGCGCCATGGGGGAAGATGGAGAGGAAGGGGAAGGGTGGAGGCGCATGGGGGGGCTAGGGCGTGGCGGCTAGGGTTGGGAAAGGGAGTGGGGGCCGCACCAAGGGGCGAGAGCCATATTTGGCGGCCCAAAATTCCCCCCCCCCTTGGGCCCAAACCCTTCCACCGGAGGCCCAAGTCAACCCTGTAACACCCCGGCATTTAATATGCCTGAATGCTACCAAACATAAGCTAAACAACATCTAAATACCACATTTAACATAAAAATTCCAGCAAAGGTGCATAGGCTAAAAACCGAGATTTCGGCAGCACCTCCTTTGTTTTAACATGGATTTAAGGAGCAACAACAGTATAGCATTATAATGCAATATGAGAGACATCTAAAACAGCAATAAATAGAGTCTTAACGACAATATAAGACTAACATCAAGCACTTAATGTCTCCAAGTGTCAAAAGAACAAATAAGCTCTCAAATAGTAAAGCTAAACACTAAAGCAATGATCATCACACGCAATTTATTATCAAACGAATAGAATGACTTGTGGAATCATTAAGGTGAAGCTACGTGTGGGCGTGTGACTATTTCCCTTCCCCGCATGCCGATCTCATGGTACCTAAAACAACAAGAAAACACAAGCGTGAGTTCGAAACTCAGCAAGCATATTGCAATGGACAACAAGAACAACAACATGGCAATAACATCTCCCATCATGTAAATCATCTTATTCATAAACACTTAACATTGTCATCATCAATATGTATGCGATGTAATGCAATGCTCATGTCTCCTTGGAAACTCATACCGGTATGGTTGAGTACACACCCGTCGGTGTGCACCCTTTTCCCCCCTTCCATCCCGAATATGGAGGGTGCCTACTCATCGCTTCCATTCACCACGTGGATGGAATCACGATGTAGGTCTTACTCAATGGCGTTCCGGACTAGTCATAACTTTCTCGCCGACCTTGCCGGACTAGTTATGACTTTCTCACCGCCCTCGCCCTATCTCATGTCATGCATGCAACTATGCCAATTATCATATTTCACAAGTACATAAACATATGGCATCTCATCATGATAAATATTAACACATGGCATCGGATCATGATAATCATACTCAATATATCATTGGAAAACAACAAGCATGGCAAGTGATCATAGCAAGTATTCAATCTTTCATCTAATCTCCACAAGCAACCTACAATTCCGCTATTCATTACAACACACTTGCCTCAACCGTGGGCGACGGGATTGTGGGAAGTAGAGGGCACCCCCGGGGTCACACCACCTGCACAACGGCATCACATACTCTCAATAATGCCCACAAAACAGTACACAAATCCCCATCTCACCCGACATTGCCCGCTACTCACAAAACCTAAAACAGAGGTTCTGTCCCGGCGGGACAGCAGCCTTGCAAAGGCCATAACTTGAGTTCTGGGACTCCAAATCGATTAAACGAGTACACCTTCGCGAAGCTTAGGAAATTTCCTACCTTTTTCTAGTTATACGGAAAGACTGATTCGGAATCTAAAATTGTTTAATCTATAGATTACTACGATCTGTTCTAATTGCGTCACAGATTTTAACACGCTCGGTAAAACAGCCATAACTTTCAAACGGCTGATCTGATTTTAACGTGCTTTATGTCCACGGAAAGATAATTAAATTATCTACAACTTCTTTTAAGTCCGTACAGACATATTCGGAATCTAAATCGACGAAAACTCGAACCCTAGCCCGACTGCTCAATCTGCCCGAAAACAGAAACGTGGCAATGTCTAGATCTAACCCGAAGAACTCCAACCCAGCACCACCAATTGATCTAAAAACTTCATAAACACCCTAAGAACAGTACCTAGATCAAACCCAAGGATCTCCATGATCATACCTTAGCCCAACGAACGAATCTCCAATAGATCTCCTCGCGGATCGCTCCTCGCTCCACGCTCCTCGCTCCTCGCTCCAACGGATGGATCCACAAGGTGCAGAGGTGTGGAGACCACCCTAGGGCAGCAAGGGGGTGGAGGAGAGGTGGTGGAGAGGTGGGGCAATGGAGGAGAGCAAGGGGGAGGCGCAAGGCTCAAAGGGAAGGGGCGGCTAGGGCTTGGCAAGTGGGGGGAGGTGAGGGGGGCGCACCAAGGCCTCAAGGGGCGCAAAGGCAGCAGGGTGGACGCCCCAAAGGGGCAGGGAAACCCCTTTTACCAGCCCCCACACCCAATTCTAGTCCGTTACGGAGAACTAATCCATCCCACCAAAGCCCACCAAGGCCGAAAACTCCCCCGGGAAGGCCCAAAACCCCGGAAACGGCCCGGAAAAGCTATTAACCTCCATAACCTATAGTTTTAACCTTAATTCCACATTTCATACTGTTATTAACCTTATCATGCACGTTAAATAAGGTTACGACACTCCGTGGTGTCACAACACTTCAAACGGCCCAAAAACGCGAGTAAAACTCAAGCCGAAAGGTTTTATTCTCTAATTTCACCTTCTATAACGTCACACCAAACCGTAGTGTCACAAACCCCCAAGGCCCAAAGTCCCCCAGAGAGGCCCAAACACCCGAAAACGGCTCAAAAACACGCTATAAAGTCGTACCAAAATGCCGAATTCTAAAATGTCATATTCTGGGGTGTCACATTCTCTCCCCCTTCACAGGATTCGACCCCGAATCCGAGACACACCACTTCACAACCAACCAAATCGAAGGGAGCTAAGGTTCACTTCTTAAAACCCGCTCAGAAACCCCTACGATTTGCAATAGCCCGGACACAAAAGCAAGGAGCTAAAGCTCGAAGATTGATGGCTCTAACGATAACTCACAATCAAAACTTGCCAGAATCTTACTCAACATTGAAACACAAAGCACTCACATACGGCCTCAGCACGACCCAAGCGGTAGGATAAATCCTCAAACAGACCGCAAAAGAAAACGATCTCACACTCCTCATTTCATACATTCCTTGGCACTAGAGTGCCCGATCCCTTTAACCAACGCTACTCTCCAGAAGAACAAGGTACCAACCTCTAAGTCCAACTCTAGATCCGCCTTCAGCTCTCACGTGCAGAAATGCTTTCACACCTCAACCTCTCTACTGTGGTTCATCATAAACAAGACGACACGAACCAAGCAAGGCACATCATTCCAAGACTACCAATTGCTTGAACAAACGGGGTTAAAACCTTGCAAAAAAATTGATCTTTTACAGCTAGGCCAACACCCATCGTTACCATCGAAGGAAAAGCCTACTTTATAACCAGGGTCTTGAAACCCACAAAAACAATACAACCGGGCAATCCACTTTGGTTGACACAACTCGCTTTAAAGATCGGCGACAAAAAGATCCAATACACATCGAAAAGGAAAGGCAATTACTAGCAACCACCAAATGGTCCGCTAATAATTTAATCAACCCTACCAAGGAACACATCAACGACACAATTCTCCAAGAAGGTTTGAATAGGGTCATACACAACCTTTCTTTACTCTTTACTTTTAAACCATTTACGATCAACTACTAGCGACACCAGATTTCTCTTACTAAGAAAGTCTCGCCCTCACATCCTTCCACTCAAAGGACCAAGACAAAGAGTACCACCATTGGGTAAGCTCAACCACCAACCATCAACCCAATTGATCCCCATGCGTAACTTTGAGTCCAATGCACTACAATCACTTTGAAAAGGATTCGACAACAACGGAACAGTATTCATTTTAATTTCCTAAGTCAAGACGCAAAGGAAACACAAATCTCCTACACCACAACCAATATACCAGAATTTCTTCATTGTTTCTTTTCATACCAGAAAGAAATAGAAATCTCAATTTGTGACATGGATGCACACTTTTCAAGATCACTCCGAATTAGTCATATATCTATATATGACTTTCTCACCGACCTGGCTCATTGACTCTTTCATCATTAAATATCTATAAATAATGTCATGCTTCCTTTCCACCATTCATTCTTCATGTAACAACAATACCAAGTAGTCATTCACAAAAAGACTTCTTCCTCGGTACACATGATTGAAACACAATTAACATCGATGGCTGCGAAATTCATATAAACTATGACGGCAACACCATTAATAGGGAAACACCACATCGTAAAAGAACCCACGTCAGTTGAAAAACTAAACTTGCAAAACCTCGCATTTTAACCACACCCTTAGTGAGAGATACTCGCAAGAGTACGCTATCACCCACCTCAAACTTCAAATCTCGCCTCCTCACATCAGCATAGCTTTTCTGTCTGCTCTGCACTGCAAGAAGGTTCTACCGTACCTCCGCCACGCGATCAACAGCCTGCTGAACCCAGTTCGGTCCAAAAACTGCTCTCTCACCCACAGCATCCCAACAAAGCGGCGATCTACACTTCCAGCCATACAGTACCTCATAAGGAGCAGCCCGGATGCTGGAATGATAGCTGTTATTATAGGCAAACTCTGCCAGAGGCAAATGATCTTCTCAGCTACCTTTCCAAGCCACACACAGGCCCTGAGCATGTCCTCCAAGGTCTGAATGGTACGCTCAGACTGCCCATCGGTCTGAGGGTGAAAAGCGGTACTAAGGCGAAGCTGTGTACCCAAAGCACTCTGCAAGCTCTCCCAAAATTTGGAGACAAACTTCGCATCCCGATCAGAAATAATCGTCTTGGGCACACCATGCAATCTCACAACCTCCCGCACATAGATGGGAGCCAACTCGCTCGCTGAATGGGTAGTGCGGATAGGAATGAAATGCGTGGACTTGCTGAGACGGTCCACCACAACCCAAACAACATCCTTCCCTCGTGGAGTACGAGGTAGGCCAACCACAAAATCCATGGAAATGTCATCCCAAGGCTGCAACAAACCAGAGGGACGCTTATGCTCAGCCTTGATCTTCTGACAAATCCCACAAGATGCTACATAATTAGCAATATCAACTCTCATCTTTTTCCACCAGAAGTTCTTTTTCAGATCTCTGTACATCTTGGTCTCCCCAGAATGAACCGTGTACGGGGTGCGATGAGCCTCTTTCAGAATATCCTCTTTCACTTGGGATTTCTGAGGTACGCACAAACGACCCTGAAACCTCAAAGCTCCCGCATCATCAACAGTAAAGTCTCCAGCCTTGCCGTACTCAAGGCATTTCCTCACCTGCTGGAGCAAACAATCATGCTGCTGTGCCTCCCGCACACGCTCTGGAATCGCTGACTCAAGAATCAATTGAGTTTCAGCTTGCACGGTCCCCGCAAAGCAATAGGAAACTCCCAATCGCTCAAAGTCAGCAACAAGACAATCAATGACAGGGGGCATTGTCTTGCGACTGAGAGTGTCAGCCACCACATTTGCCTTGCCCGGATGATACTGGATAGTGAGGTCATAATCCTTTATCAATTCCAGCCACCTCCTCTGCCTCAAATTCAAATCTTTCTGAGTAAAGATGTACTTGAGGCTCTTGTGATCAGTGAAGATATCACAAGACTCGCCATACAGATAGTGCCTCCAAATCTTCAATGCAAACACCACATCAACTAGCTCAAGATCATGAGTGGGATAGTTCTACTCATGCTTTTTCAACTGTCTCGATGCAAAAGCAATCACCTTGCCCTCTTGCATGAGCACACAACCAAGTCCCAAACGAGAGGCATCAGAATAAACAGTAAAGCGCTTCTCAGGCTCGGGAAGGGTAAGAACAGGAGCAGTCACTAACTTCTCCTTCAAAGTGCGTAAATCGTGCTCACACTCGATCCATCGAATTTCACCCCATTCTGAGTCAGCTGCGAAAGTCGCTTGGCAAAGAAATCCTGCACAAAACGCCAATAGTAGCCAGCCAACCCAAGGAAACTACGCACATCTTTGACATTGGAAGGCCTCTTCCAATCCAAAACTTCTGAGACTTTTCTTGGATCTACAGATATGCCCTCTAGATTGATGATGTGGCCAAGAAAACCCACTTCTGAAATCCAGAACTCGCACTTTTTCAGCTTAGCAAAGAACTGATTCTCCCTCAAGGTACTCAGCACAAGCCTCAAATGCCGCTCGTGCTCATCTTCTGATTTAGAGTAAACCAGAATGTCATCGATGAACACTACCACAAACTCATCAAGGTACTTTTGTAGCATACTGTTCATCGCCTCCATAAAGATAGCAGGAGCATTAGTTAGTCCAAAAGACATAACTTTAAATTCATAATGCCCATACCTAGTGGAGAAAGTAGTCTTCTCAATGTCCTGCTCCCTCACGCAAATCTGATTGTACCCCGACTGAAGATCAATCTTGGAGAACACATTTGCTCCCTTCACTTGGTTAAACTGATCCTCAATGCAAGGCAAAGGATACTTGTTCTTGACTGTCACTTGATTAAGAGCACGATAATCAATGCACATACGCCAACTTCCATCCTTCTTCGAAACGAAGAGGACGGGTGCTCCCTAAGGTGACACTCTGCGTCGAATAAAATCCTTGGCCAACAGATCCTCCAACTACTTTTTCAACTCATCTTGAAAAGGACGAGCCAAGCGGTATGGAGAGATAGAAATAGGTCGAGTGCCAGGAACAAGATCAATACGAAACTCCACATTCCTCACAGGAGGTAAACCAGGCAACTCGTCAGGGAACACATCAACAAACTCCTTCACTACAGGAATCTCCTCAATGAACCCAACTGCCTCAAATGGCGACCAGAAAACAGACTAGCCAAAGCAAAGATGGAACTGGAAGGTATACCACCCTGAAAGGTCAACTCTACCCCTGATGGGGCCTGCAAGGTAACCGTCTTCCAGAAACAACAGATCTTGGCACGGTACTGATGCAACCAGTCCAATCCCAAAATGACATCAAAAGGAGACAACTGTATCACCATAAGATTGGCAAAGAAAACCTCATCATCAATGGCAATGATGCAACCCGGGCAAACCAAAGAACTAGCAATCAAACCCCCAGGAGAACTGACTATCACAGACTCAGAAATCCGCTGAACTCCGAACTTAGCTCTACTAGCAAACTCAGACGACACAAAGGAATCGGATGCTCTGGAATCAAAAAGAACAAAGGCATCAACTGAATCCACAAGCAAAGTACCTGAAACCACCTTTGGATGCCGGTGACTCGGTCGGCAAGGTGTACACTCCGGGTGGCGCCGGGACAGTGGGAGCCCCGACTCCCGGCAGATGGCCCAACAAAGCTGGGGGCGGAGGAGGTAACTGAGGAGGAGCCGACGGCTGCGGGCACCAGTAGGCTGCTGGTGGCGCCCACGCAAAGGGCGGCTGAGGAGCAGGAGCCGCCATCATGTGAACCGATCCTTTGGAAGACGCCGCTGGAGTGGGAGGAGAAGGCACCGTCTCCCACTTGATGATACTACCGGGATTCATCCGGCAGACTCGCCCCATGTGGCCAGGCTTGCCACAGTGGTTGCAGCTCCCGGACCAACCACACTCCGAAGCACATTGCTCACGACCGCACTTGGAACAAATTATGCCCTTACTGGGCACAGGACGAACAGCCACTAACGAGGAAGACGACTGGGGCGGCCTCATCTTAGCCCCTGAGGAGGAGCCCTGTCCCCCCTTGAACTTCTTGAACGTGGGTCGCTGAGAAGACCCACCTCCTCCACCAAAGGTCCTCTTCTGGCCCCCGCCTGGGGCCACAGGAACCCCTGAACCACCCGAGTTTTGCTTATCCCGGGAGAGCTCCAACTCGAGCTCCATGCCCTTCGCCTACTCCACCACGGAGCAGAAGCCACGAGGGACAGTCGCCCCCATGACAACTCTGAACTCCTAGTTGAGGCCTCTACGGAACCTCCTCGCCTTCTCCCTATCGTCGGCTGCCACAGCCAGCACAAAGCGCACCACATTATTGAACTCAGCCTCATACTCTGCCACCGACCTCTTTCCCTGGGAAAGAGTCGTCAGAGTATGCTCCATCCTCTAAAGGAAAGACTCTGGGTAGAACTTGGCTTGGAAGCGAGCCACAAAGTCCTCCAAGGTGACTGGCCCAAGATTGGGGGCTCTGGCAACCATGACTCCTGTCGGGACCCCGAATTTGCAAATCCGGACCCTCTGTGTATTCAGCACTAGTCCAGGAACACGTTAGTGCACACAGTCTTAACATCGGTAAATATCACAATCATACCACTCGACACTAATAAAGTACTTTTATTTAAATAGTCAAACTGGTTACTCGACCTTATGGTCAAGTTACAAATGTATGCCTCGCAGGGCGAAACTTATTAAGAGAGAAATAGTAGCAGCGGAAAATCAAATAACTTCGTGGCGCCATCCAAAGATGCCACAGTAATCGACCGGGCTCGCTCCTAAGTAGACGGTTCCTCGTGGAGCTCCTCCTCCAAAGCCGGTGTAGTCTCCTCTTCAACTGTGTTGTATTGTGGCAAGGGTGAGTACTTGGTACTCAAAGAAGTCATGCACAGAATGCAGGCTAATATACTATATGCATGGCTTGGTACAAAGGAATAGCTCAAGGTATATTTGCAGAAAACAGCATTTAACAAGTATCATAAATAGATTCGAAAGCAGTAGAAATAAGTATAGATAACTTTTCAAGGAGTTTAGTAAACATCTTTCCCATCCTAATCCACATTTCCATTAACATCATTATTAATCCAACCCAACCTTTCAAATCCAAGTTATTTTTGAGAAAATCTAACCCTTGACTGTAATTCCCGAGCGATGTCCAATACCGCGGACACGGCTATTCGAATAGATTGTACACTCTGCAGAGGTTATGCACTTTACCCACAAGATACAGTCAAACACCACAAAGGCGAGTTCCCGTAACAAAGTCTTTCGGAAACTTCTAACAATACAAGTGGTCCTCCCCGGTTATTGCACACTAACCCTTCCCTTAGCTAAGGCGAAGTTTAGGCCAATCAACCATTAGATGGGTACCCGGCCTCAGCCCCGGTACGCTCCCCCGTATAACTTACACAAAGGGTGTAGTTGACCTCCTGAGGTCCCACAGGTACGTTATTAGCAACTTAGTCAACTAGGTCCGTCCCATTACAGACATGTGGTTGCACGTTAGACCCAGTTCAAAGGCTTGCAAGGTTAAGTCCTTAGGGTGACCAGGGCAAGACTACCCGAAGAACCAAATCAACATCCCCAATGCCACAACTGGCCCACCTGATTATTCTTGCCACATGCCCGGTCGAAAAACTATTTATCAAACCCCAGTTGATTACCATGCACCACGTGCCATCAACATCACATGATACCTTTCCAAACAGGTTCAATATATCATTAAGTCAATATTAACATTTGATTGTCCAAAATCATGTCATGAGCACGAAAGGTGTTTAAGCAAAGATACTACAACGGTCTAAAACCCATGTTGGCAATTTGATAATGTCCAACTAGTAATCCACAACTAGGGTGACAAGGGTCATGGCACATATTTAAATAATCAAGGTGTCATACAACCAATTGGAATTTATCTAACCCCCAGATTAAAATAAAGTATTTTCTAATTGAACTAGCATGCAATAGGTTAAATCAAAATAGATTTCAAAATAGGATCAACATGGTCAAAGCACAACTTGCCTTCAAAAAGTACTTGCTCTTGGTCTTGAGTTGGATCCTGAGTCAATACTTCTCCTTCAAATCCTTCCGGCACTTCAACGTCTACTCGTAAAGCGTGCAAATATCAAATACACGAATAAACAATAGGCAAAAAGTATCCAATCATCCAAATAAAATCCATAAACAGAGAGAACATAATTTTATGAATTTTTAGAAACTGTAATCGTCAAATTTGGAGATAAATGCAAAAGTTATGATTATTTTAAGTTTAAATAATCAATATAAATAATTTTTCAGAGAAAAACTTTAGTCCAAAAATTAAATAAAATTAATATTTAGGTAGGTCTCAATTTTATACAAATTTAGAAATTTGAATGACTCAAATCGGAGTTGAAACGCAAAAGTTATAAGCGTTTGAAGTTTGAAACAAAATCTGAAATCATTATTTCGAATTAATAAATCATTTTCTTTTTCGGAAATTAATTATTGCGTCAGCCTAGACACGTGTCGACCTCGATTGGGCGGTGGCGTCGGCCGATCCATGGGCTCGGCCACGGCAGCTTTCGGTCCACCGTGGACCGGTCCCACGGCCAGTCGCTGACACGCGGGTCCCACCCGTCAGTGGGTCACGTGCACGGTGCGACTCTCGGCGAGACACTGACATGCGGGCCCCGCATGTCGCTGACGCGATCACGCCAGGCTCATTTCGGCCGGCACGCTGGCCCGGCTTTCGATGACACAACGCACGTCGCGGCGGCGGCTACGTGTCATGATCACGGCCGTTGGATCTAGATCCAGCGGTCTAGATCCACCCTAGGTTAACGCAGTATCCAGCACGTGGCGATCGTGGGCCGTTGGATCTTGATCCAACGGTCCAGATCCGATCTAGTTTAAGGGGTTTGGGTTGCACGTGGGCTCACCGTGACTGTCGGATCTTGATCGGACGGTTGAGGACCTTCGCGGGTGACGATGGCGTCGCGGCGGGGCTTGGTCACCGGAACCGAGGAAGACGACCCACGGGACGGCGACTCAGGGCAGATCCGGTGAAACGAAGGTGTCCCTCGGGCGCGTCACGCGATGGGGGTTCCAGATCTGGGACTCACGCGGCGCGGAACGGGCTACCGGCACCGGAGGAGAGGAAGAAACCACGGTGGTGCTTCACGAACTTCGACGAAAGATTGCGGGCAGGCGGCGGCGGCTCAGGCGTTGGAAACTAGGGCAACAGGTGCGCACACAAACGGCGGTCCTCGGGCGATGACCCACGCCTTAAATAGCCTCGGCATGCACGCACAAAACGGAGACCTAAATCCTCACGGCGGCGGGCGCGGCGGCGGAGTCCGGCTCGGACTCGGGCGGAGACGACGACGGAGGACCATCCACGTGGCACGATCAGCGGCCACGATGCGCGCACGAGATCGGATCCGGCCCGGACTCAGCCCAACCGGTGCGATCCAATCTGGACCGTTGGATCTCGATCCAACGGTCGGGATCGAATAGGGTTCGGTCAAGTCACTTGGCTCGGGTCGGACTCGAGTCGGACTCGGACTCGGGTCCGGTCGGATGAACAGTACTTGACCCGACTTGATTTTCCAGCGATTTAATATTTAAAATAATTCCCATAAATTCATTTAATTCATTAAAAATATCAAAAGACTCAGACAAATTCCAGAAAAATTCTGGAAAATACTTTGGATCATTTTGGACTCAAATAAAATATTTCCAACAAAATTTTATTTGCAAAGTTTAATTCTTTAATTATTTCAAAATGGAATAAATTCAAATAAATTCCAAATAAATCCAAATAAATTCCAGAAAATTCCAAAAATTCACCAAAGTGCCAATTCACACATGAATTTAAGAAAAGCAAAATTTTGGGGTGTTACAAACCTCCCCCCTTAATAGAATCTCGTCCCCGAGATTCAGGGCTTACTAAAGGAATAGGTTCGGAAACTCTTTCCTCAAATCCTCTTCGCGTTCCCAAGTCGCTTCGCTTTCTTCATGATTGCTCCAATCGAACTCTCTGAAACGGGTTGACTTATTTCGGTCTCTCGATCCATAGTGTCCAAAATCTTCACGGGATGCTCCTTGTAAGTCAAATCTTCTTGCAACTCAATTGACTCTAGCGGTGTCTGCTCCTCGTACTCGGAGACACTTTTTCAATCGGGACACATGGAATACGTCATGTACTCCTCGCTAACGATTGTGGCAACTCCAGCTGATAAGCAACTTCGCCTCTGCGGCTCAAAATCTTAAATGGTCCTACATAACGGGGTGCGAGTTTCCCTTTGGCATGGAACCTCTTAACTCCCCTGAGAGGTGTAACTCTGAGCTATACAAAGTCTTCTGGTTCAAAACTCAAGTCCCAAATGACGATTGTCAAGATAACTCTTCTGGCCGTGATTGGGCGATCTTCAACCTTTCCCTAATCATGGCAATCGCTCTTCACCTCTTGAAGAATATCAGGCCAAGACACGGCGCCACGGTCTCATTCCAATTCAATGGCGTTCGGCAGTCGACCATACAAAGGCCTCAAAAGGTGACATTTGTAAACTAGCCTGGTAACTATTGTTGTAACTGAACTTGGCATACGGCAAACTCTTATCCCAAGAGGTAGCATAAGCCAATGCACATGCTTTTAACATATCCTCCAGAATCTGGTTGACTCTTTCGGTCTGTCCATCTGTCTGTGGATGATAGGCTGTACTGAAGTTCATACGGGTTCCCATGGCTTCATGCAACTTATTCCAGAACCTTGAGGTAAATTGGGTACCTCTGTCCGATACAATCCTCCTTGGCACTCCGTGCAAACAGACGATCCTGATCATATACAACTCTGCTAACTTATCTCCCGAGTAGGTGGTCTTCACGGGGATAAAATGGGCTACTTTGGTCAAACGATCCACTATAACCCATATGGAGTCATAACCTCCTTGAGTCTTAGGCAAACTGGTAATGAAATCCATTCCGATTTCCTCCCACTTCCATTCAGGTATTTTCAGCGGCTGTAGTAATCCTGCTGGTCTCTGATGCATTGCCTTGACTCTCTGGCATACGTTGCACAATGCAACATGCTCGGCAACTTCACGCTTCATGCTCGGCCACCAGAATCTTTCCTTCAAATCCTGATACATTTTGGCGCTTCCAGGATGAATTGAGTACTTGGAGTCATGGGCTTCTTCCAAAATCAGTTGCTTTAATTCCTTCTTGTTGGGTACACAAATGCGATCCTTCATCCATAACGTGCCCTCTGCAAAATTTTGGGGTGTTACAACCCCCTCCCACCAGATATCAGCCTGGCCCTTCAGCTGAAAGGCAACAAAGTGAGCCCTCTGGACCGAGGTCAACTCTAGGACCTCAAACTGCCGCTCCATGTACTGCAGCCAATCTGTGGACTGGACTGGCGTGCCCGCTCCGTCAAAGGTGTCAAGATGGAGGGACATCCACTCCTGGAGACTCATCCTCGGCACCGGCACAGCGGGGGCAGCATCTGGGGCCGCTGCAGGGGGAGGCACAATAGCAGGGGCTGCCCGCAACTACTGGCGTAGCTCCTGAACCTCTGTTTGCAGAGCCTGAACTAAGTCCGCATTGGCAGCGGGTACCTCAGCTCCTGACTGTGCCGCCGGGAGCTCCTCCTGCGCTAGCCTGTGGGCATTAAGCGAAGCACTACCGTCAGCTACAGACTCAGCAACTCCCTGAAAACCCCGCCCCTGGCATCCACGGCCACGGTGACCACGGCCTCTACCCCTCGGCATGGCTGCTACAGTCAGACAACCATCCAATCACATAAACATAAGCACAACATCATATAATCAAGAACAAAGATCAAATATCATCACAAACATAGTCTTCATCAAATAAGCAAGCGCAATGCAATGTTGAACCAAAACCCCAACCTACTATGCAACCAAGTGTGTCAAAATTTTAAATTACTTATTCCACTTTTGCAAGTTTTAATGTTGCTATCCTATGACAAAATTTTAGTTAAGACCTAAGCCATGTTTCTAAGTTATTCCACATCAGATTTTAGTTGTAACCTAAGGTATGACACTAAAAATACATATTCCAAGGACCTACAGCCCGCTCTGATACCAACTGTAACACCCCGGCATTTAGTATGCCCTAATGCTACCAAACTTAGACTAAGCAACCTCTAAATACCACAAATACAAGTAAATTACAGCAAAGGCATGAATGCTAAAAACCGAAATTTTGGCAGCATCTCCTTTGTTTTATCATGGGTTGAAGGAACAACAATAGCATAGCAATATATGGCAAAATAGGAGGCATCTAAAATAGTAATAATTAAAGGCATGACAGCAATATAAGTCTAATTCCAAGCATTCAATGTCTCAATGAGCCAAACGAACAATAAGACTCTCATATCGCAAAACTAAACCATAATTCAATAAGCATCACACTTAATTTATTATCAAGACCCAATTGAATGACCGTCGGAACAAATAAGTGAAGCTACGTGTAGAAGTGTGACTATTTCCCTTCCCCGCATGTCGTTCTCATGGTACCTAAAACAACAAGAAAGCACAACGTGAGTTCAACACTCAGCAAGTATATTGCAATGGTACAAAAGAACAATTACATGGCTACAACAACTCATATCATGTCTATCATCTTATTCATGTTCACATATCATTATCATCACCATCATGTATGCAATGCGATGCTATGCACATGTCTCCTGGAAACTTATACCGGCATGGTTGAGTACACACCCGTCGGTGTGCACCCTCTCCTCCCTTCCATCCCGAAGATGGAGGGTGCCTACTCCTCGCTTCCATTAACCACGGTGGATGGAATCACGATGTAGGACCTACTCAATGGCGCCCCGGACTAGTCATAACTTTCTCACTGACCTTACCAGACTAGTTATGACTTTCTCACCGACCCGGCCATGTATCATGCCATGTATGCAAACATGCCAACATCATAGATAACTTGTACAATAACACATGGCATCTCAACATAATAAACCATATTCATCATATCAAGAGGCAAACATTAAAGCATGGCAAGTGAACATATCCTATATCCAATTTCAACTCAACAAAACTAGCAATCTACAACTCGTTACCGATTCCAATACACTTGCCTCAACCACGGGCGACGGATTGGCGAGAAGTAGAGGGCACTCCCGGGGTCACACCACCTGCACATAGGCACCACACACTCAAAATCATGCCGACAAAATAATACGCAAACACTCTTCTACCCCGACTTCGCAAACTACTCGCAAAAACTCAAAAACAGAAGTTCTGTCCCGTCGGGATAGCAGACTTCCAAATGGCATAAATCGGGTTCTAAAACTCCGAATCAATTAAACGAGTACATCGTCGCGTAGATTAGGAAATTTCCTAACTTTTTCTAGGTATATGGAAAAACTGATTCGGACTCTAAAGTGGTTTAATCTACAGACTACCGTGATCTGTTCCAATCACGTCACAGTTTTTAACACGCTCGGTAAAACAAGCATAACTTCCAAATGGCTGGGCAGAATTGGACATTCTTTATACCCACTAAAAGGTATTTAAATTACCTACAACTTCCTCAACAGGCGGCCGAACAAATTCCGAATCTAAATTGGCGAAAACCTGAACCCTAGGTCGACTGCTAAATCTGCCCGAAAGAGAGAACGTGACAACTCTAGATTTCTCCCAAATCTACCCATGGATAGCACCACTACTTGATCTAAAAACATGAAATTGACCTCTAGAGCAGCACCTAGATCAACCCCAAAAGATCACCAATGCCTTAACTCTTCCCAATGAACGACGAACGCTGAGATCCTTCCTCCCGGGCTCCCCGATCGTCCTCCTCGCACCGGAATCACCGGATTTCCTCGTCGCGGGGCTTCCCATTGGATGGGACCATGGGATGGCGATGTGGGAAGGCCTCCTCGGGCAGCAAGGGGGGTGGAGAGGTGATGGAAGGGGCGCAAAGGCCTAGGGAGGTGGCAGCTAGGAGAGGTGGAGGCAATGGGGTGGAGGGGAAAAGTGGGGGGCGGCTAGGGTTCCTAGGGGAGGCGTGTTGTAACACCCCAAAATTTTGCTTTTCTTAAATTCATGTGTGATTTGGCACTTTGGTGAATTTTTGGAATTTTCTGGAATTTATTTGGATTTATTTGGAATTTATTTGAATTTATTCCATTTTGAAATAATTAAAGAATTAAACTTTGCAAATAAAATTTTGTTGGAAATATTTTATTTGAGTCCAAAATGATCCAAAATATTTTCGAGAATTTTTCTGGAATTTTTCTGAGTCTTTTGCTATTTTTAATGAATTATATGAATTACTGGGAATTATTTTAATTATTAAATCGCTGGAAATTCGAGTTGGGTCAAGTACTATTCATCCGACCGAGTCGGAACCCGAATCGGACTCGAGTCCGACCCGAGCCACGTGACTTGATCGAACCACGTCCAAACCCTAACCGTTGTGGACCGTTGGATCAAGATCCAACGGTCAGGATTTCACCGTACCGGTTCGAGCCGCGTCCGACCCGAACCCGGTTACGCCCGCGCGATCATGGCCGTTGATCGTGCCACGTGTACGGCCCTCCGTCATCATCTTCGTCCGAATCCGAGCCGGAGAGCGCCGCCGCGTAGCCGCCGCGTCCGATTAGGTTTCCGTTTTGTGCGCGCATGCCGAGGCCATTTAAGGCGTGGATCATCGCACGAGGACCGCCGTTTGTGTGCGCACCTTTTCCCTCAAGTCTCCGAGCCCGAGGCGCCGCCGACTAGTCGCAATCGCTCGCCGTAGTTGGATCACTCCTCCGCCGCGACTATTGCCTTTTTTCCGCCGGGCCGACAAGAGCTCACGCGCTTCGAGCCCGATTCGAGACCCCTGTGTCAAGGCGCATCGGATTGGACCACGACTTCGCCGGATTCGCCCCGAGGCGCCGTCCCGTGTGTCGCCATCCTCAAGTCCGGCCAGATCCCGCCGACCAGCGCCGCGATCCCGCTGAAGCTCCGTCACCGTCCGATCCCGATCGTGACGCACGAGGTGAGGCCACGTAGCCCTTTACTGTTCCAACCCCAGATCTCGTATCACCCGTTGGATCTAGATCGTGCGGTCCAGGTTAGATCACGTGATATAGATTGGATCCTTTAGCAGCCGTTAGATCTTGACCCTAGGGCCGAGATTGTGCCACGTGGCTCACCGAATCAAGACTGCGGCGCTCAAGACGTGAGCCGCTGACATACGGGGCCCGCATGTCAGTGACCGTGCGCTATGGACCGGATCCACCGTGGACCCGTGCCGCCCGTGGACCTAGTCCATGGACCGGACACGTGGCAGCACCTGAGTGGTGCCACGTGTCATGCTGACGTCAGCATGACGTCATCACGGGATCCGTTCGGTGATGACGTCAGCCGATCAATCACAGGATGACACGTGTCCTCGCTGACGCAATAATTAATTTTCGAAAAAGAAAATGATTTATTAATTCGAAATAATGATTTCAGATTTTGTTTCCAACTTCAAACGCTTATAACTTTTGCATTTCAACTCCGATTTGAGTGATTCAAATTTCTAAATTTGTATAAAATTGAGATCTACCTAAATATGAATTTTATTTAATTTTTGGACTAAAGTTTTTCTCTGTAAAATTATTTAATTGATTATTTAAACTTTAAATAATCATAACTTTTGCATTTTAACTCCAAATTTGACGATTCCAGTTTCTAAAAATTCATAAAATTATGTTCTCTCTGTTTATGGATTTTACTTGGATGTTTGGACACTTTTTGCCTATTTTTTATTCGTGTATTGCTATTTGCACGCTTTACGAGTAGACGTTGAAGTGCCGGAAGGATTCGAAGGAGAAGTATTGACTCAGGATCCAACTCAAGACCAAGAACAAGTACTTTTTGAAGGCAAGTTGTGCTTTGACCATGTTGATCCTATTTTGAAACTTATTTTGATTTAACCTATTGCATGCTAGTTCAATTAGAAAATACTTTATTTAAATATGGGGGATTAGATAAATACCAATTTGTTGTATGACACCTTGATTATTTAAGTATGTGCCATGACCCTTGTCACCCTAGTTGTGGATTACTAGTTGGACATTATTAAATCGCCAACATGGGTTTTAGACCGTTGTAGTATCGCTTAGACACTGCACGTGCTCATGACATGATTTTGGACAATCAAATGTTAATATTGACTTAATGATATATTGAACCTATTTTGGAAAGGTATCATGTGATGTTGATGGCACGTGGTGCATGGTAATCAAGCGGGTTTGATAAATAGTTTTTCGAAAGTGGCATGAGGCAAGAATGATCAGGTGGGCCAGTTGTGGCATTGGGGATGTTGATTTGGTTCTTCGGGTAGTCTTGCCCTGGTCACCCTAAGGACTTCACCTTGCAAGCCTTTGAACTGGGTCTAACGTGCAACCACATGTCTGTAATGGGACGGACCTAGTTGACTAAGTTGCTAATAACGTACCTGTGGGACCTCAGGAGGTCAACTACACCCTTTGTGTAAGTTGTACGGGGGAGCGTACCGGGGCTGAGGCTAGGTACCCATCTAACGGTTGATTGGCCTAAACTTCGCCTTAGCTAAGGGAAGGGTTAGTGTGCAATAACCGGGGAGGACCACTTGTATTGTTAGAAGTTTCCGAAAGACTTTGTTACGGGAACTCGCCTTTGTGGTGTTTGACTGTATCTTGTGGGTAAAGTGCATAACCTCTGCAGAGTGTACAATCTATTCGAATAGCCGTGTCCACGGTATTGGACATCGCTCGGGAATTACAGTCAAGGGTTAGATTTTCTCAAAAATAACTTGGATCTAAAAGGTTGGGTTGGATTAATAATGATGTTGATGGAAATGTGGATTAGGATGGGAAAGATGTTCATTAAACTCCTTGAAAAGTTATCTATGCTATACTTGTTTCTACTGCTTTCGAATCTACTTATGCTACTTGTCAAATGATGTTTACTGCAAATATACCTTGAGCTATTCCTTTGTACCAAGCCATGCATATAGTATATTAGCCTGCATTCTGTGCATGACTTGCTGAGTACCAAGTACTCACCCTTGCCACAATACAACACCAGTTGAAGAGGAGACTACACCAGCTTTGGAGGAGGAGCTCCAAGAGGATCCGTCTACTTAGGGAGCGAGCCCAGTCAGTTGCCTGTGGTATACTGGATGGCGCCACGAAGTTATTTGATTTTCCGCTGCTACTATTTCTCTCTTAATAAGTTTCGCCCTGCGAGGCGTACATTTGTGACTTGACCATAAGTTCGAGTAACCAGTTTGGTTATTTAAATAAAAGTACTTTATTAGTATCGAATGGTATGATTGTGATATTTACCAATGTTAAGACTGTGTGCACTAGCGCGTTCCTGGACTAGTGCTGAATACACAGAGGGTCCGGATTTGCAAATTCGGGGTCCCGACAAGTAAAGCATAAATAACCTTTCAAGGGTTTAGTAAACGTCTTTCCCATCCTAATCCACATTTCTGTCAACATCATTATTAATCCAACCCAACCTTTCAAGTCCAAGTTATTTTTGAGAAAATCTAACCCTTGACTGTAATTCCCGAGCAATGTCCAATACCGCGGACACGGCTATTCGAATAGATTTTTCACTCTGCAGAGGTTATGCACTTTACCCACAAGATACAGCCAAACATCACAAAGGCGAGTGGTCGTAACAAAGCCTTTCGGAAACGGCTAACTACGCAAGTGAACCTTTCCGGTTTTTTTCCTACACCACCCCCTCCCTTAACAAAGGCGAAGTATGGGACCGACATACCGTTGGACGGGTACCATGCCATCGCATCGGTACGCTCCCCCTTCAAGCTACATAAAGGGTGTAGTTGACACCCGAGGTATCACATGCAAGTTATTAGTAACTCAACTAGGACCGTCCCATTCCGGTCATGTGGTTGCATGATTAACTCAGTTCAAAGGCTTGCAAGCTTAAGTCCTTAGGTTGACCAGGGCAAGACTACCCGAAGAACCAAACCATCACTCCCGATGCCACAACTGGCCCACCCGATCATTTCTTGCCACATGCCCCGGTCCAAATCTATTTATCAAAACCCCAGTTGATTACCATGCACCACGTGCCATCAACATCACAACACATGATACCCTTTTCCAAAACAGGTTCAATATATTACGTCAATATTAACATTTGATTGTCCAAAACCATGTCATGAGCACGTAGCAGGTCTAAGCAATATACTACAACGATCTAAATCCCCATGTCGGCAATTTAATAATGTCCAACTATTTAATCCTCAACTAGGGTGACAAAGGGTTCATGGCATGCAATTCTTTATGTCAAGGTGGCATACAGCAACTAGGCAATTAACTAATCTCCCAAAACTAATTAAAGCATTTTCTAATTGAACTAGCATGCAATAATTTAAATCAAATTAATTTCAAAATGGGATCAACATGGTCAAAGCACAACTTGCCTTCAAAAAGCACTTGATCTTGGTCCTGAGCTGGCTCTTGGGTCAACACTTCACCTTCGAAGCCTTCGGGCACTTCAATGTCTACTCGTAACGTGTGCAAATAGCAATAAATGAATAAAATAGTAGACAAAAGTGTCCAAACATCCAAATGAAGTCCATAAACAGAGAGAGCATAATTTTATGAATTTTTAGGAATTTGAATCGGCGAAATCGGAGTTAAAACGCAAAAGTTACAAGCGTTTAAAGTTTAAATAGTCAATTAAATAATATTACAGAGAAAAGCTTTGGTCCAAAAATTAAATAAAATTTACCATTGGGTAGAACTCAATTTTATACAAATTTAGAAATTTGAATCAATCAAATCGGAGTTAAATTGCAAAAGTTATAAGCGTTTGAAGTTTGAAATCATATTTGAATTCATTAAACCGAATTAAATAAATTATTTCTTTTACGGAAAATGATTTATTGCGCCAGCAGTGACACGTGTCAGCACTGGATTGGTCCACGTGGACTGGCTGACGTCAGCGCCGGCCGAACCCACCGATGACGTCATCGGCCACGTGGCACCACCCGGGTAATGCCACGTGTCCTGGTCCATGGACACGGCCCATGCGCGGCTCGGGTCCACGGTGGATCCGGCGCACGGCTCCACATGTCACTGTCATGTGGGCTAATCCTGTCAGCGGCCCGAGCTCACGCCAGCTCGGACGCTACTGACACGGGGCCCCACTGACACGCGGGCCCCGCGTGTCAGAGACACGTACCCACGCGCGGGCGTTGACCGCGCTAACTGTGACGGTCGGCCTCCCAGACACGCGGCTAATCTGGGCCGTTCGATTCGGATCGGACTGTCCAGATTGGATCGGGTTTTCGCCTCACCGAGGGTGGCGTGGCATGTCCCGGCGCGCGACACGTGGCGCGCCCTATGCCGTTGGATCTAGATCCAACAGTTGGGATTGAATCTAAAACTGTCATGTGGATTCGCTACGGGGTGACGTGGACGAACATGGGCCGTTGGATCTTGATCCAACGGTCCAGATCTAATCTGGTTTCTACGGGTCACGGGGAAACGTGGTCTCCCCTTGGCGGTCGGATCTTGATCGAACGGCTGTGCGGGCTCGAGGGCGTCGATGGCGCGCGGCGGCGATGGCTTGGCCGGAGAGGAGGAAGACGACCAACGCGCCGGCGTTTGCTGGCTTCTTCGGCGAAGTGAGTTCTCCCTTCCGATGCAACTCGGCCCGGGGGTCTCGGAACTGGGCTCAGCCGCGGCGGAGAGCGACAAACGGCGGCGGAATCCGGAGTTAACCGCGGCGGAAGGCTTCTCCAACTACGGCGAGCTCGTGCGGCCGAACGGCGGCGGCTCAGGCGTGAAGGGTTAGGGGTACGGGTCTACACGGGAGTCGGCTTCTCGGTGGCGGCGGCAGCGGTATAAATAGTGGCCTCAGCTTCCGTGAAAAGCGCGGAGACCGAGGTCCACACGCGGGCGGCGGCGGAGTCCGGCGAGGACTCGGATTAGGTGACGTGGCTCCACACGGCCCGTTGGACCTGGATCCAACGGTTGCGGGGTTTGGGCTCGGGTCCGGCTCGGGCGACGTGGTTGGCTCGGTCGGACTCGGGTTCGGGCGACGTGGTTCAACCTCAACCGTTGGATCGTGATCCAACGGTTGCGACGTTAGGGTTTCGGCCGACTGGGTTCGGCTCGACCGGGTGACGCGGTCGGGTTCGGGTCGGACTCGGACTCGAGTTCGACTCGGGCTCGGTCGCATGAACAGTAAAACCAACTTGGTTTTTCCAGCGATTAAATAGTCAATTAATTCGTAGAAAAATTCAAATAAATCCAGAAAAATAGCAAAATACTAAGAAAATCCCAAAAAAATTAGGGAAAATACTTTAGGCCATTTGGGACTCAAATAAAATATTTCCAACAAAATTTTATTTGCAACTTTGGATTCTTTAATTATTTCAAAAGGGAATAAATTCAAATTAATTCCAAATAAATCCAAATAAATTCCAGAAAATTCCAAAAATTCACCAGAGTGTAAAATAACATCTAATTTCATGAAAAGCTAAAATTGGGGTGTTACAAACCTCCCCCCTTAACAGAATCTCATCCCCGATATTCAGGGTTTACTAAAGAATAGGTTTGAAAATTCTTTCCTCAAATCCTCCTCGCGCTCCCAGGTTGCTTCACTCTCTGCATGGTTGCTCCACTGAACTCTGCAGAAACGGGTTGACTTGTTTCTCGTCTCTCGATCCATGGTGTCCAAAATCTTCACGGGGTGCTCCCTATAAGTCAGATCCTCTTGCAGCTCAATGGACTCTAGCGGTGTCTGCTCATCTGGTACTCGAAGAGACTTCTTCAGCTGGGACACTGTAACACCCCGACATTTAATATGCCCGAATGCTACCAAACATAAGCTAAACAACATCTAAATACCATAATTAAACATAAATTCCAACAAAGGCGCACATGCTAAAAACCGAGATTTCGGCAGCATCTCCTTTGTTTTAACGTGAATTGAAGCAACAACAATAATAACATGTCAATGTGGCATTACGAACGATAGCAATAACATGATCAAACGGAAAAACAGCCACCATACCACTAAGGATATAAATTCTATCCATCACATGACAAATATGGACTAATCAATTACTCATAACGACCAACGAATCATCGAAACCATAGTTTAGTTCAATGAATTAACCATAACCATAAGGGAAGGAACATGTCATTGTTTAAATGTGTGATGCTAAGTGATGACGTGTGACTAGCTCCCTTTCCCGCATGTCGGATTCATGGTACCTAAAAGAAAACAACATAAACACAAGCGTGAGTTCATCACTCAGCAAGTATATTGCAATGGTACAAACATAAACAATTACATAGCAATAATATCTCACATCATGTAAACCATCTCATTCATGGTCACATATTATCATCATCATCAATATGTATGAAGTGCAATGCGATGCTCATGTATCCTTGGAAACTCATACCGGTATGGTTGAGTACACACCCGCCGGTGTGCACCCTCTCCCCCCTTCCATCCCGAAGATGGAGGGTGCCTACTCCTCGCTTCCGTTCACCGCGGTGAATGGAATCACGATGTAGGACATACTCATAGGCTCTCCGGATTAGTCATAACTTTCTCACCGACCTTCCCGGACTAGTTATGACTTTCTCACCGCTCGGGCCATGTAATCATGCCATGTATGCAAATATGCCACATCATAATCAACTTGTACATTAACACATGGCATCATAACTTGATAATCATACTCATCATATCAATGGCAATCATTAAAGCATGGCAAGTGATCATATCATATATCCAATTTCATCTATTCTCAACAAGCAACCTACAAACCGCTATCCATTACAATACACTTGCCTCAACCACAAGCAACGGATTGGCGGGAAGTAGAAGGCACTCCCGGGGTCGCACCACCTGCACATAGCTACCACACACTCACAATCATTTCCACAAAACAGTACGCAAACCCCCATCTACCCCGACATTGCCAACTACTCGCAAAACCCAAAAATAGCGGTTCTGTCCCGTTGGGACAGCAGCCTTCCAAAAGGCATAACTCGGGTTCTAAAACTCCAAATCAATTAAATGAGTACATCCTCGCGTAGCTTAGGAAATTTCCCAACTTTTTCTAGGTATAAGGAAAGACTAATTCGGAATCTAAAGTTGTTTAATCTACAAAATACAGTGATCTATTCCAATCACGTCACAGATTTTAACACGCTTGGTAAAACAGCCATAACTTTCAAACGGCTGATCAGAATTTAACGTTCTTTATATACATGGAAATATAATGAAATTATCTACAACTTCTTCAACATCCGTATGACCAAATTCGGAATCTAAATTGGCGAAAAACCGAACCCTAAGTCGACTGCTCATGCTGTCCGAAATAGAGAACGTGACCAACTCAAGAATCCATCTAATCTAATCAAATCCAGCACCACCAAATGATCTAAAACTTGAAAAACACCCTTAGAACAGTACCTAGACCAACCCCAAGGATTCCCATGGCCATACCTTTGCCCAACGCACGAAATCTGAATGGATCTCCTCCCGGTTCGCTCCTCGCTCCTCTCTCCTTGCTCCTCGCTCCAATGGATGGATCCTCGAGGTGCAGGGGGTGGGGAGGACACCCTAGGGCATCAAGGGGGTGGAGGAGAGGTGGTGGAGAGGTGGGGAGCAAAGGGGAGCAATGGGGGAGGTGGAGGCGCATGCAAGGGAGAGGGGGATGTGGGGGTGGCGGCTAGGGAAAGGAGGGAGAGGTGGGGGTGCCCAAGGGGCAGGGTGTGGGGCGCAAGGGGGCAGGGGGGAGGCCTTTTACCAGCCCCCCCCCACTTGTTCCTAATCCTAAATGGATTCCCACTCCATCCCACCAAAGCCCACAACCCCCTCTTTTAGGCCCAAACACCCCCGGGAAGGCCCAAAACCCCGGAAACGGCCCGGAAACGCTATTAACCTCCATACCCTATGGTTTTAACCTTAATTCCACATCTCATAATGTTTTTGACCTCATCATGCACCATTTATAAGGTTCCGACACTCCGTGGTGACACATCACTTCATAAGGCCCAAAAACGCGAGTAAACCTCAAGCCGAAAGGTTTTATTCTCTAATTTCACATTTTATAATGTCACACCATACCATAGTGTCACATTCTTCCCCCCATCAACAGGATTCGACCTCGAATCCGAAGGACGCCAAAATCAACAACAAGTCCCCAAGGGACAAAAGGCTTCTCTACAGCTCAAAACATTCGCACAATGACTAAAACCGAAACAAACGACAAACGAGTTCCCAAAACCAACACTTAGCGAAAAAGTGTTGATCTAGTTCAACTAAGAGCAACCGCTCACAGTTTGACCTTCACTTCAATTCCCAAACAGAATCTATGTTTCAACCACAAAGGGCTCCATAAACCCAAAACGCTCGAATCCTCATGACAAACACTTCACATTTCTATCACAAACCTAACTACCACTCTCCATTAAACTCAACATGCCATAATCAAAGCAAGTCACAATTCCTTTAACGACCTTTCTACATTCCCGAAAATTTCCATCGAGGGAAAAACTCATTAAGGCACACTTGCCCTTCCGATACACGATCATACTAACATTTTATTCCATCCTTTCCCAGACAAGACTCAAATCCAAGAACAACTAGTGACGACAATTGCTGACGGCAGGACAAATATCACCGAACTACCGTCAACTTCACTTCCACCCATCGCTACTCTTAATAATGGTTAAACCCATACATCATCAACCTCCATCACAAACCACCCTTATACCACTAAGGTTCTACACCTAGCCCCAAGCTAGGATCGTGAAACCTTACCAAACCACAATTGGTTCCTTTCTTAAGAGTGTCTCGCCCTCACACAAAAACACTTAGCTATCAAGCCCAAATGTACACACGGCAACTCAAACCCAAAGCGTTAACAACCATTTTGGAAAGAATTCGGCAACATCCAAGCGAAATCACAAAGGAAGCATAAATCCCCTACACCACAACCAAGATACCATAATTTCTTCATTCTTTCTTTTCATACTAGAAAGAAATGGACATCTCGATTCTTGACATGCATGCACACTTTTCAAGAGCACTCCGGATTAGTCATATATCCTTATATGACTTTCTCACCGACCTGGCTCGTCGACTCCTTTATGATTAATTATGCATAAACAATGTCTTGTTTTCCTTTTTCACCCTTCATTCATCATGTAACAACGGCACCGAATAGTCATTAACCAAATGACTTCTTCCTCGGTATCAAATGATGGAAACACAATTAACATCAAAGGTTGTGGAAATTCATATAGACTATGACGGCAGCATAGTTGACAGTAAAACTCCACGTCGTAAAAGAAACCACATCAATTGAAAACTGAACTTGCACAACATTGCATTTCATCCAAATTCAACATTTTGGAAGAGAACATCAAAATTTCAAGTCGAGCATCTGCTCCCACAACCATCACAAACTTCCTCAAGGAGAGGGAAACTCATTCCCAAAAGGGGAACACCTCACTAACAAAATCACTTTGTAAAACTTTCATAAAGTCCACCTTTTTGAAGCACTCACAAACATCACATACATTTTCAAAACAACTCCAACTCTAGCCAAAAAGAGTTACAAATTAAATCTCCAGAGTTTCCAACACAACCCACTAAGTCCATCTGTTTCCTTTAAAATTTATTCCAAAGATAATTCAGTGTGGACGCGAAGGAGCGCGATCCACTCAAAAACTTTTGGATGTAAATCCATACTCATAACACAAATTAAACAAAATAGCAAAAACCAAAGATTGGCGCCAATAGCTACGGGTTCTAGGGAAATTCGGGAAACACAACACAAGGAATACCTTGACCGAAGGCATTCAACCAAAATGGCAAACAGAACAAACCAATCCAAAAGCTTTTAAACACACGCTCAGCATAAAAGAACCATCTCTAGTACTCCACTACGCTTTCCATTAAAGACTTCAATAATCACTATTTACTCCTTGAGGAGCCCCAACACAAATCAACCAAAAGCTTCACAACAAATTCTTCCTCTAGTTACCATTCCCAACACTTTTTATTAGGGGTTTATGATGCTTATCAAAAAGGCACCCAACCAAGACTATATTGACAAGATCCTAACGGATCACCGAATCATAATACTTTTTATTCTAAATTTGAACCATAGTACTTCCACAAATCCTTCAGCAAGAACAACATATAAATTTTCATACCACCTATATGTCAATGACTCGACAATCGAAACTCATTCAGTTAACAAGCGACTTCAACATGTAAATATTATCTCCACAAGACAAGGTTCGTAAATATGATTCTACGACATACATTCATTAAGGATGAAATTGTACATCATGTTAATTATCCAAAGCTCACTCCATCGCAACATGTTAAACTTTTCCTCTATTTTAACCATGGTTATCAACAAGTAATCTAAACAATTACCACCACTACTAGATTATTAATAACAACCAACAAGCATAATCATCAAACGACAACATTACTTTTAGCTACCCTATAGACAGGTTACAACAAAATTGTCACTACACAACATACTCCAACTATTAAATTAAATTTAATAAGTTAGACTAGCACGAAGTTCTTGCAATATCATCAAACTACAAAACCCATATCTTTCAAATTGGCCTCGACACTAGCATTTTAGGAACACGACTGCATACTTCCAACCATGCTAATATTTTGCAACAACATAAATAGCAACTCTAATCAACTTCCAAATTAAAGCCACTAGTCAACCTGATTAAATTTCTCTATTAATCCATTAGATTAGAGCATCTTTAAACAACCAGCAAAGTTTCTTTAACAATAACAGCAGTCTACATCATCTTAATGTTTCAACCATACATCAGGGTTTAAAACTTTAAACATTAACGAGGATCATAAGCACTTTTAAAGCAAGGCAACAGATTCTAAGCATGTACATTAACCCATTCAATCATTCTCGCTAAGAGTAAACTACAACACTAGTAGTCTATTTATTCTCAAGCTAGAGATTAATCACATTGAATTGATTCAACTCAAAATTTAACTTAGCAACACATCAATCCATAAATCACATTGTTACCTACTACATAACATGCTAAACATCAATTCTTACTAGGGACAAACGATTTCAGTCAAAAGACTACTTACTTTGTTTGCAGCATTTTAGTTTTTTTTAAAACTCATCCCAAATTCATAAGGAAACTTGACTCTCAAAATTGCAATGAGACAAACCCAAACTTGGTCATGCAAAGGAATTCTTCAAAACACTTTTCAATCTCAAAGACTCCCATAGGAGGGAACCAACTGATCAAGTAAACCTTTGCAAATAAAACCTTAGCACCAAACCCCAATCTTTCACGAAACAAGAAGCGTTTTTCAAAGATGATTTTTTAAACCAGTGAAATAACGAAATCAAGCACCACGTACTACTACAAAGCCACAGAACTTCAGCCCTGACAGCCAGGTCTGGCACAACTCCGCAATAACTCCTTTAACCTCAGAGAAAGACAAACATAGGGATAAATTGAATGCTTGTTCCCCATAATGCAATCAACAGGCATCAAAACTGGAAAGGCGCCCAAAATAAGCGCAACACTAGACTCCTCTTCTTCGTCTTCAACCAAGGAAGACAAAACCACACACCGCATACGGAACGATCCGCGAAAACCCAACACTTTTCATTTGCTTCAAATCTACTAAAGCCAAGAAAAGCAACGAACACCGACCGTCAGAACGGCAAAGAACATACGAAGGAAACCACCATTAACTCTTCTAAGTCAACTACCCGATCAACGATAGAAAGGATAAGCACTCTTCTCCTACAGGGGTTAATAATTCTTCGGTGATGGCGCTAACCGGCCACACCGTCAAACCTCACCCTTACTATGAAATAAGAGAGGTGACCGAAACCCTTCGGCACCAAAACCCCACTTTTATCACCACAACAGGAATAATTCAATCATTTATCTCATAGACATAGCAACGTACTATATCAAATATAGCATTTAGCAACAAGGCTTACAACATTTAAGCGTAAACAACGATACACATACCCTTCCTACTGTGCATCCATGTGTGTCAAATTTTTAGATTAGTTATACCACTTTTGCAAGTTTTAATGTTGCTATCCTATGACAAAATTTTAGTAAAAACCTAAGCCATGTTTCTAAGTTATTCCACATCACATTTTAGTTGTACCCTATAGCATGACACTAAAAATACACATTCCAAGGACCTACAGCCCGCTCTGATACCAACTCTAACACCCCGGCATTTAATATGCCCGAATGCTACCAAACATAAGCTAAACAACATCTAAATACCATAATTAAACATAAATTCCAGCAAAGGCGCACATGCTAAAAACCGAGATTTCGGCATCATCTCCTTTGTTTTAACGTGAATTGAAGCAACAACAATAATAACATGTCAATGTGGCATAACGAACGATAGCAATAACATGATCAAACGAAAAAACAGCCACCATACCACTAAGGATATAAATTCTATCCATCACAATGACAAATATGGACTAATCAATTACTCATAACGACCAACGAATTATCGAAACCATAGTTTAGTTCAATGAATTAACCATAACCATAACGGAAGGAACATGTCATTGTTTAAATGTGTAATGCTAAGTGATGACGTGTGACTAGCTCCCTTTCCCGCATGTCGGATTCATGGTACCTAAAAGAAAACAACATAAACACAAGCGTGAGTTCATCACTCAGCAAGTATATTGCAAAGGTACAAACATAAACAATTACGTAGCAATAATATCTCACATCATGTAAACCATCTCATTCATGGTCACATATTATCATCATCATCAATATGTATGAAGTGCAATGCGATGCTCATGTCTCCTTGGAAACTCATACCGGTATGGTTGAGTACACACCCGTCGGTGTGCACCCTCTCCCCCCTTCCATCCCGAAGATGGAGGGTGCCTACTCCTCGCTTCCGTTCACCGCGGTGAATGGAATCACGATGTAGGACTTACTCATTGGCTCTCCGGATTAGTCATAACTTTCTCACTGACCTTCCCGGACTAGTTATGACTTTCTCACCGCCCGGGCCATGTAATCATGCCATGTATGCAAATATGCCACATCATAATCAACTTGTACATTAACACATGGCATCATAACATGATAATCATACTGTAACACCCCGGCATTTAATATGCCTGAATGCTACCAAACATAAGCTAAACAACATCTAAATACCACATTTAACATAAAATTCCAGCAAAGGTGCATAGGCTAAAAACCGAGATTTCGGCAGCACCTCCTTTGTTTTAACATGGATTTAAGGAGCAACAACAGTATAGCATTATAAGGCAATATGAGAGACATCTGAAACAGCAATAAATAGAGTCTTAACGACAATATAAGACTAACATCAAGCACTTAATGTCTCCAAGTGTCAAAAGAACAAATAAGCTCTCAAATAGTAAAGCTAAACACTAAAGCAATGATCATCACACGCAATTTATTATCAAACTAATAGAATGACTTGTGGAATCATTAAGGTGAAGCTACGTGTGGGCGTGTGACTATTTCCTTTCCCCGCATGCCGATCTCATGGTACCTAAAACAACAAGAAAACACAAGCGTGAGTTCGAAACTCAGCAAGCATTTTGCAATGGACAACAAGAACAACAACATGGCAATAACATCTCCCATCATGTAAATCATCTTATTCATAAAAACTTAACACTGGCATCATCAATATGTATGCGATGTAATGCAATGCTCATGTCTCCTTGGAAACTCATACCGGTATGGTTGAGTACACACCCGTCGGCGTGCACCCTTTTCCCCCTTCCATCCCGAAGATGGAGGGTGCCTACTCCTCGCTTCCATTCACCACGTGGATGGAATCACGATGTAGGTCTTACTCAATGGCGTTCCGGACTAGTCATAACTTTCTCACCGACCTTCCCCGGACTAGTTATGACTTTCTCACCGCCCTCGCCCCATCTCATGACATGCATGCAACTATGCCAATTATCATATCTCATTTGTACATAAACATATGGCATCATGTCATAGTACACATAAATGCATGGCATCGAATCATGATAAGTATAGACACATAGCATCATATCATGATAATCATACTCAATATATCATTGGAAAACAACAAGCATGGCAAGTGATCATAGCAAGTATTCAATCTTTCATCTAATCTCCACAAGCAACCTACGATTCCGCTATATATTACAACACACTTGCCTCAACCGCGGGCGACGGATTTGTGGGAAGTCGAGGGCACTCCTGGTGTCACACCACCTTCACATAGGCATCACACACTCACAATCATACCCACAAAACAGTACGCAAAACCCCATCTAACCCGACATTGCCCACTACTCGCAAAATGTAAAAACAGAGGTTCTGTCCCGACGGGACAGCAGCCTTGCAAAAAGCATAACTTGAGTTCTGAGACTCCGAATCAATTAAACGAGTACATGCTCGCGTAGCTTAGGAAATTTCCCAACTTTCTCTAGGTATATAGAAAGACTGATTCGGAATCTAAAGTCATCTAATCTACAGATTACCGAGATCTATTCCAATCGCGTCACAGATTTTAATACGCTCGGTAAAACAGTCATAACTTTCAAACGGCTGGGCGGAATTTAACGTTCTTTATATGCACGGAAATATAATAAAATTATATACAACTTCTTAAAAGTCCGTACAGTCAGATTCGAATTTTAAATTGGCGAAAACAGGAACCCTAGGTCGACTGCTCATGCTGTCCCAAAACAGAAACGTGGCGACGTCTAGATCTAACCCAAATTACTCCAATCCAGCACGACCAATTGATCTAAAAACTTGATAATCACCCTAAGAACAGTACCTAGATCAATTACAAGGATCCCCATGATCATACCTTTGCCCGACGAACGAAAACTCCAATCAATCTCCTCGCTCCTCGCTCCTCGTTCCTCGCTCCTCGCTCCTCGCTCCTCGGATGGATCCATGAGGATGCAGGGGTGGGGAGGCCACCCTAGGGCAGCAAGGGGGTGGAGGAGAGGTGGTGTGCAATAGGGAGCAATGGGGAGCAATGGAGGAGGTGGAGGCGCAAGGAAGGGAGAGGGGAAGGTGGGGGGTGGCGGCTAGGGCTTGGAGGGAGAGGTGGGGGCGCCCAAGGGCAGGGGGAGCACGCCCAAAAGGCTGGTGGGGAGCCCTTTTACCAGCCCCCACACCCAATCCTAGTCCGTTACGGAGACCTACTCCATCCCACCAAAGCCCACCAAGGCCCAAACTCCCCCAGGAAGGCCCAAAACCCCGGAAACGGCCCGGAAACGCCCCGAAAAAGCTATTAACCTCCATATCCTATAGTTTGAACCTTAATTCCACATCTCATAATGTTATTAACCTTATCATGCACGTGAAATAAGTTTACGACACTCCGTGGTGTCACAACGCTTCAAAAGGCCCAAAAACGCGAGTAAACCTCAAGCCGAAAGGTTTTATTCTCTAATTTCACCTTCTATAACGTCACACCAAACCGTAGTGTCACACATACTCATCATATCAATGGCAATCATTAAAGGATGGCAAGTGATCATATCATATATCCAATTTCATCTATTCTCAACAAGCAACCTACAAACCGCTATCCATTACAATACACTTGCCTCAACCACAAGCAACGGATTGGCGGGAAGTAGAAGGCACTCCCGGGGTCGCACCACCTGCACATAGGTACCACACACTCACAATCATGTCCACAAAATAGTACGCAAACCCCCATCTACCCCGACATTGCCAACTACTCGCAAAACCCAAAAACAGCGGTTCTGTCCCGTGGAGACAGCAGCCTTCCAAAAGGCATAACTCGGGTTCTAAGACTCCAAATCAATTAAACGAGTACATCCTCGCGTAGCTTAGGAAATTTCCCAACTTTTACTAGGTATAAGGAAAGACTGATTCGGAATCTAAAGTTGTTTAATCTACAAAATACCATGATCTGTTCCAATCACATCACAGATTTTAACACGCTCGGTAAAACAGCCATAACTTTCAAACGGCTGATTAGAATTTAACGTTCCTTATATCCACGGAAAGATAATTAAATTATCTACACCTTCTTCAACATCCGTACGACCAAATTCGGACTCTAAATAGGAGAAAAACCGAACCCTAGGTCGACTGCTTATGCTGTCCAAAACAGAGAACGAGACCAACTCAACGTGTAGGACCAACCCCAAGGATTTCCATGGCCATACCTTTGCCCAACGTGTAGGACCAAATATAGCAATCAGAGGGGGGGTGAATGATTGTGCGGAAGCTAAAACCAAATTCTTGATCTATTAAAAGTTTACCCCAAAATAGAACCAAATAATTGCCTCGTTTTCGAAAAAAAACAGAATGATAGAGGTTTGGTAAAACATGAATTACCAGAGATTCAACCGTCCGATCGATCTGAAATTTGGACACAATAAACTAGATTCCAATACGAATCAAACCCAAAAAGAATCAGCTCAATCGGACTTACGGATCAAAAGTTATGACCTTTGCAAGCTTACTGTTCCAGAAGATGGCGAGAATAAATCTAACTAGAATTGTAGCTACTTGAAAGATTTGATGAACTTGATCTTTATTTCTCCTTTCTTTTGTCTAAAATACTCCAAACAAAAGAGTACAACCCTAAAGCTTGCTCAAAGCTTGATTGCCTTCAACAGGAGGCAACCCCTCTATTTAAAGAAGGCAAACACACCTAATCCTAGAAGGAGTCCTAATCCTAGAAGGATTCCTAATCCTAAAAGGATTCCCACTCCTAATCCTAGAAAGAGCATGTATTCAACACAACTCCACTTGGCCCAACCTGGCCGAGTACAACTCTTGCACGCGTATGGAAACCCTACCATACTCACGTGACTAACACTTTGCACGCGAATGACCTCATGCCATTCTCACGTGACTAACCATTCTTCATGTGCACCATTCTCTTAGCCCGAACGTCCCGCATGACATCCTTGACCACCAAGACCTCAGTTCCCCTGAACCTAGTCCGAACCTCGCCTCCTGCATGAACCTAGTTCCAGTCCCGTCATCGACCACATTCGCCCTCGAGCAATACCTGCACATGAACAAACCACAAAACGATTCCGAGCACAAGTCCGCGACTTGACTCACATTAAACCATGCAACCACTCACATGAGTGCATTGCATTAAATATTCTAAGAACACGATTTCAAAACACGAACAAAAATCTTTGCAAAAATCAAAAAGCTTTTCAAATAATCAAACTGATTTCAGATCTTTTCAAATAAAGAAACCAAAAAATAAATCTTGTCGAAATATCAAACTGGTTTCAAATCTTTTTCAAATACTCATCATCAAAATCAACTGCATCAAAAATAACGATCCTTCAATCTCCCCCTTGATGAGTAATTTGACAAAACACAATATAAGATTTGATAAGAGATTGAGCAAGAACCAAAAGACCAAATAATCCCAATTCAAAAACCTCCTTGACTTGTTCTCCCCCTTTTTGACAAAATAGTCATCAAGATCTCAAAACTCCCCCTTAATGAATGCAGTATCTCAAGCTTTGAAGTATATTCAAGGTATATAATCAAAGTAAAGCATTTGAAGAGTTTTTAGGAGAACTTTCTCATTTTGTATCAAATTATCCAATGAGAAAGCAAATTGTGAGAATATGGAGGCTCTAACTCATAGAATAGTTATTGCATAAGCAAATTAGAGCATACAAGTAAAATGTCATAAACAGATTTTTCCAAAGCGAAAAAGAAATCTATCATGAGCATAGAGAGACTTTCAAATTCACTAATATTTGTCTTAAGCCTTTTTCAACCATTTGAATTTCCTTTTTCTCTTTTAGCAAGTTTGACAATTTTGCTTTGTGATCAACAGGGATGACAAGTAACTGCACACTAGCCCATACTTGTGTATGAGTAGGTAGTTCTTTCTTGTATCTTTCTCAGTTTAAATTGGCAAGTGGCTTCACATTGTTCTGAACTTTTGTTTAGACAAGTAGCCTTTTCTTGCATCCTTTGCATTTAAATCCCTGGCAAGGAAGCTGCACATTGTACTAAACTTGTGTTTAGCCAAGTAGCTTTTGCTTGCATCTTTTTCAACTTGCTTTTAACATTAAAACACTAATTTTGCTTGAGACTCATAATGATCATTTGAAGTCCAACAAAAAACTCACACATAGTTTCTAATCAGCTCTAGCCTTTCAACAGATGACAAGAAACTTTTAAGCCTATTTCACAAATGCAATACCATAATGAGCAAGAGCCAAAATATTCTCGAAAAGCATCTCAAATTGAATTATTTTAGCCTTTTAGTGATAAGTAAAGCATTGAGCATTAACTTGGCTATATACACAAGAATAATCACCAAAGCTTTGTACTACATGATGCAATGTAAACAGGGTTTTTACTTGAGGTGTAAAGTCAAAATACCACTTATAAAAAAATCACTTCTAGGAACCAAAGTCAAGTAACCCAAAAAGAGATAAACTCAAGACTCCCCCTCAAATGAACCCATGGGGATGAATGATCCCAAGTTCACCGCGTAAGAAAGCAAAACGAGAAAAATCAAGCGGTTTAGTGAAAATATCAGCAAGCTGAGCACCCGAATCAACAAATTTCAGTTCAATAGCTCTTTTTTCAACATGATCTCTAAGAAAATGAAATCTGATGTCAATGTGTCCAAGAAAGAGAATTACTCAAGAAGTGGCATGAACCAGATGTACTTTTTCTATCAATTCCACATCCTCCAAATTCAGCATCAGAGAAAGGTCTTAAACTAATGCGTGAAGAAGCAGAAAGCCAAATGCCAAAATCTTGAGTACCACGGAGATACCTTAAAATCCTCTTGATAGCTTGTCGATGTGAAGCACGCGGGGAAGCTTGAAAACGAGCACACTCCAATTATCTCATCCTCAACAGCATCATCATCATCTTCATCAACAAAGATACTCTCCCCCTGAACATATGCACCTGTACCTGCACTATTTGGACTAGTGCCTTTTGCGAAAACAGAGGTGGAGGAAGCATCTTGAAAAATAACACTTTTAGCACGAGATGCACAAGTGAAGGAGGAGAACCAATTCTTATCATCGGACATGTGGCGTGAGCATCCGGAATCCACTAGCCATATGTTCTCCTTCCTCGCGTGAGAAGCCTACATAGAAGCAGAAAGTGTCGATGTCTCTGATGCGAGGTTAGAAATAAGATGTTTAGGAATCGATCTTGAGACACACGACGCACAATGATTGGCACAACACGAGCATTCTTATGCATAAAAGAAGATTTGTCTTTTCTCGTGTTCTTAGCAACAAGAGGTATTTGCATCACCCTAGGCACATAATGAGAAATGAAACGTGCCTGTCTGAAATTAGACCTAGCATTAAACCTTTCTCTCTTTTGTTGTTTAGCTAGTCTAAAGCAAAAGTCTACTAGATGTCCATCTCTACCACAATGAGTGCAAGTGTACTTAACATGATGTTTTGCTTTAACAGTAGAAGCACATTTTGCATTCATCATAGTAGAAGATAAAAGACCACCAGATTTAAAGACATTTTTCTTAGGCTCATTGACAATTTCAAATTTTCCACTTCCAAGTGTTTTGACAACAGTGGGAGCATGTGATTTATGATGAGCATAAGAATCAAAACCTAAACCTTTGTTCTGAGTGCTGACTTTTGATTGATCCAAAATCATATTTAGATTTTTCTTCCCTTTAGTAAAACGTTCTAAAGACTTTTCCAAGTAATCAATTTTTCGAGAGAGTGTTAACAATTATTACAGGAAACATCTACTTTTTCTTTTTGCTTGCGACAAGTTGAGCATGAAAGAACTTCATGTGTAAGCAAATCATTAAGCAATTGAGTAATCTTAGCATCTGCATCATGCAACTTCAATTCTAGTATGAGACATTTAGAACAAGAATTTTGACCATGTAAACCATCAGTAGAGCAACCAACATTTTTCACAAGTTTTTCATTTTTCAATATGGATAGATCTTTCTCTATGTTTTTATTTTTGAGTGAAGATTTTCTTAAAGATTTTCTCAATATGACTAAAACTTCACAAAGCTCATCATACGAAGGTATTACCTCATCACCGTCGCTGGAGGTGCTGTCGTTGTCACTAAAATCACTAGTGTTCCCTTTCGCCATGAAGCACAGTCCGGTGAAATCTTTCTCGTTCAGCTTCGTTTGCTTCGCTTCCTTCTCATCGTCAGTTGAGTCATCAATGTCGCTTAAGTTTAAGCGACCAATTGCAGTGAAGACTTTGTTGAGCATCTTCTTTGTTCGTTGTTTATTTTTGTCCTTGCTCTCTTTTGGCCGGAAGGATTTGGAGGAGTTGCTTTGATCCTTCTCGTCTCTATCTTTGTTCTTGAAGCAGTTAGCACGGATGTGCCCTGCCTTGCCGTAGTTGTAGCAGTGGATGGAGGCTCCTCTTCTCTCCCTTGATCTCATGTAAGCTTCATTGACACGCTTGGAAAGAAGAGCAAGTGTATCTTCTGGTATTTGATCTAGCTGTTCATCACTAAGAGCACTCAAAGCAGTAATGGAATATGATGATGAAGAACTAGTAGCATTATCATATGAAGAATTAGCATTAAGAGCCATAGAGTTATCATTGGAAGTTCTTGAAACAATGTCTATTTCAAAAGTCTTGAGACTAGAATAAAGTTTATCCAAAGTCATTTCACTCATCTTGTGAGCTTCCCTAAAAGCAGTCACTTTCATTTGCCAGATTTTAAGATCAAGAGATGATAGGAAATGTCTAGCATTTTCAGAGTCAGTGTACTTCACATCTACAGCTCTAAGATTGTTTAAGATTCTGTTAAAGCGAGCAAAACAATCATCTAGAGATTCTCCAGAGTTCATTTCAAATCTAGTGTATTCCTTTTTAAATTGATCTTGCCTAGCTTCTTTTACAGAGTCAGTACCCTCATGATAATCTTGAAGAGATTTCCAAATTTCATAAGCAGTGAGTAAATGACAGACTCTATCGAATTCTTTTCTAGCAAGTCCTTGAAGCAATATGTTTCTAGCTCTATTATTGTTTTCAACATCTTTTTCAAACTCGATTTTATCAATATCATCATTAGAAGGGAGCTCGTACGAAATTTTTACCTTGCGCCAAATCGTGTTACCTTGAGCTTGAAGATATGCAGTCATCCGGATCCGCCAGTGGGGGAAGTCTGTGCCATCGAAGATTGGCGGCTTGTTTGAGTATTTCTCTGTTGCCATAACTTACCGTTTACTAATCACCTGTTAAGATGGATTAGTAGAGCCTTGCTCTGATACCACTTGTAGGACCGAATATAGCAATCAGAGGGGGGGTGAATGATTGTGCGGAAGCTAAAACCAAATTCTTGATCTATTAAAAGTTTACCCCAAAATAGAACCAAATAATTGCCTTGTTTTCGAAAAAAAAAACAGAATGATAGAGGTTTGGTAAAACGCGAATTACCGGAGATTCAACCGTCCGATCGATCTGAAATTTGGACACAAGAAACTAGATTCCAATACGAATCAAACCCGAAAAGAATCAGCTCAATCGGACTTACGGATCAAAAGTTATGACCTTCGCAAGCTTACTGTTCCAAAAGATGGCGAGAATAAATCTAACTAGAATTGTAGCTCGCCGAAAGATTTGATGAACTTGATCTTTATTTCTCCTTTCTTTTGTCTAAAATACTCCAAACAAAAGAGTACAACCCTAAAGCTTGCTCAAAGCTTGATTGCCTTCAACAGGAGGCAACCCCTCTATTTAAAGAAGGCAAACACACCTAATCCTAGAAGGAGTCCTAATCCTAGAAGGATTCCTAATCCTAAAAGGATTCCCACTCCTAATCCTAGAAAGAGCATGTATTCAACACAACTCCACTTGGCCCAACCTGACCGAGTACAACTCTTGCACGCGTATGGAAACCCTACCATACTCACGTGACTAACACTTTGCACGCGAATAACCTCATGCCATTCTCACGTGACTAACCATTCTTCATGTGCACCATTCTCTTAGCCCGAACGTCCCGCATGACATCCTTGACCACCAAGACCTCAGTTCCCCCTGAACCTAGTCCCGAACCTCAGTTCCTCCATGAACCTAGTTCCAGTCCCGTCATCGACCACATTCGCCCTCGAGCAATACCTGCACATGAACAAACCACAAAACGATTCCGAGCACAAGTCCGCGACTTGACTCACATTAAACCATGCAACCACTCACAGGAGTGCATTGCATTAAAAATAGATTCCAATACGAATCAAACCCAAAAAGAATCAGCTCAATCGGACTTACGGATCAAAAGTTATGACCTTCGCAAGCTTACTATTCCAGAAGATGGCGAGAATAAATCTAACTAGAATTGTAGCTCGCCGAAAGATTTGATGAACTTGATCTTTATTTCTCCTTTCTTTTGTCTAAAATACTCCAAACAAAAGAGTACAACCCTAAAGCTTGCTCAAAGCTTGATTGCCTTCAACAGGAGGCAACCCCTCTATTTAAAGAAGGCAAACACACCTAATCCTAGAAGGAGTCCTAATCCTAGAAGGATTCCTAATCCTAAAAGGATTCCCACTCCTAATCCTAGAAAGAGCATGTATTCAACACAACTCCACTTGGCCCAACCTGGCCGAGTACAACTCTTGCACGCGTATGGAAACCCTACCATACTCACGTGACTAACACTTTGCACGCGAATGACCTTATGCCATTCTCACGTGACTAACCATTCTTCATGTGCACCATTCTCTTAGCCCGAACATCCCGCATGACATCCTTGACCACCAAGACCTCAGTTCCCCCTGAACCTAGTCCCGAACCTTAGTTCCTCCATGAACCTAGTTCCAGTCCCGTCATCGACCACATTCTCCCTCGAGCAATACGTGCACATGAACAAACCACAAAACGATTCCGAGCACAAGTCCGCGACTTGAGTCACATTAAACCATGCAACCACTCACAGGAGTGCATTGCATTAAATATTCTAAGAACACGATTTCAAAACACGAACAAAAACCTTTGCAATAATCAAAAATCTTTTCAAATAATCAAACTGATTTCAGATCTTTTCAAATAAAGAAACCAAAAAATAAATCTTGTCGAAATATCAAACTGGTTTCAAATCTTTTTCAAATACTCATCATCAAAATCAACTGGATCAAAAATAACGATCCTTCACAACGCACGAAATCTGAATGGATCTCCTCCCGGTTCGCTCCTCGCTCCTCGTTCCTCGCTCCTTGCTCCTCGCTCCAATGGATGGATCCTCGAGGTGCAGGGGGTGGGGAGGTTATGTAACACTGGGTGTCCCGATCTTTCGATGAGAATGATAACCTTCGATTTGGGTGGAAACGACTTTGACGATCCGACTACAATATACAACGACGATGCGCCTTAGCAATCGCTAAACCAACTCCAAAGGGTTATTGACCTTGCCGTGGGCACGATCAACCTGATCACGAAGATCAATTCCTGCAAGCAATCGAAGAACAAGCAAGAACAAGCAAGAACAAGGCAAAAGCAATGTAAAATTGCAAATATAGATGAAGTATTGAAAAGTTGGGGTTCCGATACAAGGAGCTTGTTAGGTGGCCGTTGAGCACGTCTAAAAGACTCAAATAGTAGCAAAAGGCTAAACTATCAAATAACCAAAACCCAAGTTATTTTGGGGGACTCCCTAGCTATATATAGGAGAAATAGGAGGCCAAAACCAGGCTAGGGGCGTCCAAACCACATCCATGGCCGAGTAGGACTCCTATTCCTAGTTTGACTCGGATTTGGAAAGATGACCGAACTTGTTTTGCAGATTCCCGTTGACTCGTAAGGAATTTGGAGGTGGGGCCAGATCCGTTGGAAAGAGGACGTTGAAACCTTTCCAACCAGTACTCATAGACCTCAAACACCTTGTGGATCAAAAGTTATGGTCCTTTAAAGTTGGTGCTGTCTCGAAGGCCGAATCCGAGTTGAACTTTTGCACCGGAAGAATTGGCTTCATGATTGACGTTTGGGAGTCCTTCTCCTTGGTTCCTAAGGACAATAAAATAATCACAAGGATTAAATAGCATTCCATTCATTAAATTATTTGTATGCAACCCGAGGAACGCATTCACCTGGCAATTGAATTGACGTGCGCGAGCTCGAGTAATTGGCCCTTGTATTACATTGTTGGCTTCAATTGGGTTTGTAGGCATGGCCGTATCCATGGTAGTGATGTCCTCATCATCCTCCCCTTCTTGCATTTGAGTCGTCCTCGACTCAAGTTCATCATCTTCTCCCAAGTATGGCTTTAGATCTGATAATTGAGTTGACGGGCTCGAGCTCGAGTCAATGGTCCTTCAACCGACGAAGATGTAGAAGGATGGCCAAGGTGGGGGTCGATAAAGCCATGCAGATGGAGCCATCATAGTAGATGTATACAAAGTAGAGGATGCCATGAAGTGTCGCCAACTTAATGGTCCTGGCAAAGGTGGGGGCCGATGAAGTCATGCAGTTGATATAATTGCGGCAACACTTCGTGATGACCATATGTATCCACTGTTAGTTCTGTCCATGATGAGCATGGTCTCATCATCCTCCCTTTCTTGAAGTGGAGTCATCCTCGACTCCATCATATTGTCCTGCAAAATGTTAGTAATGACAGGAAACAAAGCAATACGCACATTTGCAATCAAATCAATGGATCGAGAATTTGTATCAACCATATCCTCCCTTTCTTGAAAACTATCATGCGACTTGTGAATGGAACCAAATGTATTTGGTCTGCATCATTAGTGATATGGCAATTATTAAATTGATGACATTGTTGCATTGCAAACAGAGGTTTAAAATCAGAACAAATGTAAACTCGATGTGCTTTATACTCTCCTTTCTCACTATTTTTGCCAATAACATAAAAGATAATTCGCGATAACCATGACAAATCAGAATGTACAAAAAGGCACTCCTCTAAATAATTCAGATCACACGGAACATCAAATTCAATGTAGCCTAATGTATGTAATGAAGACATCAATTTCAACTCATCATTTTCGCTTGTGATGTGAATGACATGTTTATTTTCAGCATAAGTGTCTAGTGTGTGAACAAAAGTGACATGTCCATTTGCTAGTTGTGTCATGGATATAAGTGAAGTATTATCACACAACTCTTCTTTATCACAAGAAATAGCAAGCAAATCATCTTGTAACAAAGCAAAATCAGCAATTGGTTCCACTATTAGTTGCTCTACGATAGCATGATTTGTGGATAGTTTTAGCTCTTCAAAATTATTTTCTCCATGTGTAAAGTCCATACCTGTTATATTACCTTGTAAGTTCTCATAAGCTGTTGTAGGTGTTTGTAACACCCCAAAATTTTACTTTTCTTAAATTCATGTGTGAATTGGCACTTTGGTGAATTTTTGGAATTTTCTGGAATTTATTTGTATTTATTTGGAATTTATTTGAATTTATTCCATTTGGAAATAATTAAAGAATTAAACTTTGCAAATAAAATTTTGTTGGAAATATTTTATTTGAGTCCAAAATGATCCAAAGTATTTTCCAGAATTTTTCCGAATTTTAGAGTCTTTTGATATTTTTAATGAATTAAATGAATTTAGGGAATTATTCTAAATATTAAATCGCTGGAAATTCGAGTCGGGTCAAGTATCGTTTCATCCGATCGACCCGAGTCCGAGTCCGACTTCGAGTCCGACCGAGCCAAGTGACTTGACCGAACCCTATTCGATCCCGATCGTTGGATCAAGATCCAACGGCCCGCATTGGATCGCACCGGCTAATGAGTCCGCCGGATCCGACCGCACCCGCGCGATCGTGGCCGTTGATCGCGCCACGTGGACGGTCCTCCGTCGTCGTCTCTGCCCGAGTCCGAGCCGGACTCCGCCGCCGCGCCCGCCGCCGTGAGGATTTAGGTCTCCGTTTTGTGCGCGCATGCCGAGGCCATTTAAGGCGTGGGTCATCGCCCGAGGACCGCCGTTTGTGTGCGCACCTGTTGCCCTAGTTTCCAACGCCCGAGCCGCCGCCGCCTGCCCGCAATCTTTCGCCGGAGTTCGTGAAGCACCACCGTGGTTTCTTCCTCTCCTCCGGTGCCGGTAGCCCGTTCCGCGCCGCGTGAGTCCCAGATCTGGAACCCCCATCGCGTGACGCGCCCGAGGGACACCTTCGTTTCGCCGGATCTGCCCCGAGTCGCCGTCCCGTGGGTCGTCTTCCTCGGTTCCGGTGACCAAGCCCCGCCGCGACGCCATCGTCACCCGCGAAGGTCCTCAGCCGTCCGATCAAGATCCGACAGTCACGGTGAGCCCACGTGCAACCCAAACCCCTTAAACTAGATCGGATCTGGACCGTTGGATCAAGATCCAACGGCCCACGATCGCCACGTGCTGGAAACTGCGTTAACCTAGGGTGGATCTAGACCGCTGGATCTAGATCCAACGGCCCTGATCATGCCACGTGGCTCTAGTCGCCGCACTGTGCGCGTGGGAGCACGTCACTAACGTGTGGGGCCCGCCTATCAGCGACCGTGAGCCGTGGACCGTTTCCACGGTAGACCCGAGCCGAGCGTGGACCAAGTCCATGGACCGGCTGACGTCAGCCAACCAATCAGTGGTTGCCACGTGTCCACGCTGACGCAATAATTAATTTCCGAAAAAGAAAATGATTTATTAATTCGAAATAATGATTTTAGATTTTGTTTCAAACTTCAAACGCTTATAACTTTTGCGTTTCAACTCTGATTTGAGTGATTCAAATTTATAAATTTGTATAAAATTGAGACCTACCTAAATATGAATTTTATTTAATTTTTGGACTAAAGTTTTTCTCTGTAAAATTATTTAATTGATTATTTAACCATAAAATAATCATAACTTTTGCATTTTAACTCCAAATTTGACGATTCCAGTTTCTAAAAATTCATAAAATTATGTTCTCTCTGTTTATGGATTGTATTTGGATGATTGGATACTTTTCGCCTATTGTTTATTCGTGTTTTGCTATTTGCACGCTTTACGAGTAGACGTTGAAGTGCCGGAAGGATTCGAAGGAGAAGTATTCACTCAGGATCCAACTCAAGACCAAGAACAAGTACTTTTGGAAGGCAAGTTGTGCTTTGACCATGATGATCCTATTTCGAAATCTATTTTGATTTAACCTATTGCATGCTAGTTCAATTAGAAAATACTTTATTTAAATATGGGGGTTAGATAAATACCAATTTCCTGTATGACACCTTGATTATTTAAATATGTGCCATGACCCTTGTCACCCTAGTTGTGGATTACTAGTTGGACATTATTAAATTGCCAACATGGGTTTTAGACCGTTGTAGTATCTTTGCTTAGACACCTTTCGTGCTCATGACATGATTTTGGACAATCAAATGTTAATATTGACTTAATGATATATTGAACCTGTTTTGGAAAGGTATCATGTGATGTTGATGGCACGTGGTGCATGGTAATCAACTGGGGTTTGATAAATAGTTTTCGACCGGGGCATGTGGCAAGAATGATCAGGTGGGCCAGTTGTGGCGTTGGGGATGTTGATTTTGTTCTTCGGGTAGTCTTGCCCTGGTCACCCTAAGGACTTCACGTTGCAAACCTTTGAACTGGGTCTAACGTGCAACCATATGTCTGTAATGGGACAGACCTAGTTGACTAAGTTGCTAATAACGTACCTGTGGGACCTCAGGAGGTCAACTACACCCTTTGTGTAAGTTGTACGGGGGAGCGTACCGGGGCTGAGGCCGAGTACCCATCTAACGGTTGATTGGCCTAAACTTCGCCTTAGCTAAGGGAATGGTTAGTGTGCAATAACCGGGGAGGACCACTTGTATTGTTAGAAGTTTCCGAAAGACTTTGTTACGGGAACTCGCCTTTGTGGTGTTTGACTGTATCTTGTGGGTAAAGTGCATAACCTCTGCAGAGTGTACAATCTATTCGAATAACCGTGTCCGCGGTATTGGACATCGCTCGGGAATTACAGTCAAGTGTTAGATTTTGTCAAAAATAACTTGGATTTGAAAGGTTGGGTTGGATTAATAATGATGTTGATGGAAATGTGGATTAGGATGGGAAAGATGTTCATTAAACTCCTTGAAAAGTTATCTATACTATACTTGTTTCTACTGCTTTCGAATCTACTTACGCTACTTGTCAAATGTCAAGCATCGCAAATATACCTTGAGCTATTCCTTTGTACCAAGCCATGCATATAGTATATTAGCTTTGCATTACATGCAAGACTTGCTGAGTACCAAGTACTCACCCTTGCCACAATACAACTCCAGTTGAAGAGGAGACTACACCAGCTTTGGAGGAGGAGCTCCAAGAGGATCCGTCTACTTAGGGAGCGAGCCCAGTCAGTTGCCTGTGGTATACTGGGTGGCGCCACGAAGTTATTTGATTTTCAGCTGCTACTATTTCTCTCTTAATAAGTTTCGCCCTGCGAGGTGTACATTTGTGACTTGACCATAAGGTCGAGTAACCAGTTTGGTTATTTAATTAAAGTACTTTACTAGTATCGAGTGGTATGATTGTGATATTTACCGATGTTAAGACTGTGTGCACTAGCGCGTTCCTGGACTAGTGTTGAATACACAGAGGGTCCGGATTTGAAAATTCGGGGTCCCGACAGAGGTGGTATCAGAGCCAGGTTGACCGTAGGCTCAACCCTAGCAAGAATGGTCGTAGAGAGGTTAAAACCTATTTTCTAAAAGTTAAAAGGTTGTCAAGATAAGAATTGATATCTCGACTTATCCCCTTCTCTCTTTCTTGTCTCTTGCTGAATTTTTCCTTACCTTGTCACGATTTAAAAATTTCGAGTTCTTACGTAAGCGCTCTTGTGACAGATGGAGGGAGAGTTCAACTACGTCGATCTGGAGGTTGGTCACACCGCAGAACTTTGGCATATGCTACAGACTCTCGGGGATTTTGAGAAGCCCCAATACCAAGTGGAAGTGATCAGACAAGCAGGATTGATCAAGGCTTGTGACGTGAAGATTGAGGTACCTGCTAGGAAGAAGGGCCTGTGCAATCGCTCGATACACCGTGACCGCCAGAGGTCTACAATGCAGATGGGTATCCAAGAAGTATCACGACGAGCAATGCGGCACATTACCCGTATCTACGCCAGAGAGTTGGAGAGCACAGTGTTCCGTTATCAATCAGCAGCGATAACCTTCTTGACCCAAGGCGATTCAGGATGAGGATGCCATGGTTACACAGCTTGGCATGACTTGTTGTCGCCAGGAGGATGTACTGCCGATACAAGCAAAGAGCTCTGAAGGCCCGCAAGGAGATCACGACATAGAAGAATAGATGTCGGGAAGCACAAGAGTATGTGTCACAACTTCTGCGAAGGATTGACGAGTTGGAGATGGCTTTATACGGACGTAACCAGAGCCAAGATCGAGCTACACGAGCCAGATCCGAGGAGTCGATCTCGATGAGGACATCGCTTCTTCGACTACCACATATGACACGCTTGCTGGACATGGCAATCGTTGCGCCTATGCCACAAAGATCCGCATCGAGGCCGTGGAGGTTTTCTCGATGAGTGAGCGTAGGTTCTATAGTGAGACTCCTTCGCCGAGTCGCGTCATAGAATAAAGAGTCACCCTTTAGGCGTTAGACTCCAGTGTTAGTTCGATTTGGATTTTCATTGTTTGCTGAGTGTGCAGTATGTGTTGCAAGGCCCTTAGGCATTGTAAGCAACCATACCAAGTTATTAATATCAATAATAAAGTTGGACCTTAAAGTTACACCTTTCGCCCCGCATAAGTTCCATATTACTTGTCTATTCTTGTTTCCCCCTCATCTCTAAAACTTAGAGCAAATCAACAGATGGTGAACACCCGCGGAAACTTTGGAAGCAATGGAAGTGGTTCTCGCCCAGCAGAAAACCCCAATGATGGAGCACCAGCACCGCCAGTTGATATGCAGAATTTTGGAGCATTTCTTGCTGCTCAGACTCAGTTGATGCATGCTATGATGCAACAAATGCAACACGTCACTGCTCAGGCCACTGCTAATCAAGTTAATCAGGGACAACGCCAGAATACAAGATTGTCAGAGTTCATGAGGACTCACCCACCCACTTTCTCCGGGAATGCCAATCCATTGGAGGCCGATGATTGGTTAAGGTCAATTGAGAGGAAGCTACACATAGCTCAATGCATAGGAAATGAGAAGGTACTCTACGCTTCTCATCAGTTGGAAGGAACAGCCGCCGAATGGTGGGAGAACTTCTGTGCCACGCAAGAGAACCCTCAAGATATCACTTGGGAAGAGTTCACAACTGCATTCCGTCAGTATCACATGCCTGAAGGAATCATGGACCTTAAGAAGGAGGAGTTCAGAGCACTGAAGCAAGGTAATCAGCCAGTGGCCGACTACCTGAACAAGTTCACACAGCTAGCACGCTACGCACCTGAGGATGTAGCAACAGATAAAGCCAGATAGTCTCACTTCATGAAGGGACTTAACTCAGGACTACAAGTAGGACTGATCACCCACACCTTTCCAGATTTCCAAGAGTTGGTGAATAAGGCGCTTATTCTTGAGGACAAGCGCAAGGAACTGGATGAGAACAGGAAGCGCAGGATGCAACAGCAGGGATCACGCTAGGGAACGCAACAGCGCCTGAGAGTTGCACCAAATCAATTTTTCAGATTCCAGCCACAGAATGCTACAAGGACACCGTCACCAGCACCAAGGCCCGTCAATCAGAACTACTGCACTTCACCGCTAGAAACGCCGCTCCAGCAACAAAGAAGGAACAGTGAGACGCCGCTACAATCGCAACGAGCCGTGACATTTTGCCAATGATTGTCCAAAGAAGACAGCAGGAGTGACCCGATTCGCTTTAACTTGGGAACCACCCAGCTAGGACGCCGCACCAGGAACCACATCCTGCATCAGGTGAGAGGCCGAGTCAACCATGTCACCGCAGATGCACTGCAGAATGCTACGGACGTCGTACTGGGTAAGTTACTTGTTAACTCAGTACCTGTAACAATTTTGTTTGACTCTGGAGCTTCGCATTCGTTTGTTTCGCAAGGCTTTGCTGCTAGAAACGATTTGGGGATTTCAAGACTTAAGTGCATGCTTTTAGTTCAAACCCCTGGTTCTGAACTCCGAACGAAAGTAGGATGTTCCGGGGTGAGAATACTAATAGATGGAATAGAGTTCCTAGCGAACCTTATCATTTTGGAAACCCAGACCTTAGATGTTATTTTGGGAATGGATTGGTTATCCAAGCACAAGGCCGTATTGGATTGTGGACGAAGGACTATCTCAGTTGAGAGCCCTTGTGGAAAGAAAGTGGAATTTCAAGCTACCACCGTTAGAGATGGCCAGTTGATGGTTAACAGCACCAAGGCAATCAGCATAGAGGATGTCTCAGTAGTGAATGAGTACCCAGATGTTTTTCCCGAAGATCTACCTGGTATGCCGCCAGACAGGGACATAGAGTTTGTGATAGAGCTTGTACTGCACAAAGACCGATAGCAAAGAGACCCTATCGGATGTCCACCGAGGAGTTGGTAGAGATGAAGAAACAGCTGGAAGAGTTAATGGAGAAAGGATTTATCAGACCGAGATCGTCGCCGTGGGGAGCACCAGTTTTGTTTGTCAAGAAGAAGGACGGGAGTTTCAGGATGTGCATCGACTACCGTGCACTCAATGAAGTCACCGTGAAGAATAAGTATCCGCTACCCAGGATTGATGATTTGTTCGATCAGCTGAGAGGAGCCGGAGTTTTCTCCAAGATTGATATGAGATCGGGATACCATCAGTTGAAGATCCGATCAAAAGATATCCCGAAGACTGCATTCTCGTCAAGATATGGACATTACGAGTTTACAGTTATGTCTTTTGGATCGATTTAATGCGCCAAAGATATTTCATGAATATGATGAATAAGGTGTTCATGGAATATTTGGAGAAGTTTGTTGTCGTGTTCATAGATGATATCCTAATCTACTCCAAAACAGAGGATGAACATGCCGAACACTTGAGGCGAGTTTTGGAAAAGCTGAGGGAACAGCAACTCTTCGCCAAGTTCAGTAAGTGCGATTTTTGGAAGGACAAGGTGGAGTTTCTTGGACATGTAATGACCGTAGAAGGAGTCGCCGTTGATCCAAGCAAAGTAGAAGCCGTGTTACATTGGGAGCAACCGAAGACCGTGACCCAGATCCGGAGTTTCCTTGGAATGGCAGGGTACTACCGCCGTTTCATTGAAGGCTTTTCGACAATTGCGAAACCTCTTACGCAATTGCTAAAAAAGGAGAAGAAGTTTGCATGGACGTCAGAATGTGAGAAAGGATTTCAGGAGCTAAAGAAGCGATTGACATCAGCACCGGTGTTAGTTCTACCGGATGTTAATCAAAGCTTTGATATTTATTGTGATGCATCGCGTCAAGGACTTGGATGTGTGCTGATGCAGAATGGAAAGGTCGTCGCTTATGCATCAAGGCAGTTGAGGCCGCATGAGGAGAATTATCCGACGCATGACCTAGAGTTAGCTGCCGTAGTGCATGCCTTGAAGATATGGCGTCACTATCTGATCGGGAACAGATGTGAAGTGTATACGGATCATAAGAGCCTTAAGTACATATTCACCCAGTCGGATCTGAATATGAGGCAAAGGAGATGGTTAGAGTTGATCAAGGACTACAATGTTGGAATCCATTACCATCCTGGAAAGGCCAACGTAGTAGCCGATGCTCTGAGTCGGAAAAGCCATACCGTGAGTATGTTGCTAGCCACAAGTCAGGGTGAGTTATGTGAGGATTTTTAGAGAATGAAGATTGAGGTGGTACCTAGCGGATTCTTGGCCGCATTGGAAGTAAAGCCTACCCTAGAGGACCAGATCTGGGAAGGACAGAAGGATGATGACAAGATCCGCAGGATTAAGTCCATCAAGGAAGAAGGCAAGGCAGAGGACTTCAAGTTGGATGAGCAAGGCACGTTATGGATGAAGGATCGCATTTGTGTGCCCAACAAGAAGGAATTAAAGCAACTGATTTTGGAAGAAGCCCATGACTCCAAGTACTCAATTCATCCTGGAAGCGCCAAAATGTATCAGGATTTGAAGGAAAGATTCTGGTGGCCAAGCATGAAGCGTGAAGTTGCCGAGCATGTTGCATTGTGCGACGTATGCCAGAGAGTCAAGGCAATGCATCAGAGGCCAGCAGGATTACTACAGCCGCTGAAAATACCTGAGTGGAAGTGGGAGGAAATCGGAATGGATTTCATTACCGGTTTGCCTAAGACTCAAGGAGGTTATGACTCCATATGGGTTATAGTGGATCGTTTGACCAAAGTAGCCCATTTTATCCCCGTGAAGACCACCTACTCGGGAGATAAGTTAGCAGAGTTGTACATGATCAGGATCGTCTGTTTGCACGGAGTGCCAAAGAGGATTGTATCGGACAGAGGTACCCAATTTACCTCAAGGTTTTGGAATAAGTTGCATGAGGCCATGGGAACCCGTTTGAACTTCAGTACAGCCTATCATCCACAGACGGATGGACAGACTGAAAGAGTCAACCAGATTCTGGAGGATATGTTAAGAGCATGTGCATTGGCTTATGCTACCTCTTGGGATAAGAGTTTGCCGTATGCCGAGTTCAGTTACAATAATAGTTACCAAGCTAGTTTACAGATGTCACCTTTTGAGGCACTGTATGGTCGACCCTGTCGGATGCCATTGAATTGGAATGAGACCGGCGAGCGCCGTGTCTTCGGGCCTGATATTATTCAAGAGGCTGAAGAGCAGATTGCCATGATTAGGGAAAGGTTGAAGATCGCCAAATCACGACAGAAGAGTTATGCTGACAATCGTCGCCGGGACTTGATTTTTGAACCAGAAGACTTTATATACCTCAGAGTTACACCTCTCAGGGGAGTTAAGAGGTTCCATGCCAAAGGGAAACTCGCACCCCGTTATGTAGGACCATTTAAGATTTTGAGCCGCAGAGGCGAAGTTGCTTATCAGCTGGAGTTGCCAAAGTCGTTAGCAGGAGTACATGACGTATTCCATGTGTCCCAGTTGAAAAAGTGTCTCCGAGTACCTAAGGAACAGACACCGCTAGAGTCAATTGAGTTGCAAGAAGATTTGACTTACAAGGAGCATCCCGTGAAGATTTTGGACACTATGGATAGAGAGACCAGAAATAAGTCAACCCGTTTCTGTAGAGTTCAGTGGAGCAATCATGAAGAAAGCGAAGCGACTTGGGAACGCGAAGAGGATTTGAGGAAAGAATTTCCGAACCTATTCCTTTAGTAAGCCCTGAATCTTGGGGACGAGATTCTGTTAAGGGGGAGAGGTTTGTAACACCCCAAAATTTTGCTTTTCTTAAATTCATGTGTGAATTGGCACTTTGGTGAATTTTTGGAATTTTCTGGAATTTATTTGGATTTATTTGGAATTTATTTGAATTTATTCCATTTGGAAATAATTAAAGAATTAAACTTTGCAAATAAAATTTTGTTGGAAATATTTAATTTGAGTCCAAAATGATCCAAAGTATTTTCCAGAATTTTTCTGGAATTTTTCTGAGTCTTTTGATATTTTTAATGAATTAAATGAATTTCTGGGAATTATTCTAAATATTAAATCGCTGGAAATTCGAGTCGGGTCAAGTACTGTTCATCCGACCGGACCCGAGTCCGAGTCCGACTCGAGTCCGACCCGAGCCAAGTGACTTGACCGAACCCTATTCGATCCCGACCGTTGGATCGAGATCCAACGGTCCAGATTGGATCGCACCGGTTGGGCTGAGTCCGGGCCGGATCCGACCGCGCCCGCGCGATCGTGGCCGTTGATCGCGCCACGTGGACGGTCCTCCGTCGTCGTCTCCGCCCGAGTCCGAGCCGGACTCCGCCGCCGCGCCCGCCGCCGTGAGGATTTAGGTCTCCGTTTTGTGCGCGCATGCCGAGGCCATTTAAGGCGTGGGTCATCGCCCGAGGACCGCCGTTTGTGTGCGCACCTGTTGCCCTAGTTTCCAACGCCCGAGCCGCCGCCGCCTGCCCGCAATCTTTCGCCGGAGTTCGTGAAGCACCACCGTGGTTTCTTCCTCTCCTCCGGTGCCGGTAGCCCGTTCCGCGCCGCGTGAGTCCCAGATCTGGAACCCCCATCGCGTGACGCGCCCGAGGGACACCTTCGTTTCGCCGGATCTGCCCCGAGTCGCCGTCCCGTGGGTCGTCTTCCTCGGTTCCGGTGACCAAGCCCCGCCGCGACGCCATCGTCACCCGCGAAGGTCCTCAGCCGTCCGATCAAGATCCGACAGTCATGGTGAGCCCACGTGCAACCCAAACCCCTTAAACTAGATCGGATCTGGACCGTTGGATCAAGATCCAACGGCCCACGATCGCCACGTGCTGGAAACTGCGTTAACCTAGGGTGGATCTAGACCGCTGGATCTAGATCCAACGGCCCTGATCATGCCACGTGGCTCTAGTCGCCAGATCGCGGCGCTGGGAGCACGCCATCGACGTGTGGGCCACCGTCGGCCGACCGTGAGCCGTGGACCGTTTCCATGGTAGACCCGAGCCGAGCGTGGACCAAGTCCATGGACCGGCTGACGTCAGCCAACCAATCAGTGGTTGCCACGTGTCCAGGCTGACGCAATAATTAATTTCCGAAAAAGAAAATGATTTATTAATTCGAAATAATGATTTCAGATTTTGTTTCAAACTTCAAACGCTTATAACTTTTGCGTTTCTACTCCGATTTGAGTGATTCAAATTTATAAATTTGTATAAAATTGAGACCTACCTAAATATGAATTTTATTTAATTTTTGTAGTAAAGTTTTTCTCTGTAAAATTATTTAATTGATTATTTAAACTTAAAATAATCATAACTTTTGCATTTTAACTCCAAATTTGACGATTCCAGTTTCTAAAAATTCATAAAATTATGTTCTCTCTGTTTATGGATTTTATTTGGATGATTGGATACTTTTCGCCTATTGTTTATTCGTGTTTTGCTATTTGCACGCTTTACGAGTAGACGTTGAAGTGCCGGAAGGATTCGAAGGAGAAGTATTCACTCAGGATCCAACTCAAGACCAAGAACAAGTACTTTTTGAAGGCAAGTTGTGCTTTGACCATGTTGATCCTATTTCGAAATCTATTTTGATTTAACCTATTGCATGCTAGTTCAATTAGAAAATACTTTATTTAAATATGGGGGTTAGATAAATACCAATTTCTTTGTATGACACCTTGATTATTTAAATATGTGCCATGACCCTTGTCACCCTAGTTGTGGATTACTAGTTGGACATTATTAAATTGCCAACATGGGTTTTAGACCGTTGTAGTATCGCTTAGACACATTACGTGCTCATGACATGATTTTGGACAATCAAATGTTAATATTGACTTAATGATATATTGAACCTGTTTTGGAAAGGTATCATGTGATGTTGATGGCACGTGGTGCATGGTAATCAACTGGGGTTTGATAAATAGTTTTCGGCCGGGGCATGTGGCAAGAATGATCAGTGGGCCGATTGTGGCGTTGGGGATGTTGATTTGGTTCTCGGGTAGTCTTGCCCTGGTCACCCTAAGGACTTCACCTTGCAAGCCTTTGAACTGGGTCTAACGTGCAACCACATGTCTGTAATGGGACGGACCTAGTTGACTAAGTTGCTAATAACGTACCTGTGGGACCTCAGGAGGTCAACTACACCCTTTGTGTAAGTTGTACGGGGGAGCGTACCGGGGCTGAGGCCGGGTACCCATCTAACGGTTGATTGGCCTAAACTTCGCCTTAGCTAAGGGAAGGGTTAGTGTGCAATAACCGGGGAGGACCACTTGTATTGTTAGAAGTTTCCGAAAGACTTTGTTACGGGAACTCGCCTTTGTGGTGTTTGACTGTATCTTGTGGGTAAAGTGCATAACGTCTGCAGAGTGTACAATCTATTCGAATAGCCGTGTCCGCGGTATTGGACATCGCTCAGGAATTACAGTCAAGGGTTAGATTTTCTCAAAAATAACTTGGATTTGAAAGGTTGGGTTGGATTAATAATGATGTTGATGGAAATGTGGATTAGGATGGGAAAGATGTTCATTAAACTCCTTGAAAAGTTATCTATACTATACTTGTTTCTACTGCTTTCGAATCTACTTACGCTACTTGTCAAATGCTGTTTACTGCAAATATACCTTGAGCTATTCCTTTGTACCAAGCCATGCATATAGTATATTAGCCTGCATTCTGTGCATGACTTGCTGAGTACCAAGTACTCACCCTTGCCACAATACAACACCAGTTGAAGAGGAGACTACACCAGCTTTGGAGGAGGAGCTCCAAGAGGATCCGTCTACTTAGGGAGCGAGCCCAGTCAGTTGCCTGTGGTATACTGGATGGCGCCACGAAGTTATTTGATTTTCATTGCTACTATTTCTCTCTTAATAAGTTTCGCCCTGCGAGGTGTACATTTGTGACTTGACCATAAGGTCGAGTAACCAGTTTGGTTATTTAATTAAAGTACTTTACTAGTATCGAGTGGTATGATTGTGATATTTACCGATGTTAAGACTGTGTGCACTAGCGCGTTCCTGGACTAGTGTTGAATACACAGAGGGTCCGTATTTGCAAATTCGGGGTCCCGACAGTGTTTCTTCAACTATTATCTCTTCACATATACATGGGGTAGTACTGATCGTTTCTTTCTCCATATGCTCTTCTACATCATTCTCTCGATGATGCTCACTTTTCTGCAAAATGTTAGCTACAAAAGAAGGTGCAACAATGGGCGCTTCAAATGAAGCTAATGATTCTTTCAAGGATTCAGCAAGCATATTTTCAACTCTATAAGCACATACAACCAATTCTGAAAGAGAACTATATGTTTCATCAATAAGAGCATCTTGAATTTCTTGATTAAGTCCACGTATGAACCTAAGCTCTGTTGCTTCTTCACCTTCATCTAAACCACAACGCAACAAATGATTTTGCAATCGTTCATAGTATTCCTTAACGCACTTATTTCCTTGTTTCAAGCATTGGAGTCTAGTATATAAAAATTCAGTATGATATTCAGGAACATAATCAATTCTCGTAAGTCTTTTCATGGCCTTCCAATTTTCAGGTTTTCTCTCTTTTCTACAAATATGTTTCCACCATGTTAATGCATATTCATTTAGCACACTAGCAGCAATCCTAATCTTTTCATTTTCAGACAAATCCAACTTGCCAAATTCTTTGTCTACTGCTATCTCCCAATTAATATAGGCATCAGGATCATAATGACCATTAAAAGGTGGAATGGCGAATTTAACCTTATCTAGGGAATCATCATCAACATGTACCTGAGCATGTAGTATGCCATTTTTGTTGCTTGGAAGACGAGGAAGAGGACTGGAAGTTCCTGGGGAAGTTCCTGCAAGCGTATCAAGTCTAGATAAAATAGTAGCAAGAGTAGTGTTAGCAATAGGGGTGGGCATTTTTAAACCGAAACCGAATTACCGAACCGAACCGAACCGAATTAACCGATTATTTTGGTTTTTTCGGTTATCGGTTCGGTTTTTATTATCGTATAATTTGGTTTTTGGTATTCGGTTCGGTTTTAGACCGGCAGAAACCGAAAAAACCAAAAACCGATTATAGCCAAACTCTGTCACAAGTCCCGACTCGACTTCCTGAGTCCCGATTCGACGATTCCCCTTCCACAGCCCACAGGCCACAGCAAAAAAAATCCCCGCATTGTCACTCGCCTCTCGCCCGATTCGGCGATTCCCCCCAATCCACCATCGACTCTCTGGCAGTCTGGTTCGATTCGACGATTCCCCCCATCCCCTTCGGGGCTTCGCCCTCGATTCAGTGTCTCGGCGATTACTCCATCAGCGCCTCCACATCCAGATCCAGATCCGTCACTGGTGGGCGGTGGCGCTGCCCGCCTACCCCTTATGGCAGAGCTGTGGAGGGCAGATGCGAAGAACGGAGCGGCGGAGAGCTAACGGGCGGAGCCACGGAGGGAAGAAGTGGAGGGCGGAGTCCAAGTCTCCAGGAGATCAGGAGGTGGTGCTGCCTCCGAGCACCAGCTGCCCCGCAGTAGGTGGACCTGCACACCAAGCGCACCGGCCGCCCGGCAGTAGGTGGACCTGCACACCAAGCACATCGGCCACACGGAGTTCACGGACAAGACCATGGAGCTGCCAAAGTGCCAAGCCTATCGATTTGGAGGTGCCGCAGCCTTGTAACGGTACCAGATTTTCTCAAATCGATCAAGTAGCTGACGGATGATAGCTATCCTTCAAGGTTTCATGAATTACTCCATGTTCCCTAGATTTCATTATGTTCAGTGACTTGCTAGATTTCTTGTGGAGAATGACATCTTTCATGTTCATCAAGTCTTTGACTACAACTCACGAAAGCTCCATCCAGCATAGGTTTCAATCCTTCTATGCATATAAACATATAGTTGCTATGTTTGTGTTTACTGATGGAGGGTGTGTAACATTGCCTAATGCCTATGATAAGAACACTTCACTGTGTCCCTTTTTGTAGATGCTTTGGTTTCGTTAATTTACTGTCTGCGTTAATCTACTAGATGAAAATTCGGTTAACCGAATTCCCGATTAACCAAACCGAATAAATTTTGGTTTATTCGGTTCGGTTTTAGAGTATAAATCGGTTCGGTTCGGTTTTCAAAATTCAAAAACCGAAATATATTAAAACCGAAAAAACAGAACCGTAAAAACCGAAAAAACCGAATGCCCACCCCTAGTTAGCAATCCCCTGTGCGACCTCGATGGATATGAGACGGTCCTCTTGCGATGACATACACTGAGAGTGAGAATAGTTCCCTTGGTGCGAGGAGAGTGATGTAGGGACCCCACGTCACCTGACATGGTTAGTAGAAGACAAGAAAACAAAATCACAAGTATAATGTTTCTATCATCTACTAGGAGGTGGTGGCAAGTCTCTCAACACTCAAGCCTATCACCAAAGCTCTTACAAGTTCTTACGTTGCAGCAGGTGTGTCGGCCGTTGGCATTGTCAAAGGTTCTCCCATGTTTGAGTAGAGCGATTGCCAAGTGATCGAACGCTTGTACAGGTGGAGAGTGGAGCTTGGACAGGCTTAATTTAGTAGCAAGGAGAATCAATCAATTATTCTCAGAAATTGCATAGAATTGAATTATAGTTCATAATTAGCACTTAGCCTAAGATGCTGATCAACCAAGGATGGATAAAAGGCTAAAACTGATACACGAGAAACACACGCGCAAAGATGTTGGAACTTGATGCAATCAAAGGAACGAGCTAAAAAAAATATAAGTGAGGTATCAAAAAGCTCGTATTGCATAAGTTATGGAGAGACGCTAGCTAATTGCTCAAACAAACAACAAGGGCAATAGATTGCTCTAAATCACAAACTAGCACAATATGAAAAATGCACAAATGCTAGGATGTACTCTCAATCAAATTCCACTTTTTATTTTGCACTCCTTGCTTTTGCCCGCACTTTTCTTTTCTTTTACTTTTTCTTTTTTTTTGATCTGCAGCGGTTTTCTTTCCTTTTTTGTGGCCAAACAAATATGAGAGTAGCACAATATATATGACTAGGTGCAATACAAATGCAATTCAAATTATGCAATAGAATGTAACATGAGCAGCCCTAGAGCAATATCAAATAGCTAGTCTCGATTAGGATCAAAGTGTTCACAAAGGATGAATTGGTTCCCAAAGGTAGGTGTACTGATCGGTAAAGGATGCATTATTTTTTTTGATGTGGGGACTATGATCAGCAACTAAACAATGCTAAAACGAACACAAATTCAATTTAGCAAACCGAAATTAATAGATCGATAAGGCGCAAATTGGTTTGGATAGGAGGAACAAATCTTTTTGTGGCAAATTTTATAAACTATAGGGATTAAATCAATCTACAAAACTAGGGTAAAGAAATTTCTCACCGAGCAACCTGGTTTGCTCTGATACCACTTGATGTAACACTGGGTGTCCCGATCTTTCGATGAGAATGATAACCTTCGATTTGGGTGGGGACGACTTTGACGATCCGACTACAACGTACAACGACGATGCGCCTTAGCAATCGCTAAACCAACTCCAAAGGGTTATTGACCTTGCCATGGGCATGATCAACCTGATCACGAAGATCAATTCCTGCAAGAATCGAAGAACAAGCAAGAACAAGGCAAAAGCAATGTAAAATTAAAAATATAGATGAAGTATTGAAAAGTTGGGGTTCCGATACAAGGAGCTTGTTAGGCGGCCGTTGCAACACCCCGACATTTAATATGCCTGAATGCTGCCAAACATAAGCTAAACAACATCTAAATACCACAATTAAACATAAATTCCAGCAAAGGCGCACATGCTAAAAACCGAGATTTCGGCAGCATCTCCTTTGTTTTAACATGGATAGCACTATGGAATATGAGAGACAACTAAAAACAGCAATAATTAACGACTTAGCAACAATGTAAGTCTAGTTCCAAACATATAATGTCTCCAAGAGTCAAACGAACGAAAAGATTCTCATTTAGCAAAGCTAAGCCTTAAAGCAATGATCATCACACGCAATTTTTTATCAACACTAATTGAACGACTTGTGAAATCAAAAGAGTGAAGCTACGTGTGGAAGTGTGACTATTTCCCTTCCCCGCATGCCGGATTCATGGTACCTAAAAGAAAACAACATAAACACAAGCGTGAGTTCATCACTCAGCAAGCATAATGCAATGGCAATAATGTCTCACATCATGTATATCATCTCATTCATGAACACATAACATTATCATCATCATTACGTATGCAATGCAATGCAATGCTCATGTCTCCTTGGAAACTCATACCGGTATGGTTGAGTACACACCCGTCGGTGTGCACCCTCTCCCCCTTCCATCCCGAAGATGGAGGGTGCCTACTCCTCGCTTCCAAACACCACGTGGATGGAATCACGATGTAGGTCTTACTCAATGGCTCTCCGGATTAGTCATAACTTTCTCACCGACTTTACCCGGACTAGTTATGACTTTCTCACCGCCCGGGCCATGTAACATGCCATGTTTGCAATTATGCCAATATCATATTTAACTCGTACATTAACACATGGCATCATAACATAATAAACATGCTCATCATATCATTGGCAATCATTAAAGCATGGCAAGTGATCATATATCATGTAGTCAATTCCATCTATTCTCAACAAGCAACCTACAAATCGGTATCCATTACAACACACTTGCCTCAACCACGGGCAACGGATTGGCGGGAAGTAGAAGGCACTCCCGGGGTCGCACCACCTACACATAGGTATCACACACTCACAATCATGTCCACAAAACAGTACACAAACCCTCATCTACCCGACATTGCCAACTACTCGCAAAACCTAAAAACAGAGGTTCTGTCCCGTCGGGACAGCAGCTTTCCAAAAGGCATAACTCGGGTTATAAGACTCCGAATCAATTAAACGAGTACATCCTCGCGTAGCTTAGGAAATTTTCCAACTTTTTATAGGTATAGGGAAAGACTAATTCGGAATCTAAAGTTGTTTAATCTACAAAATACCATTATCTGTTGCAATCACATCACAGATTTTAACACGCTCGGTAAAACAGCCATAACTTTCAAACGGCTTGGCAGAATTTAACGTTCTTTATATCCACGGAAAGATAACGAAATTATCTACAACATCTTAAAAGTCCGTATGTCCAGATTCCGACTCTAATTTGGCAAAAAACCGAACCCTAGGTCGACTACTCATGCTGCCCGAAACAGAGAACGTGGCAACTTCTAGATCTAATCCAATCTACTCAATTCTAGTACCACCAATTGATCTAAAAACTTGATAAAAACCCTTAGAATAGTACCTAGACCAACCCCAAGGATTACCATGGCCATACCTTTGCCCAACGCACGAAAACCCAATAGATCTCCTCCCGGTTCGCGCGATCTCCTTCCTCGCTCCAATCCCGCCGGATCTCCTTATCGCGGAGCGCTCCAACGGATGGAGCTTTGAGGTGTGGAGGTGGAGAACTCCCCTAGGGGCAGCAAGGAAGGAGGAGAGGTGGTGTAGAGGTGGTGGAGCAATGGGGAGCAATGGGGGAGGTGGAGGCGCCACAAGGAGGAGGTGGGGAGGTGTGGGGGGAGGCTAGGACTTGTGGGGGCGCAAGGGCTGGGGGTGAACGCCTAAAGGGGCTGGGGGAGGCCCCGAACCAGGTCTCCTACTCCTATTAGGACTCAAACTCCATCCCACCAAAGCCCACGACCCTTTTCTTTAGGCCCAAACTCCCCCAGAAAGGCCCAAAACACCGGAAACGGCCCGAAAACGGCCCGGAAACGCTATTAAGCCTCCTATCATATGGTTTTAACCTCAAATACCTTATTTCATAAAGTTTTTTGACCTTAAAATTCACGTTAAATAATGTCACACCATTCCGTAGTGTCACATTCTCCCCCCCTTCAACAGGATTCCACCCCGAATCCGAGACACGCCACTTCGCAAACAATCAAATCAAAGGGAGTTATGGTCCACACCTCAGAACCCGCTTAGAAGCCCCTACGACTTGCACCAGCCAGCACTCAGAGGCAAGGAGCTAAGGATCAAAGACTAACAGCTCTAAAGATAACTCACAATCAAAAACTTGCGAGAACTTTACTCAACATTGAAACACAAAGCACTCAAACAAGGCCTCGGCATGACCCAAGCGATCGGATAAAATCCCAAACAGACCACACAGGAAAACGGTCTCATACTCCTCGTTCTAAGAATTCCTTGGCACTGAAGTGCCCGATCCCTTTAACTCAGGCTACTCTCCAGAAAAACACGGTACCAACCTCCCTTCTGTGGTTCCTTGTACTCAAGACGACGCGAAGCAGGAGAGACACAACGCTCTAAGATTACCACAGAACGAAAAACCTACTTTAACCAGGATCCATAAGACTCGCGTAACAGAAACGACCAAACTTTCCCTGCGGTTTGACACAACTCGCTTCTTGCCCAACGACAAAAGCACCAATACACTTCAAAAGGAAAAACGATCACTAGCAACCACCAAGTGGTCCACTCAAAAAGTAATCAACCCTACTGAGGAACACCTCAATGACACAATTCTCCACGAAGGTTTGCATTGAGTCATACACAACCTTCCACTCAAAGGACCACGATAAAGAGCACAATCATTGAGTGAGCTCAACCATAACATGAACCCAAGTGGCCCTCATCCAACAACTCAAACCCCAAAGCGTTAAAACCACTTTGGAAAGGATTCGACAACAACCAGAGAGTATTCATTTTAATTTCCTAAGCCAAAACGCAAAGGAAACACAAATCCCTTCACCACAACCAACACCAAAAATTATTCATTCTTTTCTTTTCATACTAGAAAGCAAGGGAAATCTCATTTCATGACATGAATGCACATTCTTCAAGAGCACTCCGGATTAGTCATATCTCCATATATGACTTTCTCACCGACCTGGCTCAACGACTCTTTTATCATTTAACATCTATACACGATGTCTTGTTTACTTTTCACCATTCATTCATCATATAACAACAATACCGAAAAGTCATTCACCAAAAGACTTCTCCCTCGGTATCACATGATTGAAATACACATAACACTGACGGTTGCGCTAAATCATATAGACTATGACGGCAACAGCGTTAACAACAAAACTCCACATCGTGTGAAAACCCATCATCCATTTAAAACTAACCTTGCAACACCTTGCAAAAACAAACTCAACCTTTTGGAACAGAACATCGACTCCAAAGTCAAACATCTGCACACACAACCGCCATAAATTTTATCAAAAGAGAGGGAAACTCAATCCCAAAAGAAAACTCCTCACTAACCAAATTCACTTATGAAACTTTCATAAAAACCAGAATTGTGAAACATCCGCACACCAAACACATTTTCCAAATGACTCCAACTCTAGCCAAACAGAGTTACACATCAAAGGCTTAACTCAAAAGTTTCCAACACAACCCTTTATGACCATCTGCTTCCTTTTAAAATTAATTCCAAAGATAATTCAGTGCGAACGCGAAAGGGCGCGATCGACTCAAAAACTTTTGGGGTGTAAATCCATACTCATAGCACCAACTAAACAAATTAGCCAAAACCAAATATTTGCACCAATTTCTATGAGTTTTAGGGAAACTCTGAAACACAGCATATGGAACATCTTGACCGAAAACCCTTCAACCAAAAGGGCAAACAACCGACCCAATCCAAAAGCTTTTGAACACAAGCTCAGCATAAAAAGAACCATCTCTAGTACTCCACTACGCTTTCCATTAAAGACTTCAATAATCACTATTTACTCCCTGAGAAGCCCCAACACAATTAAACCAAAAGCTTCACAACGAATTCTTCCTCTAGTTACCATTCCTAACACTTTTAATTAGGGTTTATGATGCTTATCAAAAATGCACCCAACCAATACTATATTGACATGATCCCCACAGATCACTGAATCATAATACTTCTTATTCTCTATTGGTGTATAGTACTTCAACAAATCTTTCAGCAAGATCAACATATAAATTTCAGACTTCCTATATATTCACGTCTCGACAACCGAACCTTATTCAGTTAAACAACGACTTCAACATGTAAATATTATCTCCACAGGGAAGAATTCGTAAGTGAGACTCTAAGTTATACTTTCATTAAGGATAAGACCATTTATCATATTAATTATCCAAAGCTCACTCCATCGCAACATGTTAACATTTTCCTCTATTTAACCATGATTTTCCAGCGAGTAATATAAACAGTTACCACCACTACTTAGTCATCAATAACAACAAATGGGCATGTTCATCAACCAACAACATTTCTTTTAGCTACTCTATTCAAAGGTGATAACAAAAACTACCACCACACAACATACTCTAACTATTAAAAATAGATTGAATACTAACATTAACACTGCCCTTAACAACATCATTAACAAAAAGTCTTATGTCTTCTCAATTGATATCAATACTAGCATTGTAGAGACACAACTGCATACTTCCAAATATACTAGTATTTTGCAACAACATAAATACAACTTTAATCAACTTCCAAATTAAAGCCACTAGTCAACACGATTAAATTTCTCTATTAATCCATTAGATTAGAGCATCTTTAAACAACCAACAAAGTTTCTTTAACAATAACAGCAGTCTACATCATCTTAATGTTTCAACTATGCATTAAGGTTTAAACTTTTAACATTAACAAGGATCATAAGCACTTTTAAAGCAAGGCAACAGATTCTAAGCATGTACTTTAGCACATTCAATCATTCTCGCTAAGAGTAAACTACAACACTAGTAGTCTAGTTATTTTCAAGCTAGAGGTAACACCATCATTGAATTGATTCAACTTACAAATTAACTTAACAATATGTCATCCCATAAACCACATTGGTACATGCTACATTATATGCTAAACAGCAATTCTTAATAAGGACAAACGATTTCTATCAAAAGACTACTGACTTTGTTTGCAGCATTTTAGTTTTAAAGCCCATCCCAAATTCATAAGGAAACTTGACTCTCAAAATTGCAATGAGACAAACCCAAACTTTGTCATGCAAAAGGAATTCTCCAAAACACTTTTCATTCTCAAAGACTCCCATAAAGGAAAATGGTTGAAAGACAATTTTCTTAACGGAAACCAAGCGACCAAGTAATCCATTTCAAATAAAACCTTAATCTCAAACCCCAAACTTTCACGAAACAAGAAGGATTTTTCAAAGATGATTTCTCAAACCAGTAAAATGACGAAATCAAACACCACTTACTCCTACAAAGCCACAAAACTTCAGCCCTGACAGCCAGGTCTGGCACAACTCCGCAAAAACTCTTTTAACCTTAGAGAAAGACAAACACATGAATAAATTGAATGCTTCTTCCCTATAAAACAATCAACAAACTAGGCATTAAAACTGGAAAGGCACCCAAAAGAAGCGCAACACTAGACTCCTCTTCTTCGTCTTCAACCAAGGAAGACAAACCCACACACCACATACGAAACAATCCGCGAAAATCCAATACCAAACACTTTTCTTTTGGTTTCCATCAACTAAAACCAAGAATACCAACCAAGAACGACCATAGAACGATAAAGAACATACGAAGGAATCCGCCACCAAACTCTTCTATTTGACTCCAGTCAACTACCCGATCTACGACAGAAAGGGTAAGCACTCTTCTCCTACAGGGATTAATAGTTCTTCGGTGATGGCGCTAACCGGCCACACCGTCAAACCTCACCCTTACTATGAACAAAAAGAGGTGACCGAAATCCTTCGGCACCACAACCCACTATATCACAAATAACAAGAACAATTCAATCATTTATCTCATAGACATAGCAACATACTATATCAAATATAGCATTTAGCAACAAGGCTTAAATACAACATTTAAGCGTAAACAACGATACCCATACCCTTCCTACTGTGCATCCATGTGTGTCCAATTTTAGATTAGTTATACCACTTTTGCAAGTTTTAATGTTGCTATCCTATGACAAAATTTTAGTAAAAACCTAAGCCATGTTTCTAAGTTATTCCACATCACATTTTAGTTGTACCCTATAGCATGACACTACAAATACATATTCCAAGGACCTACAGCCCGCTCTGATATCAACTGTAACACCCCGACATTTAATATGCCTGAATGCTACCAAACATAGCTAAACAACATCTAAATACCACAATTAAACATAAATTCCAGCAAAGGCGCACATGCTAAAAACCGAGATTTCGGCAGCATCTCCTTTGTTTTAACATGGTTTGAAGGAGCAACAACAGTATAGCACTATGGAATATCAGAGACAACTAAAAACAGCAATAATTAACGACTTAGCAACAATGTAAGTCTAGTTCCAAACATATAATGTCTCCAAGAGTCAAACGAACGAAAAGATTCTCATTTAGCAAAGCTAAGCCTTAAAGCAATGATCATCACACGCAATTTATTATCAAAAGAGTGAAGCTACGTGTGGAAGTGTGACTATTTCCCTTCCCCGCATGCCGAATTCATGGTACCTAAAAGAAAACAACATAAACACAAGCGTGAGTTCATCACTCAGCAAGCATAATGCAATGGACAACAAGAACAATAACATGGCAATAATGTCTCACATCATGTATATCATCTCATTCATGAACACATAACATTATCATCATCATTACGTATGCAATGCAATGCAATGTTCATGTCTCCTTGGAAACTCATACCGGTATGGTTGAGTACACACCCGTCGGTGTGCACCTCTCCCCCCTTCCATCCCGAAGATGGAGGGTGCCTACTCCTCGCTTCCAAACACCACGTGGATGGAATCACGATGTAGGACTTACTCAATGGGTCTCCTGATTAGTCATAACTTTCTCACCGACTTTACCCGGACTAGTTATGACTTTCTCACCGCCCGGGCCATGTAACATGCCATGTTTGCAATTATGCCAACATCATATTTAACTCGTACATTAACACATGGCATCATAACATAATAAACATGCTCATCATATCATTGGCAATCATTAAAGCATGGCAAGTGATCATATATCATGTAGTCAATTCCATCTATTCTCAACAAGCAACCTACAAATCGGTATCCATTACAACACACTTGCCTCAACCACGGGCAACGGATTGGCGGGAAGTCCAAGGCACTCCCGGGGTCGCACCACCTGCACATAGGTATCACACACTCACAATCATGCCCGCAAAATAGTACGCAAACCCTCATCTACCCGACATTGCCAACTACTCGCAAAACCTAAAAACAGAGGTTCTGTCCCGTCGGGACAGCAGCCTTCCAAAAGGCATAACTCGGGTTCTAAAACTCCGAATAAATTAAACGAGTACATCCTCGCGTAGCTTAGGAAATTTCCCAACTTTTTCTAGGTATAGGGAAAGACTGATTCGGACTCTAAAGTTGTTTAATCTACAAAATACCATTATCTATTCCAATCACGTCACAGATTTTAACACGCTCGGTAAAACAGCCATAACTTTCAAACGTCTGGGCAGAATTTAACGTTCTTTATATCCACGGAAAGATAACGAAATTATCTACAACTTCTTAAACGTCCGTACGACCATATTCCGAGTCTAATTTGGCGCAAAACTGAACCCTAGGTCGACTGCTCATGCTGCCCGAAACAGAGAACGTGGCAACTTCTAGATCTAATCCAATCTACTCAATTCCAGTACCACCAATTGATCTAAAAACATGATAAACACCCTTATAACAGTACCTAGACCAACCCCAAGGATTCCCATGGCCATACCTTTGCCCAACGCACGAAAACCCAATAGATCTCCTCCCGGTTCGCGCGATCTCCTTCCTCGCTCCAATCCCGCCAGATCTCCTCGTCGCGGAGCGCTCCAACGGATGGATCTTTGAGGTGTGGAGGTGGAGAACTGCCCTAGGGGCATCAAGGAAGGAGGAGAGGTGGTGGAGAGGTGGTGGAGCAATGGGGAGCAATGGGGGAGGTGGAGGCGCCACAAGGAGGAGGTGGGGAGGTGTGGGGGGCGGCTAGGACTTGTGGGGGCGCAAGGGCAGGGGGTGAACGCCTAAAGGGGCTGGGGGAGTCCCCCAACCAGGTCTCCTACTCCTATTAGGACTCAAACTCCATCCCACCAATGCCCATGACCCTTTCCTTTAGGCCCAAACTCCCCCGGAAAGGCCCAAAACCCCGGAAACGACCCGTAAACGGCCCGGAAACGCTATTAAGCCTCCTATCATATGGTTTTAACCTCCAATACCTTATTTCATAAAGTTTTTTGACCTTAAAATTCACGTTAAATAATGTCACACCATTCCGTATTGTCACAGCCGTTGAGCACGTCTAAAAGACTCAAATAGTAGCAAAAGGCTAAACTATCAAATAACCAAAACCCAAGTTATTTTGGGGGACTCCCTAGCTATATATAGGAGAAATAGGAGGCCAAAACCAGGCTAGGGGCATCCAGACCACATCCATGGCCAAGTAGGACTCGTATTCCTAGTTTGACTCGGATTTGGAAAGATGACCGAACTTGTTTTGCAGATTCCCGTTGACTCGTAAGGAATTTGGAGGTGGGGCTGGATCCGTTGGAAAGAGGACGTTGAAACCTTTCAAACTAGTACTCATAGACCTCTAACACCCTTGTGGATCAAAAGTTATGGTCATTTTAAGTTGGTGTTGTCTCGGAGGCCGAATCCGAGTTGAACTTTTGCATCGAAAGAATTGGCTTCATGCTTGACATTTGGGAGTCCTTTCTCCTTGGTTCCTAAGGACAATAAAATCATCACAAGGATTAAATAGCATTCCATTCATTAAATTATTTGTATGCAACCCGAGGAACGCATTCACCTGGCAATTGAATTGACGTGCACGAGCTCGAGTAATTGGCCCTTGTATTACATTGTTGGCTTCAATTGGGTTTGTAGGCATTGCCGTATCCATGGTAGTGATGTCCTCATCATCCTCCCCTTCTTGCATTTGAGTCGTCCTCAACTCAAGTTCATCATCTTCTCCGAAGTATGGCTTTAGATCTGATAATTGAGTTGACGGGCTCGAGCTCGAGTCAATGGTCCTTGAATCGACGAAGATGTAGAAGGATGGCCAAGGTGGGGGTCGATAAAGCCATTCATATGGAGCCATCATAGTAGATGTATACGAAGTAGAGGATGCCGTGAAGTGTCGCCAACTTAATAGTCCTGGCAAAGGTGGGGGCCGATGAAGCCATGCAGTTGATACAATTGCGGCAACACTTCGTGATGACTATATGTATCCACTGTTAGTTCTATCCATGATGAGCATGGTCTCATCAGGAGGACACCCTAGGGCAGCAAGGGGGTGGAGGAGAGGTGGTGGAGAGGTGGGGAGCAAAGGGGAGCAATGGGGGAGGTGGAGGCGCATGCAAGGGAGAGGGGGATGTGGGGGTGGCGGCTAGGGCAAGGAGGGAGAGGTGGGGGCGCCCAAGGGGCAGGGTGTGGGGTGCAAGGGGGCAGGGGGGAGGCCTTTTACCAGCCCCCCACACTTGTTCCTAATCCTAAATGGATTCCCACTCCATCCCACTAAAGCCCACAACCCCCTCTTTTAGGCCCAAACACCCCCGGGAAGGCCCAAAACCCCGAAAACGCTATTAACCTCCATAACCTATGGTTTTAACCTTAATTCCACATCTCATAATGTTTTTGACCTCATCATGCACCATTTATAAGGTTCCGACACTCCATGGTGACACATCACTTCATAAGGCCCAAAAACGCGAGTAAACCTCAAGCCGAAAGGTTTTATTCTCTAATTTCACATTTTATAATGTCACACCATACCGTAGTGTCACAAACACTTGGAACACATCATGCACTCCGGCCAACGACTGCGGTAACTCCAGCTGGTAAGCAACTTCGCCTCTGCGGCTCAAAATCTTAAATGGTCCGACATATCGCGGTGCGAGCTTCCCTTTGGCATGGAATCTCTTAACTCCTTGGAGGGGTGTAACTCTGAGATACACGAAATCTTCTGGTTCAAAGCTCAAGTCTCGACGATGGTTATCGGCTTAGCTTTTCTGTCTTGATTGTGCCATCTTCAGTCTTTCCCGGATCATGGCAATCTGCTCTTCAGCTTCTTGAAGAATGTCTGGCCCAAAGACACGGCGTTCACCTGTCTCATTCAAGTTCAACGGTGTTCGGCAAGGTCGACCGTATAGTGCCTCAAATGGTGACATCTGCAAACTGGCCTGGTAACTATTGTTGTAGCTGAACTCAGCATACGGCATACTTTTATCCCAAGAGGTAGCATAAGCTAATGCACAAGCTCTTAACATGTCCTCTAGAATCTGGTTAACTCTCTCGGTCTGTCCATCCGTCTGAGGGTGATAAGCTGTACTGAAATTCAAATGGGTCCCCATGGCTTCATGCAGCTTGTTCCAGAATCTCGAGGTAAACTGGGTACCTCTGTCCGATACGATCTTCTTCGGCACTCCATGCAAACAGACGATCCTGGTCATGTACAATTCTGCTAACTTATCTCCCGAGTAAGTGGTCTTTACCGGGATAAAATGGGCGACTTTAGTCAAGCGATCCACTATAACCCATATGGAGTCATATCCACCATGGGTTTTCGGCAAACCTGTAATGAAGACCATTCCGATTTCTTCCCACTTCCACTCAGGTATCTTCAACGGCTGTAGCAATCCTGCTGGTCTCTGATGCTTTACCTTGACTCTCTGGCATATGTCGCACAACGCAACATGCTCGGCAACTTCACGCTTCATGCTCGGCCACCAGAATCTTTCCTTCAAATCCTGATACATCTTAGCACTTCCTGGATGGATTGAATATTTGGAGTCATGGGCTTCCTCTAGTATCAATCGTTTCAGCTCCTTGTTTGGCACACAAATTCGATCCTCCATCTACAACGTGTCTTGCTCATCCAGCTTAAAGTCTTTTGCCTTGCCTTCATCCATTTTGGACTTAATCCTGCGGATATTGTCATCATCCTTCTGTCCTTCTCGAATCTGATCCTCCAGGGTAGGCTTCACTTCTGATGCGGCCAAGAATCCTTCTGGCACTACTTCAATCTGCATCTTCTGGAAATCCTTGCATAGCTCTTCCTAACTCGCGGCTATCAACATGTTCGCCGTATGGCTCTTCCTATTGAAGGCATCGGCCACCACATTGGCCTTCCCAGGATGGTAGTGGATTCCCACATTATAATCCTTGATCAGTTCCAACCATCTCCTCTGCCTCATGTTCAGGTCTAACTTGGTGAATATGTACTTAAGGCTCTTATGATCTGTATACACTTCACATCTGTTCCCGATCAAATAGTGACGCCATAACTTCAAAGCATGCACTATGGCAGCTAGCTCTAGGTCATGCGTCGGATAATTCTCCTCATGCGGCCTCAGCTGCCTCGACGCATATGCGACGACCTTCCCGTTCTGCATCAGCACACATCCAAGCCCTTGTCGCGATGCATCACAGTAAATATCAAAGCTTTGATTGACGTCTGGTAGAACTAACACTGGTGCTAATGTCAATCGCTTCTTCAACTCTTGAAAACCCTTCTCGCACTCTGGCGTCTAGGCAAACTTCTTCTCCTTCTTCAACAATTGCGTTAGGGGTCTCGCAATCGTCGAATCGTCGAAAAGCCTTCGATGAAGCGGCGGTAGTAACCTGCCATCCCAAGGAAACTACGAATCTGGGTCACGGTCTTCGGCTGTTCCCAATGTAACACAGCTTCTACCTTGCTTGGATCTACCGCAACTCCTTCTGCGGTCATTACATGTCCAAGGAATTCTACCTTGTCTTTCCAAAAATCGCACTTGCTGAACTTGGCGAAGAGTTGCTGTTCCCTCAGCTTTTCCAAAACTCGCCTCAGATGCTCTGCATGCTCTTCCTTTGTGTTGGAGTAGATGAGAATGTCATCTATGAACACAACGACAAACTTATCCAAGTACTCCATGAAAACCTTGTTCATCATATTCATGAAGTAAGCTGGTGCATTTGTCAGACCGAAGGACATAACAGTAAACTCGTAATGTCCATATCTTGACGAGAATGCGGTCTTCGAAATATCTTCCGATCGGATCTTCAGCTGGTGGTATCCCGATCTCAGATCAATCTTGGAGAAAACTCCGGCTCCTCTTAGCTGATCAAACAGGTCATTGATCCTGGGTAGCGGGTACTTATTCTTCACGGTGACTTCATTGAGTGCACGGTAGTCAATGCACATCCTGAAACTCCGATCCTTCTTCTTGACGAACAGAACTGGCGCTCCCCATGGCGACGAACTCGGTCTGATGAATACTTTCTCCATCAGCTCTTCAAGCTGTTTCTTCATCTCCACCAATTCTTCAGTGGACATCCGATATGGTCTCTTCGCTATCGGCGCTGTACCAGGTACAAGCTCTATCACAAGCTCTATGTCTCTGTCGGGCGGCATCCCAGGTAGGTCTTCAGAAAAAATATCTGGATACTCACTCACCATTGATACATCCTCTATGCTGATCGCCTTGGCGCTGTTAACCATCAACTGTCCATCTCTAACGGCAGTCGCTTGAAATTCCACTTTTCTTCCACACGGCTTTCAACTGATATGACTCTTCGTCCACAGTCTAGCACGACCTTGTGTTTGGACAACCAGTCCATTCCCAAAATAACATCTAAAGTCCGGGTTCCCAATATAATCAAGTTCGCTATGAACTCTACCCCATCTATTAGTATTCTCACCCCAGAACATCCTACTTGAGATCGGAGTTTTGACACAGGGGTTTGAACTATAAGCATGCACTTAAGATCCACAATCTCCAAATCATTCTTAGAAACAAAATATCGGGAAACAAACAAATGCGAAGCTCCGGAGTCAAACAAAAATGTTGTAGGTACTGAGTTGACAAGTATCTTACCCAGTATGATGTTTGTGGCATTCTGGAGTGCCTCTGCGGTCACGTGATTGACTCTGCCTCTCACCACGGTCTGGGGTGCAGCTCCTGGCTGTGCTGCTCCACGGTTTTCTCCTGGTGCAGGTGTCCTAGCCGGTGTGGATCCCAAGTGGAAGCGAACTGGGGTCACTCCTGCTATCTTCTTAGGGCGACTGTTGGAGAAATGCCCTGGCTCATTGCATGTATAGCAGCGCCTCACTGTGCCCTGCTGGTTGCTTGTAGCGGCGTTCCTGGCTGGGGCTGGGGTCTAGAAATTCTGATTCACAGGTCTCGGTGCTGGCGACGGTGTCCTCGCTGCACTCTGCGGTTGGAATCTGAAAAACTGATTCGGCGCAACCCGCAGACACTGCTGCGCTCCCTGACGTGACCCTTGTTGCTGCATTCTGCGCTTCCTGTTTTCATCCAACTCCTTGCGCTTGTCCTCAAGAATAAGCGCTTTGTTCACAAGCTCCTGGAAATCTAGGAAGGTGTGCGTGATCAGTCCAACCTGCAGTCGTGAGTTGAGTCCCTTCATAAAGCAAGACTGTCTAGCCTTATCTGTTGCTACATCTTCGGGCGCGTAGCGTGCAAGCTGTGTGAACTTGTTCAGGTATTCTGACACCGGTTGATTACCTTGCTTCAATGCCCTGAACTCTTCCTTCTAAAGGTCCATTATCCCTTCAGGCACGTGATACTGACGAAATGCGGCTGTAAACTCCTCTCAAGTGATATCCTGTGGATTCTCCCGCGTGGCACAAAAGTTCTCCCACCATTCAGCGGCGGTCCCTTCCAATTGATGAGAGGCGTAAAGCACCTTCTCATTTCCCATGCACTGGGCAATGTGTAACTTTGTTTCTATTGACCTTAGCCAATCATCCGCCTCCAGTGGATTGGCATTCCCAGAGAATGTGGACGGATGAGTCCTCATGAACTCCGACAACTTTGCTCCCTGTCGTTGTCCCTGATTTTCTTGGTTAGCGGCGGCCTGAGCAGTGATTTGCCGCATCTGCTGCATCATAGCATGCATCAACTGGGTTTGAGCGGCAAGAAAAGCTCCAAAGTTCTGCATGTCGACTGGCGGTGCTGGTTGGGGTGCAGGTGCTCCATCATTAGGGTTTCCAGCTGGACGAGAACCACTCCCATTGCCTCCAAGGTTTCCGCGGGTGTTCACCATCTGTTGATTGCTCCAAGGTTTAAGACAAGAGGGAAACAAGCATAGACATGTAGTAGAGTAACTTATGCGGGGAGGTGTAATTCAAAACCCAACTTTTTTAACTATAACATAATAATATCTTGGTATGGTTGCTTACAATGCCTAAGGGCCTGCAACGCATACTGCACACTCAACAAGCAATGAAAATCCAACGCCTCTAAGGGTGAATCTTTATTCTATAACGCGACTCGTCGAAGGAGTCCCAACTATAAGACCTGGGCTCACTCGTCCAGAAAACCTCCTCGGCCTGGGTGCGGTGGCATCGGCGCGAAACGATCACCATGCCCTGCAATTGTGGTAGTCGAAGAAGCGGTGTCCTCATTGAGATCTGACTCTGTGATGCCTTACAGCGTCAGAGCGATTCTAGGGTTCCTTTTCCTGGTTTTGTTTCGGGAGAGGAATGAAGGATTTGTCGGGGGATGAAATAATTGAAGTTTATCCGGCGTATTAATATTAAATTTGGAGTTGTCGGGCTAGAAACAGTGGGCCGAGGAAAACCTGGGCCTGGGCTGCGAATACCCTCCCCACCTCTCTCTCTTTTCCCCTAGTGGGCCGGCCCACCATATAAAAGGGGTGTCACCCCCCCAAAAGCCCTAGGGCGCCCCCCTTCCTCCCCTAGCAGCCACACCACCCCTCCTCTTCCTCCCCTTGCATGGTGGCTCAAGATCCACCGCGAAACGCGAAGGAGCAAGCGAGAAGAGGATCCGTGGAGGCGTGGAGGACGAGCAGATTTCCGTTTCGGGAATCGTCGCGCGTTTTTCGTGGGTTCTCAAGGGAGAACTCAAGGTAAAATTCCCAATCTTTTACCCCTGTTCTACCTATGGATTAGGAGTGTATTAGATCTGGTGGTGAGTGATTTAGATGGATCTTGATGGGGGAGAAGGTTAGATGTTCACGTGGTGCTGTTTTTGGAAGGGGAGATTGTGCAGCGCAGATTTTTTCGCATTTTATGTGGCATAGACAATTTTTCCTGCAAAAACCTATCACTAGAAAGTTGTGGATAACGTCGAGATCTAGCTTCTGTAATTTTTTCAGAATTTTTGGGGTGTGGGTCTGAGAGTTATCTCTGTTGCAAGATGACGGACAGAATCTGGAAACAGATTTTGTCCACTGTGTTGGACGTTTGTTTAGGCATTTTTAACTGTGGAATTGAAATTTGTGATCTTCATGAAAGTTGTAGATCTCGTCAATATCTATCTACTGTAATTTTTTTGTATTTTTATGATCTGTATAAAAAAAGATACGAAATTGTGAAGAGAGGGTGCTGCTGTTTGACCCGGACAGATTGGGGTTTTTGGCGCTTAAGAAGGGAACGGGGATTAGGAAGCGTGTGTTCGAGTTGTGTGATCATTTGTGATGTCGCTATGTACTAAAATAATACTTATACAGGTGGTGCCCCTTCTGGACGCAACTAGGTTCGTCATCCACGTTGGTAAAGGCAAGTGGAAGTAGCGGTCTTGCTAAACTATAACTCGCTATTTGTTTCGTCTTCAATATAAACCTTAATTGCAGCACACCTACATGGTTTAACTAATTGTTTATGAGATTACAATATCCTATCCTGCATTGTGATGTGGTTGTTTGGCTTTTGAATCATGAGTAAGAATGAAGAAAGATGTTGTTTGCAAGATGAATTGTGGAGATATTCTATCTCAATGATGTTCGCATTCTATCCATGTTATTTGATGGTATGCAAGCATGTGAATTCAGAGTGGGAAGTTATGAATGTATTTATGCATGAAGCATTAACTGCATAATCATGCATTGGAAGTTTGTCGACGCCTTGGCGTCTTGTGGCCGTGCGATACAACACCGTGTGTTCTGAGAAAGGGCACGGTGAGGAGGATCATGGCATAAGCATGTGCACAATCATATGCATTTTACTGAGGTTGTGTGGACTCTATAATGTGGTATTGGACATGAGGAATTTGGTATGCTAGTTTCTTGTGGCTGTGTTATTCGTTAGAAGTTGTTCCGCTTCTTGAGATTACCCAATCTCACCCCTTGTTATTTTGTTGTTTTCAGGTAGTTTTCACGAGTCGTAAGCTTGAAGGGTGCGCTTAGTAGCACAATCAACCCTCCGGGGTCATCACGAATCACATGGACTAGTGCATTTAATAATTCATTAGCTTGCTGAAATTTTATTAATCATAGACCTGTTGATGTCCTCTTTGGAGCTGTTTTACGTTTATGTTTGTTTTCTGGTTGATTTAGACTTGTTATCTCTAGTATTGATGCTTTTATGTTATTTCTGTTTATAATGGTTATTATGAATCTTGTTGTCGCTTCCGTTTTGTCCTAATTTTAGGACATATCTTTGTCAATTTTTCTTGTCTGACAGTTTAGATTTGTAGGGTGTTACTGATTGGTATCGAGGCGGTTTGTAGGTCCTTGGAATGTCTATTTTTAGTGTCATACTATAGGATACAACTAAAATGTGATGTGGAATAACTTAGAAACATGGCCTAGGTTTTAACTAAAATTTTGTCATAGGATAGCAACATTAAAACTTGTGTAAGTGGAATCACTAATTTAAAATTTGACACACATGGATGCATAGTAGGAAAGGGTATGGGTATCGTTGCCTTATGCTTAAAGGTTGAATTTAAGCTTTGTTGTTGAATGCTACTTTTGATGATGTATAATGCTATATTTATGATAGATTTGATTGAGTTGCTTCATTTGTGATAAAGTGTGGTTGTGGTGCCGAAGGATTTCGGTCACCTTTTGTTTGTAGTGAGGCTGTGGTTTGACGGTGTGGCCGGGTAGAGTCACCACCGAAGAACTATTATACCCCTCTAGGGAAAGAGTACTTATCCGTGTCTGTCGTAGATCGGGTAGTGACTGGAGTCAAATAGAAGAGGTTGGTGATGGATTCCTTCGGATGTTCTTTACCGTGCTGACGGTCGGTTTTGGTTGGTTTTCTGGGTATGTGGTTGGTTCGAAACCGAGGAAAATGCTTAGTTTTGAGCACTCGCTGATTTGTCCTTTTGGCGGTTTGTGGTTTTGTCTCCTTTGAGTAAAGACACAGAAGAAGAGTTCTACGTTGCGCGTCTTTTGGTCACAATTTTGCTTTGGCACCTGATTTATTGTGATGGACTGTCGTTGGGAGGAAATTTATGTGGTTGTTGTTTCCCCGATTTTTTTTTAAAAAAAGAAGGGGGTTGGAGTTTCTCCTGTTGCAGATCAAGCTGGATGGAGCTAAGTTTGAATCTTTATCGAAAAATTTTAGTTGGACATTTGGTCTTCCCTTTTGCATCCGTCTTCCTTTGTGGAAAGTGTAGGTTTTGGATTTCTTGAAGAGTTTTGGCTACTATGATTGGACATTTGAGGGTCGAGCTCTCTTGCATTTATGTTTGGATTTTGCTTTTCTTCCTTGCCTGAAAAGAAGAAATTTTTATTGGTGTTTGTTCTAGATCTAGAACTGTGTTTGTTTTTTTTAATGTTTGGGATTGCCTCCTGTTTGTCAAGGGTAGGTGACCCATGACGGTGTTTAGAAATTTTATGTCTGTGTTACGTAGTATGTAACAATGTGGTTTATGGAATGATGTACTTCTATGTTAATTTGTGAGTTGAATCAATTAAAATGTAATTGTTATCTTTAGCTTGAGATTAAATAAACTTCTAGTATTGTAGATTGCTCTATAGCGATAATGATTGAATGTGTTAATGTGCATGCTTAGGATTTATTGCATTATTTTAATGTGCCCTTGACCATGGACAATGTTTAAAGCTTTAAATCTTGATGCGTAGTTAGAACATTACGATGATGTAAACTACTGTGAAGGTAATAGAAAATTAGTGGGTTATTTAGAGACATTTTAATATAAGGTCGGTAGAACAATTTAATTGTAATGGTGGACTACCGATATTGTTAAAGAAACCATCTTTGGTTGTTTAAAGATGTTCTAATTTAATCGTGTTGGCTAGTGACTTTAACTTGGAAATTGATTAGAGTTGATATTTATGACGTTGCAAACTATTAGTAGATTCGGAAGTATGCGATATGCGTTCCAATAATGCTAGTATCGATATCAATTGGGAAGACATAAGTTTTTGCCATTGCCGTAAGAGCTTTGTGATGATTTCACCTATTCAGTTCACTTTTAAAAAAAAAGGCTGGAGTATGTCTTGGAGTGGCAATTTTGCTATAACCCGTGTATAGGGTAGCTAAAAAAAATTAAAAAATTTAAAAAAATTTAAATTTAATTTAGCGTTGTTGTTATAAGAGCTTTGGATGGCTTAAATTATTCAATCTATTTTACATAGTTGGAGTATGTTGTGTAGTGACAGTTTGTCATAGCCTATGGATAGGGTAACTAAAAGCAATGTTGTTGTTTTACAATTATGCCAATTATTGATATTGATGACTTAGTAGTGGTGGTAACTGATTAGATTAATTGTTGAAAACCTTTGTTAAAATGGTGGAAATTGTAACATGTTGTGATGGAGTGAACCAGGGATAGTTAGCATGACACGTGATTTTGTCCTTAATAAATGTATGTTTTAAACTTCTATTTATGATTGGTGCGTTGTTGAGATAATATTTACTTGTTGAGTCATCTTTTAGGTGAATAAATTTCCATTGTCGAGATGTTGACGCGTATGTGGTATGGAATTTATAGGTTCATCATGCTGAAAGACTTGTTGAAGCACTGCCTTTCAAATTTAGAATATGAGGATAAAGGTAAGGCTGCTCAGTGGGGATCTTTATTAGGTAGTGTTGGTTGGATGTGTTTTTGATAAGCACTGTGAACTTTATTTATAATAGTGGAAAAAGTAATAAGAGTAAGAATATGTTGTGTAGTTGTTGTTAAATCTGATGGGCCTTCTAAATGAGTAAATAGGGAATATTGAAATCTAAATGGTAAGGGTAGTGGAATGCTATAGATGGCTGGAGTTATGCTGAACTTTTGTTTAAAAATTCATATGGATTGGTTTGTTTGTTTGATATTTGGGTTCAATACTTTCGGTCAAAGTATTCTTTGTCTTGTGTTTGAGTTTCCTAAACTTAGAATGATTATGCCAAATGTGGGTTAATTTGAGGCTTAAAACAAGGATAAAAATGATTAACCTTGAAGTAATTTGTGGAGATTTTGGAATGTTATTCTATTAAATATCGTCATTCATTCATCTTTGATAAGAAAACTAGCTTAAGTTATGAATCGACATTTATGCTCAAGGATGTATGCTTTGACTGTGGTCCGTAGTTTTCAAGGTCGAGTTATCGGTTGCATTGTTGATCAAAAGAAGTAGCTAATCCAATGTAAGATTTGGAACTTCATGATCTGGAAATATTTGTATTTCTATTTTGGGCTAGAGTTGTGTTGTGGTGTGAGGTGTTTGACATTTTTGTTTAAGAGACGATTCTTACGGTTGTGACATGAATGATATTCGTGGTTGAAACAATTTTTCTGTTGGGAAGTGAGTTTGGTTCCTTTTTAAGGAAAAAGAGATGGTGGTTGTGTGGAAGCATTTAATTCCTTGATCGGTTTCTTTTTACGAATGGCTTGGCCTTGGATAAAAGTGAGATGATTTGTTTTGGTAAAAGTGAAATGCATTTGCGAGAAGACTTTCGCGGTGTTTCTCTTTTGAATAGAGCTTCTCCCCGAAGAAAATTGTTTTGGTGTTTTTGGTTCTATGTAGTTACTCTTCCAAGTTGAGTTACAGTGTATGTGAATTTCAGCCCTTTGGTTTAAAGATGGTGATTGTCGTTCGTTGTGTTAGTGAGAATTAAGATTTCTTTTACGTTCAAGCTTGGGGTAAGAAAATGAATGTTTATGTTATGGTTGAGTATATTCAAGGATTGTACTCCTTGCCCTGGTCCTTGGGTGGAAGAATGTGAAGGCGAAACCTTCTTACAAGGGAAAACTAGTGTGGGTCGCTGATCGTAAGTAGTTTAAAAGTGAAGAGTAAAGGAAGGTTGTGTATGACTCAATTCAAACTTTTTTTGGAGAATTGTTTTCATTGATGTGTTCCTGGGTGGGGTTGCTTAATTTAGTAGTGGACAACTTGGAAGTTGCAGGTAATTACATTAATTTTTTGGAACTTTTGTCGCTGGGTTCGAGCGAGTTTGTGTCAACCGTAGTGATTCTGTTCGGTTGTTATTGTTTCTGCCGATTTACGGACCCTGGTTGTAAAGTAGGCTATCTCTGTCGTTGGTAAGGGTGGATATTGGTTCTTTTTGTAAAAGATCAATCACTTGTAGGAGATAGGAGTTTGTGTTTGGGTTGATTTAGAGACTTACCTAGAGCGTTGTGTCTCACATGGTTCGCGTCGTCCAGAATGCGACGAACTGTGGTAGAGGAGTTGAGATTGGAATGCGGAGTTTCGCGATCGGGTTGAAGAGAGAAGTGGGAGTTGAGATTCCAGATCGATACCAGATTCACCTAATAGGTGTCCTTTATTTAATAGGGGAATAGTTCGTGTTAGTGTCCAATGAAAGATTTGTGGACCAATTAGTCTGAGCGGGATGCAACTTGGGAACTTGAGGACCAGATGCGGAAGAAGTATCCTACACTCTTTGAGGATGCTGAAGGTAAAGTGTTGATTACCATTTTTCCTTCCTTTTTTTAAGGTTCCGTAGCAAAGAGGAGTAGATTCGGGGACGAATCCTTTTAAGGAGGGGAGAATGTGATGCCTTAGAGCGTCAGAGCGATTCTAGGGTTCTTTTTCCTGGTTTTGTTTCGGGAGAGGAATGAAGGATTTGTCGGGGGATGAAATAATTGAAGTTTATCCGGCGTATTAATATTAAATTTGGAGTTGTCGGGCTAGAAACAGTGGGCCGAGGAAAACCTGGGCCTGGGCTGCGAATCCCCTCCCCCCCGCTCTCTCTTTTCCCCTAGTGGGGCGGCCCCCCCGAGAAAAGGGGTGTCACCCCCCCAAAAGCCCTAGGGCGCCCCCCTTCCTCCCCTAGCAGCCACACCACCCCTCCTCTTCCTCCCCTTGCGTGGTGGCTCAAGATCCACCGCGAAACGCGAAGGAGCAAGCGAGAAGAGGATCCGTGGAGGCGTGGAGGACGAGCAGATTTCCGTTTCGGGAATCGTCGCGCGTTTTTCGTGGGTTCTCAAGGGAGAACTCAAGGTAAAATTCCCAATATTTTACCCCTGTTCTACCTATGGATTAGGAGTGTATTAGATCTGGTGGTGAGTGATTTAGATGGATCTTGATGGGGGAGAAGGTTAGATGTTCACGTGGTGCTGTTTTTGGAAGGGGAGATTGTGCAGCGCGGATTGTTTCGCGTTTTATGTGGCATAGACGATTTTTCCTGCAAAAACCTATAACTATAAAGTTGTGGATAACGTCGAGATCTAGCTTCTGTAATTTTTTCAGAATTTTTGGAGCGTGGGTCTGAGAGTTATCTCTGTTGCAAGATGACGGACAGAATCTGGAAACAGATTTTGTCCACTGTGTTGGACGTTTGTTTAGGCATTTTTAACTGTGGAATTGAAATTTGTGATCTTCATGAAAGTTGTAGATCTCGTCAATATCTATCTACTGTAATTTTTTTGTATTTTTATGATATGTATAAAAAAAGATACGAAATTGTGAAGAGAGGGTGCTGCTGTTTGACCCGGACAGATTGGGGTTTTTGGCGCTTAAGAAGGGAACGGGGATTAGGAAGCGTGTGTTCGAGTTGTGTGATCATTTGTGATGTCGCTATGTACTGAAATAATACTTATACAGGTGGTGCCCCTTCTGGACGCAACTAGGTTCGTCATCCACGTTGGTAAAGGCAAGTGGAAGTAGCGGTCTTGCTAAACTATAACTCGCTATTTGTTTCGTCTTCAATATAAACCTTAATTGCAGCACGCCTACATGGTTTAACTAATTGTTTATGAGATTACAATATCCTATCCTGCATTGTGATGTGGTTGTTTGGCTTTTGAATCATGAGTAAGAATGAAGAAAGATGTTGTTTGCAAGATGAATTGTGGAGATATTCTATCTCAATGATGTTCGCATTCTATCCATGTTATTTGATGGTATGCAAGCATGTGAATTCAGAGTGGGAAGTTATGAATGTATTTATGCATGAAGCATTAACTGCATAATCATGCATTGGAAGTTTGTCGACGCTTGGCGGCGCGATCGTGCAGTACAACACCGTGTGTTCTGAGAAAGGGCACGGTGAGGAGGATCATGGCATAAGCATGTGCACAATCATATGCATTTTACTGAGGTTGTGTGGACTCTATAATGTGGTATTGGACATGAGGAATTTGGTATGCTAGTTTTCTGTGGCTGTGTTATTCGTTAGAAGTTGTTCCGCTTCGAGATTACCCAATCTCACCCCTTGTTATTTTGTTGTTTTCAGGTAGTTCTCGCGAGTCGTAAGCTTGAAGGGTGGGCTTAGTAGCACAATCAACCCTCCGGGGTCATCACGAATCACATGGACTAGTGCATTTAATAATTCATTAGCTTGCTGAAATTTTATTAATCATAGACCTGTTGATGTCCTCTTTGGAGCTGTTTTACGTTTATGTTTGTTTTCTGGTTGATTTAGACTTGTTATCTCTAGTATTGATGCTTTTATGTTATTTCTGTTTATAATGGTTATTATGAATCTTGTTGTCGCTTCCGTTTTGTCCTAATTTTAGGAGAGATGCTGTCGAATTTTTCTTGTACGACAGTTTAGATTTGTAGGGTGTTACAGACTCCTCCGGGTCCGGCTCATGTAGCTCGAGTATTGGCTCTGGTCCCGGCCCATACAATGCCATCTCCAACTCGTCAATCCTTCGCAGAAGGTGGGACACATGCTCTTGAGCCTCCCGCCATTGATTCTTCTCTATCGTGACCTCCTCGCGAGCCTTCTGTAGCTCCCGGTTCGTATCATCGAGCACATCCTCCTGAGTGATGAGAAGTCGTGCCAGCTGTGTAACCGTGGCATTCTCATCCCGAATCAGCTTCGGGTCAAGAAGGTTGTTGTTGTGTGGGTGGTAGCGGTACACTGCGCCCTTCAGCTCGCTGGCGTAGATGCGGGTGATGTGTCGCATTGCTCGTCGTGATACCTCCTGAATTTCCATCTGCATTGTCGACCTCCTGGCGGTGCAGTATATCGGACGGTTGCCCTTGCCCTTCTTCCTGGCATGTACCGTGATCTTCACATCACAAGCCTTAATCAGTCCCACTCATCTGATGACGTTCACTTGGTATTGCGGCTTCTCAAAACCTTCGAAAAACTGCAGCATACACCAAAGTTCCTCGGCGTGGCCAACCTCAAGATCGACGTAGTTGATCTCTCCCTCCATCTGTCACAAAATGCTCACGTAAGAACAGATTTCCAATTGTGATGAGGGTAAGGAAAAATTCAGCAAGGGGGTAAGAAAAGAGGGAAGGGGATAAGTCGAGAATTCATTCACTATCCTAACAAATTTTAATTTTGGAAAATAGGTTTTATCCTCACTACGACCATTGTAACTATGGGTTGAGCCTACAGTCAGTATGGCTCTGATACCACCTCTGTTGGGACCCGAATTTGCAAATCCGGACCCTCTGTGTATTCAGCACTAGTCCAGGATCACGCTAGTGCACACAGTCTCAACATTGGTAAATATCACAATCATACCACTCGATAATAATAAAGTACTTTAATTAGATAATCAAACTAGTTGCTTGACCTTAAGGTCAAGTTACAAATATACGCCTTGCAGGGCGAAACTTATTAAAAGAGAAATAATAGCAGCGGAAAAAGTAAGATAACATCGTGGCGCCATCCAGTATACCACATGCAACTGACTGGGCTCGCTCCCAAGTTAGACGGTTCCTCTTGGAGCTCCTCCTCCAAAGCTGGTGTAGACTCTTCCTCAACTGGTATTGTATTATGGCAAGGGTGAGTACTTGGTACTCAGCAAGTTATGCACAGAATGCAGCTAATATACTACATGCATGGCATAATACAAAGGAATAGCTCAAGGTATATTTGCAGTAAACAGCATTTAACAAGTATCATAAGTAGATTCGAAAGCAGTAGAAACAAGTATAACATCAATAACTTCTCCAGGAGTTAAATAAACATCTTCCCCATTCCTAGTCCACATTTTCATCAACATCATCTATTAACCTAACCAACCTTCCAAGTCCAAGTTATTTTCACGAAAGTCTAACCCTTGACTGTAATCCCCGAGCAATGTCCAATACCGCGGACACGGCTATTCGAATAGATTTTTCACTCTGCAGAGGTTATGCACTTTACAACAAGATACAGCCAAACACCACAAAGGCGAGTGGTCGTAACAAAGCCTTTCGGAAACGGCTAACTACGCAAGTGAACCTTTCCGATTTTTGCCCTACACCATCCCTTCCCTTAACAAAGGCGAAGTATGGGACCGACATACCGTTGGACGGGTACCATGCCATCGCATCGGTACGCTCCCCCTTCAAGCTACACAAAGGGTGTAGTTGACACCCGAGGTATCACATGCAAGTTATTAATAACTTACTCAACTAGGACCGTCCCATTCCGGTCATGTGGTTGCACGATTAACTCGGTTCAAAGGCTTGCAAGGTTAAGTCCTTAGGTTGACCAGGGCAAGACTACCCAAAGAACCAAACCATCACTCCCGATGCCACAACTGGCCCACCCGATCATTTCTTGCCACATGCCCCGGTCCAAATCTATTTATCAAAACCCCAGTTGATTACCATGCACCACGTGCCATCAACATCACAACACATGATACCCTTTTCCAAAACAGGTTCAATATATCATTACGTCAATATTAACATTTGGTTGTCCAAAACCATGTCATGAGCACGTAGCAGGTTTAAGCAATATACTACAACGATATAAATCCCCATGTCGGCAATTTAATAATGTCCAACTATTTAATCCTCAACTAGGGTGACAAAGGGTTCATGGCATAGAATTCTTTATGTCAAGGTGGCATACATCAACTAGACAATTAACTAATCTCCCAAAATTAATTAAAGCATTTTCTAATTGAACTAGCATGCAATAATTTAAATCAAATTAATTTCAAAATGGGATCAACATGGTAAAAGCACAACTTGCCTTCAAAAAGCACTTGATCTTGGTCCTGAGCTGGCTCTTGGGTCAACACTTCACCTTCGAAGCCTTCGGGCACTTCAACGTCTACTTGTAATGCGTGCAAATAGCAATAAATGAATAAAACAGTAAACAAAAGTGTCCAAACATCCAAATGAAGTCCATAAACATCGAGAGCATAATTTTATGAATTTTTAGGAATTTGAATCTGCGAAATCGGAGTTAAAACACAAAAGTTACAAGCGTTTAAAGTTTAAATAGTCAATTAAATAATATTACAGAGAAAAACTTTGGTCCAAAACTTAAATAAAATTTACCATTGGGTAGAACTCAATTTTATACAAATTTAGAAATTTGAATCACTCAAATCAGAGTTAAATTGCAAAAGTTATAAGCGTTTGAATTTTGAAATCATATTTGAATTCATTAAACCGAATTAAATAAATTATTTCTTTTTCGGAAAATGATTTATTGCGCCAGCAGTGACACGTGTCAGCACTGGATTGGTCCACTTGGACTCACCGACGTCAGCGCCGACTGTCGGGACCCGAATTTGCAAATCCGGACCCTTTGTGTATTCAGCACTAGTCTAGGAACGCGCTAGTGCACACAGTCTTAACATCGGTAAATATCACAATCATACCACTCGATACTAATAAAGTATTTTAATTAAATAATCAAACTGGTTACTCGACCTTATGGTCAAGTTACAAATATACGCCTCGCAGGGCGAAACTTATTAAGAGAGAAATAATAGCAGCGGAAAAATAAGATAACTTCGTGGCGCCATCCAGTATACCACAGGCAACTGACTGGGCTCGCTCCCTAAGTAGACGGTTCCTCTTGGAGCTCCTCCTCCAAAGCTGGTGTAGTCTCCTCTTCAACTGGTGTTGTATTGTGGCAAGGGTGAGTACTTGGTACTCAACAAGTCATGCACAGAATGCAGCTAATATACTACATGCATGGCATAATACAAAGGAGTGGCTCAATGTATTTTTGCAGTAAACAGCATTTAACAAGTATCATAAGTAGATTCGAAAGCAGTAGTAACAAGTAAAGCATAGATAACTTTTCAAGGAGTTTAATAAACATCTTTCCCATCCTAGTCCACATTAATGTCATTTGTAAACCAAACCCAACCCTTCAGGTCCAAGTTATTTTCAAGAAAGTCTAACCCTTGACTGTAATTCCCGAGCGATGTCCATTACCGCGGACACGGCTATTCGAATAGATTCTACACTCTGCAGAGGTTATGCACTTTACCCACAAGATACAGTCAAACACCACAAAGGCGAGTTCCCGTAACAAAGTCTTTCGGAAACTTTTAACAATACAAGTGGTCCTCCCCGGTTATTGCACACTAACCCTTCCCTTAGCTAAGGCGAAGTTTAGGCCAATCAACCGTTAGATGGGTATCTGGCCTCGGCCAGATGCGCTCCCAGTACAACTTACACAAAGGGTGTAGTTGACCTTCTTGAGGTCCCACAGTGCGTTATTAGCAACTTAGTCAACTAGGTCCGTCCCATTCTGAGACATGTGGTTGCACGTTAGACCCAGTTCAAAGGCTTGCAAGGTGAAGTCCTTAGGGTGACCAGGGCAAGACTACCCGAAGAACCAAACCAACATTCCCAATGCCACAACTGGCCCACCTGATTATTCTTGCCACATGCCCCGGTCGAAAAACTATTTATCAAACCCCAGTTGATTACCATGCACCACGTGCCATCAACATCACATGATACCTTTCCAAAACAGGTTCAATATATCATTAAGTCAATATTAACATTTGATTGTCCAAAATCATGTCATGAGCACGAAAGGTGTCTAAGCAAAGATACTACAACGGTCTAAAACCCATGTTAGCAATTTAATAATGTCCAACTAGCAATCCACAACTAGGGTGACAAGGGTCATGGCACATATTTAAATAATCAAGGTGTCATACAGCAAATTGGTATTTATCTAATCCCCCATATTTAAATAAAGTATTTTCTAATTGAACTAGCATGCAATAGGTTAAATCAAAATAGGTTTCAAAATAGGATCAACATGGTCAAAGCACAACTTGCCTGCAAAAAGTACTTGTTCTTGGTCTTGAGTTGGATCCTGAGTCAACACTTCTCCTTCGAATCCCTCCGGCACTTCAACGTCTACCCGTAAAGCATGCAAATAGCAATACACAAATAAACAATAGGCAAAAGCATCCCAAAACTCCAAATAAAATCCATAAACAGAGAGAACACAATTTTATGAATTTTTAGGAACTGGAATCGTTCAAATCAGAGTTAAAATGCAAAAGTTATAATTATTTAAAGTTTAAATAATCAATTAAATAATATTACAGAGAAAAACATTAGTCCAAAAATTAAATAAAATTCATAACTAGGTAGATCTCAATTTTATACAAATTTAGAAATTTGAATCACTCAAATCAGAGTTGAAACGCAAAAGTTATAAGCGTTTGAAGTTTGAAACAAAATCTGAAATCATTATTTCGAATTAATAAATCATTTTCTTTTTCGGAAATTAATTATTGCGTCAGTCAGTGACACGCGTCGGTTCCTGATTGGCTGGCTGACGTCAGCCGGTCCATGGACGTGGCCCATGGTTTGGCTCGGGTCTACCGTGGACTCGGTCCACGGCTCCACGTGTCGCTGACAGGTGGGACCACTCGGGTGACGTCATTGCTGACGTCAGCGGGGCTCAGCCCACGGTGGCGGCAGTGGGACCCCTGGTAGCGTCATTCTTGACATCGGCGCTCGGTGGGACGGCGTGACATCTTGGGCGTCTTTGGCGTCATGGTGCGGTTCGGTAGCGTCAGCGACTGCGGGCCCGCGTGTCGATCCGCAGCAGTCTTGTGCGGCTAGCTGCGGCCGCGATCGGCCTTCCGACGGCGTGGCGCAATCTCGGCCGTTGGTTTGAAAATCAACGGCCCAGATTAGATCTGGCTCTCACGCGCTTGGGTTAACGCGTTTGATCTGGATCGTTGGATCTAGATCCAACGGTCGAGATCGGATCTGGGGTTTTGGATTGGGATCTCACCGTGAGTTGACGTGGCGTGATCTGGGCCCTTGGATGAAGATCCGACGGCTGAGGGAGCTCGAGGTCCGGCGATGGCGAGCGGCGGTGCTGGATCACCGGCGCGGGGGACGATGACCTAGCCGACGGCGTTTCGGGCGCGCTCCGGCGAGGTGAGAGGTCTCCTTCGACGCGACTTGACCTCCCGGTTCTGGATCTGACCTCAACGGCGGCGGAGGACGACGGAGATGGCGGTAATCGGCGAAAAACTACGGCAGAACGCTACGGCAACTTCGTCGAGCGATTGCGGCTAGACGGCGGCGGCTCAGGCGACGTTGTCTAGGGCTACGGGTGCGCACGGAAGTCGGCGTCACGGCACGGGTGGCGGCGCATTAAATAGGGCCCTCGGCGTCCGTGAAACGCACGGAAACCGAGGTCCTCTCCGTTGCGGCGGCGGAGTCCGGCGGCGTCTCGGATTGGGTGACGTGGCACGCGCACAGCCGTTGGATTGAGATCCAACGGTGCGTGAGTTTGGGCTCGGGTCGGACTCGGACGAGCTGGCTGGCTCGGTCGGACTCGGGCTCGGTGACGTGGCTCAATCGTCGCCGTTGGATCTGAATCCAACGGTCACGCGGTTAGGGCTCGGCCGAGCGGGTTCGGTCGAGTCACGTGGCTCGGGTCGGACTCGAGTCTAACTCGGACTCGGGTCCGGTCGGATGAACAGTACTCGACCCGACTTGATTTAATTAATCCAATTAAATTCTCAAAAATTCAATTAAATCATTAAAAATAGCAAAATACTAAGAAAAATTCTAGAAAAATTCTGGAAAATATTTTGGAACATTTTGGACTCAAATAAAATATTTCCAATAAAACTTTATTTGCAAAGTTTAATTCTTTAATTATTTCAAAATGGAATAAATTCAAATAAATTCCAAATAAATCCAAATAAATCCCAGAAAATTCCAAAAATTCACCAAAGTGCCAAATCACACATGAATTTAAGAAAAGCAAAATTTTGGGGTGTTACACCGGCCGAACCCACCGATGACGTCAGCATGACGTCATCGGCCGCGTGGCACCACCCGGGTGCTGCCACGTGTCCTGGTCCATGGACATGGCCCACGCGCGGCTCGGGTCCACGGTGGATCCGGAGCATGGCTCCACATGTCACTGACATGTGGGCCAATCCTGTCAGCGGCCCAGTCTCACGCCAGCGCGGGCGCGACTGACACGGGGCCCCACTAACACGCGGGCCCCGCGTGTTAGAGACACGTACCCACACGCGGGCGCTGACCGCGCTGACTGCGACGGTCAGCCTCCCGACCACGTGGCGCGATCTGGACCGTTGATCTAAAAATCAACGGTTCCGATTAGATCCAATGCCGCACGTTGCGATACAACGCGGCTAATCTGGGCCGTTCGATTCGGATCGGACGGTCCAGATTGGATCGGGTTTTCGCCTCACTAAGGGTGGCATGGCATGTCCCGGCGCGCGACACGTGGCGCGCCCTATGCCGTTGGATCTAGATCCAACTGTTGGGATTGAATCTAAAACCGTAACGTGGATTCGCTACGGGGTGACGTGGACGAACGTGGGCCGTTGGATCTTGATCCAACAGTCCAGATCTAATCTGGTTTCTACGGGTCCTGGGGAAACGTGGTCGGTCGGATCTTGATCGGACGGCTGTGCGGGCTCGAGGGCGTCAATGGCGCGCGGCAGCGGTGGCTTGGCCGGAGAGGAGGAAGACGACCAACACGCCGGCGTTTGCTGGCTTCTTCGGCGAAGTGAGTTCTCCCTTCGGATGCGCCACCGGGGTCCGTGGATCGGGCTCAGCCGCGGCGGCGAGCGACGGACGGCGGCGGAATTCGGAGTTAACCGCGGCGAAAGGCTTCTGCAACTATGGCGAGCTCGTGCAGCCGAACAGCGGCGGCTCAGGCGTGAAGGATTAGGGGTACGGGTGCGCACGGGAGTCGGCTTCTCGGTGGCGGCGGCGGTGGTATAAATAGTGGCCTCGGCTTTCGTGAAAAGCGCGGAGACCGAGGCCCACACGCGGGCGGTGGCAGAGTCCGGCGAGGACTCGGATTAGGTGACGTGGCTCCACGCGGGCCGTTGGACCTCGATCCAACGGTTGCGGGGTTTGGGCTCGGGTCCGGCTCGGGTGACGTGGTTGGCTCGGTCGGACTCGGGTTCGGGCGACGTGGTTCAACCTCACCCCTTGGATCGTGATCCAACGCTTGTGACGTTAGGGTTTCGGCCGACTGGGATCGGCTCGACCGGGTCACGCAGTCGGGTTCGGGTCGGACTCGGACTCGAGTCTGACTCGGGCTCGGTCGCATGAACAGTAAAAACAACTCGGTTTTTCCAGCGATTAAATAATCAATTAATTCGTAGAAAATTCAAATAAATCCAGAAAAATAGCAAAATACTCAGAAAAATCCCAGAAAAATTAGGGAAAATACTTTAGGCCATTTGGGACTCAAATAAAATATTTCAAACAAAATTTTATTTGCAACTTTGGATTCTTTAATTATTTCAAAAGGGAATAAATTTAAATTAAGTCCAAATAAATCCAAATAAATTCCAGAAAATTCCAAAAATTCACTAGAGTGTAAAATAACATCTAATTTCAAGAAAAGCAAAAATTGCGGTGTTACAAGGCCCAAGGGGGCATGGTGCTGGCGCAAGCAGCCCCCCTTGCTGTCCTACTCCCCCTCATGGGCCAAAGGCTCCCCCTTTTGGCCCAGGTGGGATTCCCCCTAAAGCCCAACTCACCTTGGAAAGGCCCAATCTCTCGAATTTGGCCCGAAAACGCGATTAAACTCCATAGCGTAAAGTTTTAACATCCGTTTTCACATTTTATAATGTTTTGACCTCAACATTCACATTTTATAAGATTACGACACTCCGTCGTGTCACATTTATTGGTTTTGTAAATATATTAGAATAGAAATTAGTGATCAAAGTTTTGTTTTAGAGACCGTGTCGATATTCAAAACAACTACTCCCTCCGGTCTTCAAAAAGATGGTGTTTTGGACATCCACATGGTCTGTAAAACACAACTTTGACTGCTAATTTTTATTATAATAAATTTATAAAATTCAATAAAATTATAATATTATAAAAATACTAAAACCTCTAGGTTTATAATATATTTATAAAATTCACTATGTCCAAGACGACACCTTTTAAAGGCGGGAGGGAGTTCTATTTGTGACGGGAGTGAGAAATATCTTCCACTGCTTGACTCAATTGAACAACAAAACAAAAAACAGTGGCAAGGTAAAGGATCTTACACTTTCTTTAGCTGCAGCCTTGGCAAGAACTCCAGCACCCATCTCGACCTCTTGCAAGCCAACAACCACCAACCCAACATCAGATGATGCATTACCAAAACACAACCAAAGAGATTCAGGAGATGCTTTCTCCTGCCCAACACTCCAAGTTCGAACCAGTATTTCAATGTTCTCTAGCCTTGTATATGACAACTTCCTGTTTGCCAATTCAATTCGCAGAATATCATCTACCGGGCCAGGGGAAGTTAGAGGCCATCCTCGAATACCACACGATAATCGAACCGTTTGTGCAACCTGACCAAATTGTTCCATCCATTGCTTGAGCCACTGCTTCTTTTCGACGGTTATCTTCAACAAATGTCCCTTTTGTTGCAACTCTGCGTCTTTGCATCAATTTGCCCCCATCAAGGCATTCCTAGATTTACGGAAAAATGTGAAAGAACCTTGTGGGTTCTCCTTCTCTGTGGGTTTTACTTTGATCTCTTCCTTTATAAATTGTTGCATCACTTGGTGCCTCTAGGCAGTGACTCCACTTGGCCATCCATGCGAGAATACTTTTAATGACTCCTTGTCCGAGCATCCTCAGAGAAAACATATCAGAAAAATTAGTTCCAATCGGACTTGAGGAAACTGATGCAATTCATCTATATTTATGAAAGCATACCAAAGGTCAATATATGCTCTTTCAACCAGCAAAGCAGCCATATGTTTTTCTTCTTGAGTTAGCAAGAGGGACTTAGCAATGGCGTCCCAAGGCCATGCCTTTATAACACCCCCTTCAGAGCTTGACCATATTTCACTTGTTTCAAAGCGATTGAAATGAAACATCATTTTGGGACAACTTTTCACCTCTTTTTAATCTACATCTAGATGTTCAACTCTTATGTGAAATGACAGAGATGCATGAATGTCAAACAACAAAGAACTAGTCATCCAGCCATTGACAGTGATTGAATGCAAAACGAAAGCAACAAAATAAAGCTGACAAATAATTTTTGTTGCAAAATAAACTGCAGATTTTTTTTTAAAAAAAACAATTAAATAGAAACTGGTGATGGAACCGATGAGGTTGACACGAAGATGAAGACTCTGGAGTTGGGAGGAAAACTGATACAATGTGAAGCGGTAGAAGAGGAAAACTGACGAAAGGGAGTGCTGTGAAAAGTTTTAAAAATATTATGAGTGGGCAAATTCGTAATTAACTACTAATTGCAATTAGTGGACAAAGGGTGGAAGTTGTATATGTTAGAGAGGTGTCTCTTCAAAACACCCTTTCATTCTCTATATAAAGGAGCATTGTCCATTGTAATCAGTGGTTGAAGAATTAATAGAGTTACTTCATAATCTCTCTATTCTCTCTTACTCTATGCATAGATTGAACAACTACAAATTCAACAATGTTTTACTTCAACATGTTATCAGCACCTTTGCTCGAGCAGGTTGTTCTAATCCTTAATTGTTGTCCTAATTACAACGGTAAGCACTATCCCTCTTGTTGAGATGCTCCTGATTTGATTATTAATAAAATTGTGTCATTATGGTTCTAATTGCTACACATTAATTGTAACACCCCAGCATCTATTATGCCTGAATGTTACCAAACAAAGACTAAACCACATCTAGATACCACAAATTAAAGTAAATTATAGCAAAGACACAAATGCTAAAACCGAAAATTTCGGCAGCATCTCGTTTGTTTTATCATGAATTGAAGCAATAGCCATAGCAGGGCAAGTATTATCATAACATAAGACATCTAAAACAACAACATAATGGATATAGCACCAACATAAGACCAAATATCAAGTTCAACAACTCCTTAAACTAATACGAAGCAAATAATGATCACAAGCGCACCATTTAATCCATACACAAAATTTCATGGCACTATTATTATAATCATAATTCAAATTGATAAAATTGCCTATAGGTGTGGAGCTACATGAAGATGTGTAGCTAATGCCCCCTTTCCACATGCCGATTTCATGGTACCAAAAAACAACATAAACACAAGCGTGATTTCAACACTCAGCAAGCATATCGCAATAGGTCATAAAGAATAAAACAAGGCCAACAACAACACATACCATATTTAACATCATGATCAAATCATAATTTCATCAACAACAACATAGCCATGACAAAACACATTGTTCACAACTCATTTTCATCATCATGTATGCAATGCAATGCGATGCACATGTCTCCTGGAAGCATATCTGGGGTATTCTTTGAGTGCACACCCGTCGGCGTGCACCCTCTTCCCCCTTCCATCCCGTAGATAGAGGGTGCCTACACATCGCTTCCACTCACCACGTGGGTGGAATCACGAGGTAGGTCTTACAACCATGGCGCTCCGGATTAGTCATAACTTTCTCACCGACCTTACCGGACTAGTTATGACGTTCTCACGGCAAGACGACTTTCATGCCATGTATGCAACATATGCCATAAACGTAAACAACTTGCATCAAACTGAACTAAACATGGCATAGCATCATAATAGTCTATTTTCATCATAACATTGGCAAGCACTAATCACGGCAAGATATCACAACATGTAAGCAATTTGCATCTAGTCACAATTAGCAACATACATTGCACTACCCATTACAATACACTTGCCTTAACCTCGGGCGACGGATTGGCGAGAGGTTGAGGGCACTCCCGGGGTCACACCACCTGCACAAACATACCACACACTCAAAACGTGCCCCCAAAATAGTATGCAAAAGCTCGTCTACCCCAACTTCACAAACTACACCCAAAACCTAAAAACAGAGAATCTGTCCCTCCCGGACAGCAGACTTCAAACTATCATATCTTGAGTTCTAGTACTCCGAATCGATTAAACGAGTACATCATCGCGATGCTTAGGAAATTTCCTAGCTTTTTCTAAGTATTGGGAAAATCTGATTGGGCATCTAAAATTGTTTAATCTACAAAACACTACATTCTGTCCCAATTACGTCAAAGTTTTGAACACGTTCGGTAAAACGACCATAACTTTCAAACGACCATAACTTTCAAACAACTTTCTCGACAAACGGCCAACCAAATTCCGACTCTAAAATCAAGAAAACTCAAACCCTAGGTCGACTGCACAATTTGCCCAAAACAGAGAATTAAGAAACATCTAGATTTCCTCCAATCTACCCAATAACAGCACCACCCCTTGATCTAAAAGCATCAAATAAACCTCTATAACAGTACCTAGACCATCCCCAGGGATCACCCATGCCATACCTCAGCCCGAAGAACGCCGAATTCCTTCCTCCCGGGCTCCCCATTCGTCTTCCTCGCACCGGAACTGTCGTATCTCCTTGTCGCGGGGCTTCCCGATGGAGAGATCAGCGGGATGCGAGGTGGGGAGCTCCTCAAGGGTAGCAAGGGGTGTGTAGAGGGGAGGGGAGAGGTGGTAGCGCAATGGGGGAGGATGGGGGGCGCACGGCATGGGGTGGTGGGGGCGGCGGCTACGAAAGGAAGGAGAGGGAGGAGGTGCATGGGGGGCTAGGCGCAAGGGGCAGCAGGGTGCTGCCCTAATCCTCCCCCCACTTGGGCCTTAGGCCTCCCACCTCCGGCCCAAGAGGTTCCCCCAAGCCCACGAGGCTCCCCCAAGCCCAAAACTTCCCTCGGAAGGCCCAAAACACGAATTAACCTCAAACCGTAAAGTTTTACTCTCAAATTTCACATTTTATAATGTCACAACAAACCGTAGTGTCACATTCTTCCCCCCTTCAACAGGATTCGACCTCGAATCCGAGACACGCCACTTTGCAATCGACCAAATCGAAGGGAGCTAAGGTTCACGTCTCATAACCCGCTTAGAAGCCCTACGATTTGCACTAGCCAGCACTTAGAAGCAAGGAGCTAAGGCTCGTAGACCGACGGCTCTAAAGATAACTCACATTCAAAACTTGCTAGAATCTTACTAAACTTTGAAACACAGAGTACAAACATAAGGACTCAGAACGTCCCAAGCAAAAGGATGACTTCCTAAACTGACAATGAAGGAAAAGGGTCTCATACTCCTTTCCATGCATTCCTTGGCACTAAAGTGCCCGATCCCTTTCATCGGTGTTTCTCCCCAGAAGAACACAGCACCAACCTCTAGAACCCTCTTCAGCTCCCATGCACAAAAGTGCTTTCACACCTCAACCTCTCAACTGTGGTTCATCGTATTCTAGATGACGCGAACCAAGTGAGACACAACACTCCAAGACTACCAACTGCTTGAACAATCGGCTAAATCCTTGCAAAAGATTGTTCTTTTACAAAAGACTAATAACCACCACTACCACCGAAGGAAGAACCTAGTTTATAACCAGGGTCCTTAAAACCCGCAGAAACATTATCAACCGAGCAATCCACATCGGTTGACACAACTCGCTCAGAGGTCGGCGACAAAAAAAATCCAATACACTTCCAAAAGGAAAAGTAATTACTAGCAACCACCAAGTGGTCCACTAAAAATTTAATCAGCCCCACTGAGGAACACATCGATGACACAATTCTCTAGGAAGGTTTGAATTGGGTCATACACAACCTTCCTTTACTCTTTACTTCTAAACCATTTACGGTCAACTACTAGCCACAATAGATTTCTCTTACTAAGAAAGTCTCGCCCTCACATCCTTCCACTCAAAGGACCAAGACAAAGAGTACCACTATTGGGTAAGCTCAACCACCAACCATCAACCCAATTGATCCACATACAATTACTCGAACCCCAAAGCGCTAAAAGCCACTTTGAAAAGAATTCGGCAACAACCAAAGAGTATTCATTTTAATTTCTTAAGTCAAGACGCAAAGGAAACACAAATCTCCTACACCACAACCAACATACCAGAAATTCTTCATTGTTTCTTTTCATACCAGAAAGAAATAGAAATCTTGATTTATGACATGCATGCACACTTTTCAAGAGCACTCCGGATTAGTCATATATCCATATATGACTTTCTCACCGACCTGGCTCATCGACCCTTTCATCAATGAACAGCTATAAGCAATGTCATGCTTCCTTTTCACCATTCATTCTTCATGTAACAACAATACCGAATAGTCATTCACAAAAAAGACTTCTACCTCGGTATCACATGAATGAACACCAATAACATCGATGATTGCGCTAAATCATATAACTATGACGGCAACCTCGTTAATAACAAAACACCACGTCGTGTCAAAAACCACCATCCATTTAAAGCTAACCTTGCAAAACCTCGCATTCTAACCAAAATCAACATTTTGGAACAGAACATCAACTCCAAAGTCAAACATCCGCACACACAACCACCACAAATTTTTCTCAAAGAGAAAGAGAAACTCATTTCAAAAGGGAGCACTTCACTAACAGCATCACCGATGAAACATCCACAAAAAAACCACCTTTTGAAGCACTTGCAAGCACCACACAGATTTTCCAAATAACTCCAACTCTAGCCAAAAAGAGTTACAAATTAAACCTTGTGAGTTTTCCAACACAACCCTCTATGTCCATCTGCTTCCTTTCAAATTTATTCCAAGGATAACTCAGTGTGAACGCGAAGGAGCGTGATCCACTCAAAAACTTTTGAGTGTAAATCCATACTCACAACACAAACTAAACAAATTAGCCAAATCCAAAGATTGGCACCAATTTCTACGAGTTTTAGGGAAATTCTGAAACACAACATAAGGAACACCTTGACCGAAACCCTTCAACCAAATTGGCAAACAACCAAACCAGACTGAAAGGTTTTAGACACAAGCTCAGCATGAAACCCACCATGTTTAGTATTCCACTATACTTACCATTTAAACATTCAATATTCACTATTTACTCATCGAGAAGCCCATCATAATTCAACCAAGAGCTACCTAACCAATTCTTTCTCTAGTTACCTTTCCCAACACTTATAAATAAAGTTTATGACGATTATCAAAACACATCCAACCAATACTACCTCATCATGATCCCCACAGACCAACACATCATTTAACAATGTATTCTTTATTTCAACCATAGTACTTCAACAGGTACTCAAGCATGATCAACCTATCAATTTTATAGCACCTATACGTCAACATCTCAACAATCAAAACTTTTTCTTTTCAATTACATGTTACAATATCCTTCATTTTAATGATGGTTCTTCAATGATTAATCTAAACAATTAACACCACTTCTAAGTCATCATTATAAATAAACGGCATAATCATAAAACAATAACATTGCTTTAAGCTACCCCATACATAGGTTATAACAAGTTGCCGCTACCCAACATACTCCAACTACTTAAAATAAATTGAATAAGTTAAACCATCAAAAAGCTCTTAAGGCAACCGCAAAACTTATGCCTGCCCAAATGACATCAATACTAGCATTATAGGAACACACTGCATACTTCCAAATATACTAATAGTTTGCAACGACAAAAATAGCAACTCTAATTAACTTCCAAGTTAAAGTCGCTAGCCAACCCGATTAAATTTCTCTATTAACACGTTAAATTAGAACATCTTTAAACAACCAGCAAGGTTCCTTTAACAATATCAGTAGTTTACATTATCTTAATGTTCTAACTAAGCATCAGGGTTTAAAACTTTAAACATTATCGGGGGTCATAAGCACTTTTAAAGCAAAGCAACATATTCTAAGCATGTACATTAACACTTTTAATCATTCTCGCTATAGAAATAAATCTACGGCACTAGAAGTTTATTTAATCTCAAGCTAAAGATAAAAGTTACATTGATTCAATTCGCCAATTAACTTAGGAGTACAACATTTCGATAAACCACATTGTTACATACTTCATAACATGCTAAACAACAATTTTCACTTTTGACAACTACTTTCAGTCAAATGACTACTTACTTTATTTGCAGCATTTTCTTTTTAACATTCAACCAAAATTCACAAAGAAACTTGACTCTCAAAGTTGCAATGGGACAAACTCAATCTTGGTCATGCAAAAGAAAATCCTCCAAAACACATTTCAATCTCAAGGACTCCCATAGAGGAAAATGGTTGAAAGATAATTTTTTTCTCAACAGGGAACCCTAATCCTAAACCCTAATCCTTTTCAAGTAAAGCCTTAACACCAAACCCCAAACTTTCACGAAACAAGAAGGGTTTTTCAAAGATGATTTCTCAAACCAGTAAAATGACGAAATCAAACACCACTTACTTCTACAAAGCCATAGAACTTCAACCCTGACAACCAGGTCTGGCATAACACCGCAATAACTCTTTTGACCTCGGAGAAAGACAAACACAGGATTAAATTGAGTGCTTTTCCCCGTAAACCAATCAACAACTAGGCATCAAAGCTGAAAAGGTGACCAAAGGAAACGCAACACTAGACTTTTCTTCTTCGTCTTCAACCAAGGAAGACAAAACCACACACCGCATACGGAACAATCCGCGAAAATCCAAAACCAAACACTTTTCTTTTAGTTTCAATCAACTAAAACCAAGAAAACCACCCAAGACCGATCGTCAGAACGATAAAGAACATCATAAGGAATCCACAACCAATCTCTTGATGAGACCATGCTCATCATGGACAGAACTAACACTGCATACATATGGTCATCACCAAGTGTTGCTGCAGTTATATCAACCGCATGGTTTCATCGAGGCACCAAGCAAGCTATTGCCAAGAACATATCCACATAAGTTAGAGACAGCTAGGAAAGACAAATTCATAAACTAGCGCAAGAAATAGCTAGCTAGGAGCCAGGAAGACCAAATCCTAGGAACAAGAAGAAGGAAAAGTTAAGCCGTGCAGATATCCATTCATTCCCTTTTGCAAAAGTAAGTTTCCACAAACTCGATTCCATTACATGCATTGTATCATACCCAGAAGGAATACAAATGAACTAGAAGTGAAAATGGGTAGTAAGAGATTTAAATGAGGAAGACTTGAGATAGTAGCCTCAGTTTATATGCATAACAAAGCTACAAGGGTTACATCATATGTCCCCTTAGAATTCCAAATACTCCCCCAGCGTATTGCAAATCAAGGTCATCGCTACGACGTCATCCAACCTGTAAATTAGTAAGTGCATGAATCATCATAGACAAAAGAGAAATAGCCCACTCGCAAGATATGGTATCAGTTTCATCATTTACCATATAAATAAATTATTAAAAAGCCTCGGTCATTATGCTTTGTTTCAGCATTTAGAAGATCATCAAGCTTAGTGTAACACCCCGGCATTTAATATGCCCGAATGCTACCAAACATAGGCTAACCAACATCTAAATACCACAATTTATCATAAATTCCAGCAAGTATACATATGCTAAAAACCGACATTTCGGCAGCATCTCCTTTGTTTTAACATGCTATGAAGAATCAACAATATTATAGCAATGTAAGGCAATATGAGAGACATCTAAAACAGCAATTATTAAAGACTTAATGGCAAAATAAGTCTAACATCAAGCACTTAATGTCTCCAAGTGTCAAATGAACAAATAAACTCTCAAATAGTAAAGCTAAACATTAAATCAATGATCATCACACGCAATTTATTATCAAACTAATAGAATGACTTGTGGAATCATTATGGTGAAGCTACGTGTGGGCGTGTGACTATTTCCCTTCCCCGCATGCCGATCTCGTGGTACCTAAAACAACAAGAAAACACAAGCGTGAGTTCGAAACTCAGCAAGCATATTGCAATGGACAACAAGAACATCAACATGGCAATAACATCTCCCATCATGTAAATCATCTTATTCGTAAACACTTAACATTGTCATCATCAATATGTATGCGATGTAATGCAATGCTCATGTCTCCTTGGAAACTCATACCGGTATGGTTGAGTACACCCGTTGGTGTGCACCAACTCCCCCCTTCAATCCCGAAGATGGAGGGTGCCTACTCCTCGCTTCCACAACCCACGGTAGATGGAATCACGATGTAGGACTTACTCTATTGGATCTCCGGATTAGTCATAACTTTCTCACCGACCTTCCCGGATTAGTTAATGACTTTCTCACCGCCCGGGCCATGTAACATGTCATGTATGCAAGCATGCCAACATCATATAAAACTCATATATTAACACATGTCATCATAACATCTTAAACATGCTCATCATATTATAGCAATCATTAAAACATGGCAAGTGGACATATATCATGTAGACAATTCCATCTAATCTCAACATGCACCCTACAACTCACTATCCATCACAACACACTTGCCTCAACCACGTGCAACGGATTGGCGGGAAGTAGAGGGCACTCCCGGGGTCGCACCACCTGCACATAGGTATCACACAATCACAATCATAACCACAGAACAGTACGCAAACCCTCATCTACCCCGACATTGCCAACGACTCGCAAAACCTAAAAACAGAGGTTCTGTCCCGGCGGGACAGCAGCCTTGCAAAAGGCATAACTTGGGCTCTGGGACTCCGAATCAATTAAACGAGTACATCCTCGCGTAGCTTAGGAAATTTCCCAACTTTATCTAGGTATAAGGAAAGACTGATTCGGCATCTAAAGTTTTTTAATCTACAGATTACCGAGATCTGTTCCAATCGCGTCATAGATTTTAATACGCTCGGTAAAACAGTCATAACTTTCAAATGGCTAGGCGAAATTTAACGTTCTTTATATACACGGAAAGAAAATGAAATTATCTACAACTTCTTAAAAGTCCGTACAGTCAGATTTGAAATCTAAATTGGCGAAAACAGGAACCCTAGGTCGACTGCTCATGCTGTCCCAAAACAGAAACGTGGCAACGTCTAGATCTAACCCAAATTACTCCAATCCAGCACGACCAATTGATCTAAAAACTTGATAATCACCATAAGAACAGTACCTAGATCAACCCCAGGGAACCCCATGATCAAACCTTTGTCCGACGAACGAAAACTCCAATCGATCTCCTCTCCAATCGATCTCCTCGCTCCCCGCTCCTCGCTCCTTGCTCCTCGCTCCTCGCTCCTTGGATGGATCCACGAGGATGCAGGGGTGGGAAGGCCACCCTAGGGCAGCTAGGGGGTGGAGGACAGGTGGTGGGGAGGTGGAGAGGGCAAGGACAAGGGGGCGCACGGCTAGAGGGGTGAGGGGGGGGAGGAGGCTAGGGCTAGGGGGATTGGTGGGGGCGCACCAATGGGGCTATGGGGTGCAAGGGGGCAGGGAGGGAGCCCTTTTACCAGCCTCCACTCTGAATCCTAGTCCTACAAGGAGTCCTAATCCATCCCACCGAAGCCCACAACCCCCCCTTTAAGGCCCAAAATCCCCCGGGAAGGCCCAAAATCCCAGAAACGGGCCGAAAACGTTATAAACCTCCAAATCCTATGGTTTTAACCTTATTTCCACATCTCATACTGTTTTTGACCAAATCATGCACATTAAATCAGGTTACGACACTTCGTGGTGTCACATTCTTCCCCCCTTCAACAGGATTCGACCTCGAATCCAAACGCACCAACACGCAAACCAGCCAAAACCGGAGATAGCTAGGTTTTCACATCACATACCTGAGGCAAAAAGCTCGGGATACTTCTCGCGCATGCGAGACTCCAGCTCCCAAGTCGCTTCTCTCTTGGTCTGATGTGACCACAAGACCTTGACAAACTTAAGCGTCCTGTTCTTCATCACTCGCTCCGAAGTCCCCAGAATTTCCACAGGACAGGACTTGAAGGTGAGGTCCTGCTCAAGCACTAATGGTTCCAACGGAACCACCAACTCCGGATCATGCAAGTATTTCCTCAACATCGAGACATGGAACACATTATGCACACTTTGCATGGATTCCGGTAGCTCCAGACGATAAGCCAGCCTACCAACTCGGGCGATGATAGGAAAAGGCCCAACATACCTCGGACTGAGCTTTCCTTTGGTGCCAAAATGCACCACACCCTTGGTGGGAGATACTTGCAAGAGTACGCTATCACCCACCTCAAACTCCAAGTCTCGCCGCCTCACATCAGCATAGCTCTTCTGTCTGCTCTGCGCTGCGAGAAGGTTCTGCCGTACCTCCGCCACGCGATCAATAGTCTGCTGAACCTAATCCGGTCCAAGAACTGCTCTCTCGCCCACTGCATCCCAACAAAGTGGCGATCTGCACTTTCGGCCATACAGTACCTCATAAGGAGCAGCCCGGATGCTGGAATGATAGCTGTTATTGTAAGCAAACTCCGCAAGAGGCAAATGATCCTCCCAGCTACCTTTCCAAGCCATCACACAGGCCCTGAGCATGTCTTCCAAAGTCTGGATGGTACGCTCAGACTGCCCATCCGTCTGAGGGTGAAAGGCGGTACTTAGGCGAAGCTGCGTACCCAAAGCATTCTGCAAACTCTCCCAGAACTTGGAGACGAACTTCGCATCCCGATCAGAAATAATGGTATTGGGCACACCATGCAGTCTCACAATCTCCCACACATAGATAGGAGCCAACTCGCTCGCTGAATTGGTAGTGCGGATATTAATGAAATGTGCAGACTTGCTGAGACGATCCACCACAACCCAAACAGCATCCTTCCCTCGTGGAGAACGAGGTAGACCAACCACGAAATCGATGGAGATGTCATCCCATGGCCACACAGGAATCTCCAATGGCTGCAACAGACCGGCGGGACGCTTATGCTCAGCTTTGATCTTCTGACAGATCCCACAAGACGCCACATACTTGGCAATATCCACTCTCATCCTTTTCCACCAGAAATTCTTCTTCAAGTCCCTGTACATCTTGGTCTCCCCAGGATGGACCGTGTACGAGGTGTGATGAGCTTCTTTCAGAATGTCTTCTTTCACTTGAGATTTCTGAGGCACGCACAGACGGCCCTGAAACCTCAAAGCTCCCGCATCATCAACAGTAAAGTCTCCTGACTTGCCATCCTCAAGGAGTTTCCTCACCTGCTGGAGCAAACGGTCATCTTCTTTGTGCCTCCCGACACGCTCGGGAATCGGACTCAAGAATCAATTGAGTTTCAGCTTGCACGGTCCCCGCAGCAAAGAGGGAGACCCCCAAACTCTCAAAATCAGCAACAAGACAATCAACAACAGGGGGCATTGTCTTGCGACTGAGAGCGTCGGCCACCACATTTGCCTTCCCCGGATGATACTGGATTGTGAGGTCATAATCCTTTATCAATTCTAGCCACCTCCTCTGCCTCAAGTTCAAATCTTTCTGGGTAAAGATGTAATTGAGGCTCTTGTGATCAATGAAAATGTCACAAGACTCGCCATACAAGTAATGCCTCCACATCTTCAATGCAAACACAACGGCGGCTAGCTCAAGATCATGTGTGGGATAGTTCTGCTCATGCTTTTTCAGCTGTCTCGACGCATAAGCAATCACCTTGCCCTCTTGCATGAGCACACAACCAAGTCCCAACCGAGAAGCATCATAATACACCGTGAAGCGCTTCCCCGGCTCGGGAAGGGTAAGAACAGGAGCAGTCACTAACTTCTCCTTCAAAGTGCAGAAACTGTGCTCACACTCTGCAGTCCACTGAAATTTCATCCCCTTCTGAGTCAGCTGCGAAAGTGGCTTGGCAATGATAGAGAAATCCTGCACAAAACGCCGATAGTAGCCAGCCAACCCAGGGAAACTACGCACCTCTTTGACATTGGAAGGCCTCTTCCAATCCAAAACCGCTGAGACTTTACTAGGATCTACAGATATGCCCTATGGATTGATGATGTGGCCAAGAAAACCCACTTCTGAAATCAAGAACTCGCACTTTTTCAGCTTAGCAAAGAACTGGTTCTCCCTCAAGGTGCTCAGCACAAGCCTCAAATGTCGCTCGTGCTCCTCTTCTGATTTAGAGTAAACCAGAATGTCATCGATGAACACTACCACAAACTCATCAAGATACTTGTGTAGCATACTGTTCATCGCCTCCATAAAGACAGCAGGAGCATTAGTTAGTCCAAAAGACATAATTTTAAATTCATAATGCCCATACCTAGTGGAGAAAGCAGTCTTCTCAATGTCCTGCTCCCTCACACGGATCTGATTGTACCCCGACTGAAGATCAATCTTGGAGAACACCTTTGCTCCCTTCAGTTGGTCAAACAGATTGTCGATGCGAGGCAAAGGATACTTGTTCTTGACTGTCACTTGATTAAGAGCATGATAATCAATGCACATACGCTAACTCCCATCCTTCTTCGAGACGAAGAGGACGGGTGCTCCCCATGGCGAAACGCTACGTCGAATAAAGCCCTTGGCCAACAGATCCTCCAACGGCTTCTTCAACTCGTCTTGAAAAGGACGAGCCAAGCGGTATGGAGAGATAGAAATAGGTCGAGTGCCAGGAACAAGATCAATACGAAACTCCACATTCCTCACAGGAGGTAAACCAGGCAACTCGTCAGGGAACACATCAACGAACTCCTTCACTACAGGAATCTCCTCAACGGAAACTGAAGAAGATGGCTTTTCTGACAAAGCCATGAGGAAACCCAAATGCCTCAAACGGCGACAAGAAAACAGACTAGTCAAAGCAAAGACGGAGCTGGAAGGTATACCACCCTAAAAGGTCAACTCTACCCCTGACGGGGCCTGCAAGGCAACCGTCTTCCAGAAACAACAGATCTTGGCACGGTACTGATGCAGCCAGTCCATGACCAAAATGACATCAAAGGGAGCCAACTGGATCACCATAAGATTGGCAAAGAAAACCTCATCATCAATGGCAATGGTGCAACCCGGGCAAACCAAAGAGCTAGCAATCAAACCCCCAGGAGAACTGACTAACACGAACTTAGAAATCCGCTGAACTCCCAACTTAACTCTACTAGCAAACTCCGTCGACACAAAGGAATAGGATGCTCCGGAACCAAACAGAACAAATGCATCAAAGGAATCCACGAGCAGAGTACCTGAAACCACCTCGGATGCTCGGCTGACTCGGCGGTCGGCAAAGCGTACACTCCTGGTGGCACCGAGACAGTGGGAGCCTCGACTCCCGGCTGATGCCCCAACAAGGCTGGGGGCGGAGGAGGCAACTGAGGAGGAGCAGACGGCTGCGGGCACCAGTACGCCGCTGGTGGCGCCCACGCAAAGGGCGGCTGAGAAACAGGAGCAGCCATCATGTGCACCGATCCTCTGGAAGACGCCGCTGGAGTGGGAGGAGAAGGCACCGTCTCCCACTTGATGATGCTACAGGGATTCATCCGGCAGACTCGTCCCATGTGGCCGGGCTTGCCACAGTGGTTGCAACTCCCGGTCCAACCACACTCTGAAGCACGGTGCTCACCACCGCACTTGAAACACTTCATGCCCTGCCCGGCACAGACGAAACGGCCGCTCGCGAAGAAGACGCCCAGGGACGGCCCCATCTTAGCCACGAGGAGGAGCCTGTCCCCCTTGGACTTCTTGAAGGTGGGTCGAGAAGACCCACCTCCTCCACCAAAGGTCCTCTTCGGCCCCGCTTTGTCGCGAGACCCTGAACCACCCGGTTTTGCTTCTCCGGGAGAGCTCCAACTTGAGCTCCATGCCCTTCGCTGCTTCCACCACGGAGCAGAAGTCATGAGGGGATCGCCCCCATGACAACTCTGAACTCTGGTTGAGGCCCCTACGGAACCTCCTCGCCTTCTCCCTGTAAATTTGCCACGGCCAAAGACGAAGCGCACCACGCTGTTGAACTCCACCTCATACTCTGCCACCGACCTCTTTCCCTGGGAAAGAGTCATCAGAGTATGCTCCATCCTCTCAAGAAAAGACTCCGGGTAGAACTTGGCTCGGAAGCGAGCCACAAAGTCCTCCCAGGTGACTGGACCAATATCGGGGGCTCTAGCAGCCATAATCCCTTCCCACAAGATATCAGCTTGGCCTTTCGGCTGAAAGGCCACAAAGCGAGCCCTCTGGACCGAGGTCAACTCTAGGACCTCAAATTGCCTCTCCATGTAACGCAGCCAATCTACAGACTGGATCGACGTGCCCGCTCCGTCAAAAGTGTCAAGACCGAGGGACATCCACTCCCGGAGACTCACCCTCGGCTTCGGCGCAGCGGGGGCAACAACTGGGGCCACTGCAGGTGGAGGCACAACAGCAGGGGCTACCCGCAACTGCTGGCGCAGCTCCTGAATCTCCCTCTGCAGAGCCTGAACTAAATCATCATTGGCGGCGGGCACCCCCGCCCCCGACTGTGCAACTGGAAGCACCTCTTGAGCTGGCCCACGAGCATTGAGCGAAACGTTACCCTCAGCAACAGACTCCGCCAGTCCCTGGGAGCCTCGCCCCCGGCCTCCACGGCCACGGCGTCCACGGCCTCTACCCCTCGGCATGGCTGCTTCAGACAGACAACCATCCAAACACAAAAACATAAACACAACATCACACAACCAAGAGCATAGATCAAATATCATCATAGACATATTCTTTATCATATAATCAAGCGCGATGCAATGATGAACCAAAACCCCATCCTACTGTGCAACCAAGTGTGTCAAATTTTAGATTAGTTATACCACTTTTGCAAGTTTTAATGTTGCTATCCTATAACAAAGTTTTAGTTAGAACCTAAGCCATGTTTCTAAGTTATTCCACATCATATTTTAGTTGCAACTTAAGGTATGACACTAAAAATACATATTCCAAGGACCTACAGCCCGCTCTGATACCAACAGTAACACCCCGGCATTTAATATGCCCGAATGCTACCAAACATAGGCTAACCAACATCTAAATACCACCATTTATGATAAATTCCAGCAAGGATACATATGCTAAACACCGACATTTCGGCAGCATCTCCTTTGTTTTAACATGCTACGAAGAATCAACAATATTATAGCAATGTAAGGCAATATGAGAGACATCTAAAATAGCAATTATTACAGACTTAACGGCAAAATAAGTCTAACATCAAGCACTTAATGTCTCCAAGTGTCAAATGAACAAATAAACTCTCAAATAGTAAAGCTAAACATTAAAGCAATGATCATCACACGCAATTTATTATCAAACTAATAGAATGACTTGTGGAATCATTATGGTGAAGCTACGTGTGGGCGTGTGACTATTTCCCTTCCCCGCATGCCGATCTCATGGTACCTAAAACAACAAGAAAACACAAGCGTGAGTTCGAAACTCAGCAAGCATATTCCAATGGATAACAAGAACATCAACATGGCAATAACATCTCCCATCATGTAAATCATCTTATTCGTAAACACTTAACATTGTCATCATCAATATGTATGCGATGTAATGCAATGCTCATGTCTCCTTGGAAACTCATACCGGTATGGTTGAGTACACACCCGTCGGTGTGCACCCTCTCCCCCCTTCCATCCCGAAGATGGAGGGTGCCTACTCCTCGCTTCCACAACCCACGGTAGATGGAATCACGATGTAGGACTTACTCTATTGGCTCTCCGGATTAGTCATAACTTTCTCACCGACCTTCCCGGATTAGTTAATGACTTTCTCACCGCCCGGGCCATGTAACATGTCATGTATGCAAGCATGCCAACATCATATAAAACTCATATATTAACACATGGCATCATAACATCTTAAACATGCTCATCATATCATAGCAATCATTAAAACATGGAAGTGGACATATATCATGTAGACAATTCCATCTAATCTCAACATGCACCCTACAACTCGCTATCCATCACAACACACTTGCCTCAACCACGTGCAACGGATTGGCGGGAAGTAGAGGGCACTCCCGGGGTCGCACCACCTGCACATAGGTATCACACACTCACAATCATAACCACAGAACAGTACGCAAACCCTCATCTACCCCGACATTGCCAACGACTCGCAAAACCTAAAAACAGAGGTTCTGTCCCGGCGGGACAGCAGCCTTGCAAAAGGCATAACTTGGGCTCTGGGACTCCGAATCAATTAAACGAGTACATCCTCGCGTAGCTTAGGAAATTTCCCAACTTTATCTAGGTATAAGGAAAGACAGATTCGGCCTCTAAAGTTGTTTAATCTACAGATTACCGAGATCTGTTCCAATCGCGTCACAGATTTTAATATGCTCGGTAAAACAGTAATAACTTTCAAACGGCTGGGCGGAATTTAACGTTCTTTATATGCACGGAAAGATAATGAAACTATATACAACTTCATAAAAGTCTGAACAGTCATATTCGAACTGTAAATTGGCGAAAACAGGAACCCTAGGTCGACTGCTCATGCTGTCCCAAAGCAGAAACGTGGCAACGTCTAGATCTAACCCAAATTACTCCAATCCAGCACCACCAATTGATCTAAAAACTTGATAATCACCCTAAGAACAGTACCTAGATCAACCCCAGGGAACCCCATGATCAAACCTTTGTCCGACGAACGAAAACTCCAATCGATCTCCTCGCTCCTCGCTCGTCGCTCCTCGCTCCTTGGATGGATCCACGAGGATGCAGGGGTGGGGAGGCCACCCTAGGGCAGCAAGTGGGTGGAGGAGAGGTGGTGGGGAGGTGGAGAGGGCAAGGACAAGGGGGCGCACGGCTAGAGGGGTGAGGGGGGGAGGAGGCTAGGGCTAGGGGGATTGGTGTGGGTGCACCAATGGGGCTATGGGGTGCAAGGGGGCAGGGAGGGACACCTTTTACCAGCCCCCACTCTGAATCCTAGTCCTACAAGGAGTCCTAATCCATCCCACCAAAGCCCACAACCCCCCCTTTAAGGCCCAATATCCCCCGGGAAGGCCCAGAATACCGGAAACGTTATAAACCTCCAAATCCTATGGTTTTAACCTTATTTCCACATCTCATACTGTTTTTTACCAAATCATGCACATTAAATCAGGTTACGACACTCCGTGGTGTCACACTTAGCCTAGCATCAATTTATTTATCATCTGCTAAGCCCAACTATTCCATAGTAAATCATTCAAGCACATTACAGACTATAACATTCACTAGTCTCAGTTGATAAGCAATCCAAGGCATCAAGATCATCATCTACCATGTAAACGAATCAAAGCCACTGTCAACATATCCTAAATCCATATTCGAGAATCATCAAAGACCATTGCAAGTAATCAATCTATGTAAGCAAATGTCGGGACCCAAATCTGCAAATCCGGACCCTCTGTGTATTCAGCACTAGTCCAGGAACGAGCTAGTGCACACAGTCTTAACATCGGTAAATATCACAGTCATACCATTCGATACTAATAAAGTACTTTAATTAGATAAACAAACTGGTTGCTTGACCTTAAGGTCAAATTACAAATATACGCCTCGCAGGGCGAAACTTATTAAAAGATAAATAATAGCAGCGGAAAATAAGATAACATCGTGGCGCCATCCAGTATACCACAGGCAACTGACTGGGCTCGCTCCCTAAGTAGACGGTTCCTCTTGGAGCTCCTCCTCCAAAGCTGGTGTAGTCTCCACTTCAACTGGTGTTGTATTACGGCAAGGGTGAGTACTTGGTACTCAGCAAGTCATGCATAGAATGCAAGCTAATATACTATATCCATGGCTTGATACAAAAGAATAGCTCAAGGTATATTTGCAGTAAAGAGCATTTAACAAATAATATAAGTAGATTCGAAAGCAGTAGAAACAAGTATATCACTAATAACCTTTCCAGGAGTTAAATAAACATCTTTCCAAATCCTAATCCACATTTCCATCAACATCATTCTTTAAACCAAACCCAACTTCTCAAGTCCAAGTTATTTTCAAGAAAGTCTAACCCTTGACGGTAATCCCCGAGCGATGTCCAATACCGCGGGCACGGCTATTCGAATAGATTTTACACTCTGCAGAGGTTATGCACTTTACCCACAAGATACAGTCAAACACCACAAAGGCGAGTTCCCGTAACAAAGTCTTTCGGAAACTTCTAACAGTACCAGTGGTCCTCTCCGGTGTTGCACTCTAACCCTTCCCTTAGCAAAGGCGAAGTTTAGGTCAAACCACCGTTAGATGGGTACCTGGCTGCAACCCCGGTACGCTCCCCCGTACAACTACACAAACGGTGTAGTTGACACCCAGAGGTCCCACAAGTAAGTTATTGGTAACTTAATCAACTAGGTCCTTCCCATTACGGACAAGTGGTTGCACGCTTGACTCAGTTCAAAGGCTTGCAAGGTTAAGTCCTTAGGGTGACCAGGGCAAGACTACCCGAAGAACCAAACCAACATTCCCGGTGCCACAGCTGGCCCACCTGATCATTCTTGCCACATGCCCCAGTCGAAAACTATTTATCAAACCCCCAGTTGATTACCATGCACCATGTGCCATCACCATCACATGATACCTTTCCAAAAACAGGTTCAATATATCATTAAGTCACTATTAACATTTGATTGTCCAAAATCATGTTATGAGCACGTAGCAGGTCTAAGCAATATACTACAACGATCTAAATTCCCATGTTGGCAATTAAGTAGTGTCCAACTATTCAAACCTCAACTAGGGTGACAAGAGATCATGGCACATAATTAATTAACCAAGGTGTCATACAGCAATTAGGTATTTATCTAATTCCCATAATTTAAATAAAGTATTTTCTAATTAAACAAGCATGCAATACATTGAATCAAAATATATTTCAAAATGGGAGCAACATGGTCAAAGCACAACTTGCCTTCAAAAAGTACTTGTTCTTGGTCCTGAGCTGGCTCCTGGGTCAACACTTCTCCTTCGAATCCTTCGGGCACTTCGATGTCTACTCGTAAAGCGTGCAAATAGAAGATAATAAATAAACAGTAGACAAAAAGTGTCCAAACATCCAAATAAAGTTCACAAACAGAGAGAACATAATTTTATGAATTTTTAGAAATTGGAATCGTCAAATTCGGAGTTAAATGCAAAAGATATAGCATTTTGAAGTTTAAATAATCAATTAAATAATATTACAGATGAAAACTTTAGTCCAAAAAATAAATAAAATACATCATTAGGTAGATCTCAATTTTATACAAATTTAGAAATTTGAATCACTCAAATCGGAGTTAAAATGCAAAAGTTATAAGCGTTTGAAGTTTGAATCAAAATCTGAAATCAATAATTCAACTTAATAAATCATTTTCTTTTTCGGAAATTCTTTTATTGCGTCAGCATGACACGTGGACCAATCCGGTGCCGCCACGTCGCCTCGGGTCCATGGACCCGGCGCACGGGCGCGGCTCGGTCCACCGTGGACCTGGTCCACGGTTCACGTGTCTCGCTGACAGGTGGGCCCCTCGGATGACGTCAGCAGTGACGTCATCACGCACGGCTGAGGACGGCTGAAAGCTGGGCCCCACCGTGACGTCAGCGGTGACGTCATGGTGCACTTGGCTGAGACGCTGACGCGTGGGCCCCACTAACACGCGGGCCCCGCGTGTCAGAGACACGCGCCCACGCGCGGGCGCTGACCGCGATGACCGCGACGGTCGGCCTCCCGGTCACATGGCTAGATCTCGGCCGTTGATTTTCGAATCAACGGCCCAGATTGGATCTGGACTCTCGCGTTAAGAAACTACTCCACTGATCTGGACCGTTCGATCTTGATCGGACGGTCAACATCCAATCTAACGTTTACAACGCGGCTAACCCTAACCGTTCGATCTAAATCTAACGGCTGAGATCTATCCTAGCTCGGTGTGGTTTAGGCTACGTGGCACGATCTAAACCGTTGGATCTAGATCCAACGGTTGGAAATAGATCTGAGATTTCAACGTGGAACTCACCGGGGTGACGTGGCGTGATCTGGAGCATTGGCTCTAGATCGGAAGGTGGAGCGAGCTCGGGGTCGGCGACGGCGACGCGGCGGAGCAGGGGCCACCGGAGACGATGACGACGACCACGGCGACGGCGCCTCGGGGCTTCTCCGGCGGAGTGGAAGATACCTCCCGACGTGTCTTGGCCTTGCGGTTCCGGATCTGACCTCAACAGCGGCGGAGAATGGCGGACGGCGGCGGGGCGAAGCAAAGTCCGCGGCGGAGGTTCACGCAACTACGACGAGCAATAGCGGGTCGACGGCGGCGGCTAGGGCTAGGGCACCTAGGGCAAACGATGCATGAGGTAAAGGCGAACCTCGGGCGCGAGTCCAGGCATTAAATACCAGCACGGACGCCGAGATCCCCGCGGAATCCGCGGCGAAACCGGTACGGGCGGCGGAGTACGACCCGGACACGGCGAGGGCGACGTGGCACGCACACAGCCGTTGGATCAAGATCCAACGGTGCAAGGGTTTGGGCTCGGGTCTGACTCGGGCGAGCTGGATGGCTCGGTCGGGCTCAGGCTCGGGTGACGTGGCTCAATCTCGGCCGTTCGATCTTGATCGGACGGTCGAGAGAGTTAGGCTCGGTTGGGTTCGAGTCGGACTCGAACTCGAGTCTGACTCGGGCTCGGTCGGTGGAACAGTGCAAACCCACTCGCTATTAATCCAATTAAATAATTCAAATTAATTCCCAGAAATTCATTTAATTCATTAAAAATAGCAAAACACTCAGAAAAATCCTAGAAAAATTCTGGAAAATATTTTGGAACATTTTGGACTCAAATAAAATATTTCCAACAAAATTTTATTTGCAAAGTTAAATTCTTTAATTATTTCAAAATGGAATAAATTTAAATAAATTCCAAATAAATCCAAATAAATTCCAGAAAATTCCAAAAATTTCACCAAAGTGCCAAATCACACATGAATTTAAGAAAAGCAAAATTTTGGGGTGTTACAAACCTCCCCCCTTAAAAGAATCTCGTCCCCGAGATTCAGGGCTCTCTACGGAATAGGTTCGGAAACTCTTTCTTCAAATCCTCTTCGCGCTCCCAAGTTGCTTCGCCCTCCGCATGGTTGCTCCATTGAACTCTAGAGAAACGGGTTGACTTGTTTCTCGTCTCTCGATCCATAGTGTCCAAAATCTTCACGGGGTGCTCCTTGTAAGTCAGATCCTCTTGTACCTCAATCGACTCTAAGGGCGTTTGCTCATCTGGCACTCGAAGACACTTCTTCAGCTGGGACACGTGGAACACGTCATGCACTCCTGCTAATGATTGCGGTAACTCTAGCTGGTAAGAAACTTCACCTCTGCGGCTAAGAACCTTGAATGGTCCAACATATCTCGGCGCGAGTTTTCCCTTGGCATGGAATCTCTTAACTCCTCTGAGTGGCGTGACTCTGAGATACACGAAATCTTCTGGTTCAAAACTCAGGTCTCGGCGACGGTTGTCAGCATAACTCTTCTGTCGTGACTGGGCTATCTTCAATCTCTCCCTGATCATGGCAATCTGTTCTTCGGCTTCTTGGAGAATATCTGGCCCAAAGACACGGCGTTCACCTGTCTCGTTCCAATTCAACGGTGTTCGGCAGGGTTGACCGTATAGTGCTTCAAATGGCGACATTTGCAAACTGGCTTGGTAACTATTATTGTAGCTTAACTCAGCGTACGACAGACTTTTATCCCAAGAGGTAGCATAAGCCAATGCACAAGCTCTTAACATATCCTCCAAAATCTGATTAACTCTTTCGGTCTGCCCATCTGTCTGCGGATGATAGGTTGTACTGAAATTCAAACGGGTCCCCATGGCTTCATGCAGTTTATTCCAGAAGCTCGAGGTAAACTGGGTACCTCTGTCCGATACAATCTTCTTCGGCACTCCGTGCGAACAAACGATTCTGGTCATGTACAAATCAGCTAACTTATCTCCCGAATAAGTGGTCTTCACTAGAATAAAATGGGCGACTTTGGTCAGGCGATCCACTATAACCCATATGGAGTCATATCCTCCTTGAGTTTTCGGCAAACCGGTAATGAAGTCCATTCCGATTTCCTCCCACTTCCACTCAGGTACCTTCAACGGCTGTAGCAATCCTGCTGGTCTCTGATGCATTGCCTTGACTCTCTGGCATATGTCGCACAGGGCAACATGTTCGGTAACTTCACGCTTCATGTTCGGCCACCAGAATCTTTCTTTTAAATCTTGATACATCTTGGCACTTCCAGGGTGAATGGAATACTTTGAATCATGGGCTTCTTCTAAAATCAACTGCTTCAGCTCCTTCTTGTTCGGCACACAAACGCGACCCTTCGTCCATAACGTGCCCTGCTCATCCAACTTGAAGTCCTCTGCCTTGCCTTCATCCATGTTGGACTTAATCCTTCGGATCTTGTCATCATCCTTCTGTCCTTCTCGGATCTTATCTTCTAGGGTAGGCTTCACTTCCAATGCTGCCAAGAATCGATCTGGTACGACTTCAATCTACATTCTCTGGAAATCATCACATATCTCCTCCTGACTTGTGGCTATCAACATGTTCACAGTATGGCTCTTCCGACTCAAAGCATCGGCAACTATGTTGGCCTTCCCGGGATGGTAATGGATTCCAACATTGTAGTCCTTGATCAACTCTAACCATCTCCTCTGCCACATATTCAGGTCTGATTGGGTGAAGATGTACTTAAGACTCTTATGGTCCGTGTATACTTCACATCTGTATCCAATTAAGTAGTGACGCCATAATTTCAAGGCATGCACTACGGCAGCTAGCTCCAGGTCATGCGTCAGATAATTCTCCTCATGTGGCCTCAACTGTCTTGATGCATAAGCGACGACCCTCCCATTCTCAGACAAAGACGCATCCAAGTCCTTGGCGCGATGGGTCACAATAAATGTCAAAGCTTTGATTAACATCCGGTAGAACTAACACCGGTGCTGATGTCAATCATTTCTTCAGCTCCTGAAAACCTTTCTCACACTCCGGCGTCCATGCAAACTTCTTCTCTTTTTTCAACAATTGCGTAAGAGGTTTCGCAATTGTCGAAAAGCCTTCAATGAAACGGCGATAGTAACCTGCCATACCAAGAAAACTCCGGATCTAGGTCACGGTCTTCGGCTGCTCCCAATGTAACACAGCTTCTACCTTGCTTGGATCTACGGCGACTCCTTCCGTGGTCATTACATGTCCGAGGAACTCCACTCTGTCCTTCCAAAAGTCACACTTGCTGAACTTGGCGAAAAGTTGATGTTCCCTTAGCTTTTCCAAAACTCGCCTCAAGTGCTCGGCATGTTCATCCTCTGTCTTGGAGTAGATTAAGATATCATATATGAACACAACAACAAAATTGTCCAAATATTCCATGAACACCTTATTCATCATATTCATGAAATATGCTGGTGCATTCGTCAGACCAAAGGACATAATAGTAAACTCGTAATGTCCATATCTTGACGAGAATGCGGTCTTCGGGATATCTTCTGATCAGATTTTCAACTGGTGGTATCCCGATCTCAGATCAATCTTGGATAAAACTCCGGTTCCTCTCAGCTGATCAAACAAATCATCGATCCTGGGTAGCGGATACTTATTCTTCATGGTGACTTCATTGAGTGCACGGTAGTCAACGCACATCCTGAAACTCCCGTCCTTCTTCTTGACAAACAAAACTGGCGCTCCCCACGGCGACGAACTCGGTCTGATAAATCCTTTATCCATTAACTCTTCAAGTTGCTTCTTCATTTCTACCAATTCTTCAGTGGACATCCGGCAGGGTCTCTTTGCTGTCGGCGCTGTACCAGGTACAAGCTCTATCACAAACTCTATGTCTTTGTCTTGCGGCATACCAGGTAGATCTTCAGGAAAAACATCTGGATACTCATTTACAACTGAGACATCTTCTATGCCGATTGCCTTGGTGCTGTTAACCATCAACTGTCCATCTCTAACGGCGGTAGCTTGAAATTCCACTTTCTTTCCACACGGGCTCTCAACTGAGATAGTCCTTCGTCCACAATCCAATACGACCTTGTGCTTGGATAACCAATCCATTCCCAAAATAACATCTAAGGTCTGGGTCTCCAAAAGAATAAGGTTCGCTAGGAACTCTATCCCATCTATTAATATTCTTACCCTAGAACATCCTACTTTCGTTCGGAGTTCGGAACCAGGGGTTTGAACTAAAAGCATGCACTTAAGTCTTGCAATCTCCAAATCATTTTTAGCAGCAAAGCCTTGAGAAACAAACGAATGCGAAGCTCCAGAATCAAACAAAACTGTTGCAGGTACTGAGTTAACAAGTAACTTACCCAGTACGACGTCTGTGGCATTCTGAAGTGCATCTGTGGTGACATGGTTGACTCGGCCTCTCACCACGGTGTGGGGTGCTGCTCCTGGCTGTGCTGTCCCGCGGTTGGTTCCTGGTGCTGGCATCCTGGCTGGTGTGGATCCCAGATTGAATCGAACTGGGGTCACTCCTGCTGTCTTCTTAGGACAACTATTGGCAAAGTGTCCTGGCTCGTTGCAGTTGTAGCAGCATCTCACTGTCCCCTGTTGACTGCCTGAAGCGGCGTTTTTGGCTGGGGCTGGGGTCTGATAGTTCTGATTGACGGGTCTTGGTGCTGGTGACGGTGTCCTCGTTGCATTCTACGGCTGGAATCTGAAAAACTTATTTGGCGCAACTCTCAAATGTTGTTGTGCTCCCTGACGCGATCCCTGCTGTTGCATCCTTCGCTTCCTGTTGTCGTCCAGCTCCTTGCGCTTGTCCTCAAGAATAAGCGCCTTATTCACCAACTCTTGGAAATCTGGAAAGGTGTGGGTGATCAGTCCCACCTGTAGTCCCGAGTTAAGTCCCTTCATAAAGCGAGACTGTCTGGCTTTATCTGTAGCTACATCCTCAGGTGCGTAGCGAGCAAGCTGTGTGAACTTGTTCAAGTATTCTGCCATAGGATGATTACCTTGCTTCAGTGCTCTGAGCTCCTCTTTCTTGAGGTCCATGATTCCTTCCAGCACGTGATACTGACGAAACGCAGCTGTAAACTCCTCCCAAGTGATATCTTGAGGGTTCTCTTGTGTGGCACAGAAGTTCTCCCACCATTTGGCGGCTGTCCCTTCCAACTGATGAGAAGCGTAGAGTACCTTCTCATTTCCCATGCATTGAGCAATGTGTAGCTTCCTCTCAATTGACCTCAACCAATCATCGGCTTCCAACGGGTTAGCATTCCCGGAGAAAGTGGGTGGATGAGTCCTCATGAACTCTGACAGTCTTGTATTCTGGCGTTGTCCCTGATTGACTTGGTTAGCAGTGGCCTGAGCAGTGACGTGTTGCATATGTTGCATCATAGCATGCATTAACTGAGTCTAAGCAGCAAGAAAAGCTCCAAAATTCTGCATGTCAACTGGCGGTGCTGGCTGGGGTGCAGGTGCTCCATCATTGGGGTTTCCAGCTGGGCGAGAACCACTCCCATTGCCTCCAAGGTTTCCGCGGGTGTTCACCATCTGTTGATTGCTCCGAAGTTTAGAGATGAGAGGGAACAAGAATAAACAAGTAGTAGGGAAACTATGCGGGGGAAAAGTGTAACTCAAAATCCAACTTTATTAATAATAATAATAATAACTTGGTATGGTTGCTTACAATGCCTAATGGCCTGCAACACATACTGCACACTCAGCAAACAATGAAAAACCAACACCTCTAAAGGGTGACTCTTATTCTATGACGCGACTCGACAAAGGAGTCTCAACTTCAACGCCTACGCTCACTCATCGAGAAAACCTCCACTGCCTGGGTGGGGGTGCGACGGCATAGGCGCGAAACAATCGCCATGCCCTGCAACTGCAGCTGTGGTTGACGACGCGGCGTCTTCCTCTGACTCTGGATCTGTTTGTTCTTTGTGGGCGTGGCGCGGTGCAGTGGCGCCTCTTCGGTACTTCTTCGGAGTGCAGGCGTCCAACTCCAACATTGGATCGGGACCCTGGCCATACAGTGCAGTCTCCAACTCTGCGATCCTTTCCGCAGCATAGGCGACGTACTCACGAGCATTCTGTAAGTGCTTCTTCTCTTCCTCAACCTGTTCGCGAGCTGTAACACCCCAAAATTTTGCTTTTCTTAAATTCATGTGTGATTTGGCACTTTGGTGAATTTTTGGAATTTTCTGGAATTTATTTGGATTTATTTGGAATTTATTTGAATTTATTCCATTTTGAAATAATTAAAGAATTTAATTTTGCAAATAAAATTTTGTTGGAAATATTTTATTTGAGTCCAAAATGATCCAAAATATTTTCCAGAATTTTTCTGGAATTTTTCTAAGTCATTTGCTATTTTTAATGAATTAAATGAATTACTGGGAATTATTTTAATTATTAAATCGCTGGAAATTCGAGTTGGGTCAAGTACTGTTCATCCGACCGAGCCCGAGTCAGACTCGAGTTCGAGTCCGACCCGAGCCCGACCGCGCCCGTGGTCGAACCCGCCGCCTTGGAACCCTAACCGCGTGACCGTTGGATCCAGATCCAACGGCCACGATTGAGCCACGTCACCGAGCCCGAGACGACCGAGTCAGCCAGCTCGCCCGAGTCTGACCCGGACCCAAACTCGCGCACCGTTGGATCTCGATCCAACGGCTGTGCGCGTGCCACGTCACCCTAACCGTGTCGCCGCCGGACTCCGCCGCCGCAACGGAGAGGACCTCGGATTCCGCGCGTTTCACGGACGCCTAGTGCCCTATTTATTGCGCCGCCACCCGTGTCGGGATCGCCGTTTCATTGCGCACCCGTAGCTCCAACCCACGCCGCTCAAGCCGCCGCCGTCAGCCCGCGCGAGCTCGCCGTAGTTGGAGGAGGTGTCCGCCGTGGTTTGCGCCGTTTTCCGCCGCCGTCCGTCGTCTTCCGCCGAGAAGGAGCCCAGATCCGGAATCCCCGCTTTGAGACGCATCCGAAGAGACCACCCACTTCGCCGGAGCGTGCCCGAAACGCCGTCGGTGTGGTCTTCGTTCTCAACGCCGGCCGCCGGAGCTCCGCCGTGGACATCGCAGACCCGCGAAGCTTTTCCACCGTCGGATCTTCATCGCACGGTCCAGATTCGTCCACGTCACCCACGGTAAAGAATCACGTGTTGATCTCCAGGTCTAATCTCAACCGTTAGATCTAGATCCAACGGCTTAGATTGAACCACGTTCATAGCGGTAGATTGGATCTTGACCGTCCGATCAAGATCGAACGGTCCAGATCAATGGAGTTGTTTTCCAAGCGCGTTAGCCAGATCTAATCTGGGCCGTTGATTTCCAAATCAACGGCCGAGATTGAGCCACGTGTCCGGGAAGGCTGACCGTCGCGGTCAGCGCCGTCCACGCGCGCGTGCGTGTGACGCTGACACGCGGGGCCCGCGTGTCAGAGGGCCCGCCTGTCAGCGACCGTGAGCCGTGGGCCGAGCCCACGGTGGACCGAGCCGAGACCGTGCGCCGGGTCCGTGGACCCGAGGCCACGCGTCGTCACCCGATTGGTCCACGTGTCCTTGCTGACGCAATAAATGATTTTCCGAAAAAGAAAATGATTTAATAATTCGGTTTAATAATTGATTTGAATTTCAAAACTTCAAACGCTTATAACTTTTGCGTTTCAACTCCGATTTGAGTGATTCAAATTTCTAAATTCGTATAAAATTGAGATCTACCTAAATATGAATTTTATTTAATTTTTGGACTAAAGTTTTTCTCTGTAAAATTATTTAATTGATTATTTAAACTTTAAATAATCATAACTTTTGCATTTTAACTCCAAATTTGACGATTCCAGTTTCTAAAAATTCATAAAATTATGTTCTCTCTGTTTATGGATTTTATTTGGATGTTTGGACACTTTTTTCCTATTGTTTATTCGTGTATTTGCTATTTGCACGCTTTACGAGTAGACGTTGAAGTGCCGGAAGGATTCGAAGGAGAAGTACTAACTCAGGATCCAACTCAAGACCAAGAACAAGTACTTTTTGAAGGCAAGTTGTGCTTTGACCATGTTGATCCTATTTCGAAATCTATTTTGATTTAACCTATTGCATGCTAGTTCAATTAGAAAATACTTTATTTAAATTTGGGGAATTAGATAAATACCAATTTGCTGTATGACACCTTGATTACTTAAATATGAGCCATGAACCCTTGTCACCCTAGTTGTGGTTTACTAGTTGGACATTATTAACTTGCCAACATGGGTTTTAGACCGTTGTAGTAAACTGCTTAGACACGCGCGTGCTCATGACATGATTTTGGACAATCAAATGTTAATATTGACTTAATGATATATTGAACCTGTTTTTGAAAGGTATCATGTGATGTTGATGGCACGTGGTGCATGGTAATCAAGCGGGGTTTGATAAACGATTTCGGCCAGGGCATGTGGCAAGAATAATCGGGTGGGCCAGTTGTGGCATTGGGGATGTTGATTTGGTTCTTGGGTAGTCTTGCCCTGGTCACCCTAAGGACTTAACCTTGCAAGCCTTTGAACTGGGTCTAACGTGCAACCACATGTCCGTAATGGGACGGACCTAGTTGATTAAGTTGCTAATAACGCACTGTGGGACCTCGGGAGGTCAACTACACCCTTTGTGTAAGTTGTGCGGGGAGCGTCTGGCCGAGGCCAGTACCCATCTAACGGTTGATTGGCCTAGACTTCGCCTTAGCTAAGGGAAGGGTTAGTGCGCAATAGCAGGGAGGACCACTTGTATTGTTAGAGGTTTCCGAAAGACTTTGTTACGGGAACTCGCCTTTGTGGTGTTTGACTGTATCTTGTGGGTAAAGTGCATAACCTCTGCAGAGTGTAGAATCTATTCGAATAGCCGTGTCCGCGGTATTGGACATCGCTCGGGAATTACAGTCAAGGGTTAGATTTTCTCAAAAATAACTTGGTTTGAAAAGTTGGGTTGGATTAATAATGATGTTGATGGAAATGTGGTTTAGGATGGGAAGATGGTTGTTAAACTTCTTGAAAAGTTATTTATGCTTTACTTGTTTCTACTGCTTTCGAATCTACTTATATTACTTGTCAAATGCTATTTACTGCAAATATACCTCGAGCCACTCCTTTGTTTTAAGCCATGCATGTAGTATATTAGCTGCATTCTGTGCATGACTTGCTGAGTACCAAGTACTCATCCTTGCCACAATATAACACCAGTTGAAGAGGAGACTACACCAGCTTTGGAGGAGGAACTCCAAGAGGATCCGTCTACTTAGGGAAGCGAGCCCGATCGATTACTGTGGTATCTTGGATGGCGCCACGGGTTATTTGATTTTTATTTGCTACTATTTCTCTCTTAATAAGTTTAGCCTGCGAAATCATACATTTGTAACTTGACCATAAGGTCGAGTAACCAGTTTGACTATTTAAATAAAGTACTTAATTAGTATCGAGTGGTATGATTGTGATATTTACCGATGTTAAGACTGTGTGCACTAGCGCGTTCCTGGACTAGTGCTGAATACACAGAGGGTCCGGATTTGCAAATTCGGGGTCCCGACTGAGGTGGTATCAGAGCCATACTTGACCGTAGGCTCAACCCTAAGCTAGAATGGTCGTAGTGAGGATAAAACCTATTTTCTAAAGCTAACAATTCGTCAAGATGAGAAATGACATCTCGACTTATCCCCTTCTCTCTTTTCTTGTCTCTTGCTGAATTTTTCCTTACCTTATCACGATTTAAAAATTCCGAGTTCTTACGTGAGCACTCTTGTGACAGATGGAGGGAGAGTTCAACTACGTTGATCTGGGAGTTGGTCACGCCGCAGAGCTTTGGCATATGCTACAGACTCTCGGAGATTTTGAGAAGCCGCAATACCAAGTGGAAGTGATCAGACAAGCAGGATTGATCAAGGCTTGTGACGTGAAGATTGTGGTGCCTGCTAGGAAGAAGGGCCCAGGCAACCGCCCGATACACTGCACTGCCAGGAGGTCTACAATGCAGATGGGTATCCAAGAAGTATCACGACGAGCAATGCAGCACATTACCCGTATCTATGCCAGAGAATTGGAGAGCACGGTGTTCCGTTATCATCCGCGCAGCGATAACCTTCTTGACCCGAAGGCGATTCAGGATGAGGACGCCATGGTTACACAGTTGGCACGATTTGTTGTCGCCCAAGAGGATGTACTTGATGATACAAGCAAGGAGCTACAGAAGGCCCGCAAGGAGATCACGACAGAAAAGAACAGATGGCGGGAAGCTCAAGAGTACGTGTCCCACCTTCTGCAAAGGATTGGAGAGTTAGAGACGGCATTGTATGGACCAGAACCAGAGCCAGTACTCGAGCTACATGAACCAGATCCGGAGGAGTCAGATCTCGATGAGGACACTGCTTCTTCGACTACCACAGATGACACAGTTGCTGGACATGGCAATCGTTTCGCGCCTATGCCGCAGCATCCGTACCCAGGCCGTGGAGGTTTTCTCGATGAGTGAGCATAGGTTCTATAGTGAGACTCCTTCGCCGAGTCACGTCATAGAATAAAGAGTCACCCTTTAGGCGTTAGACTCCAGTGTTGGTTCGATTTGGATTTTCATTGCTTGCTGAGTGTGCAGTATGTGTTGCAGGCCTTTAGGCATTGTAAGCAACCATACCAAGTTATTGATATCATTAGTTAATAAAGTTAGACCTTAAAGTTACACCTTTCGCCCCGCATAAGTTCCATATTACTTGTCTATTCTTGTTTCCCTCTCATCTCTAAAACCTAGAGCAAATCGACAGATGGTGAACACCCGCGGAAACCTTGGAGGCAATGGGAGTGGTTCTCGCCCATGAAAACCCCAATGATGGAGCACCAAAGACCGCCACCGGATATGCAGAATTTCGAGCTTTTCTCATTGCTCAGACTCGATTGATGCATGCTATTATGCAACAGATGCAAAACGTCACTTTGCCAGGCCACGGCTAATCAACTCAATCGGGGACAACGCGAGAATACAAGACTGTCGAGTTTATGAGGACTCACCCACCCACTTTCTCTGGGAATGCCAACCCATTGGAGGCCGATGATTGGTTAAGGTCAATTGAGAGGAAGCTACACATAGCTCAATGCATAGGAAATGAGAAGGTACTTTACGCTTCTCATCAGTTGGAAGGAACATTGGCCGAATGGTGGGAGAACTTCGTGCCACGCAAGAGAACCCTCAAGATATCACTTGGGAAGAGTTCACAGTGCGTTTAGTCGATTATCACGTGCTGAAGGAATCATGGACCTTAAGAAGGAGGAGTTCAGAGCATGAAGCAAGGTAATCAGCCGGTGGCCGACTACGAACAAGTTCACACAGCTAGCACGCTACGCTTTGAGGATGTAGCGACAGATAAAGCCAGACAGTCTCGTTTTATGAAGGGACTTAACTCAGGATTGCAAGTAGGATTGATCACCCACACCTTTCCAGATTTCCAAGAGTTGGTGAATAAGGCGCTTATTCTTGAGGACAAGCGCAAGGAACTGGATGAGAATAGGAAGCGCAGAATGCAACAGTAGGGATCACGCCAGGGGACGCAACAGCATCTGAGAGTTCCACCAAATCAGTTTTTCAGATTCCAGCCACAGAATGCCACAAGGACACCGTCACCAGCACCAAGACCCGTCAATCAGAACTACCAGACCCTAGCCCCCGCTAGAAACGCCGCTCCAGGCAGTCAGCAAGGAACTGTGAGGCGCTGCTATAACTGCAACGAGCCAGGACACTTTGCCAACAGTTGTCCGAAGAAGACAGCAGGAGTGACCCCAGTTCGCTTCAACCTAGGAACCACCCCAGCTAGGACGCCAGCACCAGGAGCCACACCCCAAACTGTGGTTAGAGGCCGAGTCAACCATGTCACCGCAGATGCACTGCAGAATGCTACGGACGTCGTACTGGGTAAGTTACTTGTTAACTCAGTACCTACAACCGTCTTGTTTGAATCTGGAGCTTCGCATTCGTTTGTTTCGCAAGGCTTTGCTGCTAGAAATGATTTGGGGATTGCAAGACTTAAGTGCATGCTTTTAGTTCAAACCCCTGGTTCCGAACTCCGAACGAAAGTAGGATGTTCCGGGGTGAGAATACTAATAGATGGAATAGAGTTCCTAGCGAACCTTATTATTTTGGAGACCCAGACCTTAGACGTTATTTTGGGAATGGACGGTTATCCAAGCACAAGGCCGTATTGGATTGTGGACGAAGGGCTATCGCAGTTGAGAGCCCGTGTGGAAAGAAAGTGGAATTTCAAGCCACTGCAGTTAGAGATGGACAGTTGATGGTTAACAGTACCAAGGCAATCTGCATAGAGGATGTCTCAGTAGTGAATGAGTACCCAGATGTTTTTCCTGAAGATCTACCTGGTATGCCGCCAGACAGGGACATAGAGTTTGTGATAGAGCTTGTACCTGGTACAGCGCCGATAGCAAAGAGACCTTATCGGATGTCCACCGAGGAATTGGTAGAGATGAAGAAACAGCTAGAGGAGTTAATGGAGAAAGGATTTATCAGACCGAGTTCGTCGCCGTGGGGAGCACCAGTTTTGTTTGTCAAGAAGAAGGATGGGAGTTTCAGGATGTGCATCGACTACCGTGCACTCAATGAAGTCACCGTGAAGAATAAGTACCCGCTACCCAGGATTGATGATTTGTTCGATCGGTGAGAGGAGCGTAGTTTTCTCCAAGATTGATGCGAGATCGGGATACCATCGATTGAAGATCCGATCGGAAGATATCCGAAGGCGCATTCTCGTCAAGATATGGACATTACGAGTTCTGATTATGTCTTTTGGACTGACGAATGCGCCAGCATATTTCATGAATATGATGAATAAGGTGTTCATGGAATATTTGGACAAGTTTGTTGTCGTGTTCATAGATGATATCCTAATCTACTCCAAAACAGAGGATGAACATGCCGAACACTTGAGGCGAGTTTTGGAAAAGGCGAGGAACAAAGAACTTTTCGCCAAGTTCAGTAAGTGTGATTTTTGGAAGGACAAGGTAGAATTCCTCGGACATGTAATGACCGCAGAAGGAGTCGCCGTAGATCCAAGCAAAGTAGAAGCCATGTTACATTGGGAGCAACCGAAGACCGTGACCCAGATCCGGAGTTTCCTTGGAATGGCAGGGTACTACCGCCGTTTCATTGAAGGCTTTTCGACAATTGCGAAACCTCTTACGCAATTGCTGATGAAGGAAAAGAAGTTTGCATGGATGTCAGAATGTGAGAAAGGATTTCAGGAGCTGAAGAAGCGATTGACATCAGCACCGGTGTTAGTTCTACCGGATGTTAATCAAAGCTTTGATATTTATTGTGACGCATCGCGCCAAGGACTTGGATGTGTGCTGATGCAGAATGGAAAGGTCGTCGCTTATGCATCAAGGCAGTTGAGGCCGCATGAGGAGAATTATCCGACGCATGACCTAGAGTTAGCTGCCGTAGTGCATGCCTTGAAGATATGGCGTCACTATCTAATCGGGAACAGATGTGAAGTGTATACGGATCATAAGAGCCTTAAGTACATATTCACCCAGTCGGATCTGAATATGAGGCAGAGGAGATGGTTAGAGTTGATCAAGGACTACAATGTTGGAATCCATTACCATCCCGGGAAGGCCAACGTAGTTGCCGATGCCTTGAGTCGGAAAAGCCATACCGTGAGCATGTTGCTAGCCACAAGTCAGGATGAGCTATGTGAGGATTTCCAGAGAATGAAGATTGAGGTGGTACCTAGCGGATTCTTGGCCACATTAGATGTAAAGCCTACCCTAGAGGACCAGATTCGGGAAGGACAGAAGGATGATGACAAGATCCGCAGGATTAAGTCCATCAAGGAGGAAGGCAAGGCAGAGGACTTCAAGTTGGATGAGCAAGGCACGTTATGGATGAAGGATCGCATTTGTGTGCCCAACAAGAAGGAATTAAAGCAACTGATTTTGGAAGAAGCCCATGACTCCAAGTACTCAATTCATCCTAGAAGCGCCAAGATGTATCAGGATCTGAAGGAAAGATTCTGGTGGCCGAGCATGAAGCGTGAAGTTGCTGAGCATGTTGCATTGTGCGATGTATGCCAGAGAGTCAAGGCAATGCATCAGAGACCAGCAGGATTACTACAGCCGCTGAAAATACCTGAGTGGAAGTGGGAGGAAATCGGAATGGATTTCATTACCGGTTTGCCTAAGACTCAAGGAGGTTATGACTCCATATGGGTTATAGTGGATCGTTTGACCAAAGTAGCCCATTTTATCCCCGTGAAGACCACCTACTCGGGAGATAAGTTAGCAGAGTTGTACATGGTCAGGATCGTCTGTTTGCACGGAGTGCCAAAGAGGATTGTATCGGACAGAGGTACCCAATTTACCTCAAGGTTTTGGAATAAGTTGCATGAAGCCATGGGAACCCGTTTAAACTTCAGTACAGCTTATCATCCGCAGACGGATGGACAGATCGAAAGAGTCAACCAGATTCTGGAGGATATGTTAAGAGCTTGTGCATTGGCTTATGCTACCTCTTGGGATAAGAGTTTGCCGTATGCCGAGTTCAGTTACAACAATAGTTACCAGGCTAGTTTACAGATGTCACCTTTTGAGGCACTGTATGGTCGACCCTGTCGGACGCCATTGAATTGGAATGAGACCGGCGAGCGCTGTGTCTTCGGGCCTGATATTCTTCAGGAGGCTGAGGAGCAGATTGCCATGATTAGGGAAAGGTTGAAGATCGCCCAATCACGACAGAAGAGTTATGCTGACAACCGTCGCCGGGACTTGAGTTTTGAACCAGAAGACTTTGTATACCTCAGAGTTACGCCTCTCAGGGGAGTTAAGAGGTTCCATGCTAAAGGGAAACTCGCACCCCGTTATGTTGGACCATTTAAGATTTTGAGCCGCAGGGGCGAAGTTGCTTATCAGCTGGAGTTGCCACAGTCGTTGGCAGGAGTACATGACGTGTTCCATGTGTCCCAGTTGAAGAAGTGTCTCCGAGTACCTGAGGAACAGACACCGCTAGAGTCAATTGAGTTGCGAGAAGATTTGACTTACAAGGAGCATCCCGTAAAGATTTTGGACACTATGGATCGAGAGACCAGAAATAAGTCAACCCGTTTCTGTAGAGTACAGTGGAGCAACCACACGGAGAGTGAAGTAACTTGGGAACGCGAAGAGGATTTGAGGAAAGAGTTTCCAAACCTATTCCTTTAGTAAGCCCTGAATCTCGGGGATGAGATTCTATTAAGGGGGGGAGGTTTGTAACACCCCAAAATTTTGCTTTTCTTAAATTCATGTGTGATTTGGCACTTTGGTGAATTTTTGGAATTTTCTGGAATTTATTTGGATTTATTTGGAATTTATTTGAATTTATTCCATTTTGAAATAATTAAAGAATTTAATTTTGCAAATAAAATTTTGTTGGAAATATTTTATTTGAGTCCAAAATGATCCAAAATATTTTCCAGAATTTTTCTGGAATTTTTCTGAGTCATTTGCTATTTTTAATGAATTAAATGAATTACTGGGAATTATTTTAATTATTAAATCGCTGGAAATTCGAGTTGGGTCAAGTACTGTTCATCCGACCGAGCCCGAGTCAGACTCGAGTTCGAGTCCGACCCGAGCCCGACCGCGCCCGTGGTCAAGCCGAACCCGCTCGCCCGGAACCCTAACCGCGTGACCGTTGGATCCAGATCCAACGGCCACGATTGAGCCACGTCACCGAGCCCGAGACGACCGAGTCAGCCAGCTCGCCCGAGTCTGACCCGGACCCAAACTTCGCGACCGTTGGATCTCGATCCAACGGCCGCGGCGTGCCACGCCACCCTAACCGTCGCCGGACTCGCGCCAAGAACGGAGAGGACCTCGGATTCCACGCGTTTCACGGACGCCGAGGGCCCTATTTATTGCGCCGCCACCCGTGTCGGGATCGCTGTTTCATTGCGCACCCGTAGCTCCAACCCACGCCGCTCAAGCCGCCGCCGTCAGCCCGCGCGAGCTCGCCGTAGTTGGAGGAGGTGTCCGCCGTGGTTTGCGCCGTTTTCCGCCGCCGTCCGTCGTCTTCCGCCGAGGAGCCCAGATCCGGAATCCCCGCTTCGAGACGCATCCGAAGAGACCACCCACTTCGCCGGAGCGTGCCCGAAACGCCGTTGGTGTGGTCTTCGTTCTCAACGCCGGCCGCCGGAGCTCCGCCCTGGACATCGCAGACCCGTGTAGCTTTTCCACCGTCGGATCTTCATCGCACGGTCCAGATTCGTCCACGTCACCCACGGTAAAGAATCACGTGTTGATCTCCAGGTCTAATCTCAACCGTTAGATCTAGATCCAACGGCTTAGACTGAACCACGTTCATAGCGGTAGATTGGATCTTGACCGTCCGATCAAGATCGAACGGTTCAGATCAATGGAGTTGTTTTCCAAGCGCGTTAGCCAGATCTAATCTGGGCCGTTGATTTCCAAATCAACGGCCGAGATTGAGCCACGTGTCCGGGAAGGCTGACCGTCGCGGTCGCCGCCCACGCTGGCAGGCGTGACGCTGACACGCGGGGCCCGCGTGTCAGAGGGCCCACCTGTCAGCGACCGTGAGCCGTGGACCGAGCCCACGGTGGACCGAGCCGAGACCGTGTGCCGGGTCCGTGGACCCGAGGCCACGCGTCATCACCCGATTGGTCCACGTGTCCCTGCTGACGCAATAAATGATTTTCCGAAAAAGAAAATGATTTAATAATTCGGTTTAATAATTGATTTGAATTTCAAAACTTCAAACGCTTATAACTTTTGCGTTTCAACTCCGATTTGAGTGATTCAAATTTCTAAATTCGTATAAAATTGAGATCTACCTAAATATGAATTTTATTTAATTTTTGGACTAAAGTTTTTCTCTGTAAAATTATTTAATTGATTATTTAAACTTTAAATAATCATAACTTTTGCATTTTAACTCCAAATTTGACGATTCCAGTTTCTAAAAATTCATAAAATTATGTTCTCTCTGTTTATGGATTTTATTTGGATGTTTGGACACTTTTTGCCTATTGTTTATTCGTGTATTTGCTATTTGCACGCTTTACGAGTAGACGTTGAAGTGCCGGAAGGATTCGAAGGAGAAGTACTAACTCAGGATCCAACTCAAGACCAAGAACAAGTACTTTTTGAAGGCAAGTTGTGCTTTGACCATGTTGATCCTATTTCGAAATCTATTTTTGTAGGATCGAAGTATACGAATATAGCAATCAGAGGGGGGGTGAATGATTGTGCGGAAGCTAAAACCAAATTCTTGATCTATTAAAAGTTCACCCCAAAACAGAACTAAATAATTGCCTCGTTTTCGACAAAAATAGAATGACAGAGGTTCGGTAAAATGCAAATTCCTGGAGATCCAACCATTAGATTGATCTGAAATTTGGACACAAGAAACTAGATTCCAATACGAATCAAACACAAAAAGAATCAGCTCGATCGGACTTACGGATCAAAAGTTATGAGCTTCGCAAGCTTGCTGATCCAGAACTTGACGAGAATCAATCTAATCAAAACTTCAAGATTAAACAAGAACGACAAAAGATTGATCAACTAGACTTTGAGAAACACTAGATCAATACCCTAGAGTGGTTTTTGATGGATCAAATCAAGATAAAACTTAAAGAACAAAAACCAATCTAGAACTAGAACAAGCATGCAAACAAGAACCAAAAAGAGAACGTTGAAGCAATGCGGGAACTAGAAGAATTTATCTTTATTTCTTTTGTCTAAAATACTCCCATCAAAAGAGTACAAACCCTAAAACCAAGCTCAAGGCTTGATGCGCTTAGCTCAGCTTGGAGCCTTTCAACAGAGACCCCCACCTATTTAAAGCACCAACCCACAAGGAGTTCTGAATACGATTCCTATTCCCTAGAAGGAATCTGTATCCAACACAACTCTACTTGGCCCAACCTGGCCGAGTACAACTCTTGCACGCGTATGGTAACCCTACCATACTCACGTGACTAACACTTTGCACGCGTATGGCCACCTGCCATACTCACGTGACTAACACTTTGCACGCGAATGACCTCCTGCCATTCTCACGTGACTAACCATTCTTCATGTGCACCATTCTCTTAGCCCGAACGTCCCGCATGACATCCTTGACCACCAAGACCTCAGTTCCTCCTGAACTTAGTCCCGAACCTCAGTTCCTCCATGAACCTAGTTCCGGTCCCGTCATCGACCACATTCGTCTTCGAGCAATACCTGCACATGAACAAACCACAAAACAAATCCGAGCACAAGTCCACGACTTGACTCAATGTCAATCCATGCAACTACTCACATGAGCATTGCATAAAGTCCACTTCAAGCATCATGAAATTCTCACAAATTTCATAATCTCAAAAACAAATCAAAATTCAAAGTCCAAATTTGCACAAACCCTAATCGAGCAAAAAGCCATTCACGCCGGACAGATCGCCAAAAGCATGTGTATGGCGGACCAAAAAATGTGGTCCGTCTTGCATGGGAAAAACGAGATCGCCAAAAAGCATGTGTATGGCGGACCAAAAAATTTGGTCCGTCATGTATGGGAAAAAAACGAGTTCTTGAACAAGCGTAAAAGCATCAAAATCACGTTTATGACAGACCAAAGACTTTGGTCCGTCATACATGCGAAACTCACTGTTTTTTGGATGTTTGGTCTGGCGCAAATGCAAAGTCTCTGTTTTTGGATGTTTGAATGTTTGGCCCTTTATGCAAGCAATTTTGCAAGATTAAACCTAATCAATTTTTCAGCACATTATCAAGCCAATTTTTCATCACATGATCAAGCCAATTTTTCATCACATGATTCACAATCTCCCCCTTGATGAAAACATTGGCAACACCAAATAGAATTGAACAATTGGCATTCACTTTACAAAAGATTTTGAAATCCAAAGGATCAAGGACCAAAAAGAAAACACAGAATTCCCCCTTTGACCAAAATGCAAAACAAAATCTCCCCCTGAGAAGGAAAATGTGTGTGAATGTGCAATGTGTCCAAGAATTCCAAAATTCTCCAAACTTCTCCCAAAATTCTCAAATTTCCAAACACAACTCCCCCTTTTTCTTCTCCCCCTTTTTCCTTAAACTTTTCAATGATTCCCAAATTTCTCCCCCTTTGACAATGGATTCATCAAGAGTACAAAAGAGAGAACAGGTTCAAAATTTTTCCTGTAGCAAAGATTTCACAAGGAGAAACAAGGGAGTGCCAAGATAGGAAAAGATGAGCTCATTCGATCATATAACCTTATATATCACATAATATGTAAAATACATGATCTTGATGTGATTTTAACAAGTTAGGGAATGACATGCATCTCAACCTCAATTCAGTCAACTATAGCCAAGTACTAAGCAAGATCTTAGTAGAAGAACAAAAGCTCAAAAATTGAAAAAACTAACAACTCTGGGCGAGCAAGTGATTTCAACTCCAATCTAGTAGACCAAATTAATCTTTAAACAGTAAACTGCATGTGGCATGCTTGAAGCATACTTCTTTTTTTTCCTTGGATTGGCATGCTTGAAGCATACATCTTGTTTTTGAGGGAATGGCATGCTTGAAGCATACATCTTAACCATTTTAAGGGAAGCATGCTTGAAGCAAATAACTCGAAGCTTTAGCTTTTAACTACCCCTTTTTTATTCCCTTTTCTTTTCTTTTTCTTTGATTGTAAAACATGCAAGAGTGATTAAGAGGTCTTATGAAAGAATAAAGCTGAAAACACACTTGCTTCATAGCCCAAATTTGTCAAGAAGATTCAATAACAAGCCTAGAAGAGTAAGATATCACAGAGTATTTAGCTATAGGCAATCACCCAGGAAATTCCACAATGTCATTTTTAGTTCAAGTGAGACAATTAGATTATCATATATTAGCTCAATTACATAACATATAAAGAAATATGATAAAGTGAGCTCATCAAGTGAAAAAACTTGGCAAAGAAACTCCCTCTCAAAACAAACCCATTGGATGAACAATCCCAAGTTCTCCCCGACTAAAAGCAAAACGAGAAGAAGACAAAGGTTTTGTGAAAATGTCTGCCAATTGATGTTCAGTATCCACATGATGAAGCACAATGTTGCCTTTTTCAACATGATCTCTAAGAAAGTGAAATCTGATGTCAATGTGTTTTGTTCTAGAGTGTTGCACGGGGTTCTTAGCAATGCAAATTGCACTAGTGTTATCACACAAAAGAGGAACACTATCCAAATTAACCCCATAATCTTTTAGTGTAGCTACTATCCAAAGAATTTGAGAACAACAACTAGCGGACCACATATTTAGATTCAGCAGTTGATTGTGCAACAGAAGATTGTTTTCTAGATGACCATGCAATGAGAGAATTTCCCAAGAAGTGACATGAACCAGAAGTGCTCTTCCTATCAATTCTACATCCTCCAAAATCGGCATCAGAAAAAGACCTCAAACTAATGCATGAGGAAGCAGAAAGCCAAATGCCAAAATCTTGAGTTCCATGAAGATACCTGAAAATCCTTTTGACAGCTTGTCGATGTGAAGCACGTGGGGAAGCTTGAAAACGAGCACACAAGCACACAAAGAAATTGTATATCCGGCCTTGATGCAGTGAGGTACAAAAGTGAACCTATCATGCTTCTATATTCCTTTTGATCAACCGGCTCACCATCTTCATCAGGGTCAAGTGCGCAAGTGCTCTCCATGAGTGTCATGATCGGCTTGCTGTTTTCCATCCCAAAACGATGTAGCAAGTCTTTTGTATATTTGCTTTGATGCACAAAAGTACCATCCTTTGTTTGCTTGATTTGAAATCCCAAAAAGTATGTCAACTCACCCATCATACTCATCTCAAACTCCTTCCTCATTGTTTCTGAAAACTCAGACACTAAAACATGAGATGAACCACCAAAGATAATATCATCAACATAAATCTGAACGAATAGTTGATCATTGCCTTGCTTGAGTAAAAGAGAGTTTTGTCAACCTTTCCCATTAAAAAGCCCTTTTCAAGTAAAAGGTTTTTAGCCTATCATACCATGCTCTAGGGGCTTGTTTCAAACCATACAAAGCTTTTGATAGTTTGAACACATGATTTGGAAACTTTGGATTTTCAAAACCAGGTGGTTGCTTGACAAAAACTTCCTCATTTATGTAGCCATTAAGAAAAGCACTTTTCACATCCATTTGATACAATTTGAAACCTTTGGATGCAGCAAAAGCTAAAAGGATTCTAATGGCTTCAATTCTAGCAACAGGAGCAAAGGTTTCATCAAAATCTAAGCCTTCAATTTGAGTGTAACCTTGAGCAACCAATCTAGCCTTGTTTCTAACAACAATACCATCCTCACTTTGTTTATTTTTGAAAACCCATCTAGTTCCAATAACATTAAAATCTGGAGGTGGTGAGACAAGTTTCCAAACTTTATTTCGTTCAAAATTCTCTAATTCTTCATGCATGGCATTGATCCAAGATTCGGATAATGCATGAGATATATCTTTGGGTTCAAAGGAAGCAACTAAAGCAGAATGAGCATGAGTGTCGAATGAATAAACCTGGATCGAGTGACTCTCTCATTTAGGTCTCCAATCATTTGTTCAGATGGATGCATTTTACGAATGTGCAAGGGAGCATTGGCTTTTGAGACTTCTCCTTCTCCTTCTTCATTTTCAGCATGTACAGATGATGTTGTAGCTTGAGGATGGTTAGCTGTAGGTGATGTAGTAGTAGGTGCCAAAGGTGCTACAGCTTGTTGTGCATTAGAAATAGTCAAGACATCATCTTCAACATCATCATTATCTTCAAAAATTTTCTCCCCTGAACATATGCGTGCAGACTGCATCACTTGGACTAGTGCCTGGACTAGCCTCATCAAAAGTAACTTCACAAGTTTCCACAATTTTGTTAGTCTCCAAAACAAGCACACGATAGCCACGAGTATGAGCAGGATATCCAAGGAAAAAGCCATCCATTGATCTAGCTTCAAATTTATCAAGATTTCCAGATTTCAAGACAAAGCATTTGCATCCAAAAACCCTAAAGTGAGAAACAAGAGGCCTGTGTCCAAACCGAAGCTCATATGGAGTCTTACCCAATTTTGATCTCAAAACACACGGTTTGAAACATAACATGCAGTTGAAATCGCTTCAGCCCAAAAAGTTTCTAGGAGTGTGATGTTCATCTAACATGGTTCTAGCCATCTCAACCAACGTTCTATTTTTCCTTTCAACTACACCATTTTGTTGAGGCACTCTAGGAGATGAAAATTGATGATCAATTCCTTTTTCAGTACAAAAGTGATCAAAAGAAGCATTTTTGAATTCAGTTCCATTATCACTTCTAATAGATTTGAGAGCTCCTGGATGATCAATAGAAAGCCTAAGAACAAGACTTCTAAAATGACTAAAAGCCTCATCCTTAGATGCCATAAAGTATACCCAAGAGTATCTAGAAAAATCATCAACAATCACAAGCACATACCATTTGCCTCCAAAGGATTGGACTCGAGATGGTCCAATGTATCAAGATGTAGAAGCTGTCCTGGAGCGTTTGTCATCACTATGGTAAGAGGTGGATGTGAACCTGCAATCATCTTACCATGTCTACAAGAAGAACATACTAGATTGCTATCACCCTTAAGCTTAGGCAAGCCACGTATAAGATCTAAACCACTTACACGAGTAAGATGATCAAAACCAACATGACCAAGTCTACGATGCCAAAAGAATAAATCTTTAGAAACATTGGCAATTAGACACCTATGCTTAGAAGAAGGTGATGCATCAAAATCAGCTTTAAAGACTCTTCCAAAACGAGAAATTTTGAACACAAGATCACCTGAAGCATCTAGCACTTTGCATTCATTTTTCTTAAAGCTTATCTCAAGATCTTCATCAAGCATTTGAGAGACAGAAAGCAAGTTATATTTCAAGTTTTCAACAAGAGCCACATCCTTGAACATAAACTTGTCACTTACCTTTACTGTACCTTTTGCCACAACAAAAGAGGAAGAAGCATCTCCAAAAGTAACACTTTCAGCACGAGATGCACGAGTGAGGGAGGAGAACCAATTCTTATCACCGGACATGTGGCGTGAGCATCCGGAATCCACTAGCCATATGTTCTCCTTCCTCGCGCGAGAAGCCTACATAGCAACAAAACATGTCGAGGTCTCAGTACTGGGGTTAGGAATGAGATTTTTGGGAATCCAGTACTGAGACACACGACGCACAACAGTAGGCACAACACGAGAATTTTTATGCACAAAATCAGCTTTTCCTTTTCTCATGTTTATAGGAACAGAAGGTGTTTTCAACACTCTAGGCGCATAGTGAGAAGCAAAGTGTGCTCTTCTGAAGTTAGACCTAGCCTTAGTCATTTCTTTCCTTTGCTGTCTGGCTAGTCTAAAGCAAAAATCTACTAGATGTCCATCTCTACCACAATGAGTGCAAGTGTACTTAGCATGAAGTTTGGCTTTAACAGTAGAAGCACATTTTGCATTCATCATAGTAGAAGATAAAAACCGCAGATTGAAAAGCAATTTTCTTAGGCTCATTAGATAACTCAATTTTGCAAGGAGCCTGAACAACAGTGCGAGGTTTAGTTTCATATGTGGCATAAGGATCAAAACCTAAACCTCTCTTGTTTGTGCTAACCTTAGATTGATCCAAAATCATGTTCAACTTTTTCTTGCCATTAGTGAAACGTTCCAAAGAATTTTGCAAGTAATCAACTTTCTTAGCAAGAGTTAAACAATTATTGCAAGGAATATTGACCTTCCCTTTCTGTTTATGACAAGTAGAGCATGAAAGAACCTCATGAGTAAGCAGATTATCAGTCAATTGAGAAACCCTAGCATTTGCATCTTTCAATTTTAATTCAAGAGTTGAGCATTTAGAACAAGAAGTTAAACTATGCAAATCATCAGTGGAACAGCTAGCATGTTTAACATGTTTCTCATTTTTCTCATTTAGATGCAACAGAAGAGCGTGTTCTTTCCTAAGCAAGGTGAGCTCATTGTAAATTAAGTCACATGATTTACAAGTATCATCATCAGGAATCAATGTCTTAAGTCTAGCAATTTCAGCATTCAATGACTTCACAAGAAAATCATGTTTCTTAATTTTCTTGTCACGTTTATCAAGCAATTTACCAAGACGAGCAACAGCAATAGCTAATTCATCATAAGAAGGATCTACCTCATTGAAGTCGCTGTCATTCCCGTCCTCGGTGAAGCTATCCTTGCTGCTTGCCATGAGACACAATCCCATCAAATCATGCTTGCTTGGAGTTGCATCATCTTCGCTGCTCTCCGAGTCCACATCGCTCAAATTAACTTGTTCAAGAGCGGAAAGAACTCGATGAACCACCTTGCGGTTGATGAAGCTCTTCTTCTTCCTATCATTTGACGAGAACCTTTTCTTCTCATTCCTTCTGTCGTTATCCTTCTCCTCCTTTGATGTTTTTCCTGCAAGCTTAGGACAATTTGTGCGAATATGGTTGAGGTCACCACACTCATAGCATCTTGGAGGACCACCTCTCTTTCTCATTCTCATATTCTCGCAAAGCTTTGTTAAAGTGAGAAGAGAGTAGTGCCAGATCTTCTTCATGAAACTCTTCAAGTTGCTCATCTGTTAAAGAAGACATGGAAGACAAGGCAAAGCTAGAAGAAGAATTTGCATTTGGCATGTTAGGGTTAGAGATCAAAGCAATTGATTTAATATTACCCTTCTGGCAAGAACATCCAACTCATGAGTTTTCAACTTAGAGTAAAGAACATCTAATGTGAGTGTGCTCATGGTAGTAGATTCTTGTATAGATGTTACTTTCATCTCCCACACTGACATGTCCAAAGCACTAAGCAATTGTCGAGCATTTTCAGCATCAGTGTAGCTAACTCCAACAGCACGTAGATTGCTAAGAATTTTATTGAAACGTGCAAAGAAGTCATCTCTGATTCACTAGGTTTCATCTCAAAACGCATGTATTCTTTTTTGTAAATATCTTGGCGAACCTCTTTGTTGTTAGAACCCTCATGGTAATCACAAAGAGATTTCCATACCTCATATGCGGATCGAAGGTGAACCACACGATCAAAGTCGCTGCGTCCCAAGCCTTGGATGATCAAGTTGCGCGCCTTGCTATTTGCTTCAACGTGTGTGCGATTGGTGTCGTTGACGTTGTCGTTTGCAGGGACTTCATATGGCTTGTAGACCTTCTCCCAAATTGTGAACCCCTGTGCTTGGATGAACGCCTCCATCTTGGCCTTCCAAAACTGAAAATCAACACCATCGAACAGACATGGTTTTGTCGAATAACGATCCATTGATCTAATCACCGGTTAAGATAGATTAGAGAAACCTTGCTCTGATACCACTTGTAGGATCGAAGTATACGAATATAGCAATCAGAGGGGGGGTGAATGATTGTGCGGAAGCTAAAACCAAATTCTTGATCTATTAAAAGTTCACCCCAAAACAGAACCAAATAATTGCCTCGTTTTCGACAAAAACAGAATGACAGAGGTTCGGTAAAATGCAAATTCCTAGAGATCCATCCGTTAGATTGATCTGAAATTTGGACACAAGAAACTAGATTCCAATACGAATCAAACCCAAAAAGAATCAGCTCGATCGGACTTACGGATCAAAAGTTATGAGCTTCGCAAGCTTGCTGATCCAGAACTTGACGAGAATCAATCTAATCAAAACTTCAAGATTAAACAAGAACGACAAAAGATTGATCAACTAGACTTTGAGAAACACTAGATCAATACCCTAGAGTGGTTTTTGATGGATCAAATCAAGATAAAACTTAAAGAACAAAAACCAATCTAGAACTAGAACAAGCATGCAAACAAGAACCAAAAAGAGAACGTTGAAGCAAAGCGGGAACTAGAAGAATTTATCTTTATTTCTTTTGTCTAAAATACTCCCATCAAAAGAGTACAAACCCTAAAACCAAGCTCAAGGCTTGATGCGCTTAGCTCTGCTTGGTGCCTTTCAACAGGAGACCCCCCACCTATTTAAAGCACCAACCCACAAGGAGTTCTGAATACGATTCCTATTCCCTAGAAGGAATCCGTATCCAACACAACTCTACTTGGCCCAACCTGGCCGAGTACAACTCTTGCACGCGTATGGTAACCCTACCATACTCACGTGACTAACACTTTGCACGCGTATGGCCACCTGCCATACTCACGTGACTAACACTTTGCACGCGAATGACCTCCTGCCATTCTCACGTGACTAACCATTCTTCATGTGCACCATTCTCTTAGCCCGAACGTCCCGCATGACATCCTTGACCACCAAGACCTCAGTTCCTCCTGAACTTAGTCCCGAACCTCAGTTCCTCCATGAACCTAGTTCCGGTCCCGTCATCGACCACATTCGTCTTCGAGCAATACCTGCACATGAACAAACCACAAAACAAATCCGAGCACAAGTCCACGACTTGACTCAATGTCAATCCATGCAACTACTCACATGAGCATTGCATAAAGTCCACTTCAAGCATCATGAAATTCTCACAAATTTCATAATCTCAAAAACAAATCAAAATTCAAAGTCCAAATTTGCACAAACCCTAATCGAACAAAAAGCCATTCACGCCGGACAGATCGCCAAAAGCATGTGTATGGCGGACCAAAAAATGTGGTCCGTCATGCATGGGAAAAACGAGATCGCCAAAAAGCATGTGTATGGCGGACCAAAAAATTTGGTCCGTCATGCATGGGAAAAAAACGAGTTCTTGAACAAGCGTAAAAGCATCAAAATCACGTTTATGACAGACCAAAGACTTTGGTCCGTCATACATGCGAAACTCACTGTTTTTTGGATGTTTGGTCTGGCGCAAATGCAAAGTCTCTGTTTTTGGATGTTTGAAAGTTTGGCCCTTTATGCAAGCAATTTTGCAAGATTAAACCTAATCAATTTTTCAGCACATTATCAAGCCAATTTTTCATCACATGATCAAGCCAATTTTTCATCACATGATTCACAATCTCCCCCTTGATGAAAACATTGGCAACACCAAATAGAATTGAACAATTGGCATTCACTTTACAAAAGATTTTGAAATCCAAAGGATCAAGGACCAAAAAGAAAACACAGAATTCCCCCTTTGACCAAAATGCAAAACAAAATCTCCCCCTGAGAAGGAAAATGTGTGTGAATGTGCAATGTGTCCAAGAATTCCAAAATTCTCCAAACTTCTCCCAAAATTCTCAAATTTCCAAACACAACTCCCCCTTTTTCTTCTCCCCCTTTTTCCTTAAACTTTTCAATGATTCCCAAATTTCTCCCCCTTTGACAATGGATTCATCAAGAGTACAAAAGAGAGAACAGGTTCAAAATTTTTCCTGTAGCAAAGATTTCACAAGGAGAAACAAGGGAGTGCCAAGATAGGAAAAGATGAGCTCATTCGATCATATAACCTTATATATCACATAATATGTAAAATACATGATCTTGATGTGATTTTAACAAGTTAGGGAATGACATGCATCTCAACCTCAATTCAGTCAACTATAGCCAAGTACTAAGCAAGATCTTAGTAGAAGAACAAAAGCTCAAAAATTGAAACAACTAACAACTCTGGGCGAGCAAGTGATTTCAACTCCAATCTAGTAGACCAAATTAATCTTTAAACAGTAAACTGCATGTGGCATGCTTGAAGCATACTTCTTTTATTTCCTTGGATTGGCATGCTTGAAGCATACATCTTGTTTTTGAGGGAATGGCATGCTTGAAGCATACATCTTAACCATTTTAAGGGAAGCATGCTTGAAGCAAATAACTCGAAGCTTTAGCTTTTAACTACCCTTTTTTATTCCCTTTTCTTTTCTTTTTCTTTGATTGTAAAACATGCAAGAGTGATTAAGAGGTCTTATGAAAGAATAAAGCTGAAAACACACTTGCTTCATAGCCCAAATTTGTCAAGAAGATTCAATAACAAGCCTAGAAGAGTAAGATATCACAGAGTATTTAGCTATAGGCAATCAGTCCAGGAAATTCCACAATGTCATTTTTAGTTCAAGTGAGACAATTAGATTATCATATATTAGCTCAATTACATAACATATAAAGAAATATGATAAAGTGAGCTCATCAAGTGAAAAAACTTGGCAAAGAAACTCCCTCTCAAAACAAACCCATTGGATGAACAATCCCAAGTTCTCCCCGAATAAAAGCAAAACGAGAAGAAGACAAAGGTTTTGTGAAAATGTCTGCCAATTGATGTTCAGTATCCACATGATGAAGCACAATGTTGCCTTTTTCAACATGATCTCTAAGAAAGTGAAATCTGATGTCAATGTGTTTTGTTCTAGAGTGTTGCACGGGGTTCTTAGCAATGCAAATTGCACTAGTGTTATCACACAAAAGAGGAACACTATCCAAATTAACCCCATAATCTTTTAGTGTAGCTACTATCCAAAGAATTTGAGAACAACAACTAGCGACCACATATTCAGATTCGAGTTGATTGTGCAACAGAAGATTGTTTTCTAGATGACCATGCAATGAGAGAATTTCCCAAGAAGTGACATGAACCAGAAGTGCTCTTCCTATCAATTCTACATCCTCCAAAATCGGCATCAGAAAAAGATCTCAAACTAATGCATGAGGAAGCAGAAAGCCAAATGCCAAAATCTTGAGTTCCATGAAGATACCTGAAAATCCTTTTGACAGCTTGTCGATGTGAAGCACGTGGGGAAGCTTGAAAACGAGCACACAAGCACACAGCAAATTGTATATCCGGCCTTGATGCAGTGAGGTACAAAAGTGAACCTATCATGCTTCTATATTCCTTTTGATCAACCGGCTCACCATCTTCATCAGGGTCAAGTGCGCAAGTGCTCTCCATGGGTGTCATGATCGGCTTGCTGTTTTCCATCCCAAAACGATGTAGCAAGTCTTTTGTATATTTGCTTTGATGCACAAAAGTACCATCCTTTGTTTGCTTGATTTGAAATCCCAAAAAGTATGTCAACTCACCCATCATACTCATCTCAAACTCCTTCCTCATTGTTTCTGAAAACTCAGACACTAAAACATGAGATGAACCACCAAAGATAATATCATCAACATAAATCTGAACGAATAGTTGATCATTGCCTTGCTTGAGTAAAAAGAGAGTTTTGTCAACTTTTCCCATTGAAAAGCCCTTTTCAAGTAAAAAGGTTTTTAGCCTATCATACCATGCTCTAGGGGCTTGTTTCAAACCATACAAAGCTTTTGATAGTTTGAACACATGATTTGGAAACTTTGGATTTTCAAAACCAGGTGGTTGCTTGACAAAAACTTCCTCATTTATGTAGCCATTAAGAAAAGCACTTTTCACATCCATTTGATACAATTTGAAACCTTTGGATGCAGCAAAAGCTAAAAGGATTCTAATGGCTTCAATTCTAGCAACAGGAGCAAAGGTTTCATCAAAATCTAAGCCTTCAATTTGAGTGTAACCTTGAGCAACCAATCTAGCCTTGTTTCTAACAACAATACCATCCTCACTTTGTTTATTTTTGAAAACCCATCTAGTTCCAATAACATTAAAATCTGGAGGTGGTGAGACAAGTTTCCAAACTTTATTTCGTTCAAAATTCTCTAATTCTTCATGCATGGCATTGATCCAAGATTCGTCAGATAATGCATGAGATATATCTTTGGGTTCAAAGGAAGCAACTAAAGCAGAATGAGCATGAGTGTAAGAATGAATAAACCTGGATCGAGTGACTCTCTCATTTAGGTCTCCAATCATTTGTTCAGATGGATGCATTTTCTAAATGTGCAAGGGAGCATTGGCTTTTGAGACTTCTCCTTCTCCTTCTTCATTTTCAGCATGTACAGATGATGTTGTAGCTTGAGGATGGTTAGCTGTAGGTGATGTAGTAGTAGGTGCCAAAGGTGCTACAGCTTGTTGTGCATTAGAAATAGTCAAGACCTCATCTTCAACATCATCATTATCTTCAAAGATTTTCTCCCCCTGAACATATGCGTCTGTACCTGCATCACTTGGACTAGTGCCTGGACTAGCCTCATCAAAAGTAACTTCACAAGTTTCCACAATTTTGTTAGTCTCCAAAACAAGCACACGATAGCCACGAGTATGAGCAGGATATCCAAGGAAAAAGCCATCCATTGATCTAGCTTCAAATTTATCAAGATTTCCAGATTTCAAGACAAAGCATTTGCATCCAAAAACCCTAAAGTGAGAAACAGTAGGCCTGTGTCCAAACCGAAGCTCATATGGAGTCTTACCCAATTTTGATCTCAAAAACACACGGTTTGAAACATAACATGCAGTTGAAATCGCTTCAGCCCAAAAGTTTCTAGGAGTGTGATGTTCATCTAACATGGTTCTAGCCATCTCAACCAACGTTCTATTTTTCCTTTCAACTACACCATTTTGTTGAGGCACTCTAGGAGATGAAAATTGATGATCAATTCCTTTTTCAGTACAAAAGTGATCAAAAGAAGCATTTTTGAATTCAGTTCCATTATCACTTCTAATAGATTTGAGAGCTCTGGATGATCAATAGAAAGCCTAAGAACAAGACTTCTAAAATGACTAAAAGCCTCATCCTTAGATGCCATAAAGTATACCCAAGAGTATCTAGAAAAATCATCAACAATCACAAGCACATACCATTTGCCTCCAAAGGATTGGACTCGAGATGGTCCAAGCGTATCAAGATGTAGAAGCTGTCTGGAGCGTTTGTCATCACTATGGTAAGAGGTGGATGTGAACCTGCAATCATCTTACCATGTCTACAAGAAGAACATACTAGATTGCTATCACCCTTAAGCTTAGGCAAGCCACGTATAAGATCTAAACCACTTACACGAGTAAGATGATCAAAACCAACATGACCAAGTCTACGATGCCAAAAGAATAAATCTTTAGAAACATTGGCAATTAGACACCTATGCTTAGAAGAAGGTGATGCATCAAAATCAGCTTTAAAGACTCTTCCAAAACGAGAAATTTTGAACACAAGATCACCTGAAGCATCTAGCACTTTGCATTCATTTTTCTTAAAGCTTATCTCAAGATCTTCATCAAGCATTTGAGAGACAGAAAGCAAGTTATATTTCAAGTTTTCAACAAGAGCCACATCCTTGAACATAAACTTGTCACTTACCTTTACTGTACCTTTTGCCACAACAAAAGAGGAAGAAGCATCTCCAAAAGTAACACTTTCAGCACGAGATGCACGAGTGAGGGAGGAGAACCAATTCTTATCACCGGACATGTGGCGTGAGCATCCGGAATGCACTAGCCATATGTTCTCCTTCCTCGCGCGAAGCCTACATAGCAACAAAACATGTCGAGGTCTCGATCTTGGGGTTAGGAATGAGATTTTTGGGAATCGATCTTGAGACACACGACGCACAACAGTAGGCACAACACGAGAATTTTTATGCACAAAATCAGCTTTTCCTTTTCTCATGTTTATAGGAACAGAAGGTGTTTTCAACACTCTAGGCGCATAGTGAGAAGCAAAGTGTGCTCTTCTGAAGTTAGACCTAGCCTTAGTCATTTCTTTCCTTTCTTTGTCTGGCTAGTCTAAAGCAAAAATCTACTAGATGTCCATCTCTACCACAATGAGTGCAAGTGTACTTAGCATGAAGTTTGGCTTTAACAAGAGAAGCACATTTTGCATTCATCATAGTAGAAGATAAAACCACAGATTGAAAAGCAATTTTCTTAGGCTCATTAGATAACTCAATTTTGCAAGGAGCCTGAACAACGATCACGAGGTTTAGTTTCATATGTGGCATAAGGATCAAAACCTAAACCTCTCTTGTTTGTGCTAACCTTAGATTGATCCAAAATCATGTTCAACTTTTTCTTGCCATTAGTGAAACGTTCCAAAGAATTTTGCAAGTAATCAACTTTCTTAGCAAGAGTTAAACAATTATTGCAAGGAATATTGACCTTCCCTTTCTGTTTATGACAAGTAGAGCATGAAAGAACCTCATGAGTAAGCAGATTATCAGTCAATTGAGAAACCCTAGCATTTGCATCTTTCAATTTTAATTCAAGAGTTGAGCATTTAGAACAAGAAGTTAAACTATGCAAATCATCAGTGGAACAGCTAGCATGTTTAACATGTTTCTCATTTTTCTCATTTAGATGCAACAGAAGAGCGTGTTCTTTCCTAAGCAAGGTGAGCTCATTGTAAATTAAGTCACATGATTTACAAGTATCATCATCAGGAATCAATGTCTTAAGTCTAGCAATTTCAGCATTCAATGACTTCACAAGAAAATCATGTTTCTTAATTTTCTTGTCACGTTTATCAAGCAATTTACCAAGACGAGCAACAGCAATAGCTAATTCATCATAAGAAGGATCTACCTCATTGAAGTCGCTGTCATTCCAGTCCTCGGTGAAGCTATCCTTGCTGCTTGCCATGAGACACAATCCCATCAAATCATGCTTGCTTGGAGTTGCATCATCTTCGCTGCTCTCCGAGTCCACATCGCTCAAATTAACTTGTTCAAGAGCGGAAAGAACTCGTGAACCACCTTGCGGTTGATGAAGCTCTTCTTCTTCCTATCATTTGACGAGAACCTTTTCTTCTCATTCCTTCCGCCGTTATCCTTCTCCTCCTTTGATGTTTTTCCTGCAAGCTTAGGACAATTTGTGCGAATATGGTTGAGGTCACCACACTCATAGCATCTTGGAGGACCACCTCTCTTTCTCATTCTCACATTACGCAAAGCTTTGTTAAAGCGAGAAGAGAGTAGTGCCAGATCTTCTTCAGAAACTCTTCAAGTTGCTCATCTGTTAAAGAAGACATGGAAGACAAGGCAAAGCTAGAAGAAGAATTTGCATTTGACATGTTAGGGTTAGAGATCAAAGCAATTGATTTAATGTTACCCTTCCTGGCAAGAACATCCAATTCATGAATTTTCAGCTTAGAATAAAGAACATCTAATGTAAGTGTACTCATGACAGTTGATTCTTTAATAGTTGTTACTTTCATCTCCCAAATAGACATGTCTAAAGCACCAAGTAATTGTCGAGTATTTGCAGCATCAGTGTAGCTAACTCCAACAGCACGTAGATTGCTAAGAATTTTATTAAAACGTGCAAAAAAATCATCTAATGATTCACAAGGTTTCATCTCAAAACGCATGTATTCTTTTTTGTAAATATCTTGGCGAACCTCTTTGACAGTGTTAGAACCCTCGTGGTAATCACAAAGAGATTTCCATACCTCATATGCGGATCGAAGGTGAACCACACGATCAAAGTCGCTGCGTCCCAAGCCTTGGATGATCAAGTTGCGCGTCTTGCTATTGGCTTCAACGTGTGTGCGATTGGTGTCGTTGACGTTGTCGTTTGCAGGGACTTCATATGGCTTGTAGACCTTCTCCCAAATTGTGAAGCCCTGTGCTTGGATGAACGCCTCCATCTTGGCCTTCCAAAACTGAAAATCAACACCATCGAACACACATGGTTTTGTCGAATAACGATCCATTGATCTAATCACCGGTTAAGATAGATTAGAGAAACCTTGCTCTGATACCACTTGTAGGATCGAAGTATACGAATATAGCAATCAGAGGGGGGTGAATGATTGTGCAGAAGCTAAAACCAAATTCTTGATCTATTAAAAGTTCACCCCAAAACAGAACCAAATAATTGCCTCGTTTTCGACAAAAACAGAATGATAGAGGTTCGGTAAAACATAAATTCTCGGAGATCCAACCGTTAGATTGATCTGAAATTTGGGCACAAGAATCTAGATTCCAATACGAATCAAACCCAAAAAGAATCATCTCGATCGGACTTACGGATCAAAAGTTATGAGCTTCGCAAGCTTGCTGATCCAGAACTTGACGAGATTCAATCTAATCAAAACTTTAAGATTAAACAAGAAAGACAAAAGATTGATCAACTAGACTTTGAGAAACACTAGATCAATACCCTAGAGTGGTTTTTGATGGATCAAATCAAGATAAAACTTAAAGAACAAAAACCAATCTAGAACTAGAACAAGCATGCAAACAAGAACCAAAAAGAGAACGTTGAAGCAATGCGGGAACTAGAAGAATTTATCTTTATTTCTTTTGTCTAAAATACTCCCATCAAAAGAGTACAAACCCTAAAACCAAGCTCAAGGCTTGATGCGCTTAGCTCTGCTTGGTGCCTTTCAACAGGAGACCCCCCACCTATTTAAAGCACCAACCCACAAGGAGTTCTGAATATGATTCCTATTCCCTAGAAGGAATCCGTATCCAACACAACTCTACTTGGCCCAACCTGGCCGAGTACAACTCTTGCACGCGTATGGTAACCCTACCATACTCACGTGACTAACACTTTGCACGCGTATGGCCACCTGCCATACTCACGTGACTAACACTTTGCACGCGAATGACCTCCTGCCATTCTCACGTGACTAACCATTCTTCATGTGCACCATTCTCTTAGCCCGAACGTCCCGCATGACATCCTTGACCACCAAGACCTCAGTTCCTCCTGAACTTAGTCCCGAACCTCAGTTCCTCCATGAACCTAGTTCCGGTCCCGTCATCGACCACATTCGTCTTCGAGCAATACCTGCACATGAACAAACCACAAAACAAATCCGAGCACAAGTCCACGACTTGACTCAATGTCAATCCATGCAACTACTCACATGAGCATTGCATAAAGTCCACTTCAAGCATCATGAAATTCTCACAAATTTCATAATCTCAAAAACAAATCAAAATTCAAAGTCCAAATTTGCACAAATCCTAATCGAGCAAAAAGCCATTCACGCCGGACAGATCGCCAAAAGCATGTGTATGGCGGACCAAAAAATTTGGTCCGTCATGCATGGGAAAAACGAGATCGCCAAAAAGCATGTGTATGGCGGACCAAAAAATTTGGTCCGTCATGCATGGGAAAAAAACGAGTTCTTGAACAAGCGTAAAAGCATCAAAATCACGTTTATGACAGACCAAAGACTTTGGTCCGTCATACATGCGAAACTCACTGTTTTTTGGATGTTTGGTCTGGCGCAAATGCAAAGTCTCTGTTTTTGGATGTTTGAATGTTTGGCCCTTTATGCAAGCAATTTTGCAAGATTAAACCTAATCAATTTTTCAGCACATTATCAAGCCAATTTTTCATCACATGATCAAGCCAATTTTTCATCACATGATTCACAATTTTGATTTAACCTATTGCATGCTAGTTCAATTAGAAAATACTTTATTTAAATTTGGGGAATTAGATAAATACCAATTTGCTGTATGACACCTTGATTACTTAAATATGAGCCATGACCCCTTGTCACCCTAGTTGTGGTTTACTAGTTGGACATTATTAACTTGCCAACATGGGTTTTAGACCGTTGTAGTAAACTGCTTAGACCTGCTACGTGCTCATGACATGATTTTGGACAATCAAATGTTAATATTGACTTAATGATATATTGAACCTGTTTTTGAAAGGTATCATGTGATGTTGATGGCACGTGGTGCATGGTAATCAACTGGGGTTTGATAAGCGATTTCGGCCAGGGCATGTGGCAAGAATAATCGGGTGGGCCAGTTGTGGCATTGGGGATGTTGATTTGGTTCTTCAGGTAGTCTTGCCCTGGTCACCCTAAGGACTTAACCTTGCAAGCCTTTGAACTGGGTGTAACGTGCAACCACATGTCTGTAATGGGACGGACCTAGTTGATTAAGTTGCTAATAACGTACCTGTGGGACCTCAGGAGGTCAACTACACCCTTTGTGTAAGTTGTACGGGGAGCGCATCTGGCCGAGGCCAGTACCCATCTAACAGTTGATTGGCCTAGACTTCGCCTTAGCTAAGGGAAGGGTTAGTCAATAACCGGGAGGACCACTTGTATTGTTAGAGGTTTAGAAAGACTTTGTTACGGGAACTCGCCTTTGTGGTGTTTGTTTGTATCTTGTGGGTAAAGTGCATAACCTCTGCAGAGTGTAGAATCTATTCGAATAGCCGTGTCCGCGGTATTGGACATCGCCGAATTACGATCAAGGGTTAGATTTTCTCAAAAATAACTTGGTTTGAAAAGTTGGGTTGGATTAATAATGATGTTGATGGAAATGTGGTTTAGGATGGGAAGATGGTTGTTAAACTTCTTGAAAAGTTATTTATGCTTTACTTGTTTCTACTGCTTTCGAATCTACTTATATTACTTGTCAAATGCTGTTTACTGCAAATATACCTCGAGCCACTCCTTTGTATTAAGCCATGCATGTAGTATATTAGCTGCATTCTGTGCATGACTTGCTGAGTACCAAGTACTCACCCTTGCCACAATATAACACCAGTTGAAGAGGAGACTACACCAGCTTTGGAGGAGGAACTCCAAGAGGATCCGTCTACTTAGTGAAGCGAGCCCGGTCGGGTTGCACTGTGGTATCTTGGATGGCGCCAATGGGTTATTTGATTTTCCGCTGCTACTATTTCTCTCTTAATAAGTTTCGCCCTGCGAGGCATACATTTGTAACTTGACCATAAGGTCGAGTAACCAGTTTGACTATTTAAATAAAGTACTTAATTAGTATCGAGTGGTATGATTGTGATATTTACCGATGTTAAGACTGTGTGCACTAGCGCGTTCCTGGACTAGTGCTGAATACACAGAGGGTCCGGATTTGCAAATTCGGGGTCCCGACACGAGCCTTCTTCAATTCTTGAACTGTGTCTTCGATCAGCTCCTCCTGAGCGGCAACGAATCTGGCTAAGTGAGTGACGGTGGCATCCTCATCTTCTATCGGCTTCCGTTGAGCTCTGCTGTCTCGGCGTGGGTGGTGACGGAACACTGTGCCTTCCAGCTCCCTGGAGTAAGTGCGGGCGATCTGCTGCATTGCTCGACGCGACACCTCCTGGATTCCAATCTCAAAGGTAGACCTCCTGGCGTTGAAGTGGAAAGGGCGACTGAACTTTGTCTTCTCTCGGGCATACCCTGTGATCTTGACGTCCCATCATATGACCAGTCCTGCTTGCACAAGTGTAGTCCCTCGGTAGAGCGGCCTCTCAAAACCTCCAAGAAACTGAAGCATACGCCACAACTCGGCGGCATAGCCTCCTTCACGCTCGGCGTACTTGTTCTTCATCATCATCTGCCAAAAGATGCTCGCGTAAGAACGCAGCATTTTAAGATCAATGTGGAAGACGAAAAGAACTCAGCAAGGGGTATGAACAAGGAAGAAAAGGGGTAAGTCGAGAATTCATTCGTTATCTTGACCAACTTTTAGCTTTAGAAAATAGGTTTTATCCTTACTACGACCATTCTAACTATGGGTGAGCCTACGGTCAGTATGGCTCTGATACCACATCTGTCGGGACCTGAATCTGCAAATCCGGACCCTCTGTGTATTCAACACTAGTCTAGGAACGCGCTAGTGCACACAGTCTTAACATCGGTAAATATCACAGTCATACCATTGGATACTAATAAAGTACTTTAATTAGATAAACAAACTGGTTGCTTGACCTTAAGGTCAAGTTACAAATATACACCTCGCAGGGCGAAACTTATTAAAAGATAAATAATAGCAGCGGAAAATAAGATAACATCGTGGCGCCATCCAGTATACCACAGGCAACTGACTGGGCTCGCTCCCTAAGTAGACGGTTCCTCTTGGAGCTCCTCCTCCAAAGCTGGTGTAGTCTCCTCTTCAACTGGTGTTGTATTACGGCAAGGGTGAGTACTTGGTACTCAGCAAGTCATGCATAGAATGCAAGCTAATATACTATATACATGGCTTGATACAAAGGAATAGCTCAAGGTATATTTGCAGTAAAGAGCATTTAACAAATAATATAAGTAGATTCGAAAGCAGTAGAAACAAGTATATCACTAATAACCTTTCCAGGAGTTAAATAAACATCTTTCCAAATCCTAATCCACATTTCCATCAACATCATTCTTTAAACCAAACCCAACTTCTCAAGTCCAAGTTATTTTCAAGAAAGTCTAACCCTTGACTGTAATCCCCGAGCGATGTCCAATACCGCGGACACGGCTATTCGAATAGATTTTACACTCTGCAGAGGTTATGCACTTTACCCACAAGATATAGTCAAACACCACAAAGGCGAGTTCCCGTAACAAAGTCTTTCGGAAACTTCTAACAGTACTAGTGGTCCTCTCCGGTGTTGCACTCTAACCCTTCCCTTAGCAAAGGCGAAGTTTAGGTCAAACCACCGTTAGATGGGTACCTGGCCACAGCCCCGGTACGCTCCCCCGTACAACTACACAAACGGTGTAGTTGACACCCAGAGGTCCCACAAGTAAGTTATTGGTAACTTAATCAACTAGGTCCGTCCCATTACGGACAAGTGGTTCCACGCTTGACTCAGTTCAAAGGCTTGCAAGGTTAAGTCCTTAGGGTGACCAGGGCAAGACTACCCGAAGAACCAAACCAACATTCCCGGTGCCACAGCTGGCCCACCTGATCATTTTTGCCACATGCCCCAGTCGAAAACTATTTATCAAACCCCCAGTTGATTACCATGCACCATGTGCCATCAACATCACATGATACCTTTCCGAAACCGGTTCAATATATCATTAAGTCACTATTAACATTTGATTGTCCAAAATCATGTTATGAGCACGTAGCAGGTCTAAGCAATATACTACAACGATCTAAATTCCCATGTTGGCAATTAAGTAATGTCCAACTATTCAAACCTCAACTAGGGTGACAAGGTATCATGGCACATAATTAATTAACCAAGGTGTCATACAGCAATTAGGTATTTATCTAATTCCCATAATTTAAATAAAGTATTTTCTAATTAAACAAGCATGCAACACATTGAATCAAAATAGATTTCAAAATGGGAGCAACATGGTCAAAGCACAACTTGCCTTCAAAAAGTACTTGTTCTTGGTCCTGAGCTGGCTCCTGGGTCAACACTTCTCCTTCGAATCCTTCGGGCACTTCGACATCTACTCGTAAAGCGTGCAAATAGAAGATAATAAATAAAAAGTAGACAAAAAGTGTCCAAGCATCCAAATAAAGTTAACAAACAGAGAGAGCATAATTTTATGAATTTTTAGAAACTGGAATCGCCAAATTCGGAGTTTAAATGCAAAAGTTATAGCATTTTGAAATTTAAATAATCAATTAAATAATATTACAGAGGAAAACTTTAGTCCAAAAAATAAATAAAATACATCATTAGGTAGATCTCAATTTTATACAAATTTATAAATTTGAATCACTCAAATCGGAGTTAAAATGCAAAAGTTATAAGCGTTTGAAGTTTGAATCAAAATCTGAAATCAATAATTCAAATTAATAAATCATTTTCTTTTTCGGAAATTCTTTTATTGCGTCAACATGACACGTGGACCAATCCGGTGCCGCCACGTCGCCTCGGGTCCATGGACACGGCGCACGGGCGCGGCTCGGTCCACCGTGGACCTGGTCCACGGCTCACGTGTCTCGGCCGACAGTGGGCCCTCGGATAGCGTCGGCAGCGTCATCACGCACGGCCGAGGACGGCCGATACCGGCCCACCGTGACGCCGGTGACGTCATGGTGCACTTGGTCGAGACGCCGACGCGTGGGCCCCATCGACACGGGCCCCGCGTCGAGACACGCGCCCACGCCAGGCGCCGACCGCCGATCGTGACGATCGGCCTCCGCCACGTGGCTAGAACTTCGGCCGTTGATTTGAAAATCAACGGCCCGCATTGAATCTGGACTCGCGTTAAGAAACTACTCCGCTGATCTGGATCGTTCGATCTTGATCGGACGGTCAAGATCCAATCTAACGTTTACAACGCGGCTAACCCTAACCGTTCGATCTAAATCTAACGGCTGAGATCTATCCTAGCTCGGTGCGGTTTAGGCTACGTGGCACGATCTAAACCGTTGGATCTAGATCCAACGGTTGGAAATAGATCTGGGATTTCAACGTGGAACTCACCGGGGTGACGTGGCTTGATCTGGAGCGTTGGCTCTAGATCGGACGGTGGAGCGAGCTCGGGGTCGGCGACGGCGACGCGGCGGAGCAGGGGTCACCGGAGACGATGACGATGACCACGGCGACGGCGCCTCAGGGCTTCTCCGACGGAGTGGAAGATACCTCCCGACGTGTCTTGGCCTTACGGTTCCGGATCTGACCTCAACGGCGGCGGGGCGAAGCAAAGTCCGCGGCGGAGCTTCACGCAACTACGGCGAGCAATAGCGGGTCGACGGCAGTGGCTAGGGCTAGGGCACCTGGGGCAAACGACGCACGAGGTAAAGGCGAACCTCGGGCGCGAGTCCAGGTATTAAATACAAAGACGGACGCCGAGATCAGCGGAATCCGCGGCGAAACCGGTACGGGCGGCGGAGTCCGACCCGGACACGGCGAGGGCGACGTGGCACGCGCACAGCCATTGGATCAAGATCCAACGGTGCAAGGGTTTGGGCTCGGTTCGACTCAAAGTAGCCGGTGGCTCGGTCGGGCTCGGGCTCGGGTGACGTGGCTCAATCTCGGCCGTTCGATCTTGATCGGACGGTCGAGAGGGTTAGGCTCGGTTGGGTTCGATTCAAACTCGAACTCGAGTCTGACTCGGGCTCGGTCGGTGGAACAGTGCAAACCCACTCGCTATTAATCCAATTAAATAATTCAAATTAATTCCTAGAAATTCATTTAATTCATTAAAAATAGCAAAACACTCAGAAAAATCCCAGAAAAATTCTGGAAAATATTTTGGAACATTTTGGACTCAAATAAAATATTTCCAACAAAATTTTATTTGCAAAGTTAAATTCTTTAATTATTTCAAAATGGAATAAATTCAAATAAATTCCAAATAAATCCAAATAAATTCCAGAAAATTCCAAAAATTCACCAAAGTGCCAAATCACACATGAATTTAAGAAAAGCAAAATTTTGGGGTGTTACAGCAAACCTTACACATTTGACGGATTCAGAGTCAGACAGTGCATAGCATCCCCACAGCACCCACAGCCAACTTAGAAGTTTAGGGAAAATATCCAATCCCAAGTGAACAACGTAATTAGTCATTCGGTAAAGGTGGTAATAGACATGAGCATATAAATCATAGGCACAAGTATTACCCACCAATTCAAAAAATTTAGACATGCGCATTCTGAATCATGTAATCATCAAAATCTTGATTATCATTGTCTGGGTTGGAAGCTTCTGAATCATAGTGGAGCAAAGAGCAGACAAATTTGATTAAACATGAGAATAAGCATTCCAGTAATCGGAAAACCGTTATTAACCCATATGACCCACTCGATCGTGCAAAATCAAACAACCGCCTCGTTTACCCATCAACAATCATCTAGGATTTTATAGCAGCATCATAGTCCCAACAATCAAACGGAAGACTTAGAAAATTCCAGACAACAATACATAGTATAATCCATCATAGGAAAATAAGGCATCAGAAGAGATAGAGTAAGGAGTAGGGTTTAGAAAGATCTAACCGAGCTAGCCAGGTCAGACTAGGAGGGGATCTGGAAGCAGCGGCAATGGCTGGGCCAAGCAGGGGGGTAGCAGACTTGTAGGCGATCCGGCGAAGCCGAGGGCAAGGCCCGATACCTAGCGCAGTCGAGCCGAATCCAAGAGCCAACAGGTCGCGCACGGACGGCGGGGGTAGGTCGGGGCGGTGAAGACCGAGCGAAAGAATAACGTGACCGGGGTCAGCCGTGGAGGCTGGAGATTGAGGTGTCGACCCGAGAACGCGGCGGCTAGGGAAAAGTTGGCTCGGAGCAGCCTGGAGGTGAACCGACCGGAGCCAAGAAGCCAGGGGATGGACCGGCGAGCCGGCGGCGCCGAGGCAATCGGCTGAGTCGAAGAAAGCCAGGAGAAGAAGTATTGGGAGAATGGGGGAAGAAAGAGGAAGGCGCTAGAAGGAGGAGGGACTTTTGTCGGTATGAAAAGAAAAGGGTAAGTAAAAAAGAAAAAGGAAAAAAGGAAAAGAACAGGGAAAGGGAAAATAAAAAGGATAGTAAGAAAATAATAAAAATAATAATATATGTTTCTAGGAAAAGGAGTATTCCATTATGCAAGGATTTTGTATGATTAATTTAAGGTTGAGCCAATTTAGTAAATACACATGTTTACTTAATGAATCTGTACAGAGCATAATCGTAAATTGTACATATAGAACTTGTTCGAGTAATCCATAATACAGGACTATTGGATATTGAAAGAATAGGTTAAACTTAATTACAATCCTTAATTAGATTCAATCTATAAATAAAATCCTAGACATAATATTCACCTAGCTCTCGACTAACCTATTGTGACACTACGGGATGTCAAAACTTTATAAAATATGAATTCAGAGGTTAAAAACTTTACGTTATGCAGTTTAATCGCAGTTCTGAGCCGATTTCGGGAGTTTGGGCCTCTCCGGGGGAGTTTGGGCCTAAGGGGATGAGTCGTGCGCCTTGGTGGGAGGGAGTTTGGGGCTAAGGGGATGAGTCATGCGCCTTGGTGGGAGGGAGTTTGGGCCCATGAGGGAGGGAGGGACCAGGTTGGGCTGCCTTGTGCGCCCCCCCTAGTGCTCATGGGTGCCACCCCCCTAGCCTTAGGGTTTCCCCTCCCTTCCACCTCCTTGCCGCCACCCCCATGCGCCTCTCCTCTCCCAATTGCGCCACCTCCCCCTCCACCACCTCTCCACCTCCCTTGCTACCCCTAGGGGAGTTCTCCACCTCACCAACCCGAAGATCCATCCATTGGATCTCTCCACGACGAGGAGATCCGGTGGATTTGAAGCGAGGAAGGAGATCGTGCGAACCGGGAGGAGATCCGTTGGGTTTTCGTTCGTCGGGCAAAGGTATGGCCACGGGGATCCTTGGGGTTGGTCTAGGTTCTGTTCTAAGGGTTAATATCATGTTTTTAGATCAATTGGTGGTGCTGTAATTGGGTAGATTAGATGAAATCTAGAGTATGCCACGTTCTCTGTTTCGGGCAGCATGATAGTCTACGTAGAGTTTGGGTTTTTAACAATGTAGATTCGGAATTTGGTCGGCCGCCTACTGAAGAAGTTGTAGGTAATTTCCATACCTTTCAGTGGGTATAAAGAACGTCCAATTCCGCCCAGCCGTTTGAAAGTTATACTCGTTTTACCGAACGTATTAAAAACTGTGATGTGATTGGAACAGATCATGGTATTCTGTTGATTAAACCACTTTAGATTCCGAATCAGTCTTTCCATATACTTAGAAAAAGTTAGGAAATTTTCTAAGCTATGCGTGGATGTACTCGTTTAATTGATTCGGAGTTTTAGAACCTGAGTTATGCCTTTTGGAAGGGTGCTGTCCCGATGGGACAGAACCTCTGTTTTTGGGTATTGCGAGTAGTTTACGATGTCGGGGTAGAAGAGTGTTTGCGTACTGTTTTGTGGACATGATTGTGAGTGTGTGGTACCTATGTGCTGGTGGTGTGACCCCGGGAGTGCCTTCTACTTCTCGCCAATCCGTCGCCTGTGGTTGAGGCAAGTGTATTGGAATGGGTAGCTAGTTGTAGATTGCTAGTTTTGTTGAGATGAAATTGAATATATGATATGTTCACATGCCATGCTTTAATGTTTGCCATTGATATGATGAATATGGCTTATTATGTTGTGATGCCATGTGCTAATGTAAGAGTTATTTATGATGTTGGCATGTTTGCATACATGGCATGATACATGGCCCGGGCGGTGAGAAAGTCATAACTAGTCCGGGGAAGGTCGGTGAGAAAGTTATGACTATTCTGGAGAGCCAATGAGTAAGTCCTACATCGTGATTCCATCCACCGCGGTGTATGGAAGCGAGGAGTAGGCACCCTCCATCTTCGGGATGGAAGGGGGGATAGGGTGCACACCGACGGGTGTTTACTCAACCATACCGGTATGAATTTGCAGGAGATATGTGCATCGCATTGCGTTGCATTGCATTATATGAGGATGTTATATGATGATGATATATGATGATGTCAATGATATGCTTACGCTATGAATATGAGATGTGTATGATGTCGTCTGTGAAAAGTGGTGATGAAGGTATTAGAATGTATTTTCTTGTTCCATTGCAATATACTTACTGAGTGATGAACTCACGCTTGTGTTTATGTTGTTTTTCTTAGGTACCATGAAACCAGCATGCGGGAAAGGGAGCTAGTCACACGTCATCACTTAGCATCACACATATAAACAATGACATGTTCCTTCATTTAAATTGTGATGGTTAATTTGTGTGCTTGGTTTTCTCATTTACTTCGTTTGGCTCATGATATGGTTGGAATCTTTATTCTAGTCTTATACTATATCCTGTGATCATATTGTTGTTGCTTCAATTCATGGAAAAACAAAGGAGATGCTGCTGAAATTTTTGGTTATAGCATTTACTCCTTTGCTATAGTTTATCTTAATTTATGGTATTTAGATGTTGTTTAGCCTATGTTTGGTAGCATTCGGGCATATTAAATGCCGGGGTGTTACACCTATGCTTTCATTTGATAAATAAATCATTAACAATATTAGACGCTAATACCTGTAGGATCATCATTAGATTACTTTTTAATAGCTAGATTACTCTTTTGAGAAGAAACGTTTATATTATAACTTGTTTTGCATTTGAATCCTATTAGAACATGATCCTGCAAGAGCTATGTGACACTACAGAATGACGGATTGAGACATTTTTTGATTTCGGCATTAAGGTATGACTTTGGTATCTTGTTTTTGGGCCATTTTCCGGAGTTTGGGCCTTTCCGGGTGGGAATTGGACCTTCCGAGGGAGTTCGGGCCTTGGGGGACCATTGTGGGCCGAAGGTGGGGGATAAATTGGCCCATGTGGAGGGGGTTTTGGGCAGCAAACCCTGCTGCCCTTGCCCCATGCGCTCCACTCGCCTCCCTCAAATCCTAGCCACCCACCCCCTTGCCCCTTGCGCCTCCCCCCAGTCGCCGCTCTTGCCCTTGCGCCTCCACCTCCCCTCCCCTCCCTAGCCGCCATCCTCCCCTCCCCTAGCAGCCCCACATCCTCCTCCTCCGCGTTGTTCTTTGTTGCCTCGCTTGGTGGACCACTGGTATGGAGATCGCCGACGAATCGCTGCGGTTCGGAAGGAAGGTGCGGTCGGAAGCAAGAGAGGTTTCGTCGTCGTTCAGTTCTTCTTGAAGAGGTAACGAATCGTGGCTTTCTTGGGATGGTCTAGGTGCTGCTAATTGGGTTAATTCATGCCTAGAAATCATGTTTAGGTGCTGAGATTAGAGGGATTTAATTGGATTCTAGATCTATCTTGCGAGTAGCTCTCGGCCATGTTTGACAGTCGGTGTTGGGATGCGTTTTGGCCATTTTAGAAGCGTTTTCTGATTGGCCGGCTGTTACGAGAGTTGTAGGTAATTCAATTACATTTAATTTTACACCAAGAAAGCTAAATTCTATCCAGCCGTTTAAAAGTTATGGCTGTTTTACCGAACGTTGTCAAATCTGTGACGTGATTGGGACAGATCGTGTTCATCTGTAGATTAGACAATTTTAGAGGCCGGTTCAGTCTTCGCGAATACTTTGAAAAAGTTGGAAAATTTATTAATATTCTAGAAAATGTACTCATTTACTTGATTTGGAGTTTTAGAATGCAAGTTAGGATAGTTGGAAGCCCGCTGTCCCGATGGACTATTTTCGGGTTTTAGGAGTGGGTTGCGTAATCGGGGTAGATGATCACCCTTGTACTGTTTTTGTAGGCATGTTTTGAGTGTATTGTACCTATGTGCAGGTGGTGTGACCCCGAGAGTGCCCCCAACCTCTCGCCACTCCGTTGCTCACGATAGAAGGCAAGTGTATTGGGATGGAATTGAGGTTTTGGGTGACCAACTAGTTGTGTTGTTTTGCTATGTCACTAAATGATGCTGTATGTTGCCATGTTGTTCCTCGCATGTGTTATGATGTTCATGTTTCGTTCAAAGATATGCTGTTGTTATATTGAGTTTCCGTTATGCAAGTTATTACATGATTCATGGCATATGTGCATTCATAATGGAAGAGGCGATCCATTCTGATGCGGGCCTCTGTGTTCACACGTAGTGAACATGAAAGACGTACCTCGTAGTCCCATCCACGGTTGTGTATGGGAGCGAGTCAGTAAGAGTAGGCACCCTCCATCTACAGGATGGAAGGGGAAAGAGTGCACTCGACAATACCGGTATGTGCTTCAAGGAGACATGTGCATTGCATTGCATATATGATGATGTTAATGAGATGAATACAATGTGGATATGAGATGCTTATGATGTTGAATAAGAGATATAGTGATGATGGTATTGGAAAACTGTTTTCTTGTTCCATTGCAATATACTTGCTAAGTGATGAACTCACGCTTGTCTTTTATGTTGTTTTTAGGTACCACGAAACCGGCATGCGGGAAAGGGTCTTAGCTGCACACCGTCACATAGCTTCTTTCATTTAGACAACAACTCTTTTAACATTCGTAGTTGTGATAATAAGTCCATGCCTCAATTGTGTGCTTGGTCATGTCATTTAATTCGTTTAGGTCATGAAGTGGTCGAATTTATTATTCTGGACTTAAACTGTTGCTATATCTCCTGTTATTGCTGTTTTAGATGTCTTTCATTATGATATATCTTGTGATATTCTTGCTCTTGCTCCAAACCATGGAAAAACAAAGGAAATGCTGCCGAAATTTTCGGTTAAAACTTTAGAGTAGTTTCTGTAGTTTATTGATGATTATGTGTTATTGGTTGTGTCTAGAGCTGTTTGGGTGACATTTGCGGCATACTAGGAGCCGGGGTGTTATAGTTGGTATCAGAGCTGGCTTCAGGTCCGTGGTGTATGAACTTAGTGAAATACCATAGGGTCAACTTAAATTTTGCTGTGGGATAACCTAGAAACGTGGCTTAGTTTATACTTAAAACTTTGTCATAGGATAGCAACATTAAAACTTGTGTAAGTGGAATAACTAATCTAAAATTTGGCACACATGGATTCACAGTAGGAAAGGGTATGGGCATCATTTCTTTACGCTTAAATGTTGTATTTAAGCTTTGATGTTGAATGCTTCATTTGATAATGCATGTTGCTATGTTTATGAGAGAATTGATTAAATTGTCCTTGTTATTGTGATAAAGTGGGGTTGTGGTGCCGAAGGGTTTCGGTCACCTTTTTGTTCATAGTAAGATCGTGGTTTGACGGTGTGGCCGGTTAAAGCCATCACTGAAGAACTATTAACCCCCTGTGGGGAAAGAGTGTTTACCCTTTTTCTGTCATAGATCGGAAAGTGACTGGAGTCAAATCGAAGAGTTTGGTGGTGGATGTAAACTACTATTACTATTAAAGAAACTTTGTCGGTTGTTTAAAGATGTTCTAACTTAATGTGTTAGTAGAGAAATTTAATCATGCCGGCTTATGACCTTAACTTGGAAGTTGATTAGAGTTGCTATTTCTGTTGTTGCAAACCATTAGTATATCTGGAAGTACGTAGATGTGTTCCTATAATGCTAGCACCTATGTCAATTGGGAAGATATAGGTTTTGTTGTTGTTTTAAGAGCATTGTGCGGGTCAAACTTATTAAATTTATCTTAATAGTTGGAGTATGTTGTGCAGTGACAATTTGTTATGATATATGGATAGTGTAACTAAAAAAAACCAATGCAGTTGCTTTTATGATTAAGCCCATTTATTGATAATTGATGACTTAGTAGTGGTGGTAATTGTGTAGATTACTTGTTGGAAACCATTGTTAAAATAGAGGTTATTGAAACATGTTGTGATGGAGTGAACCATGGAAAATTAACATGATGTAGAATTCTATCTTTAATGAATGTATGTCTTAGAATCATAATTCTGACTGTGTCTCGTCTGAGATAATATTTACTTGTTGAAATCATTTATTGATTGAACAAGTTTCATTTGCCAAGATGTTGATGTATGGATGGTAGAAAAAAAATTGATAGGTTGATCATGCTTAAGTATCTGTTGAAGTACTATGTTTGAAATGTAGAATATGTTGTTATATGAGGTGTTGGTCTCTGGGGATCATGATGAGGTAGTCTTGGTTAGATGTCTTATGATAAGCATCATAAACTTTATTTATAAATGATGGGAAAGGTAATTATAGGAAGAATTTGTTGTGTGGTTTTTGTTAAGTCCTGTTGGGCCTTTTCGATGAGTAAATAGTAAATATTGAATGCTTAAATGGTAAGTATAGTGGAATACTAGATATGGTGGGTTTCATGCTGATCTGGTGTCTAAAACATTTTGCACTGGTATGGTTGTTTGCCATTTTTGGTTGAATGTCTTCGGTCAAGGTATTCATTGTGTTGTGTTTCCGAGTTTCCCTAAAACCCGTAGCAATTGGTGCCAATCTTCGGTTTTGGCTATTTTGTTTAGGTTGTGCTATGAGTATGGATTCACACCCAAAAGTTTTTGAGTGGATCACGCTCCTTCACATTCACACGGAATGATCTTTGGAATAAATTTTAAAAGGAAGCCGATGGACATAGTGGGATGTGTTGGAAATTCTTGAGATTTAATTTGTAACTCTATTTGACTGGAGCTGGACTTATTTGGAAAGTTTGTGTGGTGTTTGCGAGTGTTTCAAAAGGTGGATTTTATGAATGTTTTATAAGTGATTCGGGTTGGTGAAGTGTTCTCATTTTGGGAAATGAGTCTCCCTTTTCTCCTTGAAAATTGATGTTCTCTTCCAAAATATTGATTTTGGTTAAAACGCGATGATTTACAAATTTAGCTTCCAATTGTTGGTGGGTTATGATATGACGTGGTATTTTCCTATTAATGGTGCTCCCGTCATAGTTTTATGATTTAGCGCAATCATAGATGTTATTTGTGTTTCAATATGGTGATACTAAGGAAGAAGTTTTTGGTGAATGACTATTCGATATTGTTGTTACATGATGAATGAATGGTGAAAAGGAAACATGACATCGTTTATAGATGTTTAATGATAAAGGAGTCGTTGAGCCAGGTCGGTGAGAAAGTCATATATGGATATATGACTAATCCGGAGTGCTCTTGAAAAGCTGCATGCATGTCATGAATCAAGATTTCAATTGCTTTCTAGTACGAAAAGAAAGAATGAATATCTTATGGTATTTTTGGCTGTGGTATAGGAGATTTGTGTTTCCTTTGCGATTTGGCTTAGGAAAATAAAATGAGTACTCTTTGGTTGTTGCTAATTTCTTTCCAAAGTGGCTTTTAGGGCTTTGGAGTTCGAGTTGTTGTATGTGGATCATTTTGGGTTCATGGGTTATGGTTAAGCTTACTTAATGATTGTACCCTTTGTTTTGATTCTTTGAAAGGAAGAATGTGAGGGCGAGACCTTCTTAGAAATAGAAATCCAGTGTGGGTTGTTAATGACCTAAGTTATTAGGTGTTGCTAGTAGTGGATCGTAAATAGATTAAAAGTGAGGAGTAAAGGAAGGTTGTGTATGACTTGATTCAAACCTTCTTGGAAAATTGTGTCATTGATGTGTTCCTCGGTGGGGTTGATTAGATGATTAGTGGACCACTTGGCGGTTGCTAGTAATTGCTTTCCCTTTTCGGAGTGTATTGGATCTTTTTGTCGCCGATCTTTCAGCGAGTTGTGTCAACCGAAGTGGATTGCCCGGTTGCTTTTGTTTTTGCGGGTTTTAAAGACCCTGGTTTTAAATTAGGCTTTTCCTTCGGTGGTAGTGGTGGGTATTGGTCTTTTGTAAAAGATCAATCTTTTGCAAGGTTTTAGCCCCAATTGTTCAAGTAATTGGTAGCAGCGGGTACTCTTGGAGTGTAGTGTCTCACTTGGTTCGCGTCGTCTTGAATACGACGAACCACAGTAGAGAGGTAGAGGTGTGAAGACACTTTTGTGCGTGGGAGATGAAGAGGGTTCCAGAGGTTGGTGCCGTGATCTTCTGGATGTAGCATCGGTTAAAGGGATCGGGCACTTTAGTTCCAAGGAATGCATAGAATGAGGAGCGTGAGACACTTGTCTTTTGTTGTCTTATTGGGAATTGATCCTATTTCTCGGGACGTTCTGAGTCCTTGTGTTAGCGCTTTGTGATTCAATGTTGAGTAATATTCTGGCAAGCTTTGATTGTGAGTTATCGTTAGAGCCATTAGTCTTCGAGCTTTAGCTCCCTTTGATTTGTATGTTTGCGTAGTGGTGTGTCTTGGATTCGGGGTCGAATCCTGTTGAAGGGGGGGGGGAGAATGTGACACTAAGGAATGATGGATTGAAACATTATAGATTTCGGCATTTATGGTACGACTTTATACCCTGTTTTTGGCCGTTTCTGGGTGTTTGGGCCTTTCCGGGGGAGTTTTGGGCCGTGGGGGAGTCCATTGAGCCGTGGGGGAGTCCGTTGAGCCGTGGGGGACCTAGTTGGGCCGAAGGTGGGTGCTCTTGGCCCATGTGGGGGAGTTGGGGGGCAGCACACCCTACCCATGCGCCCCCCAAACCCTACCCTTGCGCCTCTCCCTCCCCAATCCCACCTCCTAGCCGCCACCCCCATCCTCTCCACCGTGCGCCCCCTCTCCTCCTCCCCCCATGTGCCACCCCTCCTCCCTCTCCTCTCCACCCTCCTTGCTGGCCTAGTAGAGCTCCTCTCCTCGCTACCCCGCTATTCTCTCCCTCGGGAAGCCCCGCGACGAGGAGATACGACGGTTCCGGCGCGAGGAAGTCGATCGGGGGAACTGGGAGGAGAGGAGACTCATCGTTCGTGTTCGTCAGTGGAGGTATGGTCTTGGGCAATCCTTGGGGTTGGTCTAGATGTTGTGGTAGAGGGTGTTTCAATGCTTTTAGATTGAGTGATGGTGCTGCGATTGGGTAGATTTGATGAAATCTAGAGTTTGCCATGTTCTCTGTTTCGGGCAGATTGTGCACTCGACCTAGGGTTTGAGATTTTGCGATTTTAGATTCGGATTTTGGTCGGCTGCCTTTTGAGAAAGTTGTAGGTAACAGCAATACCTTTAATTGGACACCAAGAACGTTCAAATCCGCCCAGTCGTTTGAAAGTTATGGTCATTTTACCAAACATGTTCAAATCTGTGACGTAATTGGGACAAATGTAGTGTTTTGTAGATTAGACAATTTTAGATTCCGAATCAGCTTTTCCCAATACTTAGAAAAAGTTAGGAAAATTACTAAGCTTCACGATGATGTACTCGTTTAATCGATTTGGAGATCTAGAGCTCAAGCTATGATATTTTGAAGTCTGCTGTCCGAGCGGGACAGATTCTCTGTTTTTTGGTTTTGGAAGTAGTTTGTGAAGTCGGGGTAGACGGGCTTTTGCGTACTGTTTAGGGGGCAAGTTTTGAGTGTGTGGTTTGTTTGTGCAGTTGGTGTGACCCCGGGAGTGCCCTCAACCTCTCGCCAATCCGTCGCCCGAGGTTAAGGCAAGTGTATTGTAATGGGTAGCGTATTGTTTGTTGCTAATTGTGACTAGGTGCAAATTGCTTACATGATGTCCTATCTTGCCATGATTACATGTTGTGATATCTTGCCATGATTAGTGCTTGCCCATGTTATGATGAAAATGGATTATTATGATGCTATGCCATGTTTATTTCAGTTTGGTACAAGTTGTTTATGTTTATGGCATAATCGCATACATGGCATGTGATCTGGCCCGGTCGGTGAGAACGTCATAACTAGTCCGGCAAGGTCGGTGAGAAAGTTATGACTAATCTGGAGAGCCAATGAGTAAGTCCTACCTCCTGATTCCATCCACCGTGGTGAATGGAAGCGAGGAATAGGCACCCTCCATCTACTGGATGGAAGAGGGAAGAGGGTGCACGCTGACGGGTGTGCACTCAGCAATACCGGTATGTGCTTCCAGGAGACATGTGCATTGCGTTGCATTGCATACATGATGATGATAATGAATTTTGTACAATGTGCTTTGTCATGGATATGAGGTTGTATATGAGATTATGATTTGATCATGATGTTAAAGTATGGTATGTATTGATGTTGGCATTGATTTATTCTTTTTGATCCATTGCAATATACTTGCGGAGTGATGAACTCACGCTTGTGTTTTATGTTGTTTTTAGGTACCATGAAACTGACATGCGGGAAGGAGGCTTAGTGGCATATGTTCACAAAGTTTCACTCATTAAGATATATACAATTTTGCCATTCGTAGTTGTGATTATAAGTTAATGCGTTGAGAACTTGGAGTATGACTTATTTTTGTGCTTGGTCATATTATTTACTTCGTTTTAGATCATGGAGTGGTTAAATTCATTATGCTAGACTTAAATAGTTGCTATGTCACTTGTTATTGCCGCTTTAGATGCTTCCCATTATGATATAACTTGTGATATTATTGTTGATGCTGTGTACCATGGAAAAACAAAGGAGATGCTGCCGAAATTTTTGGTTTTTTTGCATATACTCCTTTGCTGTAATTTACCTTTAGATGTGGTACTTAGATGTTGTTTAATCTATGTTTGGTGACATCCAGGGCATACTAGATGCCGGGGTGTTACAGTATTTGTGTTTCAATCATGTGGTACTAAGGAAGAAGTCTCTTGATGAATGACTATTCGATATTGTTGTCTCATGATGAATGAATGGTGAAAAGGAAACATGACATCGTTTATGTATATTCAATCATAAAAGAGTCGATGAGCCAGGTCGGTGAGAAAGTCATATATGGATATATGACTAATCCGTAGTGCTCTTGAAAAGTTTGCATTCATGTCATGAATCGAGATTTTCATTTCTTCCTAGTATGAAAAGAATGAATGAAGAATTTCTGGTATTTTGGTTGTGGTGTAGGAGATTTGTGTTTCCTTTGCGCTTTGGCTTAAGAAAATAAAATTAGTGCTCTTTGGATGTTGTTGAATTCTTTCCAAAGTGAATGTTAGTGCATTGGATTCAAATTGTTGCATGGGGTTCATGGTTTATGGTTGAGCTTACTCAATTCAAACCTGCTTGGGGAATTGTGTCATTGATGTGTTTCTTGGTAGTGGACTACTTGGAAGTTACTGGTAAGTTTGTGTCAACCGTAGTAATTTTGTTCGGTTGTTACTGTTTCTTGCGTGTTTAAGGACACTGGATGTAAAGTAGGCTTTTTCCTTTCGGTTGTAGTGGTGGTTATTGGTCTTTTGTAAAAGATCAATCTTTTGCAAGGTTTTAGCCCCAATTGTTCGAGCAGTTGGTAGTCTTGGAGTGTTGTGTCTCACTTGGTTCGCATCATCTGGAATACGACGAACCACAGTAGAGAGGTTGAGGTGTGAAAACACTTTTGTGACACCACGGAGTGTCGTATCTTATAAAATGTGAATGTTGAGGTCAAAAACTTTATAAAATGTGAAAATGGACGTTAAAACTTTACGTTATGCCGTTTATAGCGTGTTTTTGGGCCGTTTTCGGGTGTTTGGGCCTCTACAGGGGACTTTGGGCCTTGGGGGTTGAGTTGGGCCTCCGGTGGAAGGGTTTAGGCCCAAGGGGGGACTTTTGGGCAGCCAAATCTGGCCCCCACCCCTTGGTGCGCCCCCCACTCCCTCTCCTAACCCTAGCCGCCACCCCCAAGCCCCCCCATGTGCCTCCACCCTTCCCCTTCCTCTCCATCTTCCCCCATGGCGCCACCACCCCTCTCCTCCCCTCTCCACCTCCCTTGTTGCCCCTAGGGGAGTTCTCCACCTCAACACCTTGAAGATCCGTCCATTGGAGTGCTCCGCGACGAGGAGATTCGGTGGATTTGGAGCGAGGAAGGAGATCGCGCGAACCGGGAGGAGATCTATTGGTTTTTCGTTTGTCGGGCGAAGGTATGGCCATGGGGATCCTTGGGGTTGGTCTAGGATCTATTCTAATGGTTAATATCATGTTTTGAGATCAATTGGTGGTGCTGTAATTGGGTAGATTAGATCAAATCTAGAGTTTGTCACGTTCTCTGTTTCGGGCAGCATGAGCAGTCGACCTAGGGCTTGGGTTTTCGCCAATTTAGAATCGGAATTTGGTCGGCCGACTGTTGAAGAAGTTGTAGGTAATTTCAATACCTTTCAGTGGGTATAAAGAACGTCCAATTCCGCCCAGCCGTTTGAAAGTTATGCTAGTTTTACCGAACGTATTAAAATCTGTGAGCCAATGAGTAAGTCCTACATCGTGATTTTATCCACCGCGGTGTTTGGAAGCGAGGAGTAGGCACCCTCCATATTCGGGATGGAAGGGGGAGAGGGTGCACACCGATGGGTGTGTACTCAACCATACCGGTATGAGTTTCCAAGGAGACATGAGCATCGCATTGCATTGCATACATAATGATGATGAAAATAATATGTGATCATGAATGAGATGATAGACATGATGTGAGTTGTTGTAGCCATGAAATTGTTTCTTTTATACCATTGCAATATACTTACTGAGTGATGAACTCACGCTTGTGTTTATGTTGTTTTTTTAGGTACCATGACACCGGCATGTGGGAAAGGGCATTAGCTACACATCTTCACGTAGTTCCCGTCACATTTACCAAATTTTGAGTCATGACCTTAATAATAGTGCCATGAATCTTGGTGTATGGATTAAATTGTGTGGTCGGGTCCCGTATTTGCTTCGTTATAGTTTATGGAGTGGTTGAACTTGATAATATTGCCTTATGTTGTTGCCATATCCTTTTACATTGCTTCTTTGGATATCTTATGATATTATGTTACTTGCCTGTTATTGCTATTGTCTCAAATCATGTTAAAACAAAAGAGATGCTACCAAAATTTTCGGTTTTAGCATTTGCTCTTTTGCTGTAATTTGTCTTTATTAGTGGTATTTAGGTGTTGTTTAGCCTATGTTTGGTAGTATTCGGGCATACTAGATGTTGGGGTGTTACAGTTGGTATCAGAGCGGGCTGTAGGTCCTTGGAATGCGTATTTTTAGTGTCATGCTATAGGGTACAACTAAAATGTGATGTGAAATAACTTAGAAACATGGCTTATGTTTTAACTAAAATTTTGTCATAGGATAGCAACATTTAAAACTTGCAAAAGTGGAATAATTAATCTAAAATTTGACACACATGGATGCACAGTAGGAAAGGGGATGGGTATCGTTTCTTTATGCTTAAATGTTGTATTATAAGCTGTGATGTTGAATGCTTTATTTGATAATGCATGTTGCTATGTCTATGAGATAAATGATTCAATTGTGGTTGTTGTGGTGATAAAGTGGGGTTGTGGTGCCGAAGGGTCTCGGTCACCTCTTTTTGTTTATAGTAAGGGGGTGGTTTGACGGTATGGCCGGTTAAAGCCATCACCGAAGAACTATTAACCCCTTGTGGGGAAAGAGTGCTTACCTTTTCTATCGTAGATCGGGTAGTTGACTGGAGACAAATATTAGAGATTGGTGGTGGATTCCTTTGGATCTTCTTTATCGTTCTGTGGTCGATCTTGGTTGGTTTTCTTGGTTTTAGTTGACTGAAACCAAAAGCAAAGTGTTTGGCATTGGATTTTTCGCGGATTGTTCCTTATGCGGTGTGTGGTTTTGTCTTCCTTGGTTGAAGGCGAAGAAGAAGAGTCTAGTGTTGCGCTTCTTTTGGTCGCCTTTCCAGCTTTGATTCTTTGTTTGTTGATTGCTTTATGGGGGATAAGCATTCAATTTATTCCTGTGTTTGTCTTTCTTCGAGGTCAAAAGAGTTATTGCGACATTATGCCAGACCTGGATGTCAGGGATGAAGTCCTTTGGCTTTGTAGGAGTAGGTGGTGTTTGATTTCGTCATTTTATTGGTTTAAGAAATCATCTTTGAAAACCCTTCTTGTTTCGTGAAAGGTTGGGGTTTGGTGTTAACATTTTATTTGAAAAGGATTACTTGATCGCTTGGTTCCCTTTCGAGAAAATTGTCATTCAACCATTTTCCTCTATGGGAGTCCTTGAGATTGAAAAGTGTTTTGGAGAATTCCTTTTGCATGACCAAGTTTGGGTTTGTCTCATTGCAATTTTGAGAGTCATGTTTCCTTATGAATTTGGGATGAGTTTTAAAACTAAAATGCTGCAAACAAAGTAAGTAGTCTTTTGACTGAAATCGTTTGTCCCTAGTAAGAATTGTTGTTTAGCATGTTATGTAGCATGTACTAATGTGGTTTATGGGATGACGTATTGTTAAGTTAATTTGTGAGTTTAAACAATTCAATGCGATTGTTATCTCTAGCTTGAGAATAAATAAACTACTAGTGTTGTAGTTTACTCTGTAGCGAGAATGATTAAATGGGTTAATGTACATGCTTAGAATCTGTTGCCTTGCTTTAAAAGTGCTTATGATCCTTGTTAATGTTAAAAGTTTAAACCTTGATTCATAGTTAGAACATTAAGATGATGTAAATTAATGATACTGTTAAAGAAACCTTGCCGATTGTTTAAAGATGTTCTAATCTAATGGGTTAATAGAGAAATTTATTCATGTTGACTAGTGGCTTTAATTTGGAAGTTGATTAGAGTTGCTATTTATGTTGTTGCAACCTACTAGTATATTTGCAAGTATGCAGTTGTGTCTCTACAATGCTGGTATTGATATCAATTGAGAAGACATAAGACTTATTGTTAATGATGTTGTTAAGGGTAGTGTTTGTCGGGACCCCGAATTTGCGAATCCGGACCCTCTGTGTATTCAGCACTAGTCCAGGAACACGCTAGTGCACACAGTCTTAACATCGGTAAATATCACAATCATACCACTCGATACCAATAAAGTACTTTATTTAAATAGTCAAACTGGTTACTTGACCTTATGGTCAAATTACAAATATATGCCTCGCAAGGCGAAACTTATTCAGAGAAAAATAATAGCAGCGGAAAATTAAATAACTTCGTGGCGCCATCCAGTATACCACAGGCAACTGACTGGGCTCGCTTCCCTAAGTAGACGGATCCTCTTGAAGCTCCTCCTCCAAAGCTTGTGCAGTCTCCCCTTCAACTGGTGTTGTATTGTGGCAAGGGTGAGTACTTGGTACTCAGCAAGTCATGCACAGAATGCAAGCTAATATACTATATGCATGGCTTGGTACAAAGGAATAGCTCAAGGTATATTTGCAGTAAACAGCATTTGAAAAGTAATATAAGTAGATTCAAAAGCAGTAGAAACAAGTAAAGTATAAATAACTTTTCAAGGAATTTAATAAACATCTTTCCCATCCTACTCTACTTTTCCATCAACTTCATTATTAAACCAACCCAACTTTTCAAACCAAAGTTATTTTTAAGAAAATCTAACCCTTGACTGTAATTCCTGAGCGATGTCCAATACCGCGGACACGGCTATTCGAATAGATTCTAAACTCTGCAGAGGTTATGCACTTTACCCACAAGATACAGTCAAACACCACAAAGGCGAGTTCCCGTAACAAAGTCTTTCGGAAACCTCTAACAATACAAGTGGTCCTCCCCGGTTAATGCGCACTAACCCTTCCCTTCGCTAAGGCGAAGTCTAGGCCAATCAACCGTTAGATGGGTACCTGGCCTCAGCCCCGGTACGCTCCCCCGTACAACTTACACAAAGGGTGTAGTTGACCTCCTGAGGTCCCACATGTACGTTATTAGCAACTTAGTCAACTAGGTCCGTCCCATTCTGAGACATGTGGTTGCACGTTAGACCCAGTTCAAAGGCTTGCAAGGTTAAGTCCTTAGGGTGACCAGGGCAAGACTACCCGAAGAACCAAATCAACATCCCCAATGCCACAATGGCCCACTGATTACTCTTGCCACATGCCCGGCCGAAAATCGTTTATCAAACCCGCTTGATTACCATGCACCACGTGCCATCAACATCACATGATACTTTTCCAAAACAGGTTCAATATATCATTAAGTCAATATTAACATTTGATTGTCCAAAATCATGTCGAGCACGTAGTGTGTCTAAGCAGTATACTACAACGGTCTAAACCCGTGTTGGCGATTTAATAATGTCCAACTAGTAATCCACAACTAGGGTGACAAGGGGTCATGGCACATATTTAAGTAATCAAGGTGTCGTACAGCAAATTGGTATTTAACTAACCCCCATGTTTAAACAAAGTATTTTTCTAATTGAACTAGCATGCAATAGATTAAATCAAAATAGATTTCGAAATAGGATCAACATGGTCAAAGCACAACTTGCCTTCAAAAAGTACTTGTTCTTGGTCTTGAGTTGGATCCTGAGTCAATACTTCTCCTTCGAATCCTTCCGGCACTTCAACGTCTACTCGTAAAGCGTGCAAATAGCAAATACACGAATAAACAATAGGCAAAAAGTATCCAAACATCCAAATAAAATCCATAAATAGAGAGAACATAATTTTATGAATTTTTAGAAACTGGAATAAATCAAATTTGGAGTTAAGACGCAAAAGTTATGATTATTTAAAGTTTAAATAATCAATTAAATAATTTTGCAGAGAAAAACTTTAGTCCAAAAATTAAATAAAATTCATATTTAGGTAGATCTCAATTTTATACAAATTTAGAAATTTGAATCACTCAAATCGGAGTTGAAACGCAAAAGTTATAAGCGTTTGAAGTTTGAATCTAAATTTGAATCAATATTTCGAATTAATAAATCTTTTTCTTTTTCGGAAATTAATTATTGCGTCAGCGTGACACGCGTCGGCTCCTGATTGGCTGGCTGACGTCAGCCGGCTCATGGGCTCAGCCCACGGCGCGGTTCGGTCCATGGTGGACCCGGTCCATGGCTCCGGTGAGATCGACAGTGGGACCCACTGTCGGTCATGGTCTCACGCAAGCGGTGGCGTGTGGGCCCACTGACATGCGGGGCCCGCGTGTCAGGGACACGCGCTCACACGCGTGGGTGCGACTAGGCACACGTGGCGCAATCTCGGCCGCACAAGTTTGGATGGACGGCTGAGATTCGCCCGAGACTACCCTATAAGCAATAACCCAGATCTAATCGGTGCCCTACGATCTTGTTCCTACGGTTGGGATCTAATACGCCGAAACAGAGAGGTGGACTCACCTCAAGCGTCAGATGATGATCCAACGGCCGGTGGAGCTCCAAGGTCGCGGTGGCGGTGCGGTGTGCCGGGCAAGGGAAAACGACACCAAACGGGCGTCTGGGCGTGTCCCGGCGAGAAGGAGAGCACGCTCAGGGGCACCTCAACGTGGGGGTTTCAGATCCAGCCTCAGGCGCGGCGGAGGATGGCTAACGGCGGCGGAATCGCTCTAAAACCCGTAGCCAACCCTCGACTACTCCGGTGAGGGATTCCTTGGCGGCGGCGGCGGCTTGAGCGCGGAAACCTAGGGCAAACGGTGCGGGGCGAGCTGGCGATCCTCGGACGAGGGGCGGGGCTTTAAATAGCCTCGGCGTTCGCGCGGAACCCGGAGGTCAAGACCCACACGGCGGAGCCGTTCGTGCCCGAGTCGGAATCGGAGACGATGGCTGGGAACCGTCCACGTGTCCAGATGGACGGCTGGGATCGCACGGCGTGAACGGGTTCGGGTCGGACACGGCTCGACCGGTACGGGCGATTCTCGGCCGTTGGATCTTGATCCAACGGTCGGAGAATTAGGGTTCGGTTTGGGTTCGGTGACTTGGTTTGATCGAAACGGTTGGCTCGGTCGGGTTCGGGTCGGACTCGAGTCCGACTCGGACCCGAGGAACAGTACTAAACCCGAAGTGATTTTAATATTCAAAATAATTCCCAGTAATTCATTTAATTCATTAAAAATAGCAAAATACTCAGAAAAATTCCAGAAAAATTCTGGAAAATATTTTAGGGTATTTGGGACTCAAATAAAATATTTCAACAAAATTTTATTTGCAAAATTAAATTCTTTAATTATTTCAAAATGGAATAAATTCAAATAAATTCCAAATAAATCCAAATAAATTCCAAAAAATTCCAAAAATTCACCAAAGTGTCAAATCACACATGAATTTAAGAAAAGCAAAATTTTGGGGTGTTACAAACCTCCCCCCCTTAATAGAATCTCGTCCCCGAGATTCAGGGCTCACTACAGAATAGGTTTGGAAACTCTTTCTTCAAATCCTCTTCGCGCTCCCAAGTCGCCCGCTTTCTTCATGGTTGCTCCTTTGAACTCTCTGAAACGGGTTGACTTGTTTCTAGTTTCTCGATCCATTGTGTCTAGAATCCTCACGGGATGCTCCTTATAAGTCAAATCCTCTTGCAACTCAATTGACTCCAGCGGTGTCCGTTCCTCAGGAACTCGGAGACACTTCTTCAACTGGGACACATGGAATACGTCATGCACTCCTGCCAACGACTGCGGCAACTCCAGCTGATAAGCAACTTCGCCTCTGCGGCTCAAAACCTTAAATGGTCCAACATAACGGGGTGCGAGTTTCCCTTTGGCATGGAACCTCTTAACTCCCCTGAGAGGCGTAACTCTGAGGTATACAAAGTCTTCTGGTTCAAAACTCAAGTCTCGGCGACGATTGTCAAGATAACTCTTACATCGAGATTGGGCTATCTTCAACCTTTCCCTAACCATGGCGACCGCTCTTGACCTCTTGAAGAATATCAGGCCCAAAGACACGGCTGGCCACGGTCTCATTCCAATTCAATGGCGTCCGACAGTGGTCGACCATACAAAGGCCTCAAAAGGTGACATCTCAGAACTAGCCTGATAACTATTGTTGTAATCGAACTCGGCATACGGCAAACTCTTATCCCAAGAGGTAGCATAAGCTAATGCACAAGCTCTCAACATATCCTCCAGAATCTGGTTTACTCTTTCGGTCTGTCCATCCGTCTGTGGATGATAAGCTGTACTGAAGTTCAAACGGGTTCCCATGGCTTCATGCAACTTATTCCGTAACCTTGAGGTAAATTGGGTACCTCTGTCCGATACAATCCTCTTTGGCACTCCGTGCAAGCAGACAATCACGATCATGTACAATTACGCTAATTTATCTCCCGAGTAAGTGGTCTTCACGGGATAAAATGGGCTACTTTAGTCAAGCGATCCACTATAACCCATATGGAGTCATAACCTCCTTGAGTCTTGACAAGCCGGTAATGAAATCCATTCCGATTTCCTCCCACTTCCACTCAGGTATTTTCATGGTTGTAGCAATCCTGGCGGCCTCGATGCATTGCCTTGACTCTACGGCATACGTCGCACAATGCAACATGCTCGGCAACTTCACGTTTCATACTCGGCCACCGAATCTCTCCTTGAGATCTGATACATCTTGGCGCTTCCAGGATGAATTGAGTACTTGGAGTCATGGGCTTCTTCCAGAATCAGTTGCTTTAACTCCTTCTTGTTAGGCACACAAATGCGATTCTTCATCCACAACGTGCCTTGCTCATCCAACTTGAAGTCCTCTGCCTTGCCTTCCTCCTTGATGAACTTAATCCTGCGGATCTTGTCATCATCCTTCTGTCCTTCTCGGATCTGATCCTCTAAGGTAGGCTTTACTTCCAATGTGGCCAAGAATCCGCTAGGTACCACCTCAATCTTCATTTTCTGGAAATCCTCACATAACTCATCCTGACTTGTGGCTAGCAACGTACTCACGGTATGGCTTTTCCGACTCAGAGCATCGGCTACTACGTTGGCCTTCCCGGGATGGTAATGGATTCCAACATTATAGTCTTTGATCAACTCTAACCATCTCCTCTGCCTCATGTTAAGATCCGACTGGGTGAATATGTATTTAAGGCTCTTATGATCCGTATACACTTCACATCTGTTTCCGATCAGATAGTGACGCCATATCTTCAAGGCATGCACTACGGTAGCTAACTCTAGGTCATGTGTCGGATAATTTTCCTCATGCAGCCTCAACTGCCTTGATGCATAAGCGACGACCTTTCCATTCTGCATCAGCACACATCCAAGTCCTTGGCGCGATGCGTCACAATAAATATCGAAGCTTTGAGCAACATCCGGTAGAACTAACACCGGTGCTGATGTCAATCGCTTCTTCAGCTCCTGAAATCCTTTCTCACATTCTGGCGTCCATGCAAACTTCTTTTCCTTCTTCAGCAATTGCGTAAGAGGTTTCGCAATTGTCGAAAAGCCTTCAATGAAACGGCGGTAGTATCCTGCCATTCCAAGGAAACTCCGAATCGGTCACGATCTTGGTGCTCCCAATGTAACACAACTTCTACTTTGCTTGGATCTACGGCGACTCCTTCTGCGGTCATTACATGTCCAAGAAACTCCACCTTGTCCTTCCAAAAATCACACTTGCTGAACTTGGCGAAAAGTTGCTGTTCCCTCAGCTTTTCCAAAACTCGCCTTAAGTGTTCGGCATGTTCATCCTCTGTCTTGGAGTAGATTAGGATATCGTCTATGAACACGACGACAAACTTGTCCAAATATCCCATGAACACCTTATTCATCATATTCATGAAATAAGCTGGCGCATTCGTTAGTCCAAAGGACATAATCAGAAACTTCGTAATGTCCATATCTTGGCGAGAATGCGGTCTTGAATATCTTACGATCGGATCTTCAATCGATGGTATCCCGATCTCGAGATCAATCTTGGAGAAAACTCCGGCTCCTCTCAACTGATCAAACAAATCATCAATCCTAGGTAGCGGATACTTATTCTTCACGGTGACTTCATTGAGTGCACGGTAGTCAATGCACATCCTGAAACTCCCGTCCTTCTTCTTGACAAACAAAACTGGTGCTCCCCACGGCGACGAACTCGGTCTGATAAATCCTTTCTCCATTAACTCCTCTAGCTGTTTCTTCATCTCTACCAACTCCTCGGTGGACATCCGATAGGGTCTCTTTGCTATCGGTCTTGTGCAGGTACAAGCTCTATCACAAACTCTATGTCCCTGTCTGGCGGCATACCAGGTAGATCTTCGGGAAAAACATCTGGGTACTCATTCACTACTGGGACATCCTCTATGCTGATTGCCTTGGTACTGTTAACCATCAACTGTCCATCTCTAACTGCGGTGGCTTGAAATTCTACTTTCTTCCCACACGGGTTCTCAACTGAGATAGTCCTTCGTCCACAATCCAATACGGCCTTGTGCTTGGATAACCAATCCATTCCCAATATGACGTCTAAGGTCTGGGTCTCCAAAATTATAAGGTTTGCTAGGAACTCTATCCCATCTATTAGTATTCTCACCCCGGAACATCCTACTTTCGTTCGGAGTTTGGAACCAGGGGTTTGAACTAAAAGCATGCATCTAAGTCTTGCAATCCTCAAATCATTTCTAGTAGCAAAGCCTTGCGAAACAAACGAATGCGAAGCTCCGGAGTCAAACAAAGCTGCAGGTGTATCGAGTTAACAAGTAACTTACCCAGTACGACGTCCGTAGCATTCTGCAGTGCATCTGCGGTGACATGGTTGACTCGGCCTCTCACCACGGTCTGGGGTGTGGCTCCTGGTGCTGGCGTCCTAGCTGGGGTGGTTCCTAGATTGAAGCGAACTGGGGTCACTCCTGCTGTCTTCTTCGGACAACTGTTGGCAAAGTGTCCTGGCTCGTTGCAGTTGTAGCAGCGTCTCACTGTTCCTTGCTGACTGCCTGGAGCAGCATTTCTAGCAGGGGCTGGGGTTTGGTAGTTCTGATTGACAGGTCTTGGTGCTGGGGATGGTGTCCTTGTTGCATTTTGTGGCTGGAATCTGAAGAATTGATTTGGTACAACTCTCAGGCGCTGTTGCATTCCCTGGCGTGATCCTTGCTGTTGCATCCTGCGCTTCCTGTTCTCATCCAGTTCCTTGCGCTTGTCCTCAAGAATAAGCGCCTTATTCACCAACTCTTGGAAATCTGGGAAGGTGTGGGTGATCAATCCTACTTGCAATTCTGAGTTAAGTCCCTTCATAAAACGAGGTATGCGGCTTTATCCGTCGCTACATCCTCAGTGCGTAGCGTGCTAGCCGTGTGAACTTGTTCAGGTAGTCGGCCCTTTGGTGATTACCTTGCTTCAAAGGTTCGAACTCCTCCTTCTTAAGGTCCATGATTCCTTCAGCACGTGATCTTGTCGAATGCATTTGTGAACTCTTCCCAAGTGATATCTTGAGGGTTCTCTTGCGTGGCACGAAGTTCTCCCACCATTCGTACATTGTTCCTTCGGTGATGAGAAGCGTAGAGTACCTTCTCATTTCCTATGCATTGAGCTATGTGTAGCTTCCTCTCGATTGACCTTAACCAGTCATCGGCCTCCAATGGGTTGGCATTCCCAGAGAAAGTGGGTGGGTGAGTTCTCATGAACTCTGACAGTCTTGTATTCTGGCGTTGTCCATGATTAACTTGATTAGCAGTGGCCTGAGCGGTGACGTGTTGCATTTGTTGCATCATAGCATGCATTAAGCGAGTCCGGGCAGCGAGAAAAGCTCACGAAATTCTGCATATCCAAAGGCGGTGCTGGTGCTCCCTCATTGGGGTTTTCTCTTTGGCGAGAACCGCTCCCATTGCTTCCAAAGTTTCGCGGTGTTCACCATCTGTCGATTTGCTCTAGGTTTAGAGATGAGAGGGAAACAAGAATAGACAAGTAATATGGAACTTATGCGGGCGAAAGGTGTAACTTTAAGGTCCAACTTTATTATTAATAACTTGGTATGGCTGCTTACAATGCCTAAGGGCCTTGCAACACATCTTGCACACTCAAAGAAACAATGAAAATCCAAATCGAACTAACTCTGGAGTCTAATGCCTAAAGGGTGACTCTTTATTCTATGACGCGACTCGGCGAAGGAGTCTCACTATAGAACCTACGCCACTCATCGAGAAAACCTCCACGGCCGGGTACAGATCTTTGTGGCATAGGCGCCAAACGATCGCCATGTCCAAATGATCGTGTCCTCTGTGGTAGTCGAAGAAGCGATGTCCTCATCGAGATCGACTCCTCTGGATCTGGCTCGTGTAGCTAAATCTTGGCTCGGAGTGGTCCGTACAAGGTCATCTCCAACTCGTCAATCCTTCGTAGAACGTGTGCCACATACTCTTGAGCTTCCCGCCATCTGTTCTTCTCTGTCGTGATTTCCTTGCGGGCCTTCTGTAGCTCCTTGCTTGTATTATCTAGTACATCCTCCTGGGCGACAACAAATCGTGCCAACTGTGTAACCGTGGCATCCTCATCCTGAATCGCATTCGGGTCAAGAAGGTTATCGCTGCGCGGATGGTAACGGAACACCGTGCTCTCCAACTCTCTGGCGTAGATACGGGTAATGTGCCGCATTGCTCGTCGTGATACTTCTTGGATACCCATCTGCATTGTAGATCTCTGGCGGTCAAAGTGTATCGGGCGATTGCCTGGGCCCTTTTTCCTAGCAGGTACCTCAATCTTCACGTCACAAGCCTTGATCAATCCCGCTTGTCTGATCACTTCTACTTGGTATTGGGGCTTCTCAAAACCTCCGAGAATTTGTAGCATATGCCAAAGTTCCGCGGCGTGACCAACTCCCAGATCAACGTAGTTGAACTCTTCCTCCATCTGTCACAAGAGTGCTTTACGTAAGAACTCGGAATTTTTAAATTGTGACAAGGTAAGGGAAAATTTCAGCAAGAGACAAGAAAAGAGAGAAGGGGATAAGTCGAGATGTCATTTCTTGTCTTCACAAATTTTTAGCTTTTAGAAAATAGGTTTTATCCTCACTACGACCATTCTAGCTAGGGTTGAGCCTACAGTCAAGTATGGCTCTGATACCACCTCTGTCGGGACCCCGAATTTGCAAATCCGGACCCTCTGTGTATTCAGCACTAGTCCAGGAACGCGCTAGTGCACACAGTCTTAACATCGGTAAATATCACAATCATACCACTCGATACCAATAAAGTACTTTATTTAAATAGTCAAACTGGTTACTTGACCTTATGGTCAAATTACAAATATATGCCTCGCAAGGCGAAACTTATTCAGAGAAAAATAATAGCAGCGGAAAATTAAATAACTTCGTGGCGCCATCCAGTATACCACAGGCAACTGACTGGGCTCGCTTCCCTAAGTAGACAGATCCTCTTGAAGCTCCTCCTCCAAAGCTTGTGCAGTCTCCCCTTCAACTGGTGTTGTATTGTGGCAAGGGTGAGTACTTGGTACTCAGCAAGTCATGCACAGAATGCAAGCTAATATACTATATGCATGGCTTGGTACAAAGGAATAGCTCAAGGTATATTTGCAGTAAACAGCATTTGAAAAGTAATATAAGTAGATTCAAAAGCAGTAGAAACAAGTAAAGTATAAATAACTTTTCAAGGAATTTAATAAACATCTTTCCCATCCTACTCTACTTTTCCATCAACTTCATTATTAATCCAACCCAACTTTTCAAACCAAAGTTATTTTTAAGAAAATCTAACCCTTGACTGTAATTCCCGAGCGATGTCCAATACCGCGGACACGGCTATTCGAATAGATTCTAAACTCTGCAGAGGTTATGCACTTTACCCACAAAGATACAGTCAAACACCACAAAGGCGAGTTCCCGTAACAAAGTCTTTCGGAAACCTCTAACAATACAAGTGGTCCTCCCGGTTATTGGCAAGACTAACCCTTCCCTTCGCTAAGGCGAAGTCTAGGCCAATCAACCGTTAGATGGGTACTGGCCTCGGCCAGACGCCCCCGTACAACTTACACAAAGGGTGTAGTTGACCTCCTGAGGTCCCACATGTACGTTATTAGCAACTTAGTCAACTAGGTCCGTCCCATTACAGACATGTGGTTGCACGTTAGACCCAGTTCAAAGGCTTGCAAGGTTAAGTCCTTAGGGTGACCAGGGCAAGACTACCCGAAGAACCAAATCAACATCCCCAATGCCACAACTGGCCCACCTGATTACTCTTGCCACATGCCCTGGCCGAAATCGTTTATCAAACCCCAGTTGATTACCATGCACCACGTGCCATCAACATCACATGATACTTTTCCAAAACAGGTTCAATATATCATTAAGTCAATATTAACATTTGATTGTCCAAAATCATGTCAGGAGCACGTAGCAGGTCTAAGCAGTATACTACAACGGTCTAAACCCGTGTTGGCGATTTAATAATGTCCAACTAGTAATCCACAACTAGGGTGACAAGGGGTCATGGCACATATTTAAGTAATCAAGGTGTCGTACAGCAAATTGGTATTTAACTAACCCCCATGTTTAAACAAAGTATTTTTCTAATTGAACTAGCATGCAATAGATTAAATCAAAATAGATTTCGAAATAGGATCAACATGGTCAAAGCACAACTTGCCTTCAAAAAGTACTTGTTCTTGGTCTTGAGTTGGATCCTGAGTCAATACTTCTCCTTCGAATCCTTCCGGCACTTCAACGTCTACTCGTAAAGCGTGCAAATAGCAAATACACGAATAAACAATAGGCAAAAAGTATCCAAACATCCAAATAAAATCCATAAATAGAGAGAACATAATTTTATGAATTTTTAGAAACTGGAATCGTCAAATTTGGAGTTAAGACGCAAAAGTTATGATTATTTAAAGTTTAAATAATCAATTAAATAATTTTGCAGAGAAAAACTTTAGTCCAAAAATTAAATAAAATTCATATTTAGCTAGATCTCAATTTTATACAAATTTAGAAATTTGAATCACTCAAATCGGAGTTGAAACGCAAAAGTTATAAGCGTTTGAAGTTTGAATCTAAATTTGAATCAATATTTCGAATTAATAAATCTTTTTCTTTTTCGGAAATTAATTATTGCGTCAGCGTGACACGCGTCGGCTCCTGATTGGCTGGCTGACGTCAGCCGGCTCATGGGCTCAGCCCACGGCGCGGTTCGGTCCATGGTGGACCCGGTCCATGGCTCGGGTGAGACTGACAGGTGGGACCCACCTGTCAGTGCGGGGTCTCACGCAAACGCGGCTGACGTGTGGGCCCACTGACATGCGGGGCCCGCGTGTCAGGGACACGCGCTCACACGCGTGGGTGCGACTAGGCACACGTGGCGCAATCTCGGCCGCACAAGTTTGGATGGACGGCTGAGATTCGCCCGAGACTACCCTATAAGCAATAACCCAGATCTAATCGGTGCCCTACGATCTTGATCCTACGGTTGGGATCTAATACGCCGAAACAGAGAGGTGGACTCACCTCAAGCGTCAGATGATGATCCAACGGCCGGTGGAGCTCCAAGGTCGCTGATGGCGCGGCTGGCCGCGAACTGAACCGGGAAGACGACACCAAACGGCAGCATGTGGCGTGTCGGCGAGAAGGAGAGCACGCCAGGGCGCCTCAACGTGGGGTTTTAGATCCAGCCTCAGCGCGGCGGAGGATGGCTAACGGCATGGACCGCTCTAAAACCCGTAGCCAACCCTCGACTACTCTGGTGAGGGATTCCTTGGCGGCGGCGGCGGCTTGAGCGCGGAAACCTAGGGCAAACGGTGCGGGGCGAGCTGGCGATCCTCGGACGAGGGGCGGGGCTTTAAATAGCCTCGGTGTTCGCGCGGAACCCGGAGGTCAAGACCCACACTACGGAGCCGCTCGTGCCGAAGTCGGAATCGGAGACGATGGCCGGGAACCGGCCCACGTGTCGGATGGGCACCAGGATCGCACGGCGTGAACGGGTTCGGGTCGGACACGGCTCGACCGGTACGGGCGATTCTCGGCCGTTGGATCTTGATCCAACGGTCGGAGAATTAGGGTTCGGTTTGGGTTCGGTGACTTGGTTTGATCGAAACGGTTGGCTCGGTCGGGTTCGGGTCGGACTCGAGTCCGACTCGGACCCGAGGAACAGTACTAAACCCGAAGCGATTTTAATATTCAAAATAATTCCCAGTAATTCATTTAATTCATTAAAAATAGCAAAATACTCAGAAAAATTCCAGAAAAATTCTGGAAAATATTTTAGGGTATTTGGGACTCAAATAAAATATTTCCAACAAAATTTTATTTGCAAAATTAAATTCTTTAATTATTTCAAAATGGAATAAATTCAAATAAATTCCAAATAAATCCAAATAAATTCCAGAAAATTCCAAAAATTCACCAAAGTGTCAAATCACACATGAATTTAAGAAAAGCAAAATTTTGGGGTGTTACAGTGTTAATGCTAGTATTCAATCTATTTTTAAATAGTTGGAGTATGTTGTGTGGTGGTAATTTTGTTATAACCGATGTATAGGGTAGGTAAAGGTAATGTTGTTGATTGATGATTATGCAAATTATTGATATTGACGACTTAGTAGTGGTGGTAATTGCTTAGATTAATTGTTGAAAAATCCTTGTTAAAAATGGAGGTTATTGTAACATGTTGTGATGGAGTGGACCATGGATAATTAACATGATGTAAGATTTTAATCTTAATGAATGCATATCTTAGAATCCTATTTACGAATTTTATCTTGTAGTGATATTACATATTTGTTGAAGTCATTTTATTGATTGAACAATTTTCAATTGTCAAGATTTTGACGTATAGATAGTATAAAATTTATAGGTTGACCATGCTCAAGTAGCTGTTGAAGTATTATGTTTGAAATATAGAATATGTTGTTATATGATTTGGTGATTCGTGGGGATCATGTCAATGTAGTCTTGGCTGGGTGCCTTTGTGATAAGAATCTTAAACCTTAATTAAAAGTGTTGGGAATGGTAACTAGAGAAAGAAATTGTTATGTAAATTTTGTTAAATCCGGTTGGACTTCCTCAATGAGTAAGTAGTGAATTTTGAAGTCTTTAATGGAAAGCGTAGTGGAACACTAGAGATGATTGTATTTATGCTAAGCTGGTGTTTAAAACCTTCTGGACTGGTTTGGTTGTTTGCCATTTTGGTTGAATGCCTTCGGTCAAGGTATTCCTTGTGTTGTGTTTCCGAGTTTCCCTAAAACCCGTAGCTATTGGTGCCAATCTTTGGTTTTGGCTATTTTGTTTAATTTGTGTTATGAGTATGGATTTACACCCAAAAGTTTTTGAGTGGATTGCGCTCCTTCGCGTTCACCCTGAATTATCTTTGGAATAAATTTTAACGGAAGCAGATGGACATAGTGGGTTGTGTTGGAAACTCTTGAGATTTAATTTGTAACTCTTTTTGACTGGAGTTGGATTTATTTGCATAACGTGTGTGGTGTTTGCAAGTGCTCCAAAAGGTGGTTTTTATGGATGTTTCATCGGTGATGTTGTTAGCAAAGTGTTCTCTTTTGGGATATGAGTTTCCCTTTCTTTTGAGAAAAATATGTGGCGGTTGTGTGCACAGATGTTTGACTTTGGAGTCGATGTTCTTTTCCAAAATGTTGATTTTGGTTAAAATGCGATGTTTTGCAAGTTTAGTTTTCAAATTGACGTGGCTTCCTATACGATGTGGTGCTCCTATGAATGTTGTTGCCGTCATAGTTTATATGAATTTCGCAGCCATCGATGTTAATTGTGTTTCAGTCATGTGATGCCGAGGAAGAAGTCTTTTGGTGGATGACTATTCGGTATTGTTGTTACATGAAGAATGAATGGTGAAAAGGAAGCATGACATTGTTTATAGATGTTTAATGATGAAAGAGTCGATGAGCCAGGTCGGTGAGAAAGTCATATATGGATATATGACTAATCCGAAGTGCTCTTGAAAAATGTGCATGCATGTCATAAATCGAGACTTCTATTTCTTTCTGGTATGTTGGTTGTGGTGTAGGAGATTTGTGTTTCCTTTGCAGCTTAGCTTAGGAAAAATAAGATGAATACTCTTTGGTTGTTGCCGGATTCTTTCCAAAGTGGCTTTTAGCGCTTTGGAGTTCGAGTTGTTGTATGTGGATCATTTTGGGTTCATGGGTTTTGGTTGAGCTTACTTAATGATTGTACCCTTTGTTCTGAATCTTTGAAAGGAAGAATGCGAGGGCAAGACCTTCTAAGAAAGGAAAATTTAGTATGGGTTGGTAATGACCTTGAAGGATCGTTATTTTTGATCCAGTTGATTTTGATGATGAGTATTTGAAAAAGATTTGAAACCAGTTTGATATTTCGAAAAGATTTATTTTTTGGTTTCTTTATTTGAAAAGATCTAAAATCAGTTTGATTATTTGAAAAGCTTTTTGATTTTTGCAAAGGTTTTTGTTCGTGTTTTGAAATCGTGTTCTTAGAATATTTAATGCAATGCACTCCTGTGAGTGGTTGCATGGTTTAATGTGAGTCAAGTCGCGGACTTGTGCTCGGAATCGTTTTGTGGTTTGTTCATGTGCAGGTATTGCTCGAGGGCGAATGTGGTCGATGACGGGACTGGAACTAGGTTCATGGAGGAACTGAGGTTCGGGACTAGGTTCAGGGGGAACTGAGGTCTTGGTGGTCAAGGATGTCATGCGGGACGTTCGGGCTAAGAGAATGGTGCACATGAAGAATGGTTAGTCACGTGAGAATGGCATGAGGTCATTCGCGTGCAAAGTGTTAGTCACGTGAGTATGGTAGGGTTGCCATACGCGTGCAAGGGTTGTACTCGGCCAGGTTGGGCCAAGTGGAGTTGTGTTGAATACATGCTCTTTCTAGGATTAGGAGTGGGAATCCTTTTAGGATTAGGAATCCTTCTAGGATTAGGACTCCTTCTAGGATTAGGTGTGTTTGCCTTCTTTAAATAGAGGGGTTGCCTCCTGTTAAAGGCAATCAAGCTTTGAGCAAGCTTTAGGGTTGTACTCTTTTGTTTGGAGTATTTTAGACAAAAGAAAGGAGAAATAAAGATCAAGTTCATCAAATCTTTCGGCGAGCTACAATTCTAGTTAGATTTATTCTCGCCATCTTCTGGAACAGTAAGCTTACAAAGGTCATAACTTTTGATCCGTAAGTCCGATTGAGCTGATTCTTTTTGGGTTTGATTCGTATTGGAATCTAGGTTCTTGTGTCCAAATTTCAGATCGATCGGACGGTTGGATCTCTGGGAATTCGTGTTTTACCAAACCTCTATCATTCTGTTTTTTTTCGAAAACGAGGCAATTATTTGGTTCTATTTTGGGGTAAACTTTTAATAGATCAAGAATTTGGTTTTAGCTTCCGCACAATCATTCACCCCCCTCTGATTGCTATATTCGGTCCTACAAGTGGTATCAGAGCAAGGCTCTACTAATCCATCTTAACAGGTGATTAGTAAACGGTAAGTTATGGCAACAGAGATATACTCGAACAAGCCGCCAATCTTCAATGGCACAGACTTTCCCCACTGGCGGATTCGGATGACTGCATACCTTCAAGCTCAAGGTAACGCTATTTGGCGCATGGTAAAGATTCCATACGAGCTTCCTTCAAATGATGATATTGATAAAATCGAGTTTGAAAAAGATGTTGAAAACAATAATAGAGCTAGAAACATATTGCTTCAAGGACTTGCTAGAAAAGAATTCGATAGAGTTCCATCATTTACTCACTTGCTCATGAAATTTGGAAATCTCTTCAAGATTATCATGAGGGCACCGACTCTGTAAAAGAAGCTAGGCAAGATCAATTTAAAAAGGAATACACTAGATTTGAAATGAACTCGAGAATCTCTAGATGATTGTTTTGCTCGCTTTAATGTAATCTTAAACAATCTTAGAGTCTGTAGATGTAAAGTACACTCGACTCTGAAAATGCTAGACATTTCCTATCATCTCTTGATCTTAAAATCGGCAAATGAAAGTGACTGCTGTTAGGGAAGCTCACAAGATGAGTGAAATGACTTTGGATAAACTTTATTCTAGTCTCAAGACTTTTGAAATAGACATTATTTCAAGAACTTCCAATGATAACTCTATGGCTCTTAATGCTAATTCTTCATATAATAATGCTACTAGTTCTTCATCATCATATTCCATTACTGCTTTGAGTGCTCTTAGTGATGAACAGCTAGATCAAATACCAGAAGATACACTTGCTCTTCTTTCCAAGCGTGTCAATGCAGCTTACATGAGATCAAGGGAGAGAAGAGGAGCCTCCATCCACTGCTACAACTGCGGCAAGGCAGGGCACATCCGTGCTAACTGCTTCAAGAACAAAGATAGAGACGAGAAGGATCAAAGCAACTCCTCCAAATCCTTCCGGCCAAAAGAGAGCAAGGACAAAAATAAACAACGAATGAAGAAGATGCTCAACAAAGTCTTCGAGGCAATTGGTCGCTTAGACTTAAGCGACATTAATGACTCAACTGAAGATGAGAAGGAAGCGAAGCAAACGAAGCTGAATGAGAAGGATCTCACCGGACTATGCTTCATGGCAAAAAGGAACACTAGTGATTCTAGTGACAACAACAGCACCTCCAGCGACGGTGATGAGGTAATGCCTTCGTATAATGAGCTTTGTGAAGTTTTAGTCATATTGAGAAAATCTTTAAGAAAATCTTCACTCAAAAATAAAAGCTTAGAAAAAGATCTATCCATGCTAAAATCTGAAAACTTTGATCTTAGAAATTCAAATTCTGAAAATATTTGTGATACTTGCTTAGATCTCAAATTTGAAATTAAGTCACTAAAAGAGGAACATGTGATTAAACTAGAACAAGTTTATGCCGAACAATTAAAAAATGAAAAACTTGTGAAAAATATTGGTTGCTCTACTGATAGTTTACATGATCAAATTGCTTGCTCTAAATGTTCTATTCTTGAGTTGAAATTAAAAGATGCAAATTGTAGAGTTACCCAATTAACAAATGACATGTTCACTCATGAAATTAACTCGTGTTCAAATTGCCAGAAACAGAAAGCTAAAATTGACACTCCTTGTGATAATTGTTTAACTCTTGCTAAGAAAGTTGATTACTTGCAAAATTTTTTGGAACATTTCACTGATGGCAAGAAAAACCTAAACATGATTTTGGATCAATCAAAAGTCAGCACTCAAAACAAAGGTTTAGGTTTTGATTCTTATGCTCATCATAAATCACATGCTCCCACTGTTGTCAAAACACTTGAAAGTGGAAAATTTGAAATTGTCAATGAGCCAAAGAAAACTGTCTTTAAATCTGGTGGTCTTTTATCTTCTACTATGATGAATGCAAAATGTGCTTCTACTGTTAAAGCAAAACATCATGTTAAGTACACTTGCACTCATTGTGGTAGAGATGGACATCTAGTAGACTTTTGCTTTAGACTAGCTAAACAACAAAAGAGAGAAAGGTTTAATGCTAGGTCTAATTTCGCATGTGCACGCTTTCATTTCTCATTATGTGCCTAGGGTGATGCAAATACCTCTTGTTGCTAAGAACACGAGAAAAGACAAATCTTCTTTTATGCATAAGAATGCTCAGACAGTTAATCACAGCGTCAGGTGTCTCAAGATCGATTCCTAAACATCTTATTTCTAACCCCAGTACCGAGACATCGACACTTTCTGCTTCTATGTAGGCTTCTCACGCGAGGAAGGAGAACATATGGCTAGTGGATTCCGGATGCTCACGCCACATGTCCGATGATAAGAATTGGTTCTCCTCCTTCACTTGTGCATCTCGTGCTAAAAGTGTTATTTTTCAAGATGCTTCCTCCACCTCTGTTTTCGAAAAAGGCACTAGTCCAAATAGTGCAGGTACAGGTGCATATGTTTAGGGGGAGAGTATCTTTGTTGATGAAGATGATGATGATGATGATGCTGTTGAGGATGAGATAATTGGAGTTTGCTGTGTGCTTGTGTGCTCGTTTTCAAGCTTCCCCGCGTGCTTCACATCGACAAGCTATCAAGAGGATTTTATGGTATCTCCGTGGTACTCAAGATTTTGGCATTTGGTTTTCTGCTTCTTCACGCATTAGTTTAAGACCTTTCTCTGATGCTGAATTTGGAGGATGTGGAATTGATAGAAAAAGTACATCTGGTTCATGCCACTTCTTGAGTAATTCTCTTTCTTGGACACATTGACATCAGATTTCATTTTCTTAGAGATCATGTTGAAAAAAGAGCTATTGAACTGAAATTTGTTGATTCGGGTGCTCAACTTGCTGATATTTTCACTAAACCGCTTGATTTTTCTCGTTTTGCTTTCTTACGCGGTGAACTTGGGATCATTCATCCCCATGGGTTGATTTGAGGGGGAGTCTTGAGTTTATCTCTTTTTGGGTTACTTGACTTTGGTTCCTAGAAGTGATTTTTTTATAAGTGGTATTTTGACTTTACACCTCAAGTAAAAACCCCTGTTTACATTGCATCATGTAGTACAAAGCTTTGGTGATTATTCTTGTGTATATAGCCAAGTTAATGCTCAATGCTTTACTTATCACTAAAAGGCTAAAATAATTCAATTTGAGATGCTTTTCGAGAATATTTTGGCTCTTGCTCATTATGGTATTGCATTTGTGAAATAGGCTTAAAAGTTTCTTGTCATCTGTTGAAAGGCTAGAGCTGATTAGAAACTATGTGTGAGTTTTTTGTTGGACTTCAAATGATCATTATGAGTCTCAAGCAAAATCAGTGTTTTAATATTAAAAGCAAGTTGAAAAAGATGCAAGCAAAAGCTACTTGGCTAAACACAAGTTTAGTACAATGTGCAGCTTCCTTGCCAGGGATTTAAATGCAAAAGATGCAAGAAAAGGCTACTTGTCTAAACAAAAGTTCAGAACAATGTGAAGCCACTTGCCAATTTAAACTGAGAAAGATACAAGAAAGAACTACCTACACATACACAAGTATGGGCTAGTGTGCAGTTACTTGTCATCCCTGTTGATCACAAAGCAAAATTGTCAAACTTGCTAAAAGAGAAAAAGGAAATTCAAATGGTTGAAAAAGGCTTGAGACAAATATTAGTGAATTTGAAAGTCTCTCTATGCTCATGATAGATTTCTTTTTCGCTTTGGCAAAATCTGTTTATGACATTTTACTTGTTTGCTCTAATTTGCTTATGCAATAACTATTCTATGTGTTAGAGCCTCCATATTCTCACAATTTGCTTTCTCATTGGATAATTTCATACAAAATGAGAAAGTTCTCCTAAAAACTCTTCAAATGCTTTACTTTGATTATATACCTTGAATATACTTCAAAGCTTGAGATACTGCATTCATTAAGGGGGAGTTTTGAGATCTTGATGACTATTTTGTCAAAAAGGTGGAGAACAATTCTAGGAGGTTTTTGAATTGGTATTATTTTGTCTTTTTGTTCTTGCTCAATCTCTTGTCAAATCTTATATTGTGTTTTGTCAAATTACTCATCAAGGGGAGATTGAAGGATCGTTATTTTTGATCCGTTGATTTTGATGATGAGTATTTGAAAAAGATTTGAAACCAGTTTGATATTTCGAAAAGATTTATTTTTTGGTTTCTTTATTTGAAAAGATCTAAAATCAGTTTGATTATTTGAAAAGCTTTTTGATTTTTGCAAAGGTTTTTGTTCGTGTTTTGAAATCGTGTTCTTAGAATATTTAATGCAATGCACTCCTGTGAGTGGTTGCATGGTTTAATGTGAGTCAAGTCGCGGACTTGTGCTCGGAATCGCTTTTGTGGTTTGTTCATGTGCAGTATTGCTCGAGGGCGAATGTGGTCGATGACGGATCGAACTAGGTTCATGGAGGAACCGAGGTTCGGGACTAGGTTCAGGGGAACCGAGGTCTTGGTGGTCAAGGATGTCATGCGCGGACGCTCGGGCTAAGAGAATGGTGCACATGAAGAATGGTTAGTCACGTGAGAATGGCATGAGGTCATTCGCGTGCAAAGTGTTAGTCACGTGAGTATGGTAGGGTTGCCACGCGTGCAGTAAGGGTTGTACTCGGCCAGGTTGGGCCAAGTGGAGTTGTGTTGAATACATGCTCTTTCTAGGATTAGGAGTGGGAATCCTTTTAGGATTAGGAATCCTTCTAGGATTAGGACTCCTTCTAGGATTAGGTGTGTTTGCCTTCTTTAAATAGAGGGGTTGCCTCCTGTTAAAGGCAATCAAGCTTTGAGCAAGCTTTAGGGTTGTACTCTTTTGTTTGGAGTATTTTAGACAAAAGAAAGGAGAAATAAAGATCAAGTTCATCAAATCTTTCGGCGAGCTACAATTCTAGTTAGATTTATTCTCGCCATCTTCTGGAACAGTAAGCTTACGAAAGTCATAACTTTTGATCCGTAAGTCCGATTGAGCTGATTCTTTTTGGGTTTGATTCGTATTGGAATCTAGGTTCTTGTGTCCAAATTTCAGATCGATCGGACGGTTGGATCTCTGGGAATTCGTGTTTTACCAAACCTCTATCATTCTGTTTTTTTTCGAAAACGAGGCAATTATTTGGTTCTATTTTGGGGTAAACTTTTAATAGATCAAGAATTTGGTTTTAGCTTCCGCACAATCATTCACCCCCCTCTGATTGCTATATTCGGTCCTACAGACCTAAGATATTAGGCATTGCTAGTGGTTGATCCTAACTAGTTTGGAAGTGAAGAGTAAAGGAAGGTTGGGTATGACCCAATTCAAATTTTCTTGGAGAATTGTCATTGAGGTGTTCCTCGATAGGGTTGATCAAATTATTAGTGGACCACTTGGTGGTTGCTAGTAATTGCTTTCTGTTTTTGAACAGTATTGGATCTTTTGTCGCCGATCTTTGAGCGTGTTGTGCCAACCGAAGTGGAATGTTCGGTTGTTATTGATTTTGCGGGTTTTCAAAACCCTGGCCATAAAGTAGGCTTCTCCTTTCGGTGGTAGTGGGGTGGGTGTTGGTCTTCTTGTAAAAGATCAGAATGTAACCCCGATGGTTCAAGCAGTTAGTAATCTTAGAGTGTTGTGTCTCACTTGGTTTGCGTTGTCGCGAATACGACGAACCATAGTTGAGAGGTTGAGACGTGAATCACTGTTGTGCATGGGAGCGGAAGATGGATCTAGAAGTTGGTACCTTGTCCTTCTGTAGAGTGGCTTTGGTTAAAGGGATCGGGCACTTTAGTGCCAAGGGATGTATCGAAGGAGGAGTGTGAGACCGTTTCCTTTCGTGGTCTATTTGGCATTTTATCCTATCGTTTGGGTTATGCCGAGGCCTTGTATGGGTGCTTTGGGTTTCAATGTTGAGTAAAGTTCTTGCAAGAGGTTGATCGTGGGTTATCGTTAGAAATGTAGGTCTTCGAGCCTAGGCATCTTACCATTGGGTCTCGATCAGTGTAGTTCCAGTGGCTTTAGTCAGAGAGAGAAGCGGTTTGGGAACAGGAGTCTCGCATGCGCGAGAAGTACCCCGAGCTTTTCGCCTCAGGTATGAGATGTGAAACCTAGCTATCTTTTGCTTTGCTGGGTTGCATATTGGTATGTCTTGGATTCGAGGTTGAATCCTGTTGAAGGGGGGAGAATGTGACACCACGGTGTGTCGTATCTTATAAAATGTGAATGTTGAGATCAACAACTTTATAAAATGTGAAAATGGAGGTTAAAACTTTACGTTATGCCGTTTATAGCGTGTTTTTGGGCCGTTTTCGGGTGTTTGGGCCTCTCCAGGGGACTTTGGGCCTTGGGGGTTGAGTTGGGCCACCGGTGGAAGGGTTTGGGCCCAAGGGGGGGACTTTTGGGCAGCCCAATCTGGCCCCCACCCCTTGGTGCGCCCCCCACTCCCTCTCCTAACCCTAGCCGCCACCCCCTAGCCCCCCATGTGCCTCTACACTTCCCCTTCCTCTCCATCTTCCCCCATGGCGCCACCACCCCTCTCCTCCCCTCTCCACCTCCCTTGCTACCCCTAAGGGAGTTCTCCACCTGAACACCTCGAAGATCCGTCCATTGGAGCGCTCCGCGACGAGGAGATCAGGTGGAGTTGGAGCGAGGAAGGAGATCGCGCGAACCGGAAGGAGATCTATTGGTTTTTCGTTCGTCGGGCGAAGGTACGGCCATTGGGGATCCTTGGGGTTGGTCTACGATCTATTCTAAGGGTTCATATCATGTTTTGAGATCAATTGGTGGTGCTGTAATTGGGTAGATTAGATGAAATCTAGAGTTTGCCACGTTCTCTGTTTCGGGCAGCATGAGCAGTCGACCTAGGGCTTGGGTTTTAGCCAATTTAGATTCGGAATTTGGTCGGCCGCCTGTTGAAGAAGTTATAGTTAATTTCAATACCTTTTAGTGGGTATAAAGAACGTCCAATTCTACCCAGCCGTTTGAAAGTTATGCTAGTTTTACCGAACGTATAAAAATCTGTGACGTGATTAGAACATATCACGGTATTTTGTAGATTAAACAACTTTAGATTCCGAATCAGCTTTTCCATATACTTAGAAAAAGTTAGGAAATTTCCTAAGCTACGCGAGGATGTACCCATTTATTCGATTCAGAGTGTTAGAACCCGAGTTATGCCTTTTGGAAGGCTGATGTCCCGACGGGACATAACCTCTGTTTTTTTTTGTTTTGCGAGTAGTTTGCGATGTCGGGGTAGAAGAGGGTTTGCGTACTGTTTTGTGGACATGATTGTGAGTGTGTGGTACCTATGTGCAGGTGGTGTGACCCCGGGAGTGCCTTCTACTTCTCGCCAATCCGTCGCCCGTGGTTGAGGCAAGTGTATTGGAATGGGTAGCGGGTTATAGTTTGCTAGATTGGTTGAGATTGAAATTGACTATATGATATGTTCAAATGCCATGCCTTAATGATTGCCAATGATATGATGAATATGCTTATTATGTTATGATGCCATGTGTTAATGTACAAGTTATTTATGATGTTTGCATGTTTGCATACATGGCATGATACCTGACCCGGGCGGTGAGAAAGTCATAACTAGTCCGGGAAAGGTCGGTGAGAAAGTTATGACTATTCCGGAGAGCCAATGAGTAAGTCCTACATCGTGATTCCATCCACCGCGGTGTTTGGAAGCGAGGAGTAGGCACCCTCCATCTTCGGGATGGAAGGGGGGAGACGGTGCACACCGACGGGTGTGTACTCAACCATACCGGTATGAGTTTCCAAAGAGACATGAGCATCGCATCGCATTGCATACATAATGATGATGAAAATGATATGTGATCATGAATGAGATGATAGACATGATGTGAGTTGTTGTAGCCATGAAATTGTTTCTTTTGTACCATTGCAATATACTTGCTGAGTGATGAACTCACGCTTATGTTTATGTTGTTTTTTTTAGGTACCATGACACCGGCATATGGGAAAGAGCATTAGCTACACATCTTCACGTAGTTCCAGTCACATTTACCAAATTTTGAGTCATGACCTTAATAATAGTGCCATGAATCTTGGTGTATGGATTAAATTGTGTGGTCGGGTCCCGTATTTGCTTCGTTATAGTTTATGGAGTGGTTGAACTTGATAATATTGCCTTATGTTGTTGCCATATCCTTTTACATTGCTTCTTTGGATATCTTATGATATTATGTTACTTGCCTGTTATTGCTATTGTCTCAAATCATGTTAAAACAAAGGAGATGCTACCGAAATTTCCGGTTTTAGCATTTGCTCCTTTGCTGTAATTTGTTTTTATTAGTGGTATTTAGGTGTTGTTTAGCCTATGTTTGGTAGCATTCGGGCATACTAGATGCCGGGGTGTTACAACTTTTGCACGTGGGAGCTGAAGAGGGATCTAGAATTGGAGTTAGAGGTTGGTACCATGTTCTTCTAGAGAGTAACGTTGGATAAAGGGATCAGGCACTTTAGCGCCAAGGAATGTATGGAATGAGGAGTGTGAGACCGTTTTCTTTCGTGATCTATTTGGGAATTTATCCTTTTGCTTGGGTCGTGCTGAGGCCTTGTGTGAGTGCTTTGTGTTTCAATGTTGAGTAAAGTTTCTGGCAAGTTTTGAATGTGAGTTATCGTTAGAGCCGTTGGTTTTCGAACCTAATCGTCTTGTCATCGAGTTATGATCAATGTAGTTCCAGTGGTTTTAGTTAGAGAGAGAAGTGACCTGGGAGATTGAAGTCTCTCGTGTGCGAGCAATACCCAGAGTTATTCTCATCAGGTATGAACCGTGAAGTTTAGTTCTCTTTGTGTTGTTTGTTTTGCGTAGTGGCGTATCTCGGATTCGGGGTCGAATCCTATTAAGGGGGGGGGGAGAATGTGACACTATAGAATGACGGATTGAGACATTTTTTGATTTCAGCATTACGGTATGACTTTGGTATCGTGTTTTTTGGCCATTTTCCGGAGTTTGGGCCTTTCTGGGTAGGAATTGGGCCTTGGGGGACCATTGTGGGCCGAAGGTGGGGGACAAATTGGCCCATGTGGAGGGGGTTTTGGGCAGCAAACCCTGCTAGCCTTGCCCCATGCGCCCCACTCCCCTCCCTCAAACCCTAGCTGCCCACCCCCTTGCCCCTTCGCCTCCCCCCTAGCCGCCCCCCTTGCCCTTGCGCCTCCACCTCCCCTCGCCTCCCTAGCCGCCATGCTCCCCTCCCCTAACAGCCCCACATCCTCCTCCTCTGCGGTGTTCTTCCTTCCCTCGCTTGGTGGATCGCCGTTGAATCGCTGCGGTTCAGAAGGAAGGAGCGGCCGGAAGGAAGGGAGGTTTCGTCGTTGTTCTGTTCTTCTTGAACAGGTAACGAATCGTGGCTTTCTTGGGATGGTCTAGGTGCTGCTAGATGGGTTAATTCATGCCTAGAAATCATGTTTAGGTGCTGAGATTAGAGGGATTTAATTGGATTCTAGATCAGTCTCTCGAGTAGCTCTCGGCCATGTTTGACAGTCAGTGTTGGGATGCATTTTTTGCCATTTTAGATGCATTTTCTGATTGGCCGTCTATCACGAAAATTGTAGGTAATTCAATTACCTTTAATTGGACACCAAGAGCACTAAATTCCCTCCAGCCATTTAGAAGTTATGGCTGTTTTACCGAATGTTGTCAAATCTCTAACGTGATTGGGATAGATCGTGTTCGTCTGTAGATTAGACAATTTTAGAGGCTGATTCAGTTTTCACGAATACTTAGAAAAAGTTGGGAAATTTCCTAAGATTTGAGAAACTGTACTCGTTTACTTGATTTGGAGTTTTAAAACTCAAGTTATGCTAGTTGGAAGCCTGCTGTCCCGATGGGACAGATTCCCTATTTTCGGGTTTTAGGAGTGGGTTGAGTAGTCGGCGTAGATGATTTCCCTTGTACTATTTTTGTGGGCATGTTTTGAGTGTATTGTACCTATGTGTAGGTGGTGTGACCCCGGGAGTGCCCCAACCTCTCGCCACTCCGTCGCTCACGGTTGAAGGCAAGTGTATTGGGATGGAATTGGGGTTTTAGATGACCAACTAGTTGTGTGGTTTTGCTATGTTCATGTTTAGTTCAAAGATATGTCATTGTTATATTGAGTTTCCGTTATGCAAGTTATAACATGATTCATGACTGTGACACTACGGAATGGTGTGACATTATAAAATGTGAAATCAGAGAATAAAACCTTACGGCATGAGGTTTACTCGCGTTTTTGGCCTTCCGGTGGAGTTTGGGCCTAGCGGGAGGTATTTGGGCCTTAGGGGGATGAAGTGGGCTGAAGGTGGGGGAAGATTTGGGCCGTTTGATGGAACTTTTGGGCAGCAAGGGCTGCTGCCCACACCCCATGCGCCAGCCCTCTCCCCACTTGAGCGCCCCACCCCCTCCTCTTCAACCCTAGCCGCCACCCCCCACTCCCCATGCGCCTCCTCCACAACCTCGCAACCCTAGCCGCCACCTTCCCTTCCCCTTGGGTGCCCCTTCTCCCTTGGTGCAGCCACCTCACCTCGCCACCCTGCTGTTCCGACCATCGGGAAGCCCCACGACGAGGAGATCCGGCGGTTCCAGCGCTAGGAAGACGATCGGGGAACCCGGGAGGAAGGATTTCGGCGTTCGTCGTTCGTCGGGCTGAGGTATGGTTTGTGTGATCCTTGGGTATGGTCTAGGTACTGTTATAGAGGTTGATTTGGTGCTTTTAGATCAAGGGGTGGTGCTGTGATTGGGTAGATTGGAGGAAATCTAGATGTTTCTTAATTCTCTGTTTCGGGCAGATTGTGCAGTAGAACTAGGGTTTGATTTTTCGTGATTTTAGATTCGCAATTTGGTCGGCCGCCTATTGAGAATGTTGTAGGTAACTTCAATACCTTTAATTGGACATAAAGAACATCCAATTCTGTCCAGCCGTTTGAAAGTTATGGCTGTTTTACCGAATGTGTTCAAAATTGTGACGTGATTGGGACAGATTCTGTTGTTTTGTAGATTAAACAATTTTAGATGCCGAATCAGATTTTCCTAATACTTAGAAAAAGCTAGGAAATTACCTAAGCTTCGCGATGATCTACTCGTTTAATCAATTCGGAGTCCTAGAACTCAAGATATGATAGTTTGAAGTCTGCTGTCCGGCGGGACAGATTCTCAGTTTTTCGGTTTTGGGAGTAGTTTGTGAAGTCAGGGTAGACGAGCTTTTGCGTACTGTCTTGGGGGCACGTTTTGAGTGTGTGGTATGTTTGTGCAGGTGGTGTGACCCCGGGAGTGCCCTCATCCTCTCGCCAATCCGTCGCCCGCGGTTAAGGCAAGTGTATGGAAATGGGTATCGGGTTGTTTGTTGCTAGTTTTGACTTGATGCAAATGGATTACATGATATGATATTTTGCCATGTTGAGTGATTTATCATGACATGATGAAAGTGGTTATTACGATGCTATTTAATGCTCGGTTCAGTTATATGCAAGTTGGTTATGTTTATGGCATAATTGCATTCATAATGGAAGAGGCGTCCCATGCTGATACGGGCCTCTGTGTTCACACATAGTGAACACGAAAGACCTACCTTGTAGTCCCATCCACAGTGGTGCATGGGAGAGAGTCAGTAAGAGTAGGCACCCTCCATCTACAGGATGGAAAGGGAAGGGGGTGCACACTGACGGGTGTGCACTCGGCAATACTGGTATGTGCTACAAGGAGATATGTGCATTTGCATTGCATACATGATGATGATGAGATGAGTACAATGATATTGAGACATGAGTATGATGTTGTATATGAAATTATGGCTTGTTCATGATGTTGAGCATGGTATGTAGTGATGTTAACATTGAATTGTTCTTTATAGTCCATTTCAATATACTTGCTGAGTGATGAACTCACACTTGTGTTTATGTTGTTTTTTCTTAGGTACTTTGACACCGACATGCAGGAAAGGGGCTTAGCGGCAATTCATCACATAATTCCTACACATTTAGACAATATTTACCTTTCGGAGTTGTGATCATGAGTCTAGGGTGATGAAACTAGGATTATGAGTTGTTCATGTGCTTGATTACATCCTTTACTTCGTATTGGTTCATGCAGTGGTTAAATTCATTATGCTAGACTTAAATTGCCGCATTATTACCTGTTATTGCTGCTTTGGATGATTTCCAATATGATATATCATGTGGTATTGTAACACCACGACATTTAATATGCCCGAATGCTACCAAACATAGGCTAAACAACATCTAAATACCATAAATTAAGATAAATTACAGCAAAGGAGTAAATGCTATAACCGAAAATTTCGGCAGCATCTCCTTTGTTTTTCCATGAATTGAAGCAACAACAATATGATCACAGGATATAGTATAAAAAAAAGACATCTAAATCATCAATAATAAAGGTTCTAGCAGCAGTATAAGACTAGGATAAAGATTCCAACCATCTCATGAGCCAAACGAAGTAAATGAGGAAACCAAGCACACAAATTAACCATCACAATTTAAAGGAAGGAACATGTCATTGTTTATATGTGTGATGCTAAGTGATGATGTGTGACTAGCTCCCTTTCCCGCATGCCGGTTTCATGGTACCTAAGAAAAACAACATAAACACAAGCGTGAGTTCATCACTCAGCAAGTATATTGCAATGGAACAAGAAAATACATTCTAATACCTTCATCACCACTTTTCACATACGACATCATACACATCTCATATTCATAGCGTGAGCATATCATTGACATCATCATATATCATCATCATATAACATCCTCATATAATGCAATGCAAATATTTATACAGAGAAAAACTTTGGTCCAAAAATTAAATAAAATTCATCATTACGTAGATCTCAATTTTATACAAATTTAGAAATTTGAATCACTCAAATCGGAGTTAAAATGCAAAAGTTATAAGCGTTTGAAGTTTGAATCAAAATCTGAAATCAATAATTCGAATTAATAAATCATTTTCCTTTTCGAAAATTCATTTATTGTGTCAGCATGACACGTGGTAGCCTCTGATTGGTCGGCTTATGTCAGCCAGTCCATGGACGTGATCCATGGTTTGGCTCGGGTCCACCGTGGGCTCGGTCCACGGCGCACTAACGCTGACAGGTGGGCCCCTTGGTGACGTCAGCGCTGACGTCAGCGCACGGTTGGGGTGGCCGCTGACAAGCGGGCCCGTGCTGACGTCACGGTGCGATTGCGGCTGAGCCGCTGACACGCGGGCCTGGCGTGTCAGTGACACGCACGTGGGTGCGCTGGCCGTGCTGACCGCGGCGGTCAGCCTTCCTCGACGCATGGCACGATCTCGGCCGTTGATTTGAAAATCAACAGCCCAGATTAGATCTGGTTTTCACGCGTTTGGGTTAACGCGTTTGATTCGGACCGTTGGATCTAGATTCAACGGTCGAGATTAGATCTGGGGTTTTGGATCGGAATCTCACCGTTGGCGACGTGGCGCGATCTGGAGCGTGCGATGGAGATCCGACGGCTGAGAAGCTTCGAGATCCGGTGATGGCTTGCGCGCTACCGGCCGGCCGAGTCGAGACGGCGACACGCAACGGCAAGGGGCTCCTCCGGCGTGAAGGCTTGCACTACAGAATAGGTTCGGAAACTCTTTCTTCAAATCCTCTTCGTGCTCCCAGGTTGTTTCGCTCTCCGCATGATTGCTCCATTGAACACTGCAGAAACGGGTTGACTTGTTTCTTGTCTCTCGATCCATGGTGTCCAGAATCTTTACGGGGTGCTCCTTGTAAGTCAGATCTTCTTGCATCTCAATTGACTCTAGCGGCGTCTGCTCCTCAAACGCTCGAAGACACTTCTTCATCTGGGACACGTGGAACACGTCATGCACTCCTGCTAGTGATTGCGGTAACTCCAACTGATAAGCAACTTCCCCTCTGCGACTGAGGACCTTGAACGGTCCAACATATCTCGGCGCGAGTTTTCCTTTGGCATGGAATCTCTTAACTCCTCTGATTGGGGTGACTCTGAGATACACGAAATCTTCTGGTTCAAAACTCAAGTCTCGGCGACGGTTATCAGCATAACTCTTCTGTCTTGACTGTGCTATCTTCAATCTCTCCCTGATCATGGCAATTTGTTCTTCGGCTTCTTGTAGAATATCTGGCCCAAAGACACGGTGTTCACCTGTCTCGTTCCAATTCAACGGTGTTCGGCAAGGTCGACCATATAGTGCTTCAAATGGTCACATCTGCAAACTGGCTCGGTAGCTGTTGTTGTAGCTGAACTCGGCATACGGCGGATTTTTATCCCAAGAGGTAGCATAAGCTAATGCACAAGCTCGTAACATATCCTCCAAAATCTGATTAACCCTTTCGGTTTGCCCATCCATCTGCGGATGATAAGCTGTACTGAAGTTCAAACGGGTTCCCATGGCTTCATGCAGTTTATTCCAGAATCTCGAGGTAAACTGGGTACCTCTGTCCGATACAATCTTCTTCGACACTCCGTGCAAACAGACGATCCTGGTCATATACAACTCAGCTAACTTATCTCCCGAATAAGTGGTCTTTACGGGGATAAAGTGGGCTACCTTAGTCAAGCGGTCTATTATAACCCAAATGGAATCATATCCTCCTTGAGTCTTGGGTAAACCGGTAATGAAATCCATTCCGATTTCCTCCCACTTCCACTCAGGTATCTTCAACGGCTGTAGCAATCCTGCTGGTCTCTGATGCATTGCCTTGACTCTCTGGCATATGTCGCACAGTGCAACATGCTCGGCAACTTCACGCTTCATGCTCGGCCACCAGAATCTTTCTTTCAAATCTTGATACATCTTGGCACTTCCAGGATGAATTGAATACTTGGAGTCATGGGCTTCTTCTAAAATCAACTGCTTCAGCTCCTTCTTGCTCGGCACACAAATGCAACCCTTCATCCATAACGTGCCTTGCTCATCCAACTTGAAGTCCTCTGCCTTGCCTTCATCCATGTTGGTCTTAATCTTGCGGATCTTATCATCATCCTCTTGTCCTTCTCGGATCTGATCCTCCAGGGTAGGCTTCACTTCTAATGTGGCCAAGAATCCTTCTGGTACGACTTCAATCTGCATTCTCTGGAAATCCTCACATAGCTCCTCCTGACTTGTGGCTATCAACATGTCCACGATATGGCTTTTCCAACTCAGAGCATCGGCAACTACGTTGGCCTTCCCAGGATGGTAATGGATTTCAACATTGTAGTCCTTGATCAACTCTAACCATCTCCTCTGCCTCATGTTTAGGTTTGATTGGGTGAAGATGTACTTAAGACTCTTATGGTCCGTGTATACTTCACATCTGTTTCCAATTAAATAGTGACGCCATAATTTCAAGGCATGCACTACGGCAGCTTGCTCTAGGTCATGTGTCGGATAATTCTCCTCATGCGACCTCAACTGCCTTGATGCATAAGCGACGACCTTCCCATTCTGCATCAGCACACATCCAAGTCCTTGGCGCGATGCGTCACAATAAATATCAAAGCTTTGATTAACATCCGGTAGGACTAACACCGGCGCTGATGTCAATCGTTTCTTCAGCTCCTGAAAACATTTCTCACACTTCGGCGTCCATGAAAACTTCTTCTCCTTTTTCAGCAATTGCGTAAGAGGTTTCGCAATTGTTGAAAAGCCTTCAATGAAACGGCGGTAGTAACCTGCCATTCCAAGGAAAGTCCGGATCTGGGTCACGGTCTTCGGCTGTTCCCAATGTAACACAGCTTCTACCATGCTTGGATCAACGGCGACTCCCTCTGCGGTCATTACATGTCCAAGGAACTCCACCTTGTCCTTCCAAAAATCACACTTACTGAACTTGGCGAAGAGTTGCTGTTCCCTCAGCTTTTCCAAAACTCGCCTCAAGTGCTCTGCATGTTCATCCTCTGTCTTGGAATAGATTAAGATATCATCTATGAACACAACAACAAACTTGTCCAAATATTCCATGAACACCTTATTCATCATATTAATGAAATATGCTGGAGCATTCGTCAGACCAAAGGACATAACAGTAAACTCATAATGTCCGTATCTTGACGAGAATGCGTTCTTCGGGATATCTTCTGATCGGATCTTCAACTGATGGTATCCCGATCTCAGATCAATCTTGGAGAAAACTCCGGCTCCTCTCAGCTGGTCAAACAAGTCATCGATCCTGGGTAGTGGGTACTTATTCTTCACGGTGACTTCATTGAGTGCACGGTAGTCAATGCACATCCTGAAACTCCCATCCTTCTTCTTGACAAATAGAACTGGCGCTCCCCACGGTGACGAACTCGGTCTGATAAATCCTTTCTCCATTAACTCTTCAAGCTGCTTCTTCATCTCTACCAATTCCTCGGTGGACATCCGATAAGGTCTCTTTGCTATCGGCGCTGTACCAGGTACAACCTCTATCACAAACTCTATGTCCCTGTCTGGCGGCATACCAGGTAGATCTTCAGGAAAAACATCTGGATACTCATTTACCATTGAAACATCTTTTATGCTGATTGCCTTGGTACTGTTAACCATCAACTGTCCATCTCTAACGGTGGTAGCTTGAAATTCCACTTTCTCTCCACACGGGCTCTCAACTGAGATAGTCCTTCGTCCACAATCCAATACGGCCTTGTGCTTGGATAACCAATCCATTCCCAAAATAACATCTAAGGTCTGGATCTCCAAAATAATAAGGTTCGCTAGGAACTCTATCCCATCTATTAGTATTCTCACCCCAGAACATCCTACTTTAGTTCGGAGTTCGGAACCAGGGGTTTGAACTAAAAGCATGCATTTAAGTCTCGCAATCTCCAAATCATTTTTAGCAGCAAAGCCTTGAGAAACAAACAAATGCAAAGCTCTAGAATCAAACAAAACTGTTGCAGGTACTGAGTTAACAATTCACTTACCCAGTACGACGTCCGTGGCATTCTGAAGTGCATATGCGGTGACATGATTGACTCGGCCTCTCACCATGGTCTGGGGTGCTGCTCCTGGCTGTGCTGTCCCTCGGTTGGCTCCTAGTGCTGGCGTCTTGGCTAGTGTGGATCCCAGATTGAAGCGAACTGGAGTTACTCCTGCTGTCTTCTTAGGGCGATTGTTGGCAAAGTGCCCCGGCTCGTTGCAATTGTAGCAGCTTCTCACTGTCCCCTGTTGACTGCCTGAAGCGGCGTTTCTGGCTGGTGCTGGGGTCTGATAGTTCTGATTGACAGGTCTTGGTGCTGGTGACGGTGTCTAGGTTGCATTCTGCGGCTGGAATCTGAAAAACTGATTTGGCGCAACCCTCAAACGTTGTTGCGCTCCCCGACGCGATCCCTGCTGTTGCATCCTGCGCTTCCTGTTCTCATCCAGTTCCTTGCGCTTGTCCTCAAGAATAAGCGCCTTATTCACCAACTCTTGGAAATCTGGAAAGGTGTGGGTGATCAGTCCCACCTGTAGTCCTGAGTTAAGTCCCTTCATAAAGCGAGACTGTCTGTCTTTATCTGTCGCTACATCTTCAGGTGCGTAGCGTGCAAGCTGTGTGAACTTGTTCAGGTATTCGGCCACTGGCTGATTACCTTGCTTCAGTGCTCTGAACTCCTCCTTCTTGAGATCCATAACTCCTTCCGGCACATGATACTGACGAAATGCAGCTGTGAATTCCTCCAAAGTGATATCCTGAGGGTTCTCCTGCGTGGCACAGAAGTTCTCCCACCATTCGGCGGCTGTCCCTTCCAACCGATGAGAAGCATAGAGTACCTTCTCATTTCCCATGCACTGAGCAATGTGTAGCTTCCTCTCTATCGACCTTAACGAATCATCGGCCTCCAACGGATTGGCATTCCCGGAGAAAGTGGGTGGATGAGTCCACATGAAATCTGACAGTCTTGTATTCTGGCATTGTCCCTGATTGACTTGATTAGCGGCGGCCTGAGCAGTGACGTGTTGCATTTGTTGCGTCATAGCATGCATCAACTGAGTCTGAGAAGCAAGAAAAGCTTCAAAATTCTGCATGTTAACTGGCGGTCCTAGTTGGGGTGCAGGTGCTCCATTGTTGTGGTTTCCAGCTGGGCGAGAACCACTGCCATTGCCTCCAAGGTTTTCGCGGGTGTTCACCATCTGTCGATTGCTCCAAGGTTTAGAGATGAGAGGGAACAAGAATAGACAAGTAGTAGGGAACTTATGCGGGGGAAAAGTGTAACTCAAAATCCAACTTTATTAATAATAATAGTAATAACTTGGTATGGTTGCTTACAATGCCTAAGGGCCTTGCAACACATACTGCACACTCAGCAATCAATGAAATCAAACGCCTCTAAAGGGTGACTCTTATTCTATAACGTGACTCGACAAAGGAGTCTCAACCTCAACGCCTACGCTCACTCGTCGAGAAAACCTCCACTGCCTTGGTGGGGGTACGACGGCATACGCGCGAAACAATCACCATGCCCCACAACTGCAGCTGTGGTTGACGACGTGGCGTCCTCCTCTGGTTCTGGATCTGGCTGGTGCTGTGGCTGTGGCGCGGGTGCTGTGGCTGTGGCGCGGGTGCAGGTGGCGCCTCTTCTAGTTCCTCCTCTGGGTCTGGAGCGTCCAACTCCAACACTGGATCGGGACCCTGGCCATACAGTGCAGTCTCCAACTCTGCGATCCTTTCCGCAGCATAAGCGACGTACTCACGGGCATTCTCCAAGTGCTTCTTCTCCTCCTCGACCTGCTCACGAGCCTTCTTCAAACCTGAACTATATCTTCGATCAGCTCCTCCTGAACGGCGACGAATCTGGCTAAGTGGGTGACGGTAGAATCCTCATCCTCTATCGGCTTCCGTTGAACTCTGTTGTCTCGGCGTGGGTGGTGACGGAATACTGTGCCTTGCAGCTCCCTGGAGTAGGTGCGGGCAATCTGCTGCATTGCTCGACGCGATACCTCTTGGATTCCAATCTCAAAGGTAGACCTCCTGGCGGTGAAGTGGAAAGGGCGGCTGAAATTTGTCTTCTCTCGGGCATACACCGTGATCCGGACGTCCCATCCTGTGACCAGTCCTGCTTGCACAAGTGTAGTCCCTCGGTAGAGCAGCCTCTCAAAACCTCCAAGAAACTGAAGCATACACCACAACTCGGTGGCATAGCCTCCTTCATGCTCGGCGTAGTTGTTCTTCATCATCATCTGTCAAAGGATACTTGCGTAAGAACGCAACATTTTAAAATCAATGTGGAAGACGAAAAGAACTCAGCAAGGGGTATGAACAAGAAAGAAAAGGGGTAAGTCGAGAATTCATTCATTATCTTGACCAACTTTTAGCTTTAGAAAATAGGTTTTATCCTCACTACGACCAATCTAACTATGGGTGAGCCTACAGTCAGTATGGCTCTGATACCACCTCTGTCGGGACCCGAATCTGCAAATCCGGACCCTCTATGTATTCAGTACTAGTCCCGGAACACGCTAGTGCACACAGTCTCAACATTGGTAAATATCACAATCATACTCAACGAATTAATAAGATACTTTAATTACTTAACCAAGCTGGTTGCTCGACCTTAAGGTCAAGTTACAAATATACGCCACGCAAGGCAAAAACTTAATAAAAGAGAAATAACATCAGCGGAATGTAAGATAACTTCGTGGCGCCATCCAGTATACCACAAGCAACTAACTGGGCTCGCTCCCTAGTTAGACGGTTCCTCTTGGAGCTCCTCCTCCAAAGCTGGTATAGACTCTTCTTCAACTGGTGTTGTATTGTGGCAAGGGTGAGTACTTGGTACTCAGCAAGTCATGCACAGAATGCAAAATAATATACTACATGCATGGCTTAGAACAAAGGAATAGCTCAGGGCATAATTGTAGTGAAACAACATTTCACAAGTAGCATAAGTAGATTCGAAAGCAGCAGAAACAAGTATAAGATCAATAACTTTTCCAGGAGTTAAATAACATCTTTCCCGATCCTAATCCACATTTCCATCAACATCATTCTTTAAACCAAACGCAACTTCTCAAGCCCAAGTTATTTTCAAGAAAATCTAACCCTTGACTGTAATCACCGATCGATGTCCAATGCCGCGGACACGGCTATTTGAATAGATTTTACACTCTGCAGAGGTTATGCACTTTACCCACAAGATACAGTCAAACACCACAAAGGCGAGTTCCCGTAACAAAGTCTTTCGGAAACTTTTAACAACACAAGTGGTCCTCTCCGGTGTTGGACACTAACCATTCCCTTAGCAAAGGCGAAGTTTAGGTCAATCCACCGTTAGATGGGTACCTGGCCGCAGCCCCGGTACGCTCCCCCGTACAACATACACAAAGGGTGTAGTTGACACCCAGAGGTCCCACAGGTACGTTATTAGCAACTTAGTCAACTAGGTCCGTCCCATTACAGACATGTGGTTGCACGCTTGACTCAGTTCAAAGGCTTGCAAGGTTAAGTCCTTGGGGTGACCAGGGCAAGATTACCCGAAGAACCAAACCAACATTCCCGGTGCCACAACTGGCCCACCTGATCATTCTTGCCACATGCCCCAGTCAAAAGCTATTTATCAAACCCCAGTTGATTACCATGCACCACGTGCCATCAACATCACAACACATGATACCTTTCCAAAACAGGTTCAATATATCATTAAGTCAATATTAACATTTGATTGTCCAAAAATCATGCCACGAGCACGTAGCAGGTCTAAGCAATATACTACAACAATCTACAAACCCATGTTGGCAATTTAGTAGTGTCCAACTAGTAATCCACAACTAGGGTGACAAGAGGTCATGGCACATATTTAATTAATCAAGGTGTCATACAAGAAATTGGCATTTATCTAATTCTCAGGGATTAAATAAAGTATTTTCTAATTAAACTAGCATGCAATAAATTGAATCAAAATATGTTTCAAAATGGGATCAACATGGTCAAAGCACAACTTGCCTTCAGAAAGTACTTATTCTTGGTCCTGAGCTGGCTCCTGGGTCAACACTTCTCTTTCGAATCCTTCGGGCACTTCGACGTCTACTCGTAAAGCGTGCAAATAGAAGATAATAAATAAACAGTAGACAAAAAGTGTCCAAACATCCAAATAATGTTCACAAACAGAGAGAGCATAATTTTATAAATTTTTAGAAACTGGAATCGTCAAATTCGGAGTTTAAATGCAAAAGTTATAGCATTTTGAAGTTTAAAAAATAAATTAAATATTTATACAGAGAAAAACTTTGGTCCAAAAATTAAATAAAATTCATCATTAGGTAGATCTCAATTTTATACAAATTTAGAAATTTGAATCACTCAAATCGGAGTTAAAATGCAAAAGTTATAAGCGTTTGAAATTTGAATCAAAATCTGAAATCAATAATTCGAATTAATAAATCATTTTCTTTTTCGGAAATTCATTTATTGCGTCAGCATGACACGTGGTAGCCTCTGATTGGTCGGCTGACATCAGCCGGTCCATGGACGTGGTCCATGGTTTGGCTCGGGTCCACCGTGGGCTCGGTCCACGGCGCACTGACGCTGACAGGTGGGCCCCTTGGTGACGTCGGCGGCGTCACGCCGCGGTGGGGTGGCCGCTGACAAGCGGGCCCGTCTTGGCGATCGCGGTGCGATTGCGGTGGCCGTGACCGCCGAGCGGCGTGTCGGTGAGGCGCTGCGTGGTGCAGCCTGTTGGCCGATGGCGATCGGCCTTCCTGGACGTGTGGCACGATCTCGGCCGTTGATTTGAAAATCAACGGCCCAGATTAGATCTGGTTTTCACGCGTTTGGGTTAACGCGTTTGATTCGGACCGTTGGATCTAGATCCAACGGTCGAGATTAGATCTGGGGTTTTGGATCGGAATCTCACCGGTGGCGACGTGGTGCGATCTGGACCGTGCGATGGAGATCCGACGGCTGAGAAGCTTCGAGATCCGGCGATGGCTTGCGGCGGCGCTGGCTGGCCGGAGCTGGAGACAGCGACACGAGCAACGGCGCTGCGGGGCTCCTCCGGCGTGAACGCTTGCACTCCCGAACGCGTCTCGACGCGGGGAACTCGGATCTGGGCTGGACGGCGGCTGAGGACGACGGAGACGGCGGCAAATGGCAAGGAGGCACGGCGGAGACCTAAACCAACTACGGCGAACGATTACGGGCGAACGGCAGCGGCTCGGGCTTGAAGACTAGGGCCAACGGGTGCGCACGGGAGAGAGCTCCACGAAGGTGGCGGCAGTGCATTAAATAGAGGCCTCGGCTTTCGTGAATCACGTGGAAACCGAGGTTGACACGGCTGCGGCGGCGGAGTTCGGCGGGGACTCGGACTAGGTGACGTGGGCGCACGTGAGCCGTCCACGTGGCGCGATCAACGGCGGAGATGGCTCGGGCGCGGCTGTGCTGTGCGCGGATTGATCTCGACCGTTGGATCTTGATCCAACGGTTGGGATCGATCGGGGTTGGGTGCGGTGCGGTATAACGCGGGCTAATGTGGGCCGTTGGATCTTGATCCAAGGGTCCACGGATTAGAGTTCGGAAGCGGTCCGACCGGAACGTGTGGCGCGGTTGGGTCCGGGTCGGACTCGGACTCGAGTTTGACTCGGGCCCGGTCGGTGGAACAGTACAAACCGGTTCGCATTTTTCCAGCAATTAAATAATTCGATTAATTCCCAGAAATTCATTTAATTCAAGAAAAATAGCAAAATTCATTTAATTCAAGAAAAATTCCAGAAAAATTCATTTAATTCAAGAAAAATTCCAGAAAAATTCTGGAAAATATTTTGGAACATTTTGGACTCAAATAAAATATTTTCAACAAAATTTTATTTGCAAAGTTAAATTCTTTAATTATTTCAAAATGGAATAAATTCAAATAAATTCCAAATAAATTCCAGAAAATTCCAAAAATTCATCAAAGTGCCAAATCACACATGAATTTAAGAAAAGCAAAATTTTGGGGTGTTACAGAATTAGACTTATATTGTTGTCAAGTCATTAATTATTGCTATTTTAGTTGTCTCTCATATTGCCTTATATTACTATGCTATTGTGTTTCCTTCAATTCATGTTAAAACAAAGGAGATGCTGCCGAAATATCGATTTTTAGCATTAGTGCCTTTGCTGTAATTTACTTGATTTTGTGGTATTTAGAGGTTGCTTAGTCTATGTTTGGTAGCATTCGGGCATATTAAATGCTGGGGTGTTACAGTTGGTATCAAAGCAGGCTGTAGGTCCTTGGAATGTGTATTTTTAGTGTCATGCTATAGGGTACAACTAAAAATGTGATGTGGAATAACTTAGAAACATGGCTTAGGTTTTAACTAAAATTTTGTCATAGGATAGCAACATTAAAACTTGCAAAAGTGGTATAACTAATCTAAAATTTGACACACAATGGATGCACATCACGAAGGTTATGGGTATCGTTGTTTACGCTTAAATGTTGTATTTAAGCCTTGTTGCTAAATGCTATATTTGATAGAGTATGCTGCTATGTGTATGAGAGAATTGAACTGAATTGTTCGTGTTATTGTGTTAAAATGGGGCTGTGGTGCCGAAAGGTTTCGGCCACCTCTCTTTATTCATAGTAAGGGTGAGGTTTGACGGTGTGGCCGGTTAGTGCCATCACCGAAGAACAATTAACCCTTGTAGGAGAAGAGTGCTTACCCTTCCTGTCGTAGATTGGGTAGTTGACTAGAGTCAAATAGAGGAGTTTGGTGGTGGATCCTTCGTATTCTCTTTATCGTTCTAATGGTCGGTTTCGGTTGGTCTTCTTGGCTCTGGTTGATTGATACCAAAAGAAAAGTGTTTGGTATTGTATTTTCGCGGATTGTTCCGTATGTGGTTCGTTGTTTTGTCTTCCTTGGTTGAAGACGAAGAAGAGGAATTTAGCGTTGCGCCTTTTTAGTCGTCTTTTGGCTTTGACACCGGTTTTGTTGGTTGTGTTGCAAAGAAAAGTATAGTTTTGGTTCTTGTGTCTCTTACTCTGGGTTTAAAAGAAGTTATTGAAGCGTGTGCAAAAAGTTAAGTTGTGTCGATTTATGTTTTGTGCCTTTGTCCGCAAAGGTTTATTTGTTCGCTTGGTTCCCTCCTGTGGGAGTCTTTGAGATTGAAAAGTGTTTTGGAGACTTCCTTTTGCATGACCAAGTTTGGGTTTGTCTCATTGCAATTTTGCGAGTCAAGTTTCCTTATTAATTTGGGATGAGTTTTAAAACTAAAATGCTGCAAACAAAGTAAGTAGTCTTTTGACTAAAATCGTTTGTCCCTAGTAAGAATTGTTGTTTAGCATGTTATGTAGCATGTACCAATGTGGTTTATGGGATGACGTATTGTTACGATAATTTGTGAGTTTAAACAATTCAATGCGGTTGTTATCTCTAGCTTGAGAATAAATAGACTACTAGTGTTGTACTTTACTCTGTAGCGAGAATGATTAAATGGGTTAATGTGCATGCTTAGAATCTGTTGCCTTGCTTTAAAAGTTCTTATGATCCTTGTTAATGTTAAAAGTTTAAACCTTGATGCATAGTTAGAACATTAAGATGATGTAAATTAATGATATTGTTAAAGAAACCTTGCCGATTGTTTAAAGATGTTCTAATCTAACGGGTCAATAGAGAAATTTAATCATGTTGACTAGTGGCTTTAATTTGGAAGTTGATTAGAGTTAATGATGTTGTTAAGGGCAGTGTTAATGCTAGTATTCAATATATTTTTAAATAGTTGGAGTATGTTGTGTGGTGGTAATTTTGTTATAACCGATGTATAGGGTAGCTAAAGGTAAATGTTGTTGATTGATTGTCAGGACCCGAATTTGCAAATCCGGACCCTCTGTGTATTCAGCACTAGTCCAGGAACGCGCTAATGCACACAGTCTCAACATTGGTAAATATCACAATCATACCACTCGATACTAATAAAGTACTTTAATTAGATAATCAAACTGGTTGCTTGACCTTAGGGTCAAGTTACAAATATACGCCTCGCAGGGCGAAACTTATTAAAAGAGAAATAATAGCAGCGGAAAAAAAAAGATAACATCGTGGCGCCATCCAGTATACCACAGGCAACTGACTGGGCTCGCTCCCTAGTTAGACGGTTCCTCTTGGAGCTCCTCCTCCAAAGCTGGTGTAGTCTCCTCTTCAACTGGTGTTGTATTGCGGCAAGGGTGAGTACTTGGTACTCAGCAAGTCATGCACAGAATGCAGGCTAATATACTTTATGCATGGCTTGATACAAAGGAATGGCTCAAGGTATATTTGCAGTAAACAGCATTTAACAAGTATCATAAGTAGATTCGAAAGCAGTAAAATGAGTATAGCATCAATAACTTTTCCAGGAGTTAAATAAACATCTTTCCCGATTCTAATCCACATTTCCATCAACATCATTATTAAACCAAACCCAACCATTCAAGTCCAAGTTGTTTTCAAGAAAGTCTAACCTTTAACTGTAATTCCCGAGTGATGTCCAATACCGCAGACACGGCTATTCGAATAGATTTTACACTCTGCAAAGGTTATGCACTTTACCCACAAGATACAGTCAAACACCACGAAGGCGAGTGTCGGGACCCCGAATTTGCAAATCCGGACCCTCTGTGTATTCAGCACTAGTCCAGGAACGCGCTAGTGCACACAGTCTTAACATCGGTAAATATCACAATCATACCACTCGATACTAATAAAGTACTTTATTTAAATAGTCAAACTGGTTACTTGACCTTATGGTCAAGTTACAAATGTATGCCTCGCAGGGCGAAACTTATTAGGAGAGAAATAGTAACAGCGGAAAAATAAGATAACATCGTGGCGCCATCCAGTATACCACAGGCAACTGACTGGGCTCGCTCCCTAAGTAGACGGTTCCTCTTGGAGCTCCTCCTCCAAAGCTGGTGTAGTCTCCTCTTCAACTGGTGTTGTATTGAGGCAAGGGTGAGTACTTGGTACTCAGCAAGTCATGCACAGAATGCAAGCTAATATACTATATGCATGGCTTGGTACAAAGGAATAGCTCAAGGTATATTTGCGAAACAAAGATTTGACAAGTAACATAAGTAGATTCGAAAGCAGTAGTAACAAGTGTAGTATAATTAACTTTTCAAGGAGTTTAATAAACATCTTTCTCATCCTAATCCAGGTTTCCATCAACATCATTATTAATCCAACCCAACCTTTCAGATCCAAGTTATTTTTGAGAAAATCTAACCCTTGACTGTAATTCCCGAGCGATGTCCAATACCGCGGACACGGCTATTCGAATAGATTGTACACTCTACAGAGGTTATGCACTTTACCCACAAGATACTGATCAAACACCACAAAGGCGAGTTCAGTAACAAAGTTTTTCTAAACCTCTAACAATACAAGTGGTCCTCCGGTTATTGCACACTAACCCTTCCCTTAGCTAAGGCGAAGTTTAGGCCAATCAACCGTTAGATGGGTACTGGCCTCGGCCCCAGACGCCCCCGCACAACTTACACAAAGGGTGTAGTTGACCTCCCGAGGTCCCACAGTGCGTTATTAGCAACTTAGTCAACTAGGTCCGTCCCATTCTGGACATGTGGTTGCACGTTAGACCCAGTTCAAAGGCTTGCAAGGTTAAGTCCTTAGGGTGACCAGGGCAAGACTACCCGAAGAACCAAATCAACATCCCCAATGCCACAACTGGCCCACCTGATTATTCTTGCCACATGCCCCGGTCGAAAAACTATTTATCAAACCCCAGTTGATTACCATGCACCACGTGCCATCAACATCACATGATACCTTTCCAAAACAGGTTCAATATATCATTAAGTCAATATTAACATTTGATTGTCCAAAATCATGTCATGAGCACGAGTGTGTCTAAGCAAAGATACTACAACGGTCTAAAACCCATGTTGGCAATTTAATAATGTCCAACTAGTAAACCACATCTAGGGTGACAAGGGGTCATGGCACATACTTAAGTAATCAAGGTGTCATACAGCAATTTGGCATTTATCTAATTCCCATATTTAAATAAAGTATTTTCTAATTGAACTAGCATGCAATAACTTAAATCAAAATAGATTTCGAAATAGGATCAACATGGTCAAAGCACAACTTGCCTTCAAAAAGTACTTGTTCTTGGTCTTGAGTTGGATCCTGAGTCAATACTTCCCCTTCGAATCCTTCCGGCACTTCAACGTCTACTCGTAAAGCGTGCAAATAGCAATACACGAATAAACAATAGGCAAAAAGTGTCCAAACATCCAAATAAAATCCATAAACAGAGAGAACATAATTTTATGAATTTTTAGAAACTGGAATTGTCAAATTTGGAGTTAAAATGCAAAAGTTATGATTATTTAAAGTTTAAATAATCAATTAAATAATTTTACAGAGAAAAACTTTAGTCCAAAAATTAAATAAAATTCATATTTAGGTAGATCTCAATTTTATAATTTTTTAGAAATTTGAATCGTTCAAATCGGAGTTGAAACACAAAAGTTATAAGCGTTTGAAGTTTTGAAATTCAAATCAATTATTAAACCGAATTATTAAATCATTTTCCTTTTCGGAAATTATTTATTGCGTCAGCAGTGATACGTGTCAGCATCTGATTGGTCCACGTGGACTTGCCGACGCGTCACGGCCGAACCACCGATGACGCCAAGATGACGTCATCGCCACGTGGCACCACCGGTGCTACCACGTGTCTCCGTCCATGGACACGCCCACGCCGCGGCTCGGGTCCATGGTGGATCCGGCGACGGCTTGGTGCGATCGACATGCGGGCCCGCATGTCGGGCCGCCCACGCGGCGCCAGACGGCGGCGCTAAAGCTACGTGGCATAATCAGGGCCGTTCGATTCGGATCGGACGGTCCAGATCTATCTAAACGCGTGACAGAAGAAACCACGAGGCTCAATCACCACCGTTGGATCTAGATCCAACGGTCCTTAGTAGATCCAACCGTTTGAGCTGAATCTAATCTACACCGCCCGATTTAGATCTGACGGCCAGGATTAGATCCGGCGCTAGGAACAGTAACGGCGACATGGCCTCACCTCAACCGACAGATGGAGATCGAACGGGCGAGGGAGCTACCGAGCGTCGATGGCGAGGTGGCGGCGCCGGCTGACCGGGACCGAGGAAGACGACCACGGCAACGGCGTTCCACGCGCTCTCCGGCGAGGTGAGTGAACCCGGTCGGTGCGTCTCGGTGAGGGGGTTTTGGATCCGGGCTTGGTGTCGACGGAGCGGCGCTGGATACGGCGGAAGACAGCGGAAACCACCGTGGAGACCCAACCAACTCCGGCGAGCAATCGGGCACGAACGGCGGCGGCTAGGGTTTCGGGAGGTGGGGCAAAAGGTGCGCACGGTTGAAGCGGACCTCGGAGGCGGCGCGGAGCTTTAAATAGCCTCGGCATGTGCCCGTAGGGCGGAACCCTATGCCCACACGGCGGAGCAGTCCGAGCCGGATCCGGCCGGGGAAGACGATGCCTCCACCGTCCACGTGGTGCGATCCACAGCCACGATGGCCTGGCGTGCACGGATCCGGATCGGATCCGATCGAACGGTGCGGCGCGGATCCTGACCGTTGGATCTTGATCCGACGGTCCACAATGGTTAGGGTTTGGACGCGGTTCGACCGAATCACGTGGCTCGGGTCGGACTTGAGTCTGACTCGGACTCGAGTCCGGTCGGATGAATAGTACTTGACCCGGCTCGATTTTCCAGCGATTTAATAATTAAAATAATTTCCAGTAATTTATTTAATTCATTAAAAATATCAAAAGACTCAGAAAAATTCCAGAAAAATTCTGGAAAATATTTTAGGGCATTTGGGACTCAAATAAAATATTTCCAACAAAACTTTATTTAAAAAAATAAATTCTTTAATTATTTTAAAATGGAATAAATTCAAATAAATTCCAAATAAATCCAAATAAATTCCAGAAAATTCCAAAAATTCACCAAAGTGCCAAATCACACATGAATTTAAGAAAAGCAAAATTTTGGGGTGTTACAAACCTCCTCCAATGTAATCTCGTCCCCGAGATTCAGGGCTTACTAAAGGAATAGGTTCGGAAACTCTTTCTTCAAATCCTCTTTGCGTTCCCAAGTCGCTTCGCTTTCTTCATGATTGCTCCACTGAACTCTACAGAAACGGGTTGATTTATTTCTGGTCTCTCGATCCATAGTGTCCAAAATCTTCACGGGATGCTCCTTGTAAGTCAATTCTTCTTGCAACTCAATTGACTCTAGCGGTGTCTATTCCTCAGGTACTCGGAGACACTTCTTCAACTGGGACACATGGAATATGTCATGTACTCCTGCTAATGACTGTAGCAACTCCAGCTCATAAGCAACTTCGCCTCTGCGGCTCAAAATCTTAAATGGTCCAACATAACGGGGTGCGAGTTTCCCTTTGGCATGGAATCTCTTAACTCCTCTGAGCGGCGTGACTCTGAGATACACGAAATCTTCTGGAGCGGCGTGACTCTGAGATACATGAAATCTTCTGGTTCGAAATTCAGGTCTCGGCGACGGTTGTCAGCATAACTCTTCTGTCGTGATTGGGCTACCTTCAACCTTTCCCTGATCATGGCAATCTGTTCTTCAGCTTCTTGAAGAATATCAGGCCCAAAGACACGGCGTTCGCCGGTCTCATTCCAATTCAATGGCGTCCGACAGGGTCGACCATACAAAGGCCTCAAAAGGTGACATCTCAGAACTAGCTTGGTAACTATTGTTGTAATGTAACTCGGCATACGGCAAACTCTTATCCCAAGAGGTAGCATAAGCCAATGCACATGCTCTTAACATATCCTCCAGAATCTGGTTGACTCTTTCGGTCTGTCCATCCGTCTGTGGATGATAGGCGGTACTGAAGTTCAAACAGGTTCCCATGGCTTCATGCAACTTATTCCAGAACCTTGAGGTAAATTGGGTACCTCTGTCCGATACAATCCTCTTCGGCACTCCGTGCAAACAGACGATCCTGATCATGTACAACTCTGCTAACTTATCTCCCGAGTAAGTGGTCTTCACGGGGATAAAATGGGCTACTTTGGTCAAGCGATCCACTATAACCCATATGGAGTCATAACCTCCTTGAGTTTTAGGCAAACCGGTAAAAAAATCCATTCCGATTTCCTCCCACTTCCACTAAGGTATTTTCAGCGGCTGTAGCAATCCTGCTGGTCTCTGATGCATTGCCTTGACTCTTTGGCATACGTCGCACAATGCAACATGCTCGGCAACTTCACGCTTCATGCTCGGCCACCAGAATCTTTCCTTCAAATCCTGATACATCTTGGCACTTCCTGGGTGAATTGAATACTTGGAGTCATGGGCTTCTTCCAAAATCAGTTGCTTTAATTCCTTCTTGTTGGGCACACAAATCCGATCCTTCATCCATAACGTGCCATGCTCATCCAACTTGAAGTCCTCTGCCTTGCCTTCTTCCTTGATGGACTTAATCCTGCGGATCTTGTCATCATCCTTCTGTCCTTCCCGGATCTGATCCTCTAGGGTAGGCTTCACTTCCAATGCGGCCAAGAATCCGCTAGGTACCACCTCAATCTTCATTCTCTGAAAATCCTCACATAACTCATCCTGACTTGTGGCTAGCAACATACTCACGGTATGGCTTTTCCGACTCAAGGCATCGGCAACTACGTTGGCCTTCCCGGGATGGCAATGGATTCCAACATTGTAGTCCTTGATCAACTCTAACCATCTCCTCTGCCTCATGCGGCCTCAACTGCCTTGATGCATAAGCGACGACCTTCCCATTCTGCATCAGCACACATCCAAGTCCTTGGCGCGATGCGTCACAATAAATATCAAAGCTTTGATTAACATCCGGTAGAACTAACACCGGCGCTGATGTCTATCGCTTCTTCAGCTCCTGAAATCCTTTCTCACATTCTGGCGTCCATGCAAACTTCTTCTCCTTTTTCAGCAATTGCGTAAGAGGTTTCGCAATTGTCGAAAAGCCTTCAATGAAACGGCGATAGTATCCTGCCATTCCAAGGAAACTTCTGATCTGGGTCACAGTCTTCGGCTGCTCCCAATGTAACACAGCTTCTACCTTGCTTGGATCAACGGCGACTCCTTCTGCGGTCATTACATGTCCGAGGAATTCTACCTTGTCCTTCCAAAAATCACATTTGCTGAACTTGGCGAAGAGTTGCTGTTCCCTCAGCTTTTCCAATACTCGCCTCAAGTGTTCGGCATGCTCATCCTCTGTCTTGGAGTAGATTAGGATATCATCTATGAACACGACAACAAACTTGTCCAAATATTCCATGAACACCTTATTCATCATATTCATGAAATATCTTTGGCGCATTAAATCGATCCAAAAGACATAACTGTAAACTCGTAATGTCCATATCTTAACGAGAATGCAGTCTTCGGGATATCTTTTGATCGGATCTTCAACTGATGGTATCCCGATCTCAGATCAATCTTGGAGAAAACTCCAGCTCCTCTCAGCTGATCGAACAAATCATCAATCCTGGGTAGCGGATACTTATTCTTCACGGTGACTTCATTGAGTGCACGGTAGTCGATGCACATCCTGAAACTCCCGTCCTTCTTCTTGACAAACAAAACGGATGCTCCCCACGGCGACGAGCTCGGTCTGATAAATCCTTTCTCCATTAACTCTTCCAGCTGTTTCTTCATCTCTACCAACTCCTCGGTGGACATCCGATAGGGTCTCTTTGCTATCGGTGCTGTACCAGGTACAAGTTCTATCACAAACTCTATGTCCCTGTCTGGCGGCATACCAGGTAGATCTTCAGGAAAAACATCTGGGTACTCATTCACTACAGAGACATCCTCTATGCTGATTGTGTTGGTACTGTTAACCATCATCTGTCCATCTCTAACTGTAGTGGCTTGAAATTCCACTTTCTTTCCACACGGGCTCTCAACTGAGATAGTCCTTCGTCCACAGTCCAATACGGCCTTGTGCTTGGACAACCAATCCATTCCCAAAATGACATCTAAGGTCTGGGTCTCCAAAATAATAAGGTTCGCTAGGAACTCTATTCCATCTATTAGTATTCTCACCCCGGAACATCCTACTTTCGTTCGGAGTTCGGAACCAGGGGTTTGAACTAAAAGCATGCACTTAAGTCTTGCAATCTCCAATTCATTTTTAGCAGCAAAGCCTTGCGAAACAAACGAATGCGAAGCTCGAGTCAAACAAAATTGCAGGTGTATCGAGTTAACAAGTAACTTACCCAAGACGACGTCAGTAGCATTCTGCAGGCATCTGCGGTGACATGGTTGACTCGGCCTCTCACCACGCCTGGGGTGTGGCTCCTGATCGGGCGTCCTAGCTGGGTGGTTCCTAGATTGAAGCGAACTGGGTCACTCCTGCTGTCTTCTTTGGACAAGCTGTTGGCAAAGTGTCTGGCTCGGCTGCTGATTGTAGCAGCGTCTCATCGTTCCTTGCCGATCGCTCGAGCGGCGTTTCTAGCTGGGGCTGGGTCGATAGTTTTGATTGACGGGTCTTGGTGCCGTGACGGTGTCCTTGTTGCATTTTGTGGTTGAAATCTGAAAACTGATTTGGTGCAACTCTCGACGCCATTGCGTTCCTGGCGTGATCCTCGCTGTTGCATCCTGCGCTTCTGTTCTCATCCAGTTCCTTGCGCTTGTCCTCAAGAATAAGCGCCTAATACACCAACTCATGGAAATCTGAAAGGTGTGGGTGATCACCCTACTTGTAGTTACGAGTTAAGTCCCTTCATGAAGCGAGACTGTCGGCTTTATCTGTTGCTACATCCTCAGTGCGTAGCGTGCGGGTGTGTGAACTTGTTCAGGTAGTCGGCCACTGGCTGATTACTTTGCTTCAGTGCTCTGAACTCCTCCTTCTTAATATCCATGATTCCTTCAGGCACGTGATACTGACGGAATGCAGCTGTGAACTCTTCCCAAGTGATGTCCTGAGGGTTCACTTGCGTGGCACAGAAGTTCTCCCACCATTCTGGTCGTTTCCTTCCAACTGATGAGAAGCGTAAAGTACCTTCTCATTTCCTATGCATTGAGCTATGTGTAGCTTCCTCTCAATTGACCTTAACCAATCATCGTCCTCCAATGGATTGGCATTCCCAGAGAAAGTGGGTGGGTGAGTTCTCATGAACTCTGACAGTCTTGTATTCTGGCGTTGTCCCTGATTAACTTGATTAGCTGTGGCCTGAGCAGTGACGTGCTGCATCTGTTGCATCATAGCATGCATCAACTGAGTCTGAGCAGCGAGAAAAGCTCCGAAATTCTGCATATCCAGTGGCGGTGCTGGTGCTTCATCATTAGGGTTTTCTGCTGGGCGAGAACCACTTCCATTGCCTCCAAAGTTTCCGCGGGTGTTCACCATCTGCCGATTTGCTCTAGGTTTTAAAGACGAGAAGGAAACAAGAATAGACAAGTAATATGGAACTTATGCGGGGCGAAAGGTGTAGCTTTAAGGTCTAACTTTATTATTGATATCAATAACTTGGTATGGTTGCTTACAATGCCTAGGGCCTTGCGACACATACTGCACACTCAGCAAGCAATGAAAATCCAATTGATCTAACACTGGAGTCTAACGCCTAAAGGGTGACTCTTTATTCTATGATGCGACTCGGCGAAGGAGTCTCACTTTAGAACCTACGCTCACTCATCGAGAAAACCTCCACGGCCTGGGTACGGATGCTGCGGCATAGGCGCGAAACGATTGCCATGTCCCGCAACTGTGTCATCTATGGTAGTCGAAGAAGCAGTGTCCTCATCGAGATCTGACTCCTCCGGATCCGCTCGTAGCTCGAGCATCGCTGCAGTTCCAGTCCGTACAAAGCCATCTCCAACTCGTCAATTCTTCGCAGAAGGTGTGACACATACTCTTGAGCTTCCCGCCATTTGTTCTTCTCGGTCGTGATCTCCTTGTGGGCCTTCTGTAGCTCCTTGCTTGTATCATCGAGTACATCCTCCTGGGCGACAACAAGTCGTGCCAACTGTGTAACCATGGCATCCTCATCCTGAATCGCCTTCGGGTCAAGAAGGTTATTGCTACGCGGGTGATAACGGAACACCGTGCTCTCCAACTCTCTGGCGTAGATACGGGTAATGTGTCGCATGGCTCGTCGTGATACTTCTTGGATACCCATCTGCATTGTAGACCTCCTGGCAGTGCAGTGTATCGGGCGATTGCCTCGGCCCTTCCTCCTAGCAGGTACCACAATCTTCACGTCACAAGCCTTGATCAATCCTGCTTGTCTGATTACTTCCACTTGGTATTGCGGCTTCTCAAAATCTCCGAGAATCTGTAGCATACGCCAAAGTTCTGCGGCGTGACCAACCTCTAGAATGACGTAGTTGAACTCTCCCTCCATCTGTCACAAGAGTGCTCACGTAAGAAATCAAAATTTTTAAATCGTGACAATGTAAGGAAAAATTCAGCAAGAGACAAGAAAAGAAAGTGTGGGATAAGTCGAGATGTCATCTCTTGTCTTGACAAATTTTTAGCTATAGAAAATAGGTTTTATCCTCACTACGACCTTTCTATCTAGGGTTGAGCCTACGGTCAGTATGGCTCTGATACCACCTCTGTCGGGACCCCGAATTTGCAAATCCGGACCCTCTGTGTATTCAGCACTAGTCCAGGAACGCGCTAGTGCACACAGTCTTAACATCGGTAAATATCACAATCATACCACTCGATACTAATAAAGTACTTTATTTAAATAGTCAAACTGGTTACTTGACCTTATGGTCAAGTTACAAATGTATGCCTCGCAGGGCGAAACTTATTAGGAGAGAAATAGTAGCAGCGGAAAAATAAGATAACATCGTGGCGCCATCCAGTATACCACAGGCAACTGACTGGGCTCGCTCCCTAAGTAGACGGTTCCTCTTGGAGCTCCTCCTCCAAAGCTGGTGTAGTCTCCTCTTCAACTGGTGTTGTATTGAGGCAAGGGTGAGTACTTGGTACTCAGCAAGTCATGCACAGAATGCAAGCTAATATACTATATGCATGGCTTGGTACAAAGGAATAGCTCAAGGTATATTTGCAGTAAACAGCATTTGACAAGTAACATAAGTAGATTCGAAAGCAGTAGTAACAAGTGTAGTATAATTAACTTTTCAAGGAGTTTAATAAACATCTTTCTCATCCTAATCCAGGTTTCCATCAACATCATTATTAATCCAACCCAACCTTTCAGATCCAAGTTATTTTTGAGAAAATCTAACCCTTGACTGTAATTCCTGAGCGATGTCCAATACCGCGGACACGGCTATTCGAATAGATTGTACACTCTGTAGAGGTTATGAACTTTACCCACAAGATACAGTCAAACACCACAAAGGCGAGTTCCCATAACAAAGTCTTTCGGAAACTTCTAACAATACAAGTGGTCCTCCCCGGTTATTGCACACTAACCCTTCCCTTAGCTAAGGCGAAGTTTAGGCCAATCAACCGTTAGATGGGTACCTGGCCTCAGCCCCGGTACGCTCCCCCGTACAACTTACACAATGGGTGTAGTTGACCTCCTGAGGTCCCACAGGTACGTTATTAGCAACTTAGTCAACTAGGTCCGTCCCATTACAGACATGTGGTTGCACGTTAGACCCAGTTCAAAGGCTTGCAAGGTTAAGTCCTTAGGGTGACCAGGGCAAGACTACCCGAAGAACCAAATCAACATCCCCAATGCCACAACCGCCCACTGATTATTTTTGCCACATGCCCTGGCCGAAAAACTATTTATCAAACCCCGCTTGATTACCATGCACCACGTGCCATCAACATCACATGATACCTTTCCAAAACAGGTTCAATATATCATTAAGTCAATATTAACATTTGATTATCCAAAATCATGTCATGAGCACGAAAGGTGTCTAAGCAAGATACTACAACGGTCTAAAACCCATGTTAGCAATTTAATAATGTCCAACTAGTAAACCACATCTAGGGTGACAAGGGGTCATGGCACATACTTAAGTAATCAAGGTGTCATACAAAGAATTTGGCATTTATCTAATTCCCATATTTAAATAAAGTATTTTCTAATTGAACTAGCATGCAATAAGTTAAATCAAAATAGATTTGAAATAGGATCAACATGGTCAAAGCACAACTTGCCTTCAAAAAGTACTTGTTCTTGGTCTTGAGTTGGATCTGAGTCAAGATTTCCTTCGAATCCTTCCGGCACTTCAACGTCTACTCGTAAAGCGTGCAAATAGCAATACACGAATAAATAATAGGCAAAAAGTGTCCAAACATCCAAATAAAATCCATAAACAGAGAGAACATAATTTTATGAATTTTTAGAAACTGGAATCGTCAAATTTGGAGTTAAAATGCAAAAGTTATGATTATTTAATGTTTAAATAATCAATTAAATAATTTTACAGAGAAAAACTTTAGTCCAAAAATTAAATAAAATTCATATTTAGGTAGATGTCAATTTTATGAATTTTTAGAAATTTGAATTGTTCAAATCGGAGTTGAAACGCAAAAGTTATAAGCGTTTGAAGTTTTGAAATTCAAATCATTTATTAAACCGAATTATTAAATCATTTTCCTTTTCAGAAATTATTTATTGCGTCAGCAGTGACACGTGTCAGCTTCTGATTGGTCCACGTGGACTTGCTGACGTCAGCGCCGGCCGAACCCACCGATGACGTCAGCATGACGTCATCGGCCACGTGGCACCACCCGGGTGCTACCACGTGTCCTGGTCCATGGACACGGCCCACGCGCGGCTCGGGTCCATGGTGGATCCAGTGCACGGCTTGGTGCGACTGACATGCGGGCCCGCATGTCAGCGGCCCACGTGCACTCGCACGGTGTGGCGCTAAAGCTACGTGGCATAATCAGGGCCGTTCGATTCGGATCGGACGGTCCAGATCTATCTAAACGCGTGACAGAAGAAACCACGAGGCTCAATCACCACCGTTGGATCTAGATCCAACGGTCCTTAGTAGATCCAACCGTTTGAGCTGAATCTAATCTACACCGCCCGATTTAGATCTGACGGCCAGGATTAGATCCGGCGCTAGGAACAGTAACGGCGACGTGGCCTCACCTCAACCGACAGATGGAGATCGAACGGGCGAGGGAGCTCCCGAGCGTCGATGGCGAGGTGGCGGCGCCGGCTGACCGGGACCGAGGAAGACGACCACGGCAACGGCGTTGCATGCGCTCTCCGGCGAGGTGAGTGATCCCGGTCGGTGCGTCTCGGTGAGGGGGTTTTGGATCCGGGCTTGGTGTCGACGGAGCGACGCTGGATACGGCGGAAGACAGCGGAAACCACCGTGGAGACCCAACAAACTCCGGCGAGCAATCGGGCACGAACGGCGGCGGCTAGGGTTTCGAGAGGTGGGGCAAAAGGTGCGCACGATTGAAGCGGACCTCGGAGGCGGCGCGGAGCTTTAAATAGCCTCGGCATGCGCACGTAGGGCGGAACCCTATGCCCACACGGCGGAGCAGTCCGAGCCGGATCCGGCCGGGCAAGACGATGCCTCCACCGTCCACGTGGCGCGATCCACGGCCACGATGGCCTGGCGCGCACGGATCCGGATCGAATCCGATCGAACGGTGCGGCGCGGATCCTGACCGTTGGATCTTGATCCGACGGTCCACAATGGTTAGGGTTTGGACGCGGTTCGACCGAATCACGTGGCTCGGGACGGACTCGAGTCTGACTCGGACTCGAGTCCGGTTGGATGAATAGTACTTGACCCGACTCGATTTTCCAGCGATTTAATAATTAAAATAATTTCCAGTAATTTATTTAATTCATTAAAAATAGCAAAAGACTCAGAAAAATTCCAGAAAAATCCTGGAAAATATTTTAGGGCATTTGGGACTCAAATAAAATATTTCCAACAAAACTTTATTTAAAAAAATAAATTCTTTAATTATTTTAAAATGGAATAAATTCAAATAAATTCCAAATAAATCCAAATAAATTCCAGAAAATTCCAAAAATTCACCAAAGTGCCAAATCACACATGAATTTAAGAAAAGCAAAATTTTGGGGTGTTACAGCGAGTGCCCGTAACAGAGTCTTTCGAAAACTTCTAACATCACAAGTGGTCCTCTCCGGTGATTGCACACTAACCCTTCCCTTATCGAAGGCGAAGTTTAGGCCAATCCACTGTTAGATGGGTACCTGGCCGCAGCCCCGGTACGCTCCCCCGTACAACTGCACAAAAGGGTATAGTTGACAACCTGAGGTCCCACAGGTACGTTATTAGCGACTTAGTCAACTAGGTCCGTCCCATTACAGACATGTGGTTGCACGATTGTCTCAGTTCAAAGGCTTGCAATGTTAAGTCCTTAGGGTGACCAGTGCAAGACTACCCGAAGAACCAACACAACGTTCCCGGTGCCACAACTGGCCCACCCGATCATTCTTGCCACATGCCCCGGTCAAATCTATTTATCAAACCCCAGTTGATTACCATGCACCACGTGCCATCAACATCACATGATACCTTTCCAAAACAGGTTCAATATATCATTAAGTCAGTATTAACATTTGATTGTACAAAATCATGTCATGAGCACGTAGCAGGTCTAAGCAGTATACTACAACGATCTAAATTCACATGTTGGCGATTTAATAATGTCCAACTATTTAATCCACAACTAGGGTGACAAGGGATCATGGCACATATATAATTAACCAAGGTGTCATACAGCAATTTGGCATTTATCTATTTCCCCGGAATTAAATAAAGTATTTTCTAATTAAACTAGCATGCAATAGATTGAATCAAAATAGGTTTCAAAATGGCATCAACATGGTCAAAGCATAACTTGCCTTCAAAGAGTACTTGTTCTTGGTCCTGAGCTGGCTCCTGGGTCAACACTTCTCCTTCGAAGCCTTCGGGCACTTCAACGTCTACTCGTAAAGCGTGCAAATAGCAAATAATAAATAAACAATAGACAAAAAGTGTCCAAACATCCAAATAAAGTCCATAAACAGAGAGAGCATAATTTTATGAATTTTTAGGAACTGGAATCATCATATTCGGAGTTTGAACGCGAAAGTTTTAGCATTTTGAAGTTTAAATAATCAATTAAATAATTATACAGAGAAAAACTTTGGTCCAAAAATTAAATAAAATTCATCATTAGCAAGACTGAATGATCATCCGAGTCTCCTCTTGCATAACCCCAGCAAAACAGTAAGTGACCTGTCCTCTTTCCAACTCCGCAACCAAGGGCATAGCGGTCTTGGGGACACCAGTTCTACTCAAGGCATCCGCCATGACATTAGCCTTCTTAGGGATGATCTTTGGATCGACACATCAAAGTCCTTTATCAATTCCAACCATCTCTGTTTGTCGCAGGTTCAGCTCTCGCTGGGTGAATATATATTTGAGGCTCTTATGATCAGTGAAAATATCACAATATTCCCCATAAAGATAGTGCCTCCACAATTTCAAGGCAAAAACCACAGCGGCTAACTCGATATCATGGGTGGGATAATTCTGTTCATGAGTCTTCAGCTGTCTTGAAGCATAAGCAATGACACAGCCTTCTTGCATGAGCACACAACCCAAACCAATCCTGGAGGCATCTGCATACACTGTATATCGCTTGCCACTCACAGGTAAAGATAGAATAGGTGCATTGACCAGTTTGTTCTTTAGCGTCTGGAAACTAGTCTCACACTCCTCTGTCGGATGAAAGGAACCCCTTTACGAGTGAGCCTTGTCATCGTCTTAGCTATGATAGAGAAATTATGCACGGTTAGGTAATAACCTGCCAACCCAAGAAAACTCCTGATTTTCGTCACACTAGACGGTCTTCGCCATCCAACCACAAAGACAACATTCTTTGGGTCAACTGTGATACCACTTTGGTTGATGACATGCCCAAGGAAACTCACCTTCGACAACCGTAAGGCGCACTTCTTGAGTTTGGCATAGAATTGATTTCTACGAAGAGCCTCCAAAACTAGACCGAGATGCACGGCGTGCTCCTCCTCGGACTTCGAGTAGACAAGAATGTCGCCAATGAAGACGACAATAAAGACATCAAGATATTCATGGAGCCTCCTGTTCCTGGCTTCCATAAAGACCGCAGGAGAATTCGTTAGTCCAAAAGACATGACTACAAACTCAAAATGCACATACCTCGTGTTGAAAGCCGTCTTTTCAATATCCTCCTCCTTAATCCAAGAATCGATGATACCCAGATTGCAAATCGATCTTGGAGAATACTTTGGCACACCTCAATTGATCAAAAAGGTCATCAATGCGAGGCAATGGATACTTGTTCTTAATGGTAACTTGATTAAGCGCCCGGTAGTCCACACATAGTCGCTTGGTGCCATCTTTCTTCCCCACAAACAAGACCGGAGCCGCCAAGGAGATGAGCTCACTCTAATAAACCACTTAGCTAGGAGTTCGTCCAATTGCCTCTTCAACTCAACTTGCTCTATCGGAGCCATCCGTCTGAGGTTTTATAAATCGGCCTCGCATCAGGAACAAGATCAATGCGGAAGATAGTCTCCCGCTCAGGAGGCAATCCGGAAGCTCACCGGGAAACACATCTGGATATCGGCAAACTACAGCAAAGCCCTCCAAACTCTTCTCCTCCTCTCAACCTCAACCATTGACTGCAGGACCCTGATTTCAACATCCGGGAGTTTGGGAACAGCTTACACAAAAGGAGAGGGAGTACCGCATAGCACTCCCTGGAAAGTTATTTCTTGCCCAGACGGAGCATGCAAAGTGATCGCCCTCCAAGCGCTGGCTAATCACCGCCTGGTGCTGGGATAGCCGATCCATGCCAAGGATAACATCAAATGGCTCCAAGGAAATCACCACCAGATTCACCATGAACTCCTCATCACCTAACAGTAGTGACAGCTCGACAGACTCTCGAACTAGAAATCAAGCCTTGCGGTGCACTAACCACCACGGCATCACCCAAACTCGCACGCATGCAGACCAGCCCGAACAACAAAATCCACAGAGACAAACGAGTAGCTAGCGCCGGAGTCGAACAACACACGGCAACCACAGAGTGCAGAAATAGTACTGTCACCACATTGCCACGATCCGCATCCCAGAAGAGGGCAAAGCGTGGACTCCTGGTAGATCGAGATGGTGCAGCCCTCGCATCTGGATATGTCGCAGGGACCCACGGCGAAGTCCGGAGGAAGGTGGCGGTGGAAGCCGGGGCATCCAAAGAAGTCCCCGAGAGTGGCGCCGGGTAGAACGAGGGAGTCGGAGTAGGCGCCGGAGGTGCTGCAGTAGGAGCCGATGGCAACATATGCATCACGCCCCTGCCGCTGTCCACCGGAGAGGATGTCACCGGCTCCCAACGCAGCTTGCCGTTGGGGTTCTTCTGACACACCACATCCTTGTGATCCTCCCGACCACAGATGGTGCACCTTCCCTTCCACGAGCACTCGGCTGCGGCGATGGGAATCGCCACAACAGAAACATACCATCCCCATGCCAGGAGTGACTATGGCACAGATCGGGCGCACCTCCCTCGAGGTGTCTTCGAGTAGGACGGCCACCATAGGGCTGGTGATGAAAATTCTTCCCCTTCTTATTCCAAGTACTAGAGGATTGGCCCTTCTTCTCTGGAGGGCCCTTAACCTGCTCTCCCGTGGCAGGTTTGCGATGCTCTTCGGTGTAGTTCAGCTGCAGCTCTACACCCAGAGCTTGCTCCACCATTGTCCGGAAATCGACAATGGGGAAAGTGCCCAGCATATGGCGAATGGCAGGACGGAGTCCCTGCCGGAACCGCCTTGCCTTCTCCACCTCGTCACGTGCCACATGGGGCACAAAACATACGATCTGGTTGAAGCCAACCTCGTACTCCGCCACAGTCTTCTTGTCTTGGGCATACTGTCCCAAGTCAATTTGCATCTTGTCGAGGAAGGTGGCGGGGTAGAACCTCCTCTCAAATTGCCGGATAAACTCCTCCCAAGAGGAGTCACCCGGCGCGCCCCTCGAGGTCAACGCACCCCTCCACCAGATCTGGGCTTCCCCCTTCAAGAGCTGCGCCACGAAGCGGACACGCTCCTGCGCCGCCACCTCAAAAGCGTCCAGCTGCATCTCCACATAGGACAACCAATCCGCTGCCTGGATCGGATTGCCCACCCCATCAAAGCTATCAAGCCGCAGTCCAACCCACTCCCTCAGCTTGATGCCACCGCCTGCCGCGCCCGCAGCCGGCACAGGCGCTCGCGCCCATAGCGGGGCGGCTCAGGCGCCCCTCCTCGGCACCGCAACTCCTCCTGCATCGCCCTCATGGCGGCCACTATCTCTGCCGAAACCCCACCCTCACTGGGTAGGTTCAACGCCTCCGACGGCTCGGGAGTGAGGCCCCGAACGACCTACCGACGCTGCGTCTTTGGTGGCATACTGCACCCAACAAGCCGCAAGCAAACAATCACAACAACAACAAAAGCATAACAAAATCACCCACAATCAAACAATAAATATAGTCGAACATACACATGCCATGCAATGCAGCCCATCCCATCCTAATAGTGCAAGTGTGTCAATTTTAAAGTTGATTAACAATCCTATTCAGTATTAAAAGTTTATTACCCTAAGGCAATTTTAAGAGTTATACCTAAGCAATGTTACTAATTTCACACAAAGAAAGTTTTAGTTCATGTTAGAATATCTCTCCTAAATTCATACACCAAGGACCTAAAGCCCGCTCGATACCAAATCAGTAACACCCCTTAAAACTAAACTATAGAACAAGAAAATTTAATGACATCTCCCCTAAAAACAGGACATTACGGAAGCATTTCATGATAAGCAATTCAAACAGGAATATAAGCAATTCAACAATACTAGCGACAACAAGTCTAAACCAACCATAAGCAAGAATAAGTTTAGTCATAACAACAAATAGTCTAATTGTAAATAAAATTCAGCAAGCTAATGTATTAAATAAACACTAGTTCATGGGAGTTGTGAAGACATTCGAAGGTTTATTGTGTTGCTAGCCCACCCATCATGCTTATGTCTCTTGCACGCTACCTGAAAACAACAAAACACAAGCAGTGAGATTGGGTAATCTCAGCAAGCGGAACAATTAACACATAATCACATCCATCAAGAATTTAACACACCACATGCTTTACATTCAACACCACAACATCGACTACCACAACCTCAGTAAAATGCTCATGCTTGTGCATATGCTTATGCCATGATCCTCTTCACCGTGCCCTTTCTCAGGAACACACGGTGTTGTACGGTCTTGATCGCGCCTGTTGGCGTCGACAAACTTCCAATGCATGATTATGCAGTTAATGCTTCATGCATGAATTCATTCATAATTTTCCACATTGAGTCCACATATTTGCATGCCATGATATAACATGGATAGAAAAACAAATAACATTGAGATGAACTATTTAGACAGTTCAACCAATAGGCAACATCATTCTTCTCTTTACTCATGGTTCAAAGCCAAAGCACATCATCACATTGCTAATCTAATTATTGCAATCTTCTTAGCAAATGATCAAACCATGTATGATTAATGTCATCGGGAAATATAACGAAGGCAATGCAAACAACGATGTATAGCTCAACCATAACACTACTTCCACTTGCCTTTACCGACGTAGACGACGGCTCTAGTTGCGTCCAGAAGGGGCACCACCTGTACAAGCATATTTTCAGTATGCAATAACACCACAATTGATCACACAACTCAAACACGCAATTCCTACAACCCGTTCCCCTTTTCCAACACCGAAACCCCGATCTGTCCGGATCAAACAGCAGCAACCCCCATTCTCTTTTTCGTATCTTTTTTTCTACAGAACATAAAAATATGAAAAAATTACAGGAGCTAGATATTGACGAGATCTACAACTTTCCAGAAGATCATAAATTCTAATTACTCTGTTAAATATGCCTAAACAGTCATCCAACACAGTGGATGAAATCTGTTCCCAGATTCTGTTCGTCGGTTTGCAACAGCGATAACTCTCAGAACACTTCCCAAAAAATTCTGAAAAAATTACAGAAGCTAGGTCTCGACGTTGTCTACAACTTTCTAGTTATAGGTTTCGGCAGGAAAAATCATCTATGCCACGTAAAACGCGAAACAATCCGTGCTGCACAATCCCCCCTTCCAGAAACAGCACCACGTGAACATCTACCCTTCTCCCCCAACAAGATCCATCCAAAACCCTCACCACCTGATCTAATACACTCCTAATCCCTAGGTAAAACAGAGGTAAAAGTTTGGGAATTTTACCTAGTGTTCTCCCTTGCGAACCCACGAAGAATACGCGATGAACCCCGAATCGGCGATCTGCTCGTCCTCCACGCCTCCACGGAGTCGCTCCTCGCCTTCTCCTTCGCGATTCGCGGTGGATCTTGAGCCACCACGTAGGGGATGGAAGGGGAGGGAGAGGTGGCTGCTAGGGGAGGGAGAGGGAGGAGGCGCCTAGGGTTAGGGGGAAAAGGGGTGGCGCCCCCCTTGGCTAGTGGGCCGGCCCACTTAGGGGAAGGGGGAGGGAGAGGTGGGGAGGGAAATCCCGGCCTCGGCCCAGGTTGTCCTCGGCCCACTGATTCTAGCCCGACGCTCCAAAAAAAATATTAAAACATCGCATGAACTTTAGTTAATCAATTCCCGACCAAACTTCTCTCTTTTCGAAACAACCACGACGGAAAAGAACTAGGATCGCTCTCAGACCTAGGGCATCACAGGGCCTTGCAACACATACTGCACACTCAGCAAGCAATGAAAATCCAAATCAAACTAACACTGGAGTCTAACGCCTAAAGGGTGACTCTTTATTCTATGACGCGACTCGGCGAAGGAGTCTCACTATAGAACCTACGCTCACTAATCGAGAAAACCTCCACGGCCTGGATACGGATGCTGCGGCATAGGCGCGAAACGATCGCCATGTCCAGCAACTATGTCATCTGTGGTAGTCGAAGAAGCAGTGTCCTCCTCAAGCTCCGGCTCCTCCGGGTCTGGCTCATGCAGCTCGAGCATTGGCTCCGGCTCTAGTGCGTACAATGCCGTCTCTAACTCTCCAATCCTTTGCAGAAGGTGTGACACATACTCTTGAGCTTCTCGCCATCTGTTCTTCTCTGTCGTGATCTCCTTGCGGGCCTTCTGTAGCTCCTTGCTTGTATCATCGAGTACATCCTCCTGGGCGACAACAAGTCGTGCCAACTGTGTAACCATGGCATTCTCATCCTGAATCGCCTTCGTGTCAAGAAGGTTATTGCTGCGCGGATGATAACGGAACACCGTGCTGTCCAATTCTCTGGCGTAGATGCGGGTAATGTGTCGCATCGCTCGTCGTGACACTTCTTGGATACCCATCTGCATTGTACCTCCTGGCAGTGCAGTTTATCGGGCGATTGCCTGGGCCCTTCTTCCTAGCAGGTACCACAATCTTCACGTCACAAGCCTTGATCAATCCTGCTTGTCTGATCACTTCCACTTGGTATTGTGGCTTCTCAAAATCTCCGAGAGTCTGTAGCATACGCCAAAGTTCCGCGACGTGACCAACCTCCAGATCGACGTAGTTGAACTCTCTCTCCATCTGTCACAAGAGTGCTCACGTAAGAACTCGAAATTTTTAAATCGTGACAAGGTAAGGAAAAAATCAGCAAGAGACAAGAAAAGAAAGAATGGGATAAGTCGAGATGTCATTTCTTGTCTTCACAAACTTTTAGCTTTAGAAAATAGGTTTTATCCTCTCTACGACCTTTCTAGCTAGGGTTGAGCCTACGGTCAGAATGGCTCTGATACCACCTCTGTCGGGACCCGAATTTGCAAATTCGGACCCTCTGTGTATTCAGCACTAGTCCAGGAACGCGCTAGTGCACACAGTCTTAACATTGGTAAATATCACAATCATACCACTCGATACTAATAAAGTACTTTAATTAAATAGTCAACTGGTTGCTCGACCTTATGATCAAGTTACAAATATACGCCACGCAGGGCGAAACTTATTAAGAGAGAAATAATAGCAGCGGAAAATAAGATAACTTCGTGGCGCCATCCAGTATACCATAGGCAACTGACTGGGCTCGCTCCCTAAGTAGATGGTTCCTCTTGGAGCTCCTCCTCCAAAGCTAGTGTAGTCTCCTCTTCAACTGGTGTTGTATTGTGGCAAGGGTGAGTACTTGGTACTCAGCAAGTCATGCACAGAATGCAGCTAATATACTACATGCATGGCTTAATACAAAGGAGTGGCTCAAGGTATATTTGCAGTAAGAGCATTTAGCAAGTATCATAAGTAGATTCGAAAGCAGTAGTAACAAGTAAAGCATAAATAACTTTTCAAGGGTTTAGTAAACATCTTTCCCATCCTAATCCAAATTTCTATCAACATCATTATTAAACCAAACCCAACCTTTCAAGTCCAAGTTATTTTTGAGAAAGTCTAACCCTTGACTGTAATTCCCGAGCGATGTCCAATACCGCGGACACGGCTATTCAAATAGATTTTTGCACTCTGCAGAGGTTATGCACTTTACCCACAAGATACAGTCAAACACCACAAAGGCGAGTTCCCGTAACAAAGTCTTTCGGAAACTTCTAACAATACAAGTGGTCCTCCCCGGTTGTTGCACACTAACCCTTCCCTTAGCTAAGGCGAAGTTTAGGCCAACCAACCGTTAGATGGGTACCTGGCCGCAGCCCCGGTACGCTCCCCCGTACAACTTACACAAAGGGTGTAGTTGACCTCCTAAGGTCCCACAGGTACGTTATTAGCAACTTAATCAACTAGGTCCGTCCCATTACAGACATGTGGTTGCAAGATTGACTCAGATCAAAGGCTTGCAAGGTGAAGTCCTTAGGGTGACCAGGGCAAGACTACCCGAAGAACCAAAACATCATTCCTAATGCCACAACTGGCCCACCTGATCATTCTTGCCACATGCCCCGGTCAAAAGCTATTTATCAAACCCCAGTTGATTACCATGCACCACGTGCCATCAACATCACATGATATCTTCCCAAAACAGGTTCAATATATCATTAAGTCAATATTAACATTTGATTGTCCAAAATCATGTCATGAGTACGTAGCAGGTCTAAGCCATATATTACAACGATCTACAAACCCATGTTGGCAATTTAGTAATGTCCAACTAGTAATCCACACTAGGGTGACAAGGGGTCATGGCGCATACTTAAGTAATCAAGGTGTCATACAGCAATTTGGCATTTATCTAATTTCCCAAATCTAAATAAAGTATTTTATAATTGAACTAGCATGCAATAAGTTAAATCAAAATAGGTTTCAAAATAGGATCAACATGGTCAAAGCATAACTTGCCTTCAAAAAGTACTTGTTCTTGGTCTTGAGCTGGCTCCTGGGTCAACACTTCTCCTTCGAAGCCTTCGGGCACTTCAACGTCTACTCGTAAAGCGTGCAAATAGCAATACACAAATAAACAATAGGCAAAATCATCCCAAAACTCCAAATAAAATCCATAAACAGAGAGAACATAATTTTATGAATTTTTGGGAACTGGAATCGACAAATTCGGAGTTAAAATACAAAAGTTATGATTATTTAAAGTTTAAATAATCAATTAAATAATTTTACAGAGAAAAACATTAGTCCAAAAATTAAATAAAATTCATAATTAGGTAGATCTCAATTTTATACAAATTTAGAAATTTGAATCACTCAAATCGGAGTTGAAACGCAAAAGTTATAAGCGTTTGAAGTTTGAAACAAAATCTGAAATCATTATTTCGAATTAATAAATCATTTTCTTTTTCGGAAATTAATTATTGCGTCAGCGAAGACACGTGGCAGTCTCTGATTGGTCTGCTGACATCAGCCGGTTCATGGACGTGGTCCATGGTTTGGCTCGGTCCACCGTGGACTCGGTCCACGGCTCCACGTGTCGCTGACAGGTGGGTCCCCTCGGGTGACGTCATTGCTGACGTCAGCGGGGCTCAGCCCACGGTGTTGACAGGTGGGACCCATGGTGACATCATTGCTGACATCAGCGCTCGGCTGGGACAGCCGCTGACATGCGGGCCCGCCATGATGTCAGCGTGACGTCATGGTGCAGTGTGGCTGGGCCGCTAACATGCGGGCCCCTCATGTCAGCGTCACACGCACGCGCGTGTGGACGGCGCTGACCGCGGCGGTCAGTCTCCCTCACACGTGGCTAGATCTCGGCCGTTGATTTGAAAATCAACGGCCCAGATTGGATCTGGACTCACGCGTTTGGGGTCAATGCGTTTGATCTGGGATCTGGGATTTTGGACGGGATCTCACCGTGGGATGACGTGGCATGATCTGGGATTGGATCTGGGATTTTGGATGGGATCTCACCGTGGGATGACGTGGCATGATCTGGGATTGGATCTGGGATTTTGGACGGGACCGTTGGATCTGGATCGGACGGCTGAGGGAGCTCGAAGTCCGGCGATGGCGAGCGGCGGCGTTGGGTCACCAGCGCAGGGGATGATGACCTAGCCGACGGCGTTTCGGACGCGCTCCGGCGACGTGGGTGGTGCTCACCGATGCGGCTTGCTCTCACGGTTCCGGATCTGGGGTCAACGGCGACGGAGGACGACGGAGACGGCGGCTATCGGCGAAAAACCGCGGCGGCACCTTCTCCTAACTCCGGCGAGCTCTAGCGGCGCAACCACGGCGGCTCAAGCGAGGTGAGTTAGGGCTACGGGTGCGCAATGAAGCGGGCTTTACGATGGCGGCGACAGCACAATAAATAGAGCCCTCGGCGTCCGTGAAACGCACGGAAACCGAGACCTGCTCCGTTGCGGTGGCGGAGTCCGGCGGCGACTCGGATTGGATGACGTGGCACGCGCACAGCCGTTGGATCGAGATCCAACGGTGCGTGGGTTTGGGTTCGGGTCGGACTCGGGCGAGCTGGCTGGCTCGGACGGGCTCGGGTCCGGCGACGTGGCTCAATCGTGGCCGTTGGATCTTGATCCAACGGTCACACGCGTAGGGTTCGACCGAGTGGGTTCGGCTCAACCACGGGCTCGGGTCGGGTTCGGGTCGGACTCGAACTCGAGTCTGACTCGGGCTCGGTCGGAGGAACAGTAACCGACCCGGTTCGATTTTCCAGCGATTTAATATTTAAAATAATTTCCAGTAATTCATTTAATTCAAAAAAATAGCAAAATACTCAGAAAAATTTCAGAAAAATTCTGAAAAATACTTTGGGGCATTTTGGACTCAAATAAAATATTTCCAACAAAATTTTATTTGCAAAGTTAAATTCTTTAATTATTTCAAAATGGAATAAATTCAAATAAATTACAAATAAATTCCAGAAAATTCCAAAAATTCTCCAAAGTGCCAAATCACACATAAATTTAAGAAAAGCAAAATTTTGCAGTCTTACATTGACGCGATGCGTCACAGTAAATATCAAAGCTTTGATTGACGTCCGGTAGGACCAACAACGGTGCTGATGTCAATCGCTTCTTCAATTCTTGAAAACCTTTTTCGCACTCTGGCGTCCATGCAAACTTCTTCTCCTTTTTCAACAATTGCGTACGAGGTTTCGCAATGGTCGAAAAGCCTTCAATGAAGCGGCGGTAGTAACCTGCCATACCAAGAAAACTTCGGATCTGGGTCACGGTCTTCGGCTGTTCCCAATGTAACACAACTTCTACCTTGCTTGGATCAACGGCGACTCCTTCTGCGGTCATTACATGTCCGAGGAACTCCACCTTGTCCTTCCAAAAGTCACACTTGCTGAACTTGGCGAAAAGTTGCTGTTCCCTCAGCTTTTCCAACACTCACCTCAAGTGCTCGGCATGTTCATCCTCTGTCTTGGAGTAGATTAAGATATCATCTATGAATACAACAACAAACTTGTCCAAATATTCCATGAACACCTTATTCATCATATTCATGAAATATGCTGGCGCATTCGTCAGACCAAAAGACATAACTGTAAACTCGTAATGTCCATATCTTGATGAGAATGCGGTCTTCGGAATACCTTCTGATCGGATCTTCAGCTGGTGGTATCCCGATCTCAGATCATTCTTGGAGAAAACTCCGGCTCCTCTCAGCTGATCAAACATATCATTGATCCTGGGTAGCGGATACTTATTCTTCACGGTGACTTCATTGAGTGCACAGTAGTCAATGCACATCCTGAAACTTCCGTCCTTCTTCTTGACAAACAAAACTGGCGCTCCCCAAGGCGACGAACTCGGTCTGATAAATCCTTTCTCCATCAGCTCTTCCAGCTGTTTCTTCATCTCTACCAACTCTTCGGTGGACATCCGATAAGGTCTCTTTGCTATCGGCGCTGTACCAGGTACAAGCTCTATCACAAATTTTATGTCTCTGTCTGGCGGCATACCAGGTAGATCTTGAGGAAAAACATTTGGGTATCCATTCACCACTGAGACATCTTCTATGCTGATTGCCTTGGCGCTGTTAACCATCAACTATCCATCTCTAACGGCGGTAGCTTGAAATTCCACTTTCCTTCCACACGGGCTCTCCGCTGAGATAATCCTTCGACCACAATCCAGTACGGCCTTGTGCTTTGACAACCAATCCATTCCCAAAATAACATCTAGGGTCTGGGTTTCCAATACAATAAGGTTCGCTAGGAACTCTATCCCATCTATTAGTATTCTCACCCCAGAACATCCTACTTTAGTTCGGAGTTCGGAACCAGGGGTTTGAACTAAAAGCATGCATTTAAGTCTTGCAATCTCCAAATCATTTTTAGCAGCAAAGCCTTGAGAAACAAACGAATGCGAAGCTCTAGAATCAAACAAAACTGTTGTAGGTACTGAGTTAACAAGTAACTTACCCAGTACAACGTCCATGGCATTCTGCAGTGCATCTGCGGTGACATGGTTGACTCGGCCTCTCACCACGGTCTGGCGTGCAGCTCCCAGCTGTGCTGGCGTCCTGGTTGGTGTGGATCCCAGATTGAAGCGGACTGGGGTCACTCCTACTGTCTTCTTAGGGCAACTATTGGTAAAGTGTCCTAGTTCGTTGCAGTTGTAGCAGCGTCTGACTGTCCCCTGTTGACTGCCTGAAGCGGTGTTTCTGGCTGGTGCTGGGGTCTGAAAATTCTGATTGACGGGTCTTGGTGCTGGTGACGGTGTCCTGGTTGCATTCTATGGCTGGAATCTGAAAAACTGATTTGGCACAACTCTCAAACGTTGCTGCGCTCCTTGACGCGATCCCTGCTGTTGCATCCTTCACTTCCTATTGTCGTCCAGTTCCTTGCGCTTGTCCTCAAGAATAAGTGCTTTATTCACCAATTCTTGGAAATCTGGAAAGGTGTGGGTGATCAGTCCCACCTGTAGTCCAGAGTTAAGTCCCTTTATAAAGCGAGACTGTCTAGCTTTATCTGTTGCTACATCTTCAGGTGCGTAGCGTGCAAGCTGTGTGAACTTATTCAGGGATTCGGCTACAGGCTGATTACCTTGCTTCAGTGCTCTGAACTCCTCCTTCTTGAGGTCCATGATTCCCTCCGGCACATGATACTGACGAAATGCAGCTGTGAACTCCTCCCAAGTGATGTCTTGAGGGTTCTCTTGCGTGGCGCAGAAGTTCTCCCACCATTCGGCGGTTGTCCCTTCCAACTGATGAGAAGCATAGAGTACCTTCTCATTTCCCATACATTGAGCAATGTGTAGCTTCCTCTCTATTGACCTTAACCAATCATCGGCCTCCAACGGATTGGCATTCCCGGAGTGTTCACCATCTGTTGATTGATCGAAGGTTTAGAGATAAGAGGTAACAAGAATAGACAAGTAATAGGGAGACTTATGCGGGGGGAAAGTGCAACTCAAAATCCAACTTTATTATTAATAATTATAACTTGGTATGGTTGCTTACAATGCCTAAGGGCCTTGCAACACATACTGCACACTCAGCAAACAATGAAAAACCAACGCCTCTAATGGGTTACTCTTATTCTATAACGCGACTCGACAAAGGAGTCTCAACTGCAAAACCTATGCTCACTCGTCAAGAAAGCCTCCACTGCCTGGGTGGGGGTGCGACGGCATAGGCGTGAAACAGTCGCCATGCCCCACAACTGCAGCTATGGTTGACGATGCGGCGTCCTCCTCTGGCTCGGGATCTAGCTGGTGTTGTGGCTGTGGTGCGGGTGCAGGTGATGCCTCTTCTGGTTCTTCCTCTGGCTCTGGAGCTTCCAACTCCAACACTGGATCGGGACCCTGGCCATACAGCGCAGTCTCCAACTCTGCGATCCTTTCTGTAGCATGGGCGATGTACTCACTCGCATTCTCTAAGTGCTTCTTCTCTTCCTCAACCTATTCGCGAGCCTTCTTCAACTCCTGAACTGTGTCCTCGATCAGCTCCTCCTGAGAGATGATGAATTTGGCTAGGTGAGTGACGGTAGCATTCTCATCTTCTATCGGCTTCCGTTGAGCTCTGCTGTCTCGGCGTGGGTGGTGATGGAATACTGTGCCTTCCAGCTCCCTGGAGTAGGTGCGGGCGATCTGCTGCATTGCTCGACGCGATACCTCCTGGATTCCAATCTCAAAGGTAGAACTCCTGGTGGTGAAGTGGAAAGGGCGACTGAACTTTGTCTTCTCTCGGGCATACACCGTGATCCGGACGTCCCATCCTATGACCATTCCTGCCTGCACGAGTGTAGTCCCTCGGTAGAGCGGCCTCTCGAAACCTCTAAGAAACTGAAGCATACGCCACAACTCGGCAGCGTAGCCTCCTTCACGCTCGGCGTAGTTATTCTTGATCATCATCTGTCAAAGGATACTTGCGTAAGAACGCAAAATTTTAAAATCAATGTGGAAGACGAAAAGAACTCAGCAAGAGTATGAACAAGAAGAAAGGGGTAAGTCGAGAATTTATTCATTATCTTGATCACTTTTAACTTTAGAAAATAGGTTTTATCCTCACTACGACCATTCTAACTATGGGTGAGCCTACAGTTAGTATGGCTCTGATACCACCTCTGTCGGGACTCGAATTTGCAAATCCGGACCCTCTGTGTATTCAGCACTAGTCCAGGAACGCGTTAGTGGACACAGCCTCAACATTGGAAAATATGAGAATCATACCACTCGATACTAATAAAGTACTTTAATTAGATAATCAAACCGGTTGCTTGACCTTAGGGTCAAGTTACAAATATACGCCTCGTAGGGCGAAACTTATTAAAAGAGAAATAATAGCAGCGGAAAAAAATAAGATAACATCGTGGCGCCATCCAGTATACCAAAGGCAACTGACTGGGCTCGCTCCCTAGTTAGACGGTTCCTCTCGGAGCTCCTCCTCCAAAGCTGGTGTAGTCTCCTCTTCAACTGGTGTTGTATTGCGGCAAGGGTGAGTACTTGGTACTCAGCAAGTCATGCACAGAATGCAGGCTAATATACTATATGCATGGCTTGATACAAAGGAATGGCTCAATGTATATTTGCAGTAAACAGCATTTAACAAGTATCATAAGTAGATTCGAAAGCAGTAAAATGAGTATAGCATCAATAACTTTTCCAGGAGTTAAATAAACATCTTTCCTGATTCTAATCCACATTTCCATGAACATCATTTTTAAACAAAACCCAACCTTTCATGTCCAAGTTGTTTTCAAGAAAGTCTAACCCTTAACTGTATATCCCGAGCGATGTCCAATACTGCGGACACAGCTATTCGAATAGATTTTACACTCTGCAGAGGTTATGCACTTTACCCACAAGATACAGTCAAACACCACGAAGGCGAGTGCCCGTAACAGAGTCTTTCGGAAACTTCTAACAGCACAAGTGGTCCTCTCCGGTGATTGCACACTAACCCTTCCCTTAGCGAAGGCGAAGTTTAGGCCAATCCACCGTTAGATGGGTACTGCCGCAGCCGATGACGCTCGCCGCATACAACTACACAAAAGGGTGTAGTTGAGAACCTGAGGTCCCACAGGTACGTTATTAGCGACTTAGTCAACTAGGTCCGTCCCATTACAGACATGTGGTTGCACGATTGTCTCAGTTCAAAGGCTTGCAAGGTTAAGTCCTTAGGGTGACCAGGGCAAGACTACCCGAAGAACCAACACAACGTTTCCGGTGCCACAACTGGCCCACCCGATCATTCTTGCCACATGCCCCAGTCAAATCTATTTATCAAACCCCAGTTGATTACCATGCACCACGTGCCATCAACATCACATGATACCTTTCCAAAACAGGTTCAATATATCATTAAGTCAATATTAACATTTGATTGCCAAAAATCATGTCATGAGCACGTAGCAGATCTAAGCAGTATACTACAACGATCTAAATTCACATGTTGGCGATTTAATAATGTCCAACTATTTAATCCACAACTAGGGTGACAAGGGATCATGGCACATATATAATTAACCAAGGTGTCATACAGCAATTTGGCATTTATCTATTTCCCCGGAATTAAATAAAGTATTTTCTAATTAAACTAGCATGCAATAGATTGAATCAAAATAGGTTTCAAAATGGTATCAACATGGTCAAAGCATAACTTGCCTTCAAAGAGTACTTGTTCTTGGTCCTGAGCTGGCTCCTGGGTCAACACTTCTCCTTCGAAGCCTTCGGGCACTTCAACGTCTACTCGTAAAGCGTGCAAATAGCAAATAATAAATAAACAATAGAAAAAAAGTGTCCAAACATCCAAATAAAGTCCATAAACAGAGAGAACATAATTTTATGAGTTTTTAGGAACTGGAATCGTCAAATTCGGAGTTTGAACGCGAAAGTTTTAGCATTTTGAATTTTAAATAATCAATTAAATAATTATACAGAGAAAAAATTTGGTCCAAAAATTAAATAAAATTCATCATTAGGTAGATCTGAATTTTATACAAATTTAGAAATTTGAATCACTCAAATCGGAGTTAAAATGCAAAAGTTATAAGCGTTTGAAGTTTGAATCAAATTCTAAAATCAATAAACCGAATTTAAATCTTTATTCTTAAAATAAAATCGATTATGACGTCAGCGTGATTTTCCTCCGAATTATTTTTCTAATGAAAAATTGATTTATTGCGTCGGCCGGTCCATAGACTTGTCCATGGTTCGGTTTGGGTCCACCGTGGACTCGGTCCACAGCTCCACGTGCGGCTAACAGGTGGGACCCCTCGGGTGACGTCAGCGGGGCTCAGCCGAGGCGTCTGACAGGTGGGACCCACCGATGATGTCATGGGTGACGTCACGGTGCGGTCGGCCGACACGCTGCGAGCGGCGTGTCGGTGCCACGCTCACGCCCGGCGTGGCGTGGCCAGTTCCGACTCCGGGCACGTGGCTCGATCCGAGCCGTTGGTTTGAAATCCGACGGCTAGGATTGGATCTGGGCTACACGCGTTGGAGCGGACGTGGTCAATCTGGGCCGTTGGATCTTGATCCAACGGTCCAGATCCAATCTAGTTCTTACGGGTTTGGGAAACACGTGATTCACCGTAGCCGTTCGATCTTGATCTAACGGCTGAGATCTATCCTAGCCTGGTGCAGTTCTAGCTACGTGGCACAATCTAAGCCTTTGGATCTAGATCCGACGGTTGGGATTAGATCTGGGATTTTCAACGGGGAACTCACCGAGGATGACGTGGCATGATCTGGTCCGCTTGATGAAGATCCGACGGTTGGCAAAGCTCGCGGGGGCGGCGAGGGTGAGGCGGAGCTAGGTTGGCCGGAGCTGGGGACGGCGACCTCTCGAACGGCGTTTCCGTGCATCTCTGGCGAAGTGAGTGGCACTCCCGAACGCGTCTCGGCCTAGGGAATCCGGATCTGGGTTTGACAGCGGCGGAGGACGACGGACGGCGGCGAGAAACGCAAGAAACCATGGCGGAGGGGAGAATCAACTACGGCGAGCTCGCACGAGTGAACGGCGGCGGCTCAGGCGAGATGGTTTGGGGGCACGGGTGCGCACGGAAGAGAGGAACCCGGCGGTGGCGGCGGTGCATTAAATAGTGCCCTCGGCTTCCGTGAATCTCGCGGAAACCAAGGCCCACTCGCGGGCGACGGCGGAGTCTGGCGGGGACTCAGATTAGGTGACGTGGACGCACATGGGCCGTCCACGTGGCGCGATCAACGGCGGAGATGGTTCGGGCGTGGCCGTGCTACGCGCGGATTGATCCTGACCGTTGGATCTTGATCCAACGATCCGGATTGATCCCGGGTTAGGGTCAAGTGCGATTTACGCACGTGGGCTACGTGGGCCAACGTGGGCAGTTGGATCTCGATCCGACGGTCCACGGGGTTATGGTTCGGACGCGGCTCGACCGAACCGTGCGGCGCGGTCGGGTCCGGGTCGGACTCGGACTCGAGTCTGACTCGGGCTCGGTCGGATGAACAGTACAAACCCATTCGCATTTTCCAGCGATTAAATAATCCAATTAATTCCCATAAATTCATTTAATTCAATAAAAATAGCAAAAGACTCAGAAATATTCCATAAAAATTCTGGAAAATATTTTGGAACATTTTGGACTCAAATAAAATATTTCCAACAAATTTTTATTTGCAAAGTTAAATTCTTTAATTATTTAAAAAGGGGATAAATTCAAATAAATCCAAATAAATTCCAGAAAATTCCAAAAATTCACCAAAGTGCCAGATCACTCATGAATTTAAGAAAAGCAAAATTTTGGGGTGTTACATTGATGATTATGCAAATTATTGATATTGATGACTTAGTAGTGGTGGTAATTGCTTAGATTAATTGTTGAAAATCCTTGTTAAAAATGGAGGTTATTGTAACATGTTGTGACGGAGTGGACCATGGATAATTAACATGATGTAGGATTTTATTCTTGATGAATGTAAATCCTAGAATCATACTCACGAATTTTGTCTTGTAGAGATACCATTTATGTGTTGAAATCATTTATTGATTGAGTAAGTTTTGTTGTCTAGAAATTTACGTATGAATTGTATAAAATTGGTAGGTTGATCATGCTCAAGTATCTGTTGAAGTACTATGTTTGAAATAGAGAATACGTTGTTATATGATGTGTTGGTCTGTGGGGATCTTTATGAGGTATTATTGGTTAGTTGCCTTTTTGATAAGCATCGTAAACTTTATTTATAAGTGTTGGGAATGGTAACTAGAGAAAGAAATTGTTATGTAAATTTTGTTAAGTCCGGTTGGACTTCCTCAATGAGTAAGTAGTGAATTTTGAAGTCTTTAATGGAAAGCGTAGTGGAACAATAGAGATGATTGTATTTATGCTAAGCTGGTGTTTAAAAACTTCTGGACTGGTTTGGTTGTTTGCTATCTTGGTTGAATGCTTTTGGTCAAAGTATTCCTTATGTTGTATTTCAGAGTTTCCCTAAAACTCGTAGAGATTGGTGCCTATTTTTTGGTTTTTGGCTAATTTGTTCAGTTTATACTATGAGTATGGTTTTACACCCAAAAGTCCTGGAGTAGATCGCACTTCTTCGCATTCGCGCTGCATCATCTTTGGAGTGAAATTTAAAGGAAGCAGAAGGTCTTAGTGGGTTGTGTTGGAGATTCTTGAGATTCAATTTGTAACTCCATTTGGATAGAGTTGGAGTTATTTGAAAAGGTGTGCGGTGTTTGAAAATGCTTCACAAGGTGGATTTTATGAATGGTTCATAAGTGATTTTGTTAGTGAAGTGTTCCCTTTTGAAATGAATTTCGCTTTCTCTTTGAAAAAAAAGAGAATTTGCTGTGGTTGTGTGTGCAGATGTTTGACTTTGGAGTCGATGTTCTGTTCCAAATGGTTGAGTTTGATTTTGCGAGGTTTTGCAAGGTTAGTTTTAAATGGATGATGGGTTTTTACACGCCGTGGTGTTTTACTGTCAATTATGTTGCCGTCATAGTCTATATGAATTTCCGCAACCTTCGATGTTAATTGTTGTGAAATCATGTGCTGAAAAATTGGCTTTGAACTGAAAAATTAACTTAGAATTGGATTTGCAAAATGTGCTTGTGCATGTGTTTGACAATTTGACAAGAAACAGTAAGTTACGCATTAGCGCCGGACAAAGTTCTCAAGAAACAGTAAGTTTCCCATCTGCAACGGACAGTGTTTTTGGGTCTGTTGTGAACATGTTTTTGAGCCCCTGACCGAAGTCATTTTCACATGTACAACGGACAGTTTTTCTTGGTCCGTTGTGAACAAGCTTTTTCGGTTTGGATAATTTCTTGGAACCAAGATTTTCACATGTACAACGGACTAATTCTTTTTGTCCGTCGTGAATGGACTTTTTCTAGGGTTTTACTTTTGTGAAACCGAGCGTGGCACGTTTGCGCCGGACAAGCTTCTGGGGTCCGTTGTGAACTTGTTTTGAGCTCATGACCGAAGCCATTTTTGCATGTACAGCGGACCAACTTTGTTTGTCCGTTGTGAACGTGTTTTTCCGCGTTTGGTTGGCTTCTTGGAACAGAAACTTTTCCTTATACAACGGACCAACTTTGTTTGTCCGTCGTGAATGCGTTTTCGCTCAATTAGGATTTTGAGCGATTTGGATTTGAATTTTGAATGTGAATTTGAAATTTGTGATGATTTCATGATGTTTCTTTTGAAGTGGACTTTATGCAATACTCATGTGAGTAGTTGCATGGATTGACATTGAGTCAAGTCGTGGACTTGTGCTCGGATTTGTTTTGTGGTTTGTTCATGTGCAGGTATTGCTCGAAGACGAATGTGGTCGATGACGGGACCGGAACTAGGTTCATGGAAGAACTGAGGTTCGGGACTAGGTTCAGGAAGAACTGAGGTCTTTGTGGTCAAGGATGTCATGCGGGACGTTCGGGCTAAGAGAATGGTGCACATGAAGAATGGTTAGTCACGTGAGAATGGCAGGAGGTCATTCGCGTGCAAAGTGTTAGTCACGTGAGTATGGCAGGTGGCCATACGCGTGCAAAGTGTTAGTCACGTGAGTATGGTAGGGTTGCCATACGCGTGCAAGAGTTGTACTCGGCCTGGTTGGGCCAAGTAGAGTTGAGTTGGATACGGATTCCTTCTAGGGAATAGGAATCGTATTCTTGTTTGGTGCTTTAAATAGGTGGGGGGTCTCCTGTTGAAAGGCACCAAGTAGAGCTGAGAACATCAAGCCTTGAGCTTGGTTTTAGGGTTTGTACTCTTTTGATGAGAGTATTTTAGACAAGAAATAAAGATCAATTCTTCCAAGATTTTTGCGTGCTACAGTAACCACGTCGCTACAGTATTTTCTGTTTTGGTTCTTGTTTGCATGCTTGTTCTAATTCTAGATTGGTTTTTGATCGTTGAGTTTCATCTTGATTTGATCCATCAAAAACCGTTCTAGGGTATTGATTTAGAGTTTCTCAAAGTCTAGTTGATTAATCTTTTGAAGATCTTGTTTTATCTTGAAGTTTTGATTAGATTGATTCTCGTCAAGTTCTGGATCAGCAAGCTTGCGAAGCTCATAACTTTTGATCCGTAAGTCCGATCGAGCTGATTCTTTTTGGGTTTGATTCGTATTGGAATCTAGTTTCTTGTGTCCAAATTTCAGATCGTTCCGACGGTTGGATCTTCGGGAATTTGCTTTTTACCAAACCTCTGTCATTCTGTTTTTGTCGAAAACGAGGCAATTATTTGGTTCTGTTTTGGGGTGATTTTTTTAATAGGTCAAGAATTTGGTTTTAGCTTCCGCACAATCATTCACCCCCCCTATGATTGCTATATTCGTATACTTCGATCCTACAAGTGGTATCAGAGCAAGGTTTCTCTAATCTATCTTAACCGATGATTAGATCAATGGATCGTTATTCGACAAAACCATGTGTGTTCGATGGTGTTGATTTTCAGTTTTGGAAGGCCAAGATGGAGGCGTTCATCCAAGCACAGGGCTTCACAATTTGGGAGAAGGTCTACAAGCCATATGAAGTCACGCAAACGACAACGCCAACGACACCAATCGCACACATGTTGAAGCAAATAGCAAGGCGCGCAACTTGATCATCCAAGGCTTGGGACGCAGCGACTTTGATCGTGTGGTTCATCTTCGATCCGCATATGAGGTATGGAAATCTCTTTGTGATTACCATGAGGGTTCTAACACTGTCAAAGAGGTTCGCCAAGATATTTACAAAAAAGAATACATGCGTTTTGAGATGAAACCTAGTGAATCTGTAGATGACTTCTTTGCTCGTTTCAATAAAATTCTTAGCAATCTACGTCTTTGTTGGAGTTAGCTACACTGATGCTGAAAATGCTCGACAATTGCTTAGTGCTTTGGACATGTCAGTGTGGGAGATGAAAGTAACATCTATACAAGAATCTACTACCATGAGCACACTCACATTAGATGTTCTTTACTCTAAGTTGAAAACTCATGAGTTGGATGTTCTTGCCAGGAAGGGTAACATTAAATCAATTGCTTTGATCTCTAACCCTAACATGTCAAATGCAAATTCTTCTTCTAGCTTTGCCTTGTCTTCCATGTCTTCTTTAACAGATGAGCAACTTGAAGAGTTTCCTGAAGAAGATCTGGCACTACTCTCTTCTCGCTTTAACAAAGCTTTGCAGAATGTGAGAATGAGAAAGAGAGGTGGTCCTCCAAGATGCTATGAGTGTGGTGATCTCGACCATATTCGTCCAAACTGTCCTAAACTTGCAGGTAAAGCATCAAGGGAGGAGAAGGACAACGACAGAAGAAAAGAGAAGAAGAAGTTCTCTCCAAGTGATAGAAAGAAGAAGAGCTTCATCAACAGCAAAGTTGTCCACCAAGTTCTTTCCGCTCTTGAACAAGTCAATTTGAGCGATGTGGATTCGGAGAGCAGCGAGGACGATACAACTCCAAGCAAGCATGAGTTGACGGGGTTGTGTCTCATGGCCAAAAGTAGCGACAACTTCACCGAGGACAATCACGACAGCGACTTCAATGAGGTAGATCCTTCCTATGATGAATTAGCTATTGCTGTTGCTCGACTTGGTAAATTGCTTGATAAACGTGATAAGAAAATTAAGAAACATGATTTTGTTGTTGAATCATTGAATGCTGAAATTGCTAAACTTAAAACTTTGATTCCTGATGATGATGCTTGCAAATCATGTGACTTAATTTACAATGAGCTTACTTTGCTTAGGAAAGAACATGTTACCTTGTTAGAGCAAATCAATGCTGAAAATGAGAAAAATGAGAAACTTGTTAAACATGCTAGTTGTTCTACCATTGATTTACATGATACAACTCCATGTTCTATATGCTCCATACTAGAATTGAAGTTGCATGATGCAAATGCTAGGGTTTCTCAAATGACAGAAGATTTGCTTACACATGAGGTTCTTTCATGCTCAACTTGTCATAAGCAAAAGGAAAAGTGGACGTTCCTGTAATAATTGTTTAACTCTTTCTCGAAAAATTGATTACTTGGAAAAGTCATTAGAACGTTTCACTAAAGGAAAGAAAAACCTAAACATGATCTTGGATCAATCAAAAGTCAGCACTCATAACAAAAGTTTAGGTTTTGATTCTTATGCTCATCATAAATCACATGCTCCCACTGTTGTCAAAACACTTGAAAGTGGAAAATTTGAAATTGTCAATGAGCCTAAGAAAACTGTCTTTAAATCTGCTGGTCTTTTATCTTCTACTATGATGAATGCAAATGTTGCTTCTACTTCCAAAGCTAAACATAATGTTAAGTACACTTGCACTCATTGTGGTAGAGATGGACATTTAGTAGACTTTTGCTTTAGACTAGCTAAACAACAAAAGAGAGAAAGGTTTAATGCTAGGTCTAATTTCAGAAAGGCACACTCTACTTCTCATTATGTGCCTAGGGTGATGCAAACACCTTTTGTTGGTAAGAACACGGGAAAAGACAAATCTATCTTTGTGCATAAGAATGCTCGTGTTGTGCCCTCTTGTTGTGCGTCGTGTGTCTCGATCTTGGATTCCTAAACATCTTATTTCTAACCGATCGAGACCTCGACACTTTCTGCTTCTATGTAGGCTTCTCACGAGGAGGGAGAACATGTGGCTAATGAATTTCGGATGTTCACTTCATATGTTCAAAGGATAAGATTTGGTTCTCCTTCACTCGTGCATCTCATGCTTTGAAAGTGTTGCCTTTGGAGATGCTTCTTCCACTTCTGTTTTCGCAAAAGGCACTAGTTCAAATGATGCAGGTACAAGTGCATATGTTCAGGGGGAGAGTGTCTTTGTTCATAAAGATGATGATAATGATGTTGAGGACGAGATAATTAGAGGTTTACATGAGAGACTCTTCCCACGTGCTTGTGTGTGCTTGTTTTCAAGCTTCCCACGTGCTTCACATCGACAAGCTATCAAAAGGATTTTCAGGTATCTTCATAGAACTCAAGATTTTGGCATTTGGCTTTCTGCTTCCTCATGGATTAGTTTAAGAGCTTTTTCTGATGTTGACTTTGGAGGATGTTGATTTGATTTGGTTCGTGCCACCTCTTGAGTAATCCCTTTTCTTGAGCATATTGATATTGGATTTCACTTTCTTAAAGATCATGTTGAAAAAGAAAAAAATTGTGCTTCACCATGTGGATACTGAACATCAATTGGCAGACATTTTCACAAAACCTTTGTCTTCTTCTCGTTTTGCTTTTATTCGGGGAGAACTTGGAATTGTTCATCCAATGGGATTGTTTTGAGGGGGAGTTTCTTTGCCAAGTTCTTTCACTTAATGAGCTCACTTTATCATATTTCTTTATATATTATGTAATTGTGCTATTATATGATAATCTAAATTGTTCCACTTGAACTAAGAATGACATTGCGGAATTCCCTGGACTGATTACCTATAGCTAAATACTCTACTCTTCTAGGCTTGATATTGAATCCTCTTGACAAATTTGGGCTATGAAGCAAGTGTGGTTTCAACTTTACTCTTTCATAAGACCTTTTAATCACTTTTGCATGTTTATAATCAAAGAAAAATGAAAAGAAAAGGGAATAAAAAAAGGGGTTGTTAAAAGCAAAAAAGCTTCAAGTTATGTGCTTCAGGCTTGCTTTCCCTAAAAAGATAAGATGTATGCTTCAAGCATGCCATTCCCTCAAAGATAAGATGTATGCTTCAAGCATGCCACTCCTAGAAAATAAAAGAAGTATGCTTCAAGCATGCGACATGCAACTTATTGTTTAAAGATTAAATTGGTCTACTAGATTGGAGTTGAAACTACTTGCTCGCCCTAAGTTGTTAGTTGCTTCAATTTTTTTTAAAGCCTTGCTTTTTCTGCTAAGATCTTGCTTAGTACTTGGCTATAGTTGACTAAATTGAGGTTGAGATGCATGTCATTCCCTAACTTGTTAAAATCACTTCAAGATCATGTATTTTGCATATTATGTGATATATAAGGTTATATGATCGAATGAGCTCATCTTTTCCTATCTTGGCACTCCCTTGTTTCTCCTTGTGAAATCTTTGCTACAGGAAAAATTTTGAACAAATTCTCTCTTTTGTACTCTTGATGAATCCATTGTCAAAGGGGGAGAAATTTGGGAATCATTGAAAAGCTTAAAGAAAAAAGGGGAGAAGAAAAAGGGGGAATTGTTTTTGAAATTTTGAGAAGTTTGGAGAATTTTGGTATTTTTGGGCACATTGCACATTCACACACATTTTCCTTCTCAGGGGGAGATTTTGTGTTGTTTTTGATCAAAGGGGGAATTCTGTGTTTTCTTCCTTCGGTCTTTGATCCTTTCGATTTCAAAATCTTTTGTAAAGTGAATGCCAAATGTTCAATTCTAAGTGGTGTTGCCAATGTTTTCATCAAGGGGGAGATTGTGAAATCATGTGCTGAAAAATTGGCTTTGAACTGAAAAATTAACTTAGAATTGGATTTGCAAAATGTGCTTGTGCATGTGTTTGACAATTTGACAAGAAAGCGATAAGTTACGCATTAGCGCGGACAAAGTTCTCAAGAAAGCAGTAAGTTTCCCATCTGCAGCAGACAGTGTTTTTGGGTCTGTTGTGAACATGTTTTGAGCCCACGACCAAGTCATTTTCACATGTACAACGGACAGTTTTTCTTGGTCCGTTGTGAACAAGCTTTTTCGGTTTGGATAATTTCTTGGAACCAAGATTTTCACATGTACAACGGACTAATTCTTTTTGTCCGTCGTGAATGGACTTTTTCTAGGGTTTTACTTTTGTGAAACCGAGCGTGGCACGTTTGCGCCGGACAAGCTTCTGGGGTCCGTTGTGAACTTGTTTTGAGCTTATGACCGAAGCCATTTTTGCATGTACAGCGGACCAACTTTGTTTGTCCGTTGTGAACGTGTTTTTCCGCGTTTGGTTGGCTTCTTGGAACATAAACTTTTCCTTATACAACGGACCAACTTTGTTTGTCCGTCGTGAATGCGTTTTCGCTCAATTAGGATTTTGAGCGATTTGGATTTGAATTTTGAATGTGAATTTGAAATTTGTGATGATTTCATGATGTTTCTTTTGAAGTGGACTTTATGCAATACTCATGTGAGTAGTTGCATGGATTGACATTGAGTCAAGTCGTGGACTTGTGCTCGGATTTGTTTTGTGGTTTGTTCATGTGCAGGTATTGCTCGAAGACGAATGTGGTCGATGACGGGACCGGAACTAGGTTCATGGAGGAACTGAGGTTCGGGACTAGGTTCAGGAAGAACTGAGGTCTTGGTGGTCAAGGATGTCATGCGGGACGTTCGGGCTAAGAGAATGGTGCACATGAAGAATGGTTAGTCACGTGAGAATGGCAGGAGGTCATTCGCGTGCAAAGTGTTAGTCACGTGAGTATGGCAGGTGGCCATACGCGTGCAAAGTGTTAGTCACGTGAGTATGGTAGGGTTGCCATACGCGTGCAAGAGTTGTACTCGGCCTGGTTGGGCCAAGTAGAGTTGAGTTGGATACGGATTCCTTCTAGGGAATAGGAATCGTATTCTTGTTTGGTGCTTTAAATAGGTGGGGGGTCTCCTGTTGAAAGGCACCAAGTAGAGCTGAGAGCATCAAGCCTTGAGCTTGGTTTTAGGGTTTGTAGTCTTTTGATGAGAGTATTTTAGACAAGAAATAAAGATCAATTCTTCCAAGATTTTTGCGTGCTACAGTAACCACGTCGCTACAGTATTTTCTGTTTTGGTTCTTGTTTGCATGCTTGTTCTAATTCTAGATTGGTTTTTGATCGTTGAGTTTCATCTTGATTTGATCCATCAAAAACCGTTCTAGGGTATTGATTTAGAGTTTCTCAAAGTCTAGTTGATTAATCTTTTGAAGATCTTGTTTTATCTTGAAGTTTTGATTAGATTGATTCTCGTCAAGTTCTGGATCAGCAAGCTTGCGAAGCTCATAACTTTTGATCCGTAAGTCCGATCGAGCTGATTCTTTTTGGGTTTGATTCGTATTGGAATCGAGTTTCTTGTGTCCAAATTTCAGATCGTTCCGACGGTTGGATCTTCGGGAATTTGCTTTTTACCAAACCTCTGTCATTCTGTTTTTGTCGAAAACGAGGCAATTATTTGGTTCTGTTTTGGGGTGATTTTTTTAATAGGTCAAGAATTTGGTTTTAGCTTCCGCACAATCATTCACCCCCCCTCTGATTGCTATATTCGTATACTTCGATCCTACAATTGTGTTTCCATTATCTGATACCGAGGAAGAAGTCATTTGGTGAATGACTATTCGGTACCGTTGTTACATTATGAATGAATTGTGAAAAAGGAAAACGAGACATTGTTTATGCATAATTAATCATAAAGGAGTCGATGAGCCAGGTCGGTGAGAAAGTCATATATGGATATATGACTAATCCGGAGTGCTCTTGAAAAGTGTGCATGCATGTCATGAATCGAGATGTCCATTTCTTTCTAGTATGAAAAGAAAGAATGAAGAAATTCTGGTATTTTGATTGTGGTGTAGGGGATTTATGCTTTCTTTGTGATTTGGCTTGGATGTTGCTGAATTCTTTCCAAAATGGTTGTTAACGCTTTGGGTTGAGTTGTCGTGTCTGGTCCACTTGGGTTATAAAGAATTGTACTCCTCTTGCTCTATAGATGGGAGTGAGGATATAAATGTTCTTGGTTTCTGGTTGAATATGCCAAATATGTGTACACTTGGGCTTGATAACTAAGTGTTCTTGTGTGAGGGCGAGACCCTCTTAAGAAAGGAACCAATTGTGGTTTGGTAAGGTTTTACAATCCTAGCTTGGGGCTAGGTGTCGAACCTTAGTGGTATAAGGGTGGTTTGTGATGTATGGGTTTAACCTTTATTAAGAGTAGCGATGGGTGGAAGTGAAGTTGACGGTAGTTCGGTGATAATTGTCCTGCCGTGCGCAATTGCCTTAACTAGTTGTTTTTGGGTTTGAGTCTTGCCTAGGAGAGGATGGAATGAAATGTTAGCTTGATCGTGTATCGGAAGGGCAAGTGTGCCTTAATGAGTTATCCCCCTCGATGGAAATTTCGAGAATGTAGATAGGTCGTTAAAGGAAATGTGACTCGCTTTGATTGTGTCATTTTGGGTTTAATGAAGTGTGGTAGTCAGGTTGGTTGTGATAGTAGTGTGAAGTGTTTGTCGTGAGGTTTCGGGCGTTTTGGGTTGATGGAGCCCTTTGTGGTTGAAACATAGTTTCTGTTTGGGAATTGAAGTGAAGATGGAACCGTGAGAGGTTGCACTCTGTTGAGCTAAATCAATATTTTGTCGCTAGTGTTGGTTTTGAGAACTCGCTTGTCGTTTGTTCCGGTTTTAGTCTCTGTGTGAATGTTTTGTGTTGCGAAGAAGTCTTTTGTCCCTTGGGGAACTTGTTGTTGATTTTGGCGATCTTCGGATTCGAGGTCGAATCCTATTTAAGGGGGGGAGAATGTGACACCACGGAGTGTCGTAACCTTATATAATGTGAATATTGAGGTCAAAAACTTTATGAAATATGAAATTGGAGGTTGAAACCATACGTTATGTGGTTAATTTGCGTTTCCGGGCCGTTTCCGGGGATTTGGGCCATCTTGGAGGAGTTTGGGCCTTAGGGAAACGGTAGTGGGCTTTGGTGGGATGGAGTTTGAGTCCAAGTGGGAGTAGGAGACCTATTTGGGCTGGTAAAAAGGGCTTCACGCTGCCCTTGCCTGCGCTCCCACCCCTGCCCTTGCGCTCCCACAAGCCCTAGCCGCCCCCCACACCTCCCCACCTCCTCCTTGTGGCGCCTCCACCTCCCCCATTTCTCCCCATTGCTCCACCACCTCTCCACCTCCCTTGCTTCCCTAGGGTAGTTATCCACCTCAACACCTTGAAGATCCACCCGTTGGAGCGCTCCGCGATGAGGAGATCCGGCGGAATTGGAGCGAGGAAGGAGATCGTGCGAACCGGGAGGAGATCCGTTGGGTGAAGGTATGGCCACGGGGATCCCCAGAGTTGGTCTAGGATCTGTTATAAGGGGTATTATCATGTTTTTAGATCAATTGGTGGTGCTAGAATTGAGTAGATTAGATGGAATATTGAGTTTGCCATGTTCTCTGTTTCGGGCAGCATGAGCAGTTGACCTAGGGCTTGGGTTTTTGTTAATTTAGATTTGTAATTTGGTCGTACGGCTGTTGAAGAAGTTGTAGGTAATTTCAATATCTTTCCGTGGGTATAAAGAACGTCCAATTCTGCCCATCCATTTGAAAGTTATGATCATTTTACCGAACGTATTAAAATATGTGACATGATTGGAACAGATCACGGTTTTCTGTAGATTAAACCATTTTAGAGTCCGAATCAATCTTTCCATATACTTAGAAAAGTTGGGAAATTTCCTAAGCTACGCGAGGATGTACTCGTTTAATTGATTCGGAGTCTTAGAACCCGAGTTATGCCTTTTTGAAGGCTGCTGTCCCGACGGGACAGAACCTCTATTTTTGGGTTTAGCGAGTAGTTTGCGATGTCGGGGTAGAAGAGGGTTTGCTTACTGTTTTGTGGACATGATTGTGAGTGTGTGGTACCCATGTGCAGGTGGTGTGACCCCGTGAGTGCCTTCTACTTCTCGCCAATCCGTCGCCCGTGGTTGAGGCAAGTGTATTGGAATGGGTAGCGGGTTATAGTTTGCTAGATTGGTTGAGATTGAAATTGACTATATGATATGTTCACATGCCATGCCTTAATGATTGCCAATGATATGATGAATATGCTTATTATGTTATGATGCCATGTGTTAATGTACAAGTTATTTATGATGTTGGCATGTTTGCATACATGGCATGATACATGACCCGGGCGGTGAGAAAGTCATAACTAGTCCGGGAAAGGTCGGTGAGAAAGTTATGACTATTCCGGAGAGCCAATGAGTAAGTCCTACATCGTGATTCCATCCACCGCGGTGTTTGGAAGCGAGGAGTAGGCACCCTCCATCTTCGGGATAGAAGGGGGGAGAGGGTGCACGCCGATGGTTGTGTACTCAACCATACCGGTATGAGTTTCCAAGGAGACATGAGCATAGCATCGCATTGCATACATAATGATGATGATAATGTTATATGATCATGAATGAGATGATTTACATGATGTGATTTGTTATAGCCATGTAATTGTTCTTTTGTACCATTGCAATATACTTGCTGAGTGTTGAACTCACGCTTGTGTTTTCTTGTTGTTTTAGGTACCATGAGACCGGCATGCGGGGAAGGGAAATAGTCACACTTCTGCACATAGTTTCACTCATTCGTCTCACAAAGTCATTCAATTGGGTTTTGGATAATAAACTAAGTGTGATGCGTATTGTTTTATGGTTTAGCTTTGCGTTATGAGAGTTTTATTGTTCGTTTGGCGCATGGAGACATTGAATTCTTGGAATTAGACTTATATTGTTGTCAAGTCGTTAATTATTGCTATTTTAGTTGTCTCTCATATTGCCTTATATTGCTATGCTATTGTGTTTCCTTCAATTCATGTTAAAACAAAGGAGATGCTACCGAAATATCGGTTTTTAGCATTAGTGCCTTTGCTGTAATTTACTTGATTTTGTGGTATTTAGAGGTTGCTTAGTCTATGTTTGGTAGCATTCGGGCATATTTAATGCCGGGGTGTTACACTCTATATGGAAGGTCTTGTAGGACTCCACTCAATTGGTCTGAATCCGGAGAAAGACCCATCTTTGGCCCGGACTTGGTCACCAAAGCGGAAGAGCGGGTCCGGATAATACAAGAACGATTGCGGACAACATAGTCTCATCAAAAGAGCTATGCTGATCGCCGTCGTCGTGCATTAACCTTTAAGGTGGATGATTACGTCTATCTCAAAGTTTCTCCAAGGAAGGGTATTCATCGTTTCCACGCGAAAGGAAAGATGGCACCTCGCTACGTCGGACCTTTCCGAATCGTGGCAAGGCGAGGAGCTATGGCATATCAATTAGAACTTCCACCTTCCCTCTCCGAGGTACATGATGTCTTTCACGTCTCTCAATTAAAGAAGTGCCTTCGTGGATGATTACATCTATCTCAAGGTTTCTCCAAAGAAGGGTATTCATCGTTTCCACGCAAAACGAAAGCTGGCACCTCGCTACGTCGGACCTTTCTGAATTGTGGCAAGGCGAGGAGCTGTGGTATATCAATTAGAACTTCCACCTTCCCTCTCCGAGGTACATGATGTCTTTCACGTCTCTCAATTAAAGAAGTGCCTTCGTGTTCCGACCAAAGTCACGGAGCTAGACACTCTCGAATTGCAACCCGATTTATCATACAAGGAGTATCCAGTTTGCATTCTTGATGAACGCGAACGCATCACCCGGAATCCACCATCAAATTCTTCAAGGTCCAGTGGAGTAACTATACTCCCGTTGAATCTACATGGGAGCGTGAAGATCACCTTCGAGCTGAGTACCCACATCTCTTCACCGACCTAATTCAATCTCGAGGTCGAGATTCTCTTTAAGGGGGGTAGGTTTGTAACAGCCCCGAATTTAATTACGAGTAATATTGTGCATGGCATGCTCATATCATTCATATTAGTGGCACAATTAACACTTAATTAAGGTTATATAAACAATAACATCAATTTAGTTAAGTGAGTATGAATTTATAATGTCCATGACCCCTTTTTAAAGTTTCTACCCTCTTATACCCAAACTTCATCCACCTTAGTCAATGACAAGTGGACCCCAAATGTAAGTGGGAAAATAAAATTCTGCACACCTACTCTACCTTTTCTCACTTCATCTACCCTCTACCCACTTCCTTACCTCTCTATGTCATGTGGGACCAAGCCCCACTTGTAAGTGATGGAAGGGGGCAGCTATATAAGCCTTTTTCACCTTGGAATCCCCTCCTACTCACCTCACTCCACCAGCCCATTTCTGAAAATCTGCACAAGGGAGAGCAAGGGCACTCCTCCATCCCTTCCATTCATCCCCACAAAAACCCTCCAAGGATTTAGCTTGAGCTTGTGCATGCTACACCATTGGATTCTCCTCATCAAGAGCTTCAATTCCATCCAATTGGATCCTTGAGGCACCAAGATTTGGGTGAGTTCTAATCACTCCTTTGCTTTCCTTTTTCTGAAATTTTGTCACCTTGAGCTCATTTCATTTCCCTCCATGAAAATCATCTCCAAGTTGAGGATCGGACCGTGCATGTCGCATTGCTAGCTTAAGGAGGATAAGGAAAGGCCATTGCAAGCACTAGGAGGAGAAGGTGTCATCTCCAAGAGCTAGGAGGATGAGTTGATACTGGGAGAACCAACGGAGATTACAACCCCGACGCCATTCTAGATCTCTTCATCGAACCAACCTTCCATCAAGTGCAAGAGTACCCCATAGTGGTAAGGTTATACCCTATTTGTCATTTTTGAAGTATAGGAGCACATGCACCATACCCATTTTGCGGACAGAGCAGTCAACCCGGATACTCCGGGGTTTTAGTCCGGACACTCCACATTCGTTAGGGCATGCGAGTAAACTGGGACCGAGCAACCCGGTCCGGAGGGTCCGGGAAGTTATTCGGACACTCCGAACGGGTTGGAAACATTGAAACCGAGAGTGCCAACCCGGACACTCCAGGTCATGTTCGGACACTCCAGACGTGTCAGGCAAAACCAGAAAAAGTAACAGAGTGACCCAACCCGGATACTCCGGGTATTTAACCCGGATAGTCCGGATTACCCGGACACTCCGGATACACATGCCGGATACTCCGGGTTAGAACCCGGATACTCCGGATGTATAGGGATGAATTGCTTCTCATATACATGCTAGGATTAGGAATATAACCATGATGCATTTCATGCATGATTGTGCATGCTCTCGTGTTATTTATTATTGGTTTCTTGATTTGTATTCCGTTGGAATTGGATTTCTCGTTAGGTGTCCACGCTTCGGAAGACAACCCCGAGTACGACTATGCCTACGACGTCAAGAGCGAGTAGCAAGGCACTACCTTACTCCTTGAACATACTTGATCCTATTAATTGCAAATTATGTTGAAGTTATTTTGTCAATTGCATGCTTACCTTCAATTACAAGTATATTTGGGGTAGAATGTTTCGTTACTACCTTGTTGACATGTTATCTTGTCACCCCGTTACTTTCGTATACCATTGTCGCCCTAGGTGGTTGGTTTATTATTATGTATGGGTTCGTACGAGTTGCTTAGCCATGCTTAGAACATCGTTAGGAACCGCGATAGATGGACTTAGTCCATCAGTCGTGATGATCAAAGCTGATTATGATAATGATGGTTCAATTGTGGTTATTTTGTAGCAATATTGGTTAAGGATCTTAAGGATCAAATCTTGGTGACGTCTTTTTAAGTAACTATCGTGCGAACCACACGCTGTTTATGGGGCCGGCTTAGCCAAGTACTTGTGTATGACTAGGACATTTAAACCACGTGCACTCGGAATTCCTTGAACATTGGAGAGTGTCAAGGAATATCCGTGGGATCTCCTCGAACTTTGTGGAGTGTCGAGAGTATATTTCGAAATCCCTCGAACTTTGTGGACTTAGGGATGTTCAATAACAGGTGTACTCCTTGATCCACATACACAGGGCATTGGGCATGCGGGATTGAGGGTCACAGTCACTCGGGTGGTTTAGATGCACTACCATGCATACTGGAAATGGTTTTGTCACGTTTACCTCGGCCGGCACATCAAAGGGAATGTGCTCATAGCTTGGCTTACGAGTGTGGCGTGTCGTGTGGGTAAAGTCGTACCTCTGCAGAGAATAAACTATTCGAATAGCCGCGTCCATGGTTAAGGACAATCACTTAAGTTGTTAGTCACTTGGCGAGTGCTAAGAACCGGGTAAGAATGGATGATTTGGGAAAACCGAGTCTCATGAGTATTGGAGTACTAATGAGGAGAACTTCACGAATATTGGAGTACTCGTGGAGGGAGCTTCACGGACATTGGAGTATCTGTGGGCGTAAGCGGACATCAGCGTCGAACTCATGGGCCGGAGAATGCTGGAAGGCATGAGATGAAGATGATGATGCTGATGTTATATTATGTATTAGACTTTGTAAATGTTTAGCAAACCGCAATTTCCATCAATACGTGGCTATGTTTTTACTCTAAATATTGCTTTATGCTGAAATTAACCTGGTGCCTTTCTTGTGAAGAAGCCACCACATGTAGTTAGAAATCAGAGTACCACTTATATTATTGTGCGAGTACACTCTTTGTACTCAAATGGATTGTCCACTTGCTGCAAGTGAGGATGAGGCACTGTCCGGAGATCTTTATCGGGCAGATTTCGATGATGCTAACGCTTACGGGCACGTTCTTACTTCCAGTCGGTTGCCTGAGGGTCTATGGCATACTACGCTGGCCTTTTGTCATTCATTTATGTTTTCCGCTGTTACTTTGATGTAAACTACTATGTATGTCATTTTGGACAACGGTCCTGCTTTTGTATGTAATTATGCTTATGCTTCCGATAATTATGTATGAGTTGTGATACAAACTGTTATGCATTGCCGCACGTGTTGGTGAACTTTCCTGGGACCAACACGGGCATATAGGCGGGCCGCTCGTGGTTCCCTTGATTTACTTGGGCTGTGCGGTGCTACCGAGTGAATCAGTGGAATCCCGGGGACGGGTCCCCACATGGAATGTAACTATGCAACAAAGGTAAGCTTTTCCGCACTTTTTACTTTAAGCATACTCCATGCTACATCCAAATGCATATTCTTTCGAGTCGGTCATATATGGACCATGGGTAGGTCTTGCAAGTAACTTTTTGTACTCATGCTTCTACTTTGTGGTTTTCAAGTGAGGATCTGGATGGATGGAAGTTCTGTCCTTACTGCCTCTCAGTGTCCGGGCGGGGCACCGAGTAGAGGCTACTTGCGAAGTTGCACATGCCCGGAAATGTTCAGGGGCAGGACACTTTCGGAGATGTCTTACTTTTGGTTTAATAAGGTGGTTGTGCATTCTTTTGTTGTATAGTTATCCTTAAGCTATGTCATGTCTAGGCTTGTATACTTGGCTACTTCTGTTGTTGAGCCTTGCTGTATTTTGGTGCTCATATCCATGTCAACTATTATGCTATGTTAATTGCTTTTCTGTCTGCTGAGTGGATGTCCTCACTTCTGGAGGCATCATGCCGAAATTTTGTAGAAATCCTGAGTTTTGGTAGGATCTTAGTTTTGTCTGTTTTGCTGGTTAGAGTCTGTTGTAGTGAGTTCTTGCCATGTGTGGTAGTCGGGTTTGTCTTTGTGCTTTGGTTTTTAGTCGTCTTGTTGTGCTGCCGCGTTGCGTGTCCGGTTGTGGGGTTTTGACTTCGTTGCCCCCTTTATGCAAATTGAGTTGATATGGCAATGGAAACGGCATGCGGGGCGATCCTGGGTGAGCTTCGGGTCGCATACCGGGGGAATAACGTGATTGTTGTCGAGTTATTCGAAGGGTCTCACTGTTGTCTCAATTGGGCTTGGGTGCTAACATTGCGAGCGCTATCGGCGATCCGTTGTTAGCCTCCAAACCCGATGGGGTCGACTGAGTCTTCAAATAGCCCGAGGACGGTCTGGACGGCTCCTGACAGCGCTGGTATCAGAGCAGGGTGCATAAAGACGAACCGTAAACTTGACAACCATTTAGGTGATTGATTGTGGTTTACTTAATGTGACATCATGGGATGCAATATTATAGGAAGTGACACTACGGAATGTGACAATATAGATGTCGGCATTACGGTACGACTTTATGTCGCGTTTTCGGGCCGTTTTTGGGTGTTTGGGCCTTTCCGGGGGAATTTGGGCCTTGGGGGGATCTTTTTTGGCACTAGGTGGGGGCTTCTTGGCCCATGTGGGGAGGAGGGGGCAGCCATCTAGGTGGGGGCTTCTTGGCCCATGTGGGGAGGAGGGGGCAGCCATCCTGCCCTAGGATGCCCCAAGCCTCCCCCATGCGCCCCCTCCTCCTCGCCCTCCCATAGCCGCCACCCCCCATCCAAGCCCTTGCCGCCCCTCCTCCCCCATCTTGCGCCACTCCCTCCCTCTCCTCCACCCCACTAGCCGGCCTAAGAGAGATCCGCACCTCTCCACCCGCTGTCCCCTCCGTTGGGAGGCTCCGCGACAAGGAGATCCGGCGGAATCGGCGCGAGGAAGGAGATCGGGGGAAACCGGGAGGAGATCCGTCGCCGTTCGTCGGTTCATCGTTCATCGGGCAAAGGTATGGTTAGGGGTAACCCTTGGGGGTAGTGTAGGTGCTGTGCTAGACGGTATTTTGATGTTTTTAGATCAAGAGGTGGTGATGTGATTGCGTAGATTTGATGAAAACTAGAGCCTGCATAGGGTTCTGTTTCGGGCAGATTGGGTACACGACATAGGTTTTGAGTTTTCGCAATTTTAGATTCGGATTTTGGTCGGCCGCCTGTTGAGAAAGTTGTAGATAACTTCAATACCTTTAATTGGATACCAAGAATGTCCAATTCTTCCCAGCCGTTTGAATGTTATGATCGTTTTACCGAGCGTGTTCAAATCTGTGACGTAATTGGGATAGAACGTAATGTTTTGTATATTAGACAATTTTAGACTCGGAATCAGCTTTTCCCAATGCTTAGAAAAAGTTAGAAAATTTCCTAAGGTTCGTGATGATGTACTCATTTAATCGATTCGGAGTCGTAGAACTAAAGTTATGCTAGATTGAAGCCTGCTGTCCCGACGGGACAGATTCTCTATTTTTCGGTTTTGGGAGTAGTTTGTGAAGTCGGGGTAGACGAGCTTTTGCATACTGTTTTGGCGGCACGATTAGAGTGTGTGGAATGTTTGTGCAGGTGGTGTGACCCTGGGAGTGCCCTCATCCTCTCGCCAATCCGTCTCCCGCGGTTAAGGCAAGTGTATTGGAATGAGATGTGTGTTGTATGAATTGCTAGACTTGCTTAGGTGCAATGTGATTACATGATTTATGTTTTCCAATGACATGATGAACATGATTTCATATTGATCATGAATTCGTTGTATTAAATGTTTATGCCAATCTTTACATGTTTATGTCATATGTGCATTCATAATGGAAGAGGCGTCTTATGCTGATGCGGGCCTCTGTGTTCACACGTAGTGAACACGAAAGACCTACCTCATAGTCCCATCCACGATTGTGCATGGGAACGAGTCAGTAAGAGTAGGCACCCCCATCTACGGGATGAAATTTTCGGATTTAGCATTTGCGCCTTTGCTGTAATTTATCTTTATTTGTGGTTTTTAGATGCTGTTTAGACTATGTTTGGTAACATTTAGGCATACTGGATGCCGGGGTGTTACAGTTGGTATCAGAGCGGGCTTTAAGTCTGTGGGATGTGAATGTAGTAATTTACTCTGAAGTAACTAAAATATTGACTTAGAAAAGTAGAAACATGGCATAGGTTTACTTGTTAAAATGTGGCCTTAGGGCAATAACCGTAAAACCTGAAATAGTTTGGTTAACTAATTTAAAACTTGACACACTCTGATGCACAGTAGGAAGGGTATGGGTATCGATGCTATCCGCTTAAATATTGTATCTAAGCTTTGATGTTGAATGCTACTTTCGATGATGTACAATGCTATATTTATGATAGCTTTGATTGAGTTGCTATGTATTTGTGTTAAGTGGGGTTGATGCCGAAGGGTTTCGGTCACCACTTTTTGTTCATAGTAAGGGTGTGGTTTGACGGTGTGGCCGGTTAACGCCATCACCGAAGAATTATTAACCCCTTTAGGAGAAGAGTGCTTACCATTTCTGTCGTAGATCGAGTAGTTGACTGGAATCAAATAGAAGAGATTGGTGGTGGATTCCTTTTGGATTTCTTTTACCGTTCTAACGATCGGTTTGGGTTGGTTTCTGTGGGTTCTAGTGATTGGAAATCAAGGAAAGGTGCTTGGTGTTGAGTTTTCGCTGATGGTATTTCGGCGTTTTTTTTTTTTTGTTTTGCCTTCTTTGGTTGAAGACAAAGAAGAAGAGTTTAGTGCTATGCCAATTTCGGATTGCTATTTCAGTTTTGGCGTTCGGTTTTGTTGATTGCTTTACGGAGAAAGCTCTCGATCTATTTTTTTGTTTGTCTTTCTCCAGGTTTAGCAGAGTTGTGGTGTTGTGCCAGACCTGGTGGTCAGGGTTGAAGTATGTATCTTTGTAAGAGTAAGGGGGTTGTTTGATCTCATCTTTTGACTTGGTTGGGAGATCATCCCTGAAAACCCGGTTGTTTCGTGGATGTTTGAAGTTTGGTGTTAAGGCTTTATTTGAAAAAAAAAGGAAAAAAAGAGATTTGGTTGATCGTCTGGTTTTCCCTCTTGCATCCTTCTTCCTTCTTGGAAGTTGTAGATCTTGAGATTTCTTTAGGAGTTTTGGCTATCAGAGTTGGAAATTTGAGAGTTGAGCTCTCCTGCATGTCTGTTGGAGTTTTGTTTTTCTTCCTTGCCTGGAAAGGAGAAATTGTTTATCGGTGATCATTCTTGTTTTTGAGCTGTGGTTTATGGAATGACGTGTTGCTAAGTTAAATTGAGAGTTGAATCAATTCAATGTGATTATTATCTCTAGCTTGATAATAAATAGACTACTAGTGTTGTAGTTTACTCTATAGCGAGAATGATTAAATGGGTTAATGTACATGCTTAGAATCTGTTGCTTTTGCTTTAAAATTGCTTATGATCCTCGTTAATGTTTAAAGTTTAGACCCTGATGCATAGTTAGAACATTAAGATGATGTAAATTACTGATATTGTTAAAGAAACCTTGCTAGTTGTTTAAAGATGTTCTAATTTAACGTGTTAGTAGAGAAATTCAATCATGCTGGCTTGTGACCTTAACTTGGAAGTTGATTAGAGCTGCTATTTATGCTGTTGTAAGCCATTAGTATATTTGGAAGTGTGCATAAGTGTTCCTATAATGCTAGTACCGATGTTAATTGGGAAAATATAGGTCTTCTTGTTGTTTTAAGAACATTGTGTTGATCTAACTTATTAAATTTATTATAATAGTTGGAGTATGTTGTGTAGTGACAATTTGTTAAGATATATGGATAGAGTAACTAAAAACAATACAGTTGCTTTTATCATTATGCCCATTTGTGATAGTGATGACTTAGTAGTGGTGGTAATTGTGTAGACTACTTGTTGGAAACCATGGTTAAAATGGAGGTTATTGTAACATGTTGTGATGGAGTGAACCATGGATAATTAAAATGATGTAGAATTTTATCCTTAGTGAATGTATATGTTAGAACCATAATTACGAATTTTGTCTTGTAGAGATAATATTTAGTTGATGAAGTCATTTATTGATTGAACAAGTTTCAATTGTCCAGCTGTTGACGTATGGATGGTATAAAATTTATAGGTTAATCATGCTTGAGTGTCTGTTGAAGTACTATGGTTGAAATATAGAATACATTGTTATATGATTTGTTGATCTGTGGGGATCATGATGAGGTAGTATTGGTTGGATGTCTTTTGATAATCGTCATAAACTTTATTTGTAAGTGTTGGGAAAGGTAACTAGAGAAAGAATAGGTTATGTAGCTCTTGATTGAATTATGATGGGCTTCTCGATGAGTAAATAGTGAATACTGAACGTTTAAATGGTAAGTATAATGGAATACTGGACATGGTGGGTTTCATGTTGAGCTTGTGTCTAAAACCTTTCACATTGGGTTGGTTGTTTGCCATTTTGGTTGAAGGGTTTCGGTCAAGGTGTTCCTTATGTTGTGTTTCAAGAATATCCCTAAAACTCGTAGAAATTGGTGCCAATCTCTGGTTTTGGCTAATTTGTTTAGTTTGTGTTGTGAGTATGGATTTACACCCAAAAGTTTTTGTGTGGATCGCGCTCCTTCGCGTTCACACTGAGTTATCATTGGAATAAATTTGAAAGGAAACAGATGGACATAGAGGGTTGTGTTGGAAAACTCACAAGGTTTAATTTGTAATCTCTTTTTGGCTAGAGTTAGAGTTATTTGGAAAACTTGTGTGGTGTTTGCAAGTGCTTCAAAAGGTGGTTTTTATGGATGTTTCATCGGTGATGCTGTTAGTGAAGTGTTCTCTTTTGGAAATGAGTTTCCCTTTCTCTTTGAGAAAATTTATGGAGGTTGTATGTGCAGATGTTTAACCTTGGAACCGATGCTCTTTTCCAAATGTTGATTGTGGTTAAAGTTCGAGGTTTTGCAAGTTTAGTTTTTCAATTGACGTGGGTTCTTTTACGACATGGTGTTTCCCTGTTAATGGTGTTGCCGGCATAGTTTATATGAATTTCATAGCCATCGATGTGAATTGTGTTTCAATCATTTGATACCGAGGAAGAAGTCTTTTGGTGAATGACTATTCTTTATTGTTGTTACATGATGAATGAATGGTGAAAAGGAAGCATGACATTGTTTATAGATGTTTCATGATGAAAGAGTCGGTGAGCCAGGTCGGTGAGAAAGTCATATATGGACATATGACTAATCCGGAGTGCTCTTGAAAAGTGTGCATTCATGTCATAAATCGAGATTTCTATTTCTCTCTGGTATGAAAAGAAACAATGAAGAATTTGTGGTATGTTGGTTGTGGTGAAGGAGATTTGTGTTTCCTTTGCGTCTTGGCTTAGGAAAATAAAATGAGTGCTCTTTGGATGTTGCCGAATTCTTTCCAAAGTGGTTTTTAATGCTTTGGGGTTCATGGTTTTTGGTTGAGTATGTGAAATATGTTTACACTTGGGCTTGATTACTAAGTGTTAATTTGTGAGGGCGACACCCTCTTAAGAAAGGGGCCATTTGTGGTTTGGTAAGGTTGTTTTTTTTTTGTCCAAGCTAAGGGCTAGGTGCTAGACATTAGTGGTATAAGGATGGATTATGGCAGAGGTTGCTAATGTCTGGGTTCAACTTTTATTAAGAGTATCGATGGGTGGTAGTGAAGATGATAGTAAATCGGTGACAATTATCCTGTCATGAGCAATTGCCTTAGCTAGTTGTCTCTGGGTATGAGACTTGCCATGGAGAGGATGGAATGAAATGTTAGCGTGATTGTCTATCGGAAAGGCAAAAGTGTCTTAATGAGTTATATTTTCGATGACACCTCTTGGTGATGGTCCTCTCATTTTAAAGGTCAATCAATTGGAAGAGTTAGGAATAAATGTTTTCTGGGTTCTTGGGGGTTCACGTTGCAGACCCTATTCCTTCAATTAGACGCCATTAGTGATTCGGTGGTTGAGCAGTGGTTAAAGAAATACGACTCGCTCTATTTGTGTCTTGTTGAGTTTAATGAAATGTGGTAGTCAGGTTGTCTGCGATAGTAGTATGAAATGTTTGATGTGAGGTTTTGGGCGTATTTTGAATTTTCGATTAAGCCATTTAGTGGGTGAAATTGAGGATTTCGGATGGGGAATTGGAAGGAAAGGTGAAATCGTGACAAGCTGGGCATAGTTGTGCTAAGTCAACTAAGTGTTGGCTTTGGGAGTTTGGTTGTCGATGATTCGGATTGAGTTTTTGTCTGGTTGCCTTTTTGTTGCATAGAAGTTTTGTCCTGTAGGGCTTTTGTTTTTGGACCCTGGCATTCGTTCGGATTCGAGGTCGAATCCTGTTAAGGGGGAGAGAATGTGACATCATGGGATGCCATATTATAGGAAGTGACACTACGGAATGTGACAATATATATGTTGGCATTACGGTACGACTTTATGTCGCGTTTTCGGGCCGTTTTTGGGTGTTTGGGCATTTTCGGGGGAACTTGGGCCTTGGGGGGATCTTTTTGGGCACTAGGTGGGGGCTTCTTGGCCCATGTGGGGAGGAGGGGGCAGCCATCCTGCCCTAGGGCGCCCCAAGCCTCCCCCATGCGCCCCATCCTCCTCCCCCTCCCATAGCCACCACCCCCCATCCAAGCCCTTGCCGCCCCCCCTCCCCCATCTTACGCCACTCCCTCCCTCTCCTCCACCCCACTAGCCGGCCTAGGAGAGATCCCCACCTCTCCACCCCGCTGCCCCCTCCGTTGGGAGGCTCCGCGACAAGGAGATCCGGTGGAATCGGCGCGAGGAAGGAGATCAGGGGAAACCGGGAGGAGATCCGTCGCCGTACGTCGGTTCATCGTTCGTCGGGCAAAGGTATGGTTAGGGGTAACCCTTGGGGGTGGTGTAGGTGCTGTGCTAGAGGGTATTTTGATGCTTTTAGATCAAGAGGTGGTGCTGTGATTGGGTGGATTTGATGAAAACTAGAGCTTGCATAGGATTCTGTTTCGGGCAGATTGGGCGCACGACCTAGGGTTTGAGTTTTCGCAATTTTAGAATCGGATTTCGATCGGCCGTCTGGTGAGAAAGTTGTAGATAACTTCAATACCTTTAATTGGACACCAAGAACGTCCAATTCCGCCCAGCCATTTGAATGTTATGATCGTTTTACCGAGCGTGTTCAAATCTGTGACGTAATTGGGACAGAACGTAATGTTTTGTAGATTAGACAATTTTAGACTCCGAATCAGCTTTTCCCAATGCTTAGAAAAAGTTAGGAAATTTCCTAAGCTTCGCGATGATGTACTCGTTTGATCGATTCGGAGTCCTAGAACTAAAGTTATGCTAGATTGAAGCCTGTTGTCCCAACGGGACAGATTCTGTTTTTCGGTTTTGGGAGTAGTTTGTGAAGTAATGGTAGACGAGCTTTCGCGTACTAGTTTGGGGGCACTATTAGAGTGTGTGGAAGTTTTGTGCAGCTGGTGTGACCCCGGGAGTGCCCTCATCCTCTCGCCAATCCGTCACCCGCGGTTAAGGCAAGTGTATTGGAATGAGATGTGTGTTGTATGAATTGCTAGACTTGCTTAGGTGCAATGTGATTACATGATTGATGTTTGCCTATGACATGATGAACATGATTTTATATTGATCATGAATTCGTTGTATTAAATGTTTATGCCAATCTTTACATGTTTATGTCATATGTGCATTCATAATGGAAGAGGCGTCCCATGCTGATGTGGGCCTCTGTGTTCACACGTAGTGAACACGAAAGACCTACCTCGTAGTCCCGTCCACGGTTGTGCATGGGAGCGAGTCAGTAAGAGTAGTCACACTCCATCTACCGGATGGAAGGGCAAAGGGGGTGCACGCCGACGGGTGTGCACTCGGCAATACCGGTATGTGCTTCATAGAGATATGTGCATTGCATTGCATAAATGAAGTGGCTTATGAGATGACTGACGTTCTATGAGATGCATATGAAGATGTTTATGATGTTGTTATGTGAGAGCATAAATGAAGTTCATGAGTTGATTCTCAGGTTATGTGAATGGCATTAAGTATGTATGTGAGTTGTTATTGTTTTTGTATTATTGCAATATACTTGCTATGTGATGAACTCACACTTGTGTTTATGTTGTTTTTAGGTACCTTGAAACCGGCATGCGGGATAGGGCATTAGCTACACGCCTACACGTAGCTTCACATTTATTTACAGTATAATCATTTGGAGTCATGATAATAATGAGTAGTGCCATGAAACTTGGTGTATGGACTTAAGTTCATCGTCTGATTTGTTATATTTGGTGGAATGGTTGAATTCCTTATTTTAGACATAAGTTATGCTTTATCCATTGTTATTGTTGTTTTAGATGTCTCTTATCATGCTATAACTTGCCGTATGATTACTGTTGCTTCAATTCATGGATAAACAAAAGAGATTCTGCCGAAATTTTTGGTTTTAGCATTTGCGCCTTTGCTGTAATTTATATTTATTTGTGCTTTTTAAATGCTGTTTAGACTATGTTTTGTAACATTCAGGCATACTGGATGCGGGGGTGTTACACTTAACCTCTTAGTTGCAATTAACGCTATATTACCTGCCCTGTGTCTATAATTAGGGTTGTATGGATTGAATGGTGAGTGTGGGAGAAACAATCACGTTGGAATCGTGCATTTCATGCCATGCATGTAAGATCCATGCCATACCATGCATGCATATGTTTTGCCATGTTATTTTGCATCTTGATCTATGCTTTCATGTATGTTGGATTTGTAAAAATTCCTTTGTACCGTCTAGATCATGTTTTGATTCGAATTTTCGCTAAGTCTAAGAACCTATCCCTTACTTGTGGAGTCTAACTCTTGTCGTCTGACTTTGGTTGACGATAGAATGAGGACCCGCAGAGGTACGGGAGGTGATGATGGTGTGGGGCGATCGTAGCCCCACGATGGCGATCCTCCTCCTCCTCCCAACCTCTTGGATGTGCTGTTGAGGTCTGAGCAAAATCAGCAGGCAACAAACCGAATCCTTGATATGCTTGTTCAGAATTAGGCTCCTCGAGGTGGCCGTGAAGGGCGAGACCGCCCCAATGGTTATCTGGATTTCTTGCATACACAGCCACCCACCTTCTCTCGCTCCAGCGAGCCACTTGAGGACGATGATTGGTTGCGCACAATTGAGCAGAAGTTTTCTCTCATTCGCTGCGAAGACCATGAGAAGGCACTGTTTGCTGCTCAACAACTTCAGGGTCCTAATGGTTCTTGGTGGGCCAATTTCCTTGTCATGCAGCCTGTCGATCACCAGGTGTCATGGGCTGAGTTTCGTGAGTCTTTTTGGGCATATCATATCCCGAAGGGTCACATGGACATCAAGAGGTAGGAGTTCCTCTCTCTGAGGCAGTTGAACAGTCCGTGATGGACTACTCTCGTGAGTTCAACTATTTGGCCCAGTATGCACCCGAATAGGTTAACACAGATCAGAAGAAGCAAGATCGCTTCATGAATGGGCTGTCAACCAAGATGCAAGACAAGCTCTCCGTGTGCGACTTCACTGATTTCAATGCTTTGGTGAGTTAGGTGATCACAGTGGAGCATAAGATGAAGGGCCACCAGGAAGAAAAGAAGCGAAAGCGGGTTGCACAGTTTTTAGCATGTGGCAGTTCGTAGCGTGCTCGAGATGTAACACCCCGGCATCTAGTATGCCCGAATGCTACCAAACAAAGACTAAACATCAACTAAATACCATACATGAAGACAAATTTCAGCAAAGGCACAAATGCTAAACACCAAAATTTCGGCACCATCTCCTTTGTTTTATCATGATTTGAACAATAGCAATATCATAGCAAAATATTTCATAACATAAGACATCTAAAGCAGCAATTTATAATGGATAAAACATCATCATAAACAATTAAACCAAAACCAACCACACAAACATCCATAGCTAAGCAAAGAAGATCAACAGCACATTAAAATTAATCCATACACCTAGTTCAGGGCACTATTATTATGATCATGACTCAAGGTTGGTAAATGTGACTGGAACTACGTGAAGATGTGTAGCTAATGCCCTTTCCCACATGCCGGTGTCATGGTACCTAAAAAAAACAACATAAACACAAGCGTGAGTTCATCACTCAACAAGTATATTGCAATGGTACAAACAAAAACAATTACATGGTTACAACAACTCTGTCGGGACCCGAATCTGCAAATCCGGACCCTCTGTGTATTCAACACTAGTCCAGGAACACGCTAGTGCACACAGTCTTAACATCGGTAAATATCACAATCATACCACTCGATACTAATAAAGTACTTTAATTTGATAGTCAAAACTGGTTGCTCGACCTTATGGTCAAGCTACAATTATACGCCTCGCAGGGCGAACTTATTAAGAGAGAAATAGTAGCAGCGGAAAAATAAGGTAACATCGTGGCACCATCCAGTATACCAGAGGCAACTGACTGGGCTCGCTCCCTAAGTAGACGGTTCCTCGTGGAGCTCCTCCTCCAAAGCTGGTGTAGTCTCCTCTTCAACTGGTGTTGTATTGTGGCAAGGGTGAGTACTTGGTACTCAGCAAGTCATGCACAGAATGCAGCTAATATACTACATGCATGGCTTAATACAAAGGAATAGCTCAAGGTATATTTGCAGTAAAACATCATTTGACAAATAGCATGAGTAGATTCGAAAGCAGTGGAAACAAGTATAGCATAGATAACTTTTCAAGGAGTTTAATAAACATCTTTCCCATCCTAATCCATATTTCCATCAACATCATTATTAATCCAACCCAACCTTCCAGATCCAAGTTATTTTTGAGAAAATCTAACCCTTGACTGTAATTCCCGAGCGATGTCCAATACCGTGGACACGGCTATTCGAATAGATTCTACACTCTGCAGAGGTTATGCACTTTACCCACAAGATACAGTCAAACACCACAAAGGCGAGTTCCCGTAACAAAGTCTTTCGGAAACTTCTAACAATACAAGTGGTCCTCCCCGGTTATTGCACACTAACCCTTCCCTTAGCTAAGGCGAAGTTTAGGCCAATCAACCGTTAGATGGGTACTGGCCTCGGCCAGACGCCCCCCATACAACTTACACAAAGGGTGTAGTTGACCTCCCGAGGTCCCACAGGTACGTTATTAGCAACTTAGTCAACTAGGTCCGTCCCATTACAGACATGTGGTTGCACGTTAGACCCAGTTCAAAGGCTTGCAAGGTTAAGTCCTTAGGGTGACTAGGGCAAGACTACCCGAAGAACCAAATCAACATCCCCAGTGCCACAACTGGCCCACCTTATCATTCTTGCCACATGCCCCGGTCGAAAAACTATTTATCAAAACCCAGTTGATTACCATGCACCACGTGCCATCAACATCACATGATACCTTTCCAAAACAGGTTCAATATATCATTAAGTCAATATTGACATTTGATTGTCCAAAATCATGTCATGAGCACGTAGCAGGTGTCTAAGCGATACTACAACGGTCTAAAACCCATGTTGGCAATTTAATAATGTCCAACTAGTAAACCACAACTAGGGTGACAAGGGGTCATGGCACATACTTAAGTAATCAAGGTGTTGTACAGCAATTTGGCATTTATCTAATTCCCCATATTTAAATAAAGTATTTTCTAACTGAACTAGCATGCAATAAGTTAAATCAAAATAGATTTCAAAATAGGATCAACATGGTCAAAGCACAACTTGCCTTCAAAAAGTACTTGTTCTTGGTCTTGAGTTGGATCCTGAGTCAATACTTCTCCTTCGAATCCCTCCGGCACTTCAACGTCTACTCGTAAAGCGTGCAAATAGCAATACACGAATAAACAATAGGCAAAATGTGCCCAAACATCCAAATAAAATCCATAAACAGAGAGAACATAATTTTATGAATTTTTAGAAACAGGAATCGTCAAATTTGGAGTTAAAATGCAAAAGTTATGATTATTTAAAGTTTAAATAATCAATTAAATAATTTTACAGAGAAAAACTTTAGCCCAAAAATTAAATAAAATTCATATTTAGGTAGATCTCAATTTTATACAAATTTAGAAATTTGAATCACTCAAATCGGAGTTGAAACGCAAAAGTTATAAGCGTTTGAAGTTTGAATCAAAATCTGAATCATTATTTCGAATTAATAAATCATTTTCTTTTTCGGAAAATAATTTATTGCGTCAGCATGGACACGTGTCAGCCTCTGATTGGTCTGCTGACGTCGGTACGCTCATGGACTTGGTCCACGCTCGGCTCGGGTCTCACCGTGGACTCGGTCCACGACTCCACATGTCGGCCCGACATGTGGGCTCCACATGTCGATGTCACGCACGCAATTAACCCGCGGTCCAACTCGGCCGACATGCGGGCCCCACCGTGACGTCGGCGGTGGCGTCATGGTGCGGTTCGGTTGTCCCGGCCGACACGCGGGCCAGCGTGTCGAGACACGCGCCACGCGGCGTGGCGTGGCTTTGGTACACGTGGCACAATCTCGGCCGTTGATTTGAAAATCAGCGGCCCGGTTGGAATCTATGCTTCACGCGTTTGGGGTGAACGCGATCAATCTGAGCCGTTGGATCTTGATCCAGCGGTTGAAACGATCCTAACCCGTAACGTTATCCACGATGCAGGCGGCGTGGCGATCGTGGACCGTTGGATCTTGATCCAACGGTCGAGATCGAATCTGGATTCTAGGGTTTGGGGGGAACGTGGGCTCACCGTGACGGTCGGATCTTGATCCAACGGTTGTGCGAGCTCGGGGGCGGCCATGGCAACGCGGCGGCGCGGGCTCACCGGACGCGAGGACGGTGACCAAGCCGACGGCGACTGCGGGCCTCTCCGGCGAGATGAGTCCTCCTTCAGTGCGCCTTGGCCTGAGTGTCTCGGGCCCAGGCTCCAACTCGGCGGAAGACGGCGGCGGGCGGGGCGTGGCAACAACCGCGGCGGGAGAGAGAGGACTCCGGCGAGCAATTGCAAGGTGACGGGCGGCGGATAAGGCTCGGGAGTTAGGGGAAAGCGATGCGCCGCAGGTCGAGGCGAACCTCGGGCAACCATCCACGCCTTAAATACCGGCGCGGACGTCGAGATTCGCTTGGTTTCCGCGGCGGAGCCGGTACGGGCGGCGGAGTCCGTCCCGGATACGGCGAGACGATGTGGACGCACGCGGACCGTCCACGTGGCGCGATCAACGGCCGAGATTGGCTCGGGCGCGGCCGTGCCTAGCGCGGATTGATCCTGACCGTTGGATCTTGATCCAACGGTTCGGATCCATCTGGGTCAGGGTTGGTTCGATCGAGTCAACTGGCTCGGGTCGGACTCGATTCCGACTCGGGTTCCCACTCGGTCAGATGAACAGTACTCGACCCGATTGATTTTCCAGCGATTTAATAATTAAAATAATTTCCAGAAATTCATTTAATTCATTAAAAATAGCAAAAGACTCAGAAAAATTCCAGAAAATTTTTGGAAAATATTTTGGAACATTTTGGACTCAAATAAAATATTTCCAACAAAATTTTATTTGCAAAGTTTAATTCTTTAATTATTTCAAAATGGAATAAATTCAAATAAATTCCAAATAAATCCAAATAAATTCCAGAAAATTCCAAAAATTCACCAAAGTGCCAAATCACACAATAATTTAAGAAAAGCAAAATTTTGGGGTGTTACAAACCTCCCCCCTTAATAGAATCTCGTCCCCGAGATTCAGGGCTTACTACAGAATAGGCTTGGAAACTTTTTCTTCAATTCCTCTTCGCGCTCCCAAGTTGCTTCACTCTCCGCGTGGTTGCTCCACTGAATTCTACAGAAGCGGGTTGACTTATTTCTAGTTTCTCGATCCATAGTGTCCAAAATCTTCACGGGATGCTCCTTGTAAGTCAAATCTTCTTGCAACTCAATTGACTCTAGCGGTGTCTGTTCCTCAGGTACTCGGAGACACTTCTTCAACTGGGACACGTGGAACACGTCATGTACTCCTGCTAAAGACTGTGGCAACTCCAGCTGATAAGCAACTTTGCCTCTACGGCTCAAAATCTTAAATGGTCCAACATAACGGGGTGCGAGTTTCCCTTTGGCATGGAACCTCTTAACTCCCCTGAGCGGCGTGACTCTGAGATACACGAAATCTTCTGGTTCGAAATTCAGGTCTCGGCGACGGTTGTCAGCATAACTCTTCTGTCGTGATTGGGCAATCTTCAACCTTTCCCTAATCATGGCGATCTGCTCTTCAGCCTCTTGAAGAATATCAGGCCCAAAGACACGGCGTTCACCTGTCTCATTCCAGTTCAATGGCGTCCGACAGGGTCGACCATACAGTGCCTCAAAAGGTGACATCTGTAAACTAGCCTGGTAACTATTGTTGTAACTGAACTCGGCATACGGCAAACTCTTATCCCAAGAGGTAGCATAAGCCAAAGCACATGCTCTTAACATATCCTCCAGAATCTGATTGACTCTTTCGGTCTGTCCATCCGTCCGTGGATGATAGGTCAGATCTTGAAGTTTAAACGGGTTCCCATGGCTTCATGCAACTTACTCCAAAACCTTGAGGTAAATTGGGTACCTCTGTCCGATACAATCCTCTTTGGCACTCCGTGCAAACAGACGATCCTGATCATATACAATTCTGCTAATTTATCTCCTGAGTAGGTGGTCTTCACGGGGATAAAATGGGCTACTTTGGTCAAGCGATCCACTATAACCCATATGGAGTCATAACCTCCTTGAGTCTTAGGCAAACCGGTAATGAAATCCATTCCGATTTTCACCTAGTTCCACTCAGGTATTTTCAGCGGCTGTAGCAATCCTGCTGGTCTCTGATGCATTGCCTTGACTCTCTGGCATACGTCGCACAATGCAACATGCTCGGCAACTTCACGCTTCATGCTCGGCCACCAGAATCTTTCCTTCAAATCCTGATACATTTTGGCGCTTCCAGGATGAATTGAATACTTGGAGTCATGGGCTTCTTCAAAAATTAGTTGCTTTAATTCCTTCTTGTTGGGCACACAAATCCGATCCTTCATCCATAACGTGCCTTGCTCATCCAACTTGAAGTCCTCTGCCTTGCCTTCTTCCTTGATGGACTTAATCCTGCGGATCTTGTCATCATCCTTCTGTCCTTCTCGGATCTGATCCTCTAGGGTAGGCTTTACTTCTAATGCGGCCAAGAATCTGCTAGGTACCACCTCAATCTTCATTCTCTGGAGATCCTCACATAACTCGTCCTGACTTGTGGCTAGCAACATACTCATGGTATGACTTTTCCGACTCAGAGCATCGGCTACTACGTTGGCCTTCCCGGGATGGTAATGGATTCCAACATTGTAGTCCTTGATCAACTCCAACCATCTCCTCTGCCTCATGTTCAGGTCTGATTGGGTGAAGATGTACTTAAGACTCTTATGGTCCGTGTACACTTGACATCTGTTTCCAATTAGATAGTGACGCCATATCTTCAAGGCATGCACTACGGCAGCTAGCTCTAGGTCATGCGTCGGATAATTCTCCTCATGCGGCCTCAACTGCCTTGATGCATAAGCGACGACCTTTCCGTTCTGCATCAACACACATCCAAGTCCTTGACGCGATGCGTCACAATAAATATCAAAGCTTTGATTAACATCCGGTAGAACCAACACCGGTGCTGATGTCAATCGCTTCTTCAGCTCCTGAAATCCTTTCTCGCACTCTGGCGTCCATGCAAACTTCTTTTCCTTTTTCAGCAATTGCGTGAGAGGTTTCGCAATTGTCGAAAAGCCTTCAATGAAACGGCGGTAGTAACCTGCCATTCCAAGGAAACTTCTGATCTGGGTTACGGTCTTCGGCTGCTCCCAATGTAACACAGCTTCTACTTTACTTGGATCAACGGCGACTCCTTCTTCGGTCATTACATGTCCGAGGAATTCCACCTTGTCCTTCCAAAAATCACACTTACTGAACTTGGCGAAGAGTTGCTATTCCCTCAGCTTTTCCAATACTCGCCTCAAGTGTTCGGCATGTTCATCCTCTGTCTTGGAGTAGATTAGGATATCATCTATAAACACAACGACAAACTTGTCCAAATATTCCATGAACACCTTATTCATCATATTCATGAAATATGCTGGCGCATTCGTCAGTCCAAAGGACATAACTGTAAACTCGTAATGTCCATATCTTGACGAGAATGCAGTCTTCGGAATATCCTCTGATCGGATCTTCAACTGATGGTATCCCGATCTTAGATCAATCTTGGAGAAAACTCCGGCTCCTCTCAGCTGATCAAACAAATCATCAATCCTGGGTAACGGGTACTTATTCTTCACGGTGACTTCATTAAGTGCACGGTAGTCAATGCACATCCTGAAACTCCCGTCCTTCTTCTTGACAAACAAAACTGGTGCTCCCCACGGCGACGAGCTCGGTCTGATAAATCCTTTTTCCATTAACTCTTCTAGCTGTTTCTTCATCTCTACCAACTCCTCGGTGGACATCCGATAGGGTCTCTTTGCTATCGGTGCTGTACCAGGTACAAGCTCTATCACAAACTCTATGTCCCTGTCTGGCGGCATACCAGGTAGATCTTCAGGAAAAACATCTGGGTACTCATTCACTACTGAGACATCCTTTATGCTGATTGTCTTGGTACTGTTAACCATCATCTGTCCATCTCTAACTGCAGTGGCTTGAAATTCCACTTTCTTTCCACACAGGCTCTCAACAGAGATAGTTCTTCGTCCACAATCCAATACGGCCTTGTGCTTGGATAGCCAATCCATTCCCAAAATAACGTCTAAGGTCTGGGTTTCCAAAATAATAAGGTTCGCTAGGAACTCTATCCCATCTATTAGTATTCCCACCCTGGAACATCCTACTTTCGTTCGGAGTTCGGAACCATGGGTTTGAACTAAAAGCATGCACTTAAGTCTTGCAATCCCCAAATCGTTTCTAGCAGCAAAGCCTTGCGAAATAAACGAATGCGAAGCTCCAGAGTCAAACAAAACTGTTGCAGGTACTGAGTTAACAAGTAACTTACCCAGTACGACGTCCGTAGCATTCTGCAGTGCATCCGCGGTGACATGGTTGACTCGGCCTCTCACCACGATGCAGGATGTGGTTCTGGTCTTGGCGTCCTAGCTGGTGTGGATCGAGTGTTGAAGCAAGCGGGGTTACTCTCGCTTGTCTTCTTAGGACAAGCTGTTGGCAAAGTGTCTGGCTCGTTGCGATTGTAGCAGCGTCTCATCGTTCCTTCTTGCATCGCTCGAGCGGCGTTTCTAGCGGGGGCTGGGGTCTGATAGTTCTGATTAACGGGTCTTGGTGCTGGTGACGGTGTCCTTGTTGCATTCTGTGGCTGGAATCTGAAAAATTGATTTGGTGCAACTCTCAGACGCTGTTGCGTTCCCTGGCGTGATCCCTGCTGTTGCATCCTGCGCTTCCTGTACTCATCCAGTTCCTTGCGCTTGTCCTCAAGAATGAGCGCCTTATTCACAAGCTCCTGGAAATCTGGAAAGGTGTGCGTGATCAGTCCCACCTGTAGTCCTGAGTTAAGTCCCTTCATGAAACGAGACTGTCTGGCTTTATCTGTCGCTACATCCTCAGGTGCGTATCGAGCAAGCTGTGTGAACTTGTTCAGGTATTCGGCCACAGGCTGATTACCTTGCTTCAGTGCTCTGAACTCTTCCTTCTTGAGATCCATGATTCCTTCAGGCATGTGATACTGACGGAATGCAGCTGTGAACTCCTCCCAAGTGATGTCCTGAGGGTTCTCTTGCGTGGCACAGAAGTTCTCCCACCATTCTGGTATTTGTTCCTTCCAACTGATGAGAAGCGTAGAGTACCTTCTCATTTCCTATGCATTGAGCGATATGTAACTTCCACTCAATTGACCTTAACCAATCATCGGCCTCCAATGGATTGGCATTCCCAGAGAAAGTGGGTGGGTGAGTCCTCATAAACTCTTACAGTCTTGTATTCTGGCGGTGTCCCTGATTGACTTGATTAGCTGTGGCCTGAGCAGTGACGTGTTGCATCTGTTGCATCATAGCATGCATCAACTGAGTCTGAGCAGCAAGAAATGCTCCAAAATTCTGCATGTCTAGTGGCGGTGCTGGTGCTCCATCATTGGGGTTTTCTCCTGGGCGAGAACCACTTCCATTGCCTCCAAAGTTTCCGCGGGTGTTCACCATCTGTCGATTTGCTCTAGGTTTTAGAGATGAGAGGGAAACAATAATTGACAAGTAATATGGAACTTATGCGGGGCGAAAGGTGTAACTTTAAGGTCCGACTTTATTATTGATATCATTAACTTGGTATGGTTGCTTACAATGCCTAGGGGCCTTGCAACACATACTGCACACTCAGCAAGCAATGAAAATCCAAATCGAACTAACACTGGAGTCTGACGCCTAAAGGGTGACTCTTTATTCTATGACGCGACTCGGCGAAGGAGTCTCACTATAAAACCTACGCTCACTCATCGAGAAAACCTCCACGGCCTGGGTACGGATGCTGCGGCATAGGCGCAAAACGATTGCCATGTCCAGCAACTGTGTCATCTGTGGTAGTCAACGAAGCAGTGTCCTCATCGAGATCTGACTCCTCCGGATCTGGCTCGTGCGGCTAAATCTTGGCTCTGCAGTTACAGTCCGTACAATGCTGTCTCTAACTCTCCAATCCTTTGCAGAAGGTGTGACACATACTCTTGAGCTTCCCGCCATTTGTTCTTCTCTGTCGTGATCTCCTTGCGGGCCTTCTGTAGCTCTTTGCTTGTATCATCGAGTACATCCTCCTGGGCGACAACAAGTCGTGCCAACTGTGTGACCATGGCATCCTCACCCTGAATCGCCTTTGGGTCAAGAAGGTTATTGCTGCGCGGATGATATCGGAACACCGTGCTCTCCAACTCTCTGGCGTAGATACGGGTAATGTGCCGCATTGCTCGTCGTGATACTTCTTGGATACCCATCTGCATTGTAGACCTCCTGGCAGTGCAGTGTATCGAGCGATTGCCTGGGCCCTTCTTCCTAGCAGGCACCACAATCTTCACGTCACAAGCCTTGATCAATCCTGCTTGTCTGATCACTTCCACTTGGTATTGCGGCCTCTCAAAATCTCCGAGAGTCTGTAGCATACGCCAAAGTTCCGCGGCGTGACCAACCTCCAGATCGACGTAGTTGAACTCTCCCTCCATCTGTCACAAGAGTGCTCACGTAAGAACTCGAAATTTTTAAATCGTGACAAGGTAAGGAAAAATTCGGCAAGAGACAAGAAAAGAGAGAAGGGGATAAATCGAGATGTCCTTTCTTGTCTTGACAAATTTTATCTTTTTAGAAAATAGGTTTTATCTTCACTACGACCATTCTAGCTAGGGTTGAGCCTACGGTCAGTATGGCTTTGATACCACCTCTGTCGGGACACGAATCTGCAAATCCGGACCCTCTGTGTATTCAGCACTAGTCCAGGAACGCGCTAGTGCATACAGTCTTAACATCGGTAAATATCACAATCATACCACTCGATACTAATAAAGTACTTTAATTAGATAGTCAAAACTGGTTGCTCGACCTTATGGTCAAGCTACAATTATACGCCTCGCAGGGCGAACTTATTAAGAGAGAAATAGTAGCAGCGGAAAAATAAGGTAACATCGTGGCGCCATCCAGTATACCACAGGCAACTGACTGGGCTCGCTCCCTAAGTAGACGGTTCCTCGTGGAGCTCCTCCTCCAAAGCTGGTGTAGTCTCCTCTTCAACTGGTGTTGTATTGTGGCAAGGGTGAGTACTTGGTACTCAGCAAGTCATGCACAGAATGCAGCTAATATACTACATGCATGGCTTAATACAAAGGAATAGCTCAAGGTATATTTGCGGTAAAACATCATTTGACAAATAGCATGAGTAGATTCGAAAGCAGTGGAAACAAGTATAGCATAGATAACTTTTCAAGGAGTTTAATAAACATCTTTCCCATCCTAATCCATATTTCCATCAACATCATTATTAATCCAACCCAACCTTTCAGATCCAAGTTATTTTTGAGAAAATCTAACCCTTGACTGTAATTCCCGAGCGATGTCCAATACCGCGGACACGGCTATTCGAATAGATTCTACACTCTGCAGAGGTTATGCACTTTACCCACAAGATACAATCAAACACCACAAAGGCAAGTTCCCGTAACAAAGTCTTTCAAAAACTTCTAACAATACAAGTGGTCCTCCCCGGTTATTGCACACTAACCCTTCCCTTAGCTAAAGCGAAGTTTAGGCCAATCAACCGTTAGATGGGTACCTGGCCTCAGCCCCGGTACGCTCCCCCATACAACTTACACAAAGGGTGTAGTTGACCTCCTGAGGTCCCACAGGTACATTATTAGCAACTTAGTCAACTAGGTCCGTCCCATTACAGACATGTGGTTGCACGTTAGACCCAGTTCAAAGGCTTGCAAGGTTAAGTCCTTAGGGTGACCAGGGCAAGACTACCCGAAGAACCAAATCAACATCCCAGTGCCACAACTGGCCCACCTGATCATTCTTGCCACATGCCCCGGTCGAAAAACTATTTATCAAACCCCAGTTGATTACCATGCACCACGTGCCATCAACATCACATGATACCTTTCCAAAACAGGTTCAATATATCATTAAGTCAATATTGACATTTGATTGTCCAAAATCATGTCATGAGCACGAAAGGTGTCTAAGCAAAGATACTACAACGGTCTAAAACCCATGTTGGCAATTTAATAATGTCCAACTAGTAAACCACAACTAGGGTGACAAGGGTCATGGCACATACTTAAGTAATCAAGGTGTATAACAATTTGGCATTTATCTAATTCCCCATATTTAAATAAAGTATTTTCTAACTGAACTAGCATGCAATAAGTTAAATCAAAATAGATTTCAAAATAGGATCAATATGGTCAAAGCACAACTTGCCTTCAAAAAGTACTTGTTCTTGGTCTTGAGTTGGATCCTGAGTCAATACTTCTCCTTCGAATCCCTCCAGCACTTCAACGTCTACTCGTAAAGCGTGCAAATAGCAATACACAAATAAACAATAGGCAAAAAGTGCCCAAACATCCAAATAAAATCCATAAACAGAGAGAACATAATTTTATGAATTTTTAGAAACTGGAATCGTCAAATTTGGAGTTAAAATGCAAAAGTTATGATTATTTAAAGTTTAAATAATCAATTAAATAATTTTACAGAGAAAAACTTTAGTCCAAAAATTAAATAAAATTCATATTTAGGTAGATCTCAATTTTATACAAATTTAGAAATTTGAATCACTCAAATCGGAGTTGAAACGCAAAAGTTATAAGCGTTTGAAGTTTGAATCAAAATCTGAATCATTATTTCGAATTAATAAATCATTTTCTTTTTCGGAAAATCATTTATTGCGTCAGCATGGACACGTGTCAGCCTCTGATTGGTCTGCTGACGTCAGCCGGCTCATGGACTTGGTCCACGCTCGGCTCGGGTCTACCGTGGACTCGGTCCACGACTCCACATGTCGCTGACATGTGGGCCCCACATGTCAGTGTCACGGACGCAATTAACCCGTGCGGACCAACTCGCTGACATGCGGGCACCACCGTGACGTCAGCGGTGACGTCATGGTGCGGTTCGGTTGTCCCGCTGACACGCGGGCCCCGCGTGTCAGAGACACGCGCTCACGCGCGCGTGGCGTGGCTTGGGTACAAGTGGCACAATCTCGGCCGTTGATTTGAAAATCAACGGCCCAGATTGGATCTATTCTTCACGCGTTTGGGGTGAACGCAGTCAATCTGAGCCGTTGGATCTTGATCCAACGGTTGGAAACGATCCTGACCCGTAACGTTATCCACAGTACGGGCGACGTGGCCGATCGTGGGCCGTTGGATCTTGATCCAACGGTCCAGATCTAATCTGGATTCTAGGGTTTGGGGGAGAACGTGGGCTCACCGTGACGGTCGGATCTTGATCCAACGGTTGTGCGAGCTCGGGGGCGGCGATGGCAACGCGGCGGCGCGGGCTCACCGGACGAGAGGACGGTGACCAAGCCGGCAATGGCTGCGGGCCTCTCCGGCGAGATGAGTCCTCGCCAGGGTGCGCCTTGGCACGAGGGTCTCAGGCCCAGGCTCCAACTCGGCGGAAGACGGCGGACGGCGGCGGCACGAGGCAACAACCGCGGCGGGGAGAGAGAGGACTCCGGCGAGCAATTGCAAGGTGACGGCGGTGGATAGGGCTCCGGGAGTTGGGGAAAACAATGCGCACGGGTCAGGCGAACCTCGGGCAACGATCCACGCCTTGAATACCGGCGCGGAGGTCGAGATTCGCTTGGTTTCCGCGGCGGAGCAGGTACGGGCGGCGGAGTCCGTCCCGGATACGGCGAGACGACGTGGACGCACGCGGACCGTCCACGTGGCGCGATCGACGGCCGAGATTGGCTCGGGCGCGGCCGTGCCTAGCGCGGTTCGGATCCATCTAGGTCAGGGTTGGTTCGATCGAGTCAACTGGCTCGGGTCGGACTCGAGTCCGACTCGGTCGGATGAACAGTACTCAACCCGATTGATTTTCCAGCGATTTAATAATTAAAATAATTTCCAGAAATTCATTTAATTCATTAAAAATAGCAAAAGACTCAGAAAAATTCCAGAAAAATTATGGAAAATATTTTGGAACATTTTGGACTCAAATAAAATATTTCCAACAAAATTTTATTTGCAAAGTTTAATTCTTTAATTATTTCAAAATGGAATAAATTCAAATAAATTCCAAATAAATCCAAATAAATTCCAGAAAATTCCAAAAATTCACCAAAGTGCCAAATCACACAATAATTTAAGAAAAGCAAAATTTTGGGGTGTTACAAACTCACATCATGTATATCATCTCATTCATGTTAACAAATTATTATCATCATCATTATGTATGCAATGCGATGCGATGCTCATATCTCCTTGGAAACTCATACCGGTATGGTTGAGTACACACCCGTCGGTGTGCACCCTCTCCCCCTTCCATCCCGAAGATGGAGGGTGCCTACACCTCGCTTCCCCACACCACGGTGGATGGAATCACGATGTAGGACTTACTCATTGGCTCTCCGGAATAGTCATAACTTTCTCACCGACCTTCCCCGGACTAGTTATGACTTTCTCACCGCCCGGGCCATGTATCTTGCCATGTATGCAAATATGCCAACATCATGAATAACTTGTACATTAACACATGGCATCATTATGGATAACTTGTACATCAACACATGGCATTATCACATAATAAACATATTCATCATATCAATGGCAAACATTAAAGCATGGCATGTGAACATATCATATATTCAAATTTTAATCTCAATCAATCAAACCAACTACAACCCGCTACCCATTCCAATACACTTGCCTCCACCACGGGCGACGGATTGGCGAGAAGTAGAAGGCACTCCCGTGGTCGTACCACCTGCACATAGGGACCACACACTCACAATCATGTCCAAAAAATAGTACGCAAACCCTCTTCTACCCCGACATCACCAACTACTCGCAAAACCCAAAAACAGAGGTTCTATCCCGTCGGGACAGCAGCCTTCCAAAAGGCATAACTCGGGTTTTAAGACTCCGAATCAATTAAACGAGTACATCCTCGCGTAGCTTAGGAAATTTCCCAACTTTTTTGAAGTATATGGAAAAGCTGATTCGGAATCTAAAGTTGTTTAATCTACAAAATACAGTGATTTGTTCCAATCACGTCACAGATTTTAACACGCTCGGTAAAACAGCCATAACTTTCAAACGGCTGGGCAGAATTGGACGTTATTTATACCCACGGAAAGATATTGACATTACCTACACCTTCTTCAACAGCCGTATGACTAAATTCCGACTCTAAATTGGTGAAAAACCAAACCCTGGGTCGACTGCTCATGCTGCCCGAAACAGAGAACGTGGTAACTTCTAGATCTAATCCAATCTACTCAATTCCAACACCACCAATTGATCTAAAAACTTGATAATCACCCTTAGAATAGTACCTAGACCAACCCCAATGATTCCCATGGCCATACCTTCGCCCAACGCACGTAAACCCATTGGATCTCCTCCCGGTTCGCGCGATCTCCTTCCTCGCTCCAAATCCACCGGATCTCATCGTCGCGAAGCGCTCTAATGGATGGATCTTCTGGTTGGTGAGGTGGAGAACTCCCCTAGGGGCAGCAAGGGAGGTGGAGAGGGGAGGAGAGGGGTGGTGGCGCCATGGGGGAAGGGTGGAGGCGCATGGGGGGCTAGGGGGTGGCGGCTAGGGTTGGGAGAGGGAGTTTGGGGCTCACCAAGGGGTGGGGGCCAGATTTGGCTGCCCAAAAGCCCCCCCCCCTTGGGCCCAAACCCTTCCACCGGAGGCCCAACTCAACCCCCAAGGCCCAAAGTCCCCCAGAGAGGCCCAAACACCCGAAAACGGCCCAAAAACACGCTATAAATGGCATAACGTAAAGTTTTAACCTCATTTTACATATTTTATAATGTTTTGACCTCAACATCCACATTTTATAAGATTACGACACTCCGTGGTGCCACACGAGCTGTCGTCCTTCCTCCACCTAGGGCACCTGCTCCTGCATCTCCCGTATAGGCTGGGATGGTCCGACCTCTTGTTGTTGCTCCCCGACCCCCACAGCCACAGCCGGGAGTGAGAGTGGGGGCGAATTCAAGTCCTGGCCCGTTCTACAATTGTGGGCGCGCGGGACACTTCATTAGGGATTATCCTTTTCCAAGGTGGGGCAACAACTCTGATGCTCCAAGGGCTCAAGGCGCTACCGCACCGCCTCCACGCCCCCACGGGATGGCACCTCAAGTGCCAAAGCATGGCCGGGTCAACTACACCGACGCTGAGGCGATTCCGGAGGGCGATCATGTGTTGACGGGTATGTTATGCATTGATGGGCATGCTGCTAGGGTTTTATTTGACTCAGGGGCTTCTCATTCTTTTATTCGCAAGGATTTTGCTATGCATCATCAAATGAGAGTGAGTTGCAGCAACACCTCTTTCCTCATTGAAGCACCAGGTTCAAAAATTGTCACTAATCTAGTAGTTCAAGAAGCATCTGTGCTAATCCAAGGGGTTCCATTCCTTGTCAACTTGCTGCTCCTCGATCTTCATGGGATGGATGTTATCTTGGGCATGAATTGGCTAACACGACAGTAAGCCATTCTATATTGTTCTCGCCGTTCCATCTCACTCAAGGGACCGAAGGGTGGCTGGTTAACTCTACTTCTCGATGATCGTAAGGCCACTCTTCGCTCCTTGAATGGTGCTGAAATTGGGGAGTTAGAGTCCATTCCCATGGTTTCCGAATACCCGGATGTGTTCCTAGCGGAATTGCCAGGGATGCCGCCCGATCGGAATATTGAGTTCGTAGTTGAGCTTCAGCCCGGGACTGCTCCAGTTTCCAAGCGGCCGTATCGAATGCCGCCAAATGAATTGGCCGAACTGAAGAATCAATTAAAGGAACTGATGGACAAGGGATTCATTCGCCCGAGCTCCTCACCTTGGGGCTATTCGGCTCTTTTCGTGACCAAGAAGGACTGTTCTCTTCGTTTGTGTGTTGATTATCGTCCTTAGAACGCGGTCACCATAAAGAACAAGTACCCTCTTCCTCGAATCGACATCCTCTTTGATCAGTTTGCTGGTGCACGGGTGTTCTCCAAGATTGATTTGAGGCTCGGGTATCATCAGATCAAGATTCGAGCAGAAGATATCCCGAAGACAGCATTCTCTACTTGTTATGGCTTGTACGAGTATACCGTCATGTCGTTCGGATTGACGAATGCACCAGCATACTTCATGTACCTTATGAATTCCATCTTCATGGAGGAACTTGACTCCTTTGTGGTCATCTTCATTGACGACATCCTCATCTACTCAGAAAATGAAGAAGAGCATGCAAAGCATCTGCACATCATTCTCGGCAAGCTCCGGTAACATCGCATTTATGCAAAATTCAGCAAGTGCGAGTTTTGGCTGAAGGAAGTATCTTTCTTGGGACACGTCCTGTCCGAGCAAGTTGTTGCTGTCGACCCAAGTAAAGTACAAGATGTTCTCAAGTGGGAACAGCCCAAAACTTTCACAGAGATCCGTAGTTTTCTTGGGCTTGCAGGCTATTATCGCTGATTCATTCAAGACTTCTCAAAGATTGCCAAACCGATGACTGAGCTACTGAAGAAGGGTGCTGAATTCAAATGGTCAGCCGGCTGTGAGCAAGCATTTCAGACCTTGAAACAGCACCTTACTACAGCTCCTGTCCTCACACAACCTGATATTCACAAGCCATTTGATGTTTATTGCGATGCATCGTGTATCGGCCTTGGTTGTGTACTTATGCAAGAAAGCCGGGTTGTTGCCTATGCATCTCGGCAATTGAAATGCCATGAAGAGCACTACCCAACGCATGATCTAGAGCTTGCAGCGGTGGTCCATGCTTTAAAAATTTGGGGCCACTATCTTCTTGGGAACAAGTGCAACATCTATACCGATCACAAGAGTCTCAAGTACATCTTCACTTAAGAAGATTTGAACATGAGACAAAGAAGGTGGATTGAACTAATCAAAGACTACAATTTGGAAGTGCATTACCACCCGGGAAAAGCCAATGTGGTGGCTGACGCATTGAGTCGCAAGGCCCGATGCAATTGTCTCACTTTTCAGCCCCAAAGTGCCACTATCTATGCAAAATTTCAGAAACTCAGCATAGAGATGGTTGAAGAAGGTTTCTTGGCTAATCTAGAGTTGAATTCAACGTTGTTGGACCAGATTAGAGAGGCTCAAAAGAGGGACAAGGGCGTTGCCCGAATTTGTAGCAAACTGAATTCCGGCCAAGCTACTAGCTTCCATCTCGATGACTGTGGAACTTTATGGTTCGGCAAGCGCCTAGTCATCCCTAAAGACCAAGAGTTGAGAAGAAAGATCCTCAATGAAGCCCACAACTCTTTACTCACAATCCATCCGGGCAGCAACAAAATGTATCTGTAACACCCCGGCATTTAATATGCCCGAATGCTACCAAACATAGACTAAGCAACCTCTAAATACCACAATTACAAGTAAATTATAGCAAAGGCGCACATGCTAAAAAACGAGATTTCGGCAGCATCTCCTTTGTTTTAACATGAATTGAAGGAGCAACAACAGTATCACAAGTTATATCATAATGGAAAAGCATTTAAAATAGCAATAACATGTGACATAGCAACACTATGTCCAGGATAAAGCATTCAACCACTTCATGAGCTAAACGAATCAACTAGTAAGACCGAGCACACAGTTAAGCAATTCTCCAAGTTTCATCGCAATACTTTCATTATCATGACTCCAAGTGGTAACACTATCTAATTTGTGTGGAGCTACGTGTAGATGTGCAGCTAACCCCTTTTTCCCGCATGCCGGTTTCATGGTACCTAAGAAAAACAACATAAACACAAGCGTGAGTTCATCACTCAGCAAGTATATTGCAATGGTACAAACATAAACAAATACATGGCTTCAGCAACTCACATAATGTATCATCTCATTCATGATCACATATCCGTTTCATCATCATTATGTATGCAATGCAATGCGATGCTCATGTCTCCTTGGAAACTCATACCGGTATGGTTGAGTACACACCCGTTGGTGTGCACCCTCTCCCTCCTTCCATCCCGAAGATGGAGGGTGCCTACTCCTCGCTTCCGTTCACCGCGGTGAATGGAATCACGATGTAGGACTTACTCATTGGCTCTCCGGATTAGTCATATCTTTCTCACCGACCTTTCCGAATTAGTTATGACTTTCTCACCGCCGGGCTATGTAACATGTCATGTATGCAATTATGCCAACATCATATTTAACTCACATATTAACACATGGCATCATAACATAATAAACATGCTCATCATATCATTGGCAATCATTAAAGCATGGAAAGTGATCATATATCATGTAGTCAATTCCATCTATTCTCAACAAGCAACCTACAACTCGCTAGCCATTACAACACACTTGCCTCAACCACGGGCAACGGATTGGCGGGAAGTAGAAGGCACTCCCGGGGTCGCACCACCTGCACATAGGTACCACACACTCACAATCATGTCCACAAAATAGTACGCAAACCCTCATCTACCCCGACATTGCCAACTACTCGCAAAACAAAAAAACAGAGGTTCTGTCCCGTCGGGACAGCAGCCTTGCAAAAGGCATAACTTGAGTTCTGGGACTCCGAATCGATTAAACGAGTACATCCTCGTGTAGCTTAGGAAATTTCCCAACTTTTTCTAGGTATATGGAAAGACTGATTCAGAATCTAAAGTTGTTTAATCTACATATTACCGTGATCTGTTCCAATCGCGTCACAGATTTTAACACGCTCGGTAAAACAGTCATAACTTTCAAACGGCTGATCGGAATTTAACGTTCTTTATATCCACTAAAATATAATGAAATTATCTACAATTTCTTAAACATCCGTACGACCAGATTCCAAACCTAAATTGGCGAAAACGTGAAGCCTAGGTCGACTGCTCATGTTGTCCCAAAACAGAAACGTGGTAACATCTAGATCTAATCCAATCTACTTGATTCCAGCAACACCCATTGATCTAAAAACTTGATAAAAACCCTTAGAATAGTACCTAGACCAATCCCAAGGATTCCCATGGCCATACCTTGGCCCAATGCATGAAAACTGAATGGATCTCCACCCGATTCGCTCCTCGCTCCTCGCTTCCAATGGAGGGATCCTCGAGGTGTAGGGGTGGGGAGACTACCCTAGGGCAGCAAGGGGGTGGAGGAGAGGTGGTGGAGAGGTGGGGAGGCAAGGGAGCAAAGAGAGGTGGGGCGCACGGCCAAGGGGTGAGAGGGGGAGGGAGGTGGTGCGGCTAGGGCACCAAGGAGGTGGGGGGGCGCACAAACCAGGTGGGGCAGCAAGGGGCAGGGGGGAGGCCTTTAACCAGGCCCCACACCTAATCCTAATCCTAAATGGATTCCCACTCCATCCCACCAAAGCCCACAACCCCCAGTTTTAGGCCCAAACTCCCCCGGGAAGGCCCAAAACCCCAGAAACGGCCCGGAAACGCTATTAACCTCCATACCCAATGGTTTTAACCTTATTTCCACATCTCATAATGTTTTTGACCTCATAATGCACCATTTATAAGGTTCCAACACTCCGTGGTGATACAACACTTCAAAAGGCCCAAAAACGCGAGTAAACCTCAAGCCGAAAGGTTTTATTCTCTAATTTCAGATTCTATAATGTCACACCATACCGTAGTGTCACATTCTTCCCCCCTTCAACAGGATTCGACCTCGAATCCGAAGGACGCCAATAAAACAACAACAAAATCCCCAAGGGACAAAAGACTTCTCTGAAGCACAAAAGAACCACACGAAACCTCAAACCGGAACAAAACGACAAGCGAGTTCTCAAAACCAACACTTGGCGAGAAAAGTAATGATCTAGCTCAACTAAGGGCGACCTCTCACAGGTCGACCTTCACTTCCATTCCCAAACAGAATCTGCGTTTCAACCACAAAGGGCTCCATCAACCCAAAATGCTCGAATCCTCACGGCAAACACTTCATGCTTCTATCACAACCAACCTGACTACCATACTCCATTAAACTCAACATGACATAATCAAAGGAAGTCATAATTCCTTTAGCGACCTTTCTACATTCCCGAAAATTTCCATCAAGGGGAAAACTCATTAAGGCACACTTGCCCTTCCGATACACGATCATACTAACATTTTATTCCATCCTTTCCCAGACAAGACTCAAATCCAAGAACAACTAGTGACGACAATTGCTCACGGCAGGACAAATATCACTGAACTACCGTCAACTTCACTTCCACCCATCGCTACTCTTAATAATGGTTAAACCCATACATCATCAACCTCCATCACAAACCACCCTTATACCACTAAGGTTCGACACCTAGCCCCAAGCTAGGATCGAAAAACCTTACCAAACCACAATTGGTTCCTTTCTTAAGTGGGTCTCGCCCTCACACAAAAACACTTAGCTATCAAGCCCAAATGTACACACGACAACTCAAACCCAAAGCGTTAACAACCATTTTGGAAAGAATTCGGCAACATCCAAGCCAAATCACAAAGGAAGCATAAATCCCCTACACCACAACCAAAATACCATAATTTCTTCATTCTTTCTTTTCATACTAGAAAGAAATGGGCATCTCGATTCTTGACATGAATGCACACTTTTCAAGAGCACTCTGGATTAGTCATATATCCTTATATGACTTTCACACCGACCTGGCTCATCGACTCCTTTATGATTAATTATGCATAAACAATGTCTCGTTTTCCATTTTCACCCTTCATTCATCATGTAACAACGGCACCGAATAGTCATTCACCAAATGACTTCTTCCTCGATATCAAATGATGGAAACACAATTAACATCGAAGGTTGCGGAAATTCATATAGACTATGATGGCAGCATAGTTGACAGTAAAACACCACATCATAAAAGAACCCACATCAATTGAAAACTGAACTTGCACAACATTGCATTTCCTCCCAATTCAACATTTTGGAAGAGAACATCAAAATTTCAAGTCGAGCATCTGCTCCCACAACCATCACAAACTTCCTCAAGGAGAGGGAAACTCATTCCCAAAAGGGGAACACCTCACTAACAAAATCACTTTGTAAAACTTTCATAAAGTCCACCTTTTTGAAGCACTCGCAAACATCACACACATTTTCAAAACAACTCCAACTCTACCCCAAAAGAGTTACAAATTAAATCTCAAGAGTTTCCAACACAACCCACTAAGTCCATCTGTTTCCTTTAAAATTTATTCCGAAGATAATTCAGTGTGGACGCGAAGGAGCGCGATCCACTCAAAAACTTTTGGGGTGTAAATCCATACTCATAGCACCGACTAAACAAATTAGCCAAAACCAAATATTTGCACCAATTTCTACGAGTTTTAGGGAAACTCTGAAACACAGCATATGGAACACCTTGACCGAAAACCCTTCAACCAAAATGGCAAACATGAAGCTGAACGCAAGACTCGTCGGAGAACTCTCAAATTCTATAAAATTCAGTGGAGCAATCACACTGAAGATGAAGCCACATGGGAGCAAGAAGATCATTTAAAAATCGAGTATCTCGAATTCTTCCATACCATGTAAGTCCTACTAACAAATCTCTTCACAATTAAAGTCATGTCAATTGCATGTGGCTGCATTGTCTATGTAGATACCATCCATCTATGATCCCATTTTTGAATCTCGTGACGAGATTCTTTTATGGGGGGAGGATGTGACACCACGGAGTGTCGTAATCTTATAAAATGTGGATGTTGAGGTCAAAACATTATAAAATATGTAAATGGAGGTTAAAACTTTACGTTATGCCGTTTATAGCGTGTTCTTGGACCGTTTTCGGGTGTTTGGGCCTCTCCGGGGGACTTTGGGCCATGCGGGTTGAGTTGGGCCTCCGGTGGAAGGGTTTGGGCCCAAGGGGGGGACTTTTGGGCAGCCAAATCTGGCCCCCACCCCTTGGTGCGCCCCAAACTCCCTCTCCCAACCCTACCCGCCACCCCCTAGCCCCCCCATGCGCCTCCACCCTTCCCCTTCCTCTCCATCTTCCCCCATGGCGCCACCACCCCTCTCCTCCCCACTCCACCTCCCTTGCTGCCCCTAGAGGAGTTCTCCACCTCAACACCTCGAATATCCGTCCATTGGAGCGCTCCACGACGAGGAGATCCGGTGGATTTGGAGCGAGGAAGGAGATCGCGCGAACCGCGAGGAGATCCGTTGGGTTTTCGGTCGTCAGGCGAAGGTATGGCCATGGGAATCCTTGGGGTTGGTCTAGGATCTGGTCTAAGGGTGATTATCATGTTTTTAGATCAATTGGTGGTGCTGGAATTGAGTAGATTAGATGGAATCTTGAGTTTTCCACGTTCACTGTTTCGGGCAGCATGAGCAGTCGACCTAGGGCTTGGGTTTTCTTCAATTTAGAGTCAGAATTTGGTCGTACGGCTGTTGAAGAAGTTGTAGGTAATTTGAATATCTTTCCGTGGATATAAAGAACGTCTAATTCCACCCAGACGTTTGAAAGTTATGATCGTTTTACCGAGTGCGTTAAAATCTGTGACGTGATTGGAACAGATCACGATATTTTGTAGATTAAACAACTTTAGAGTCCGAATCAGTTTTCCATATACTTAGAAAAAGTTGGGAAATTTCCTAAACTACGCGAGGATGTACTCGTTTAATTGATTCGGAGTCTTAGAACCCGAGTTATGCCTTTTGGAAGGCTGCTGTCCTGATGGGACAAAACCTCTGTTTTTTGGGTTTAGCGAGTAGTTTGCGATGTCGGGGTAGAAGAGGGTTTGCTTACTGTTTTGTGGACATGGTTGTGAGTGTGTGGTACCCATGTGCAGGTGGTGTGACCTCGGGAGTGCCTTCTACTTCTCACCAATCCGTTGCCCGTGGTTGAGGCAAGTGTATTGTAATGGATTGCGGTTTGTAGGTTGCTAGTTGAGACTAGATGAAATTGATTATATGATATGATCACTTGCCATGCTTTAATGATTGCCATTGATATGATGAGTATGCTTATTATGTTATGATGCCATATGTTAATGTACAAGTTAATTATGATGTTGGCATGTTTGCATACATGGCATGATACATGGCCCGGGCGGTGAGAAAGTCATAACTAGTCCCGGGAAGGTCGGTGAGAAAGTTATGACTATTCTGGAGAGCCAATGAGTAAGTCCTACATCATGATTCCATCCACCGCGGTGTTTGGAAGCGAGGAGTAGGCACCCTCCATTTTCGGGATGGAAGGGGGAGAGGGTGCACGCCGACGGGTGTGTACTCAACCATACCGGTATGAGTTTCCAAGGAGACATGAGTATCGCATCGCATTGCATACATAATGGTGATGATATTGATATGTGATCATGAATGAGATGAAAGAGATGATATGAGTTGTTATAGCCATGTAATTGTTTTTGTGTACCATTGCAATATGCTTGCTGAGTGTTGAACTCACGCTTGTGCTTTCTTATCGTTCGTTTGGCTCGTGGAGATATTGAATGCTTGGGATTAGACTTATATTGCTGTCATGCCTTTAATTATTGCTGTTTTAGATGCCTCTTATATTGCCATATATTGCTATGCTGTTGATGTTCCTTCAATTCATGTTAAAACAAAGGAGATGCTGCCGAAATTTCAGTTTTTAGCATTTGCTCCTTTGCTGTAATTTACCATAATTTATGGCATTTAGATGTTGTTTCGCCTATGTTTGGTAGCATTCAGGCATGCTAGATGCCGGGGTGTTACAGAGGATTTGTCAAGGCCCCAAGTTTAAATTTGGCTCATGTGGCAAGCATTAGCACCAACCAATTTTAGCCACATTGAGATCAACTGCTAATGCTGGAATCTATTCCAAATTGCCACTTAAGAGTATCCAAAACTTAGCAAAAATTAAGAGCTAGAAATTTTGGTGTGCAAATATGGGTTTCATTAAAGTTTGGAGCCTTGTAACTTGAGTTCTACAAGGATATAGGTCATGAATGTTAGTAAAATGAAAACTAGAGACTTTCCTCTACAACTTGGTTGTGTTTGAATTAGGATCCAACATCAATCACTAATTTGGATCATGGCTCAAAGATTGAATCCATGTGGTGAAATTTTGAGGACTTAGCCACACTACTACAAGAATGTATATTAGCATCGGTTCCTTTTCGTCATCACAATCGGTTTTGGTAGCGATAAAAAGTCCAACGACTGTAATGAGGAAGCATTATAACAGTCGGTTTTCTCCCCGATTGTGATAAACGGCTATTACAATCGGTTCTAGTGAAGAACCGATTTTGATAAGCCCCTCATCACAATCGGTTCCTTTACCCTCATCACAATCGGTTCTAGCAAGGAACCGATTGTAATAAGCCCCCTCATCACAATCGGTTCTTTGTTAGAACCGATTGTGATGAGCCCATTTCACTATTATTGATAAAACTCTACTCCTCATGTACTCTTCAGCCCTCTCCAATGTACTAATAAGATTAGTAAGTTAACATGGCACATTGGTACCTCCTTCAAGATATATCTCCCTGGTAATGTTCGACTTCAAGTATGTAAAGTACATGGAGATCAAAAGAAGAATAAAATCATATCGTCTCACTTAATTCTTTCACCCAGTAAAGCATACAACAATGAATCAGGTAAATATTCCTTTGCACAAATAAGTAGCTAGGTCCTATGGGGTTCATGAAAAGAAGAATAAAATCATATCGTCTCAGTTTAAATTTGGCTCATGTGGCAAGCATTAGCACCAACCAATTTTAGCCACATTTGAGATCAACTGCTAATGCTGGAATCTATTCCAAATTGCCACTTAAGAGTATCCCAAACTTAGCAAAAATTAAGAGCTAGAAATTTTGGTGTGCAAATATGGGTTTCATTAAAGTTTGGAGCCTTGTAACTTGAGTTCTACAAGGATATAGGTCATGAATGTTAGTAAAGTGAAAACTAGAGACTTTCCTCTACAACTTGGTTGTGTTTGAATTAGGATCCAACATCAATCACTAATTTGGATCATGGCTCAAAGATTGAATCCATGTTGTGAAATTTTGAGGACTTAGCCACACTACTACAAGAATGTATGTTAGCATCGGTTCCTTTTCGTCATCACAATCGGTTTTGGTAGCGATAAAAAGTCCAACGACAGTAATGAGGAAGCATTATAACAGTCGGTTTTCTCCCCGATTGTGATAAACGGCTATTACAATCAGTTCTAGTGAAGAACCGATTTTGATAAGCCCCTCATCACAATCGGTTCCTTTACCCTCATCACAATCGGTTCTAGCAAGGAACCGATTGTAATAAGCCCCCTCATCACAATCGGTTCTTTGTTAGAACTGATTGTGATGAGCCCATTTCACTATTATTGATAAAACTCTACTCCTCATGTACTCTTCAGCCCTCTCCAATGTACTAATAAGATTAGTATGTTAACATGGCACATTGGTACCTCCTTCAAGATATATCTCCGTGGTAATGTTCGACTTCAAGTATGTAAAGTACATGGAGATGAAAAGAAGAATAAAATCATATCGTCTCACTTAATTCTTTCACCTAGTAAAGCATACAACAATGAATCAGGTAAATATTCCTTTGCACAAATAAGTAGCTAGGTCCTATGGGGTTCTTGTATAAAGAGAACAAAATAAAAGAAAAAGGTCAAAGTACAACGTTAACTGAACAAATGAGAAAAATAAGAATGAACGAAAAACTACATATAGCAATGTTGTGTTAAATAAAACAGAAGACTCGCCTAAGTATGCAACCTTGGGCCTGAGCTTATGAATCTCTTGTTCTTGAATTCTAGCTCTTCATCTCATTCTTTGACCAAATGAACCAAGATAACACCTATCTTCGGTTGGTGCAATCCCTCCCCATGGTTGGCAACTCATGTATCTTGCCCACAAATCCAAGTAGGAGAAAGGCTCTTCTCAATCAACTTGTTGGATTATAGTTGCCTTGCCCCTGCCACACTATGGCTATAGCCGGCTTCCTAAATTGCATGCCACGAAAGCAGCTCCAAAAATCACAACATGAAAGCAAATAATATCAGATCATAACCCAAAATCCAAGAACATTGCGGTGAAACGACAAACATATAATGCAAGTGAGAGGGAGAGCAGGAGAGGGAGAGGAGGAAGTGAAGGAGATGAGTGGCGAGCACAAGGGTGTGTATAAATATATAGGGCAGTGGTTTCTCTAGCGAAATTATTTTAAAATTGGAACCCGCTCGACGCACAAATTTCACTTTGGCGCCCAATTTTCACTTTGGCGGGACTATCCCGAGCACATCCCAATCGGTTCTCATCTACAACCGATTGTGATGACACCCGTCATCACAATCGGTTCTCAGCTAGAACCGATTGTGATGAGAGACTGCCTTATCACAATCGGTTCTTATATGGAACCGATTGTGATGATTGTTGTCATCACAATCGGTTCTATCTCAGAACCGGTTGTGATGAGGGAACTCATCACAATCGGTTCTAGCTCGGAACCGATTGTGATAAGTGGCACCTCATCACAATCGGTTCTGAGATAGAACCGATTGTGATGAAGGGGGGCATCACAATCGGTTCTATGTCATAACCGATTGTGATGAAGTGCCACTTATCACAATTGGTTTCGAGCTAGAACCGATTGTAATAACCTATTACCAAAATTTACAGATTAGATATTTGTATCACAATCGGTTTTTTAGTCAAAAATTTGGAACCGATACAGATGAAGCAATAGTGATGTACCATTCTGTAGTAGTGCCAAATGTTTACCCTTGCTTCACATGTGTGATGGCTTGTGGTCACAAAATAGCACATGCCACAAAGCAACAGCCACCCCAATTCTTTTCCCCACTCCTCAACCGTGCAAACCCAAGTTTACCTGGCCAAGCTCCTCTTTGGGGTGAAGATCTCCTCCATTGCAACACCTTGGGTGTCCTCCCAGCAGCCCCAAGGCCAGCGCCCTCCACTCCTCCAAGCTGACGTCATTGCAACCCCTCCATCCTCCTCCAACAGAGCTCCTCATCTTCTTCCCCATGGCTCCTCCTTGGGGCAGGTGTCGACGATCGGTTTCGCCGGCAATACGATTTGTGATTCTAGGGGATTTGTGCGGGATCTGAGCTTGATGGTAACACAGGATGCGGGGGCAATCTGTTTTAGACAGGTTCGGGCTCTCTCGGAGGAGATAATACCCTAGTCCTGTGTTCTTGGATGTATTGTGTGTGTGAGTCCGAGCGAGAGTCTCGCTCTCCTTTTTTCCCTCTTCCCCTTATATCCTGGGGGGAGAATACATGATAGATGGGCGCCACCGGGCCCTAAACATGGTGGCCTGAACGACATGTCCCTTGTCCTTATCCGCCTTCATGCTCTACATCCTGGATGGGAGGTTATGCTTTCTCCGACCCACGCCTGCCGCCTTGTCAGGTTCCAGCATCCGCAGGCTCTGGCAGTGTCAGACCGCATGCTTCGTCCCTGGCGGGTTGTTAGGGCGGGGCACGAAGCTTCCTTGAAGGACCGGGAGTTGTCTTGGGGAGCAAGTCGAAGGTCTCCTCTGGGCCCGTCGTGGTGCTCCTGGGCTTTGGGCTTTCTATTCCGCCTGTCAGGCCCAGTCGGGTGCAGGTCCCTCTTGCGGGACCCCTGTCTCTGACATCCCACAGCAGCCCCCAAGTGCTTTAGGATCGACTTTCTGCCCCTTACCCTGTCATGAGGATTATGCGGGAGAGAGATCATAAAGAACTTGTAGTATGGAGCCACCATGGTTGGTTAGCTCGTGGCCGAGTGGTACCCACGCCCGTTTATGGTGCACGGCAACCGGCTTGTCGCTCGGCTGACCCTCATGGGGCATACCTTGAGTCTTTTTGGCTCGTGGCCGAGTGGTACCCGCGCCCGTTTACGGTGCGCGGCAACTGGCTTGTCGCTCGGCTGACCCTCATGGGGCATACCTTGAGTCTTTTTGGCTCGTGGCCGAGTGGTTCCCGCGCCCGTTTACGGTGCGCGGCAACCGGCTTGTCGCTTGGCTGACCCTCATGGGGCGTACCTTGGTCTTTTTGGCTCGTGGCCGAGTGGTACCCGCGCCCGTTTACGGTCTTGTGCAACCGCTTGTCGCTTCGGTGACCCTCATGGGGCGTACCTTGGTCTTTGGCTCGTGGTCGAGTGGTACCAGCGCCCGTTTACGGTCTTGGCGCAACCGGCTTGTCGCTCGGTGACCCTCATGGGGCGTACCTTGGTCTTTTGGCTCGGGGCGAGTGGTACCGCGCCCGTTCTGCGGTCTTGTGACAACCGGCTTGTCGCTCGGTGACCCTCATGGGGCATACCTTGGTCTTTTGGCTCGGGTCGAGTGGTACCCGCGCCCGTTCTGATCTTGTGACAACCGGCTTGTCGCTCGGCTGACCCTCATGGGGCGTACCTTGGTCTTTTTGGCTCGGGGCCGGGCGGTACCCGCGCCCGTTTACGGTGCGCGGCAACCGGCTCGTCGCTCGGCTGACCCTCATGGGGCATACCTTGGTCATACAGAGTAATGCCTGTGCCCGTTTACGGCGCACTGCTTTAGACCCTCATGGGGCGCATTCTCAAGACCGTGTTGGTTGTAGATCCTCCCGCGGCACCCAATCGCATTGTGAGACAGCGACCAGCAATTGACCCCAAATTATGGGGTGTGCCATCGGAGGATGTTCGGAAAGTGCCCAGCCCCAAGCTTCCGTGGCGGCCGGCGTTCAGGCCCATCGTGGGGCGCACTTTGTCCCAAACTTTGGACCAGATTTGACACCTGGCCGCGTTTTGCGCGACGCAGCTATTGGCCCGTCATGGGGCATGCCCTGGATCTGGCCCAGAATTGAACAGGAGGGCCCTCGTTTCTTCCCACCGTAAGGTGGAAATTGGGGCCCGTTTCTTATAAATCGGAAGGACCCTCGTTGGAGCAGCGACCTCATTACACCTTCCCCACCACGGCTGCGAAACCTTCAAACCTCCTTTGGCGATTTAGGGTTTCTGGTTTCGCGCCCTTGGCTTTTGGCGGTTCTTCCCACCAGGTCTTCTTCTTCGCAATGTCTTCTTCCTCGTCATCGGAGGGTAGCGCCGGCCCTGCGGTAGCAGGGTGGGAGACTTCCATCACGACGGCGTCCCGCCTGGAGGGGATGGTCGCCGCTGGCGTTCTCCCTCCGCTGGAGTTGATCTCCGCCCGCCCCGCCGCAGGTGACCCTTACCCCACACCTCTGGAGAATGAGATTGTGGTGTTTGAGTCCTTCTTCTGGCGGGGATTTAGCATTCCTGGGAGCGCCTTCTTCCGGGGACTCCTCCACTTCTACGAAATCGAGTTGGTCAATTTGAACCCCAACTCGATCCTTCACGTTGCCATCTTCGTTCAGCTCTGCGAGGCGTATCTTGGGATACGTCCTCATTTGGATTTGTTCCGCTCCTTTTTCTGGCTGAAGCCTCATCCGAACCGGGCCGCTCCCAACGTCGTTGGGGGCGCTGGGCTCCAGCTGCGGGAGGGTTCGAAGAAGCAGTATTTTGTCGTTCCTCTCAAGACCTCCCTCAAAGGATGGAGGCGGGAGTGGTTTTATTGTGCCAATATTGATCCTTTCCTCGCCCCCTTTGCCGGCCGTGCTCCTAAAGCTTCCCGATGCTGGAGCGACGCCCCGGACGGAGGAGGTGTGGCGCAAATCCCCGAGCTTCTGGCGTTGATTGACGATCTGAAGAACCGAGGGCTGACGGGTCCCGGGATTGCGATCAGTTTTGTGAAGCGCCGAGTGCAGCCCCTGAAGGAGAGAGTCCATTTGGGGTTCCAATACAACGGGCCTCTGGACCCCACGCGGGAGTCGGACGCGGCCTGTCGATGGAGGCGCCGGCAAAGACGGGTAGTTGATCTCTTCGTGCCTGGCACAATCATCACCAACAGGGGCTGCCCTCATAAATTTTCGACGGCAAGGCCTCCCCCTCCTGTGAGTGCGCTATTCTCTCGAAAGGCTGTTCCATGATTTCTTTGACTGATGTGTAATTCAAACAGGGTGCGATCGTTCCTTTTTTCAGGAACGCGCGTCCTTCCTTTCTGACGCTCCAGTTGTCGGCCTCTCTCGGCTGAAACACGCTCAGGCGAAGCGAGTGGCTGACACATCGGTCGACGAGCTGCGCCGAGAGTCGGCGGAGGAGGTCGTCGGTCCTTCGCCGGCCGGGCCTTCGACCTCCGATGCCCCCGGATCGCAAAGCGCGGGGCCACAGCCTTCTGTCCCAGTGGCGGCCCCGGCTGCAGGCACCAACTTGCCTCCGAGTGGTGCTGGGTTTCGAATGAAACCTGGAATGAAATTCAAGAAATCCAAAAGGTATTCTTTTGGGCGATCCTTGTCTTTTTGTTATTGCCTGTGCTGAGGTGTCTTCCCTTCCTGCTGATTCAGGACTCCTGCTATGGACGTCCCGGTGGAGGGGTCTCCTGAAAAGGAGTCCCAGGCGGGGGCTTCCCAAGGAGCCTCGCCGCGTCGCTTCGTCGCCGTCACCGCCCGGCCGGACGCCGCCACCGGCGCGCAGCGGTCCAACGGTCGAACCATCCGGTGGTCCGTCCGCCGACGAGATCGACCGGCATCGTCTCCGGAGTGGAGGGCGTGCCTCGAGAAACCGCCGCTCGGTCCTCTGCCAAGCCCCGAATCGGACCGTATGGTGGGAAGGGGTTCCGGCCGGAAGGGATGGAAGAGGGCAGCGAGATGGAGAGAGCGGCTCGGACGGAGCTTTATGAGCTCACCGTCAGGTGTAGCACGCTTCGTCGAGGTGAGCTTCTTGTCTTCAATCTGTCGCTCTTGACTTCTCCCTGAGATTCTGCCCTGTTACTTAGGACATGGGGGAGCGCTCGGAGCAAAGGTCGCGGTTTTTCCGGAAGGTGCTCCCAAAGCTCAAGGAGCAGAAGCAGTACCAGGACAAGCTCAGCGAGATCAGCGCGGACAGATGGAAAGAAGTCCATGAGCTTCAGGGCGAGTGTATGACGATCCGGGAGGAGAAGACGAAGCTTGAGCATATGCTCGAAGGTGAGATTCTCCCCTGAATTCGGTTCGTATACTTTTTTGGATGGTGGTTGGAGAGGATGATGACACACTCGTGTTTCAGAGCACGACTCGACCGTTGCTGAGCTGAGGGCCCGGCTGGAGGCTTCAGAGAATTCTGGCCTCGAAGCTCGAGTCAGCCTGGAAAGGATGCTGTGAGGTGAAGGGTAAATTTATTTGACTTGGGTTGAACATACTTGGCGTCGGGTGTGCTCTTGATGGCTATTTGACTTTGTGGCAGAGTGCAAGGAGAAGATGGCGGCCCGAGCGAGCGGACTGAATTGCGCGTCGCTGCGAGCGATTCTGCACCTTCGCGCATTGAAGGAGCCACGCCCGGGCCAGGGGCGATCTTTGTTCCACTTCTCTCGGGAGGAGCCGACAGGATCGAGCTTACGCCAAAGAGTCCGCAGCGATGAGCGCGAACCAGGCATTGGCGGTGGTCAAGTCTCATTATCCGAGAGTTGACCTCGAAGGCTGTGAAAGAAGGCTTACTTTGTGATGAAGATAAGGCCAGCGCTCCTCGAAGAGGTGTGCAGTGCATCGCAGGCCTTGTTGGAGAATCTAGAATTCTGACTTTGATGTGGGCCTTGATGCCGAGTGCTCGCCCTCCTTGTTTGAAATATTGTGTCTTCTTACTTGATATAATTTGCTGTATTGTCTTCCACGAGTGGTCTTGAGGCCTGAATATAAGCCCGTAGACTTTTGGATCTGTTGCGCCTTTAGGGTGGGTTTCACCGATCGTGGTATGGCTTCCAAACGCCAAGGCCTTGGCCCGTGGCTTTCTTGCCCCAGACACGCTTTTCCGAGAGGCTGGCGTGCAGCTCTCGAGCGTCGGGACTTACGACTTACGTTGTGCCCACCTGGCTAAGTTGTTTAGCCCCCAGGCTTGTATCGCTTGCTAGCTCTCCAGCCCCCGGGCTTTCGCGCTTAATTTGGTATAATTAAGCGAGGAAGCCGAACGAGCTTGAACTGCTTACGACACGTGTCTGGTGGAATTCTCCTTGATTTTGTTCAATGCGCTGATCTTCTTCGGTGTTTGCACTGCCGCTTCGTTTTTCGCGCTTCATTGAATGTGAGGTGGCGCGTGTTGATTGCCTTTGAGATGCTTCGATTTCCGGCGCTGGGGTGGCTTATAAATGGGGCGTCACCGCTAATGAGCGATCGCCCGTTTCTTCTTGCCTTGTCCTTCTTCTTCCTCTTCTAGTTTCCTTCCATGTCTAACATGAGGAAGTTTGTTGGCCCATACGCGGCATTTTTTCGCCAGCGGTTCTTTAGGTTTTTGTACAGCTGGGAGGAGGCCGAAGCATGGGAGGAGCATGATTTTGCCATCCTGGAGGCGGAGGCGGAGGAAGGAGCGGCGAGGGACGCCGCCGCCGTGGCCACCTTGTTGGAGGCTGCGCCGGGGCTCCACGAGGTGGCCGAGACCATCCTTGAGATGGTCGGTCGTGACCGCCGCGACGACCTTGCCGTCAGGGCTCTCGTCCGGCTTATACCCCCCTTGTGGGTGGTTGACGAGGAGATTCTGGCGGCTTTGGGTCGCGTGGGTCGCGACTAACCTCTGCGATCTCGCCTCCGGTCTCCCAATGGCCAAGACCAAAGAAGACCAAAGACTTCAAGACTAAAGCAAAGCAGAGAGCACCAAAGAAGAAGACCGGCAAAGGCACCAGTATTTTTTTTTTTTTTTTTTTTTTTAGCGTGAGAAAAAGAAAAAAGAAAATTAATAATGTAAATTATTAGCATTATGGAATGAAATGCAAAATTTTATCCAGTTCGTGTCTATCACATTTAACCCGAACTTAGTGGTTCCGCCTGATCAACTCATTCTAGTCAGTTGCTCCAGTGCCAGCAACGAGGCACTGGGGCCCGAGCTTTTGACGGTTAGAAATTCGCGATCAGGCAAATCCTGGCTAAATTCTGGCGCTGCGAATTGCAGTCCCGAGTGGTTAGTGCTTTCTACCCGTTCCGTTGTGCGCGCTGGTATAAACCGCCGAGGCTTTGTGCTCATCGTGGTTTGTTATTTCCGTGCATTCTATATTGGCACGACCAGGGTTAGGCGCTGCAGCAGTCGGGTAATAACCACTCGGGGCTAGCATTACACAGAACTTCAGAAAATAAGACGAACCACTATTTTATTTAATGTGTAAGAGTGGGATACATAACTCATGCGTAGAAGCGACGGAGCTGTTCGGCGTTCCAAGTATTCGCCAGAAACTCGCCGTCTTCTCGTCTGAGTCGATAAGCACCCGGCCGGGTTGTCTTCTGCACGATGTATGGTCCTTCCCAAATTGGAGAGAGCTTGTGCTCGCTTTTCTGGTTCCTCCTCAGGACCAGATCTCCTTCTGAAAAGGTTCTATTTCTGACGTTGCGAGAATGGTAGCGCCGAAGTCCTTGGAGGTACCTAGCCGACTGGAGGGCGGCAACGTTCCGAGCCTCCTCGAGTTGATCAAGCTCCACCATTCGGCTACCCTCGGACTCGGCTTCGTTGTAGTTCCGAACCCTCGGGGATTCGAATCCCAGCTCAGTCGGCAGAACCGCCTCTGCGCCATAGACCAGAAAAAAGGGGGTTTGGCGATCGCTTACTGGGAGTGGTTCTCGATCCCAGTAATCGACGGTAGCTCCTTCACCCATCGGGCGGCGTATGGTTTGAGGCGGTCGAAGATCCTGGCCTTGAGGCCTTGAAGGACCAGACCGTTGGCTCGCTCGACCTGCCCATTGCTTCGTGGGTGAGCCACCGAGGCGAAGCAGATCTTGATCCCGACGCCTTCGCACCATTCTTGGAATTCCTCACTCCTGAGCGGGTGCCGTTGTCCGTGATGATCGGTTGGGCACTCGAATCGACCACAATATCTGGAAGAACTCTTTGGCCTTAAGCTGCGGTGATAGTTCTGTGGCTTGGCCGATCCACTTGGTGAACTTGTCAATGGCCACGAAGAGGTGCGAAACCACCTTGAGCCTTCTTGAGCGGGCCCACTAAGTTGAGCCCCAGGCTGCGAAAGGCCAAGAAATGGGTATAGTCTGTAGCTCTGTGCCGGCAAGTGTGTGCATCTTGCATGGAATTGGCAGCCCTCGCAGGTTCGAACTATCTCCTTGGCATCCGTTACCGCCGTTGGCCAGAAGAAACCCTGCCGGTAGGCTTTCCCAACCAAGGCGCTTGACGCCGCGTGATGGCCACACATTCCCGAATGGATTTCTTGGAGCAGCTCTCTTCCCACTTGTCCCGAAATGCACCGCCTGAGGACACCCGAGGCACTTTTTCTAAGAGCTCGTCGCCCACCACCACGTAGGATTTGGCTTGTCGGAGATGCGCTCTGCCAAAGTGGTTGCTTAGGAGTTTGTCCTTCAGGAGATAATCAAGGTGCAGGTAGTCGATCTGGATCGATGAGCGGGACCCGGTTCGGGACCCTCGCTTGGCTTTTGCCGTTTTGTAACGGTTGGCTCGTGAAGATCCTGTACGAAGATATCACTTGGGACATCTGCCCGAGTGGCTCCCATCTTAGCCAACTCGTCTGCTGCCTCATTATTGCGGCGGAGGACATGGACCAGCTCCAGACCGTCAAACTTGCCTTCCAATTCTCGGACTTGCTGGCAGTATGCCGCCATATTCTGATCCACGCACGACCAGTCCTTCTGTACTTGGTTCACCACCAACTGGGAGTCACCTCGAACCGCCAGCCGTCGGATTCCGAGTGATGTGGCGATACGAAGCCCGTGGATGAGGGCCTCGTACTCTGCGGCGTTGTTTGAGGCCGGGAAGTGAATCCGGAGGACATACTTCAGCCTGTCGCCCTTAGGCGAGATAAGGAGGATTCCCGCCCCTGCTCCCCCAAGCATGAGAGATCCGTCGAAGTGCATGACCCAATATTCTGGCACTTCTTCCGTGCGAAGTGCAGGATTCGGTCCACTCGTAGTGAAGTCTGCCAAAGCTTGGGACTTTACGGCAAGCGCGGCTTGAACGAGATGTCGAAAGCTCCAAGCTCGGCTGCCCACTTTGAAATTCTTCCGGTAGCTTCCCGATTACGGAGGACCTCTCCCACGGGAAAGAAGTGACTCTTGAAATCGAATGTCCTTGGAAATAATGCTTGACTTCCGTGACGCGATCAAAATGGCGTCTGCCAGCTTACGGATTTGAGGATATCTTGTCTTGGACTCGCCAAGATTACCGACAAAATAAATCGGGCGTTGCACACCGTAGCGGTGTCCAGATTCCTCCCGCTCCACAACTATCACGGCACTTACTACATGGGATGTTGCCGCTATGTAGAGCAGAAGAGGTTCACCTGGCGCCGGCGAGACTAAGACTGGGGGAGTGGAGAGAAACACCTTGAGTTCTTCGAAGGCCTGCTGTGCCTCTGCCGTCCAATCAAAGCGATCTTGCTTCTTAAGGAGCTTGAAGAAAGGCATTCCCCGGACCCCCAATCGCGAGATAAACCTGCCAAGCGCTACCATGCATCCGGTGAGCTTTTGGACCTCCTTTTGGCTGGTAGGCGGAGCCATTTTCATGATGGCTCCAATTTTCTCCGGGTTCGGCTCGATCCCACGACGGGAGACGATGAACCCGAGTAGCTTCCCGGAAGAAACTCCGAAAACGCACTTCTCAGGGTTTAGCCTCATCTGGAACGCCTTCAGACTTGCGAACGTCTCGGCCAGATCGGAGGTGAGGCTGTCCTCCGTCTGCGTTTTAACCACTACATCATCCACATATGCTTCCACATTGCGTCCGAGTGATGGTGAAAACACCGCACGGGCGCTACCGGGTACGCTTGGCCCGGCATTCTTGAGCCCGAACGGCATGGTGATGTAGCAATATGCTCGAATGGAGTGATAAACGAAGTCTTCTCATGATCTTCCTCTCGGCCGAATTTGATGATAGCCTGAGTAGGCGCCCGAAAAGCTGAGTAGCCGAGATCCGGCGATGGAATCTACCACCGATCAATACGAGGAGACCAAAGGGATCTTTCGGACAAGCCTTGTTGGCGTCGGTGTAGTCAACACACATGCGCCCGACTTTTATTCTTCTTACGGGCCGAGTACAGGGTTTGCCAACCAGTCGGGATGATACACTTCTTTGATGAAACCTGCGGCTAGCAGCTTTGTGATCTCCTCTCTGATGGCTTCTCGACGATCTTGAGCGAACCGTCGTAACCTTTGCTTGACGGGCTTGGCGGATTGGCTTACATTTAGTGCGTGCTCGATCACCTCCCTGGGAACCACGGGCATGTCGGACGGCTTCCAGGCAAAGACGTCTTGGTTTGCCCGCAAAAAGGTGACGAGCGCGTCTTCCTATTCATCCCCGAGCCTTGTCCCGATCGAGACGGCTCGCGCCGGATCGGACGGGTCGAGGAGGATCCTTTTGGTGCCTTCCTCGGGGCGATCCCGAGTTACGTGGCTTGCGGGTAGGGATCGCCCTGCGGCTTGTCGAAATCCGCCTCTTGTCGAATCCTTTCCCGACCCGCGGCGCCTCAGAGACTTCGGCCATTTCGCAGCTCTCCCGTCGCAAGAGAAAAGGCGCTTAACATCAGCGTAGAGTGATGATGCCACTCGGACCCGGCATTTTCAGCATCGATACGGCGTAGTGGGGCACCGCCATGAACTTGGCGGTATTTGGTCTCCCCAAGATGGCGTGATCTGTTGTCGCGAAGTCCGCCACCTCGAAGCTAAGGCTCGGTCCGGTAGTTGTCCCTTGCGCCGAGCGTGACCGGTAGAGTGACTTGTCCGAGTGGTATCGCCCGACGTTCGGGTATCACCCCATGAAAAGCGGCGACCGCGTTTGAGGTCGGACCGCGGGATCCCCATATCATCGAGTGTCTTCACGAAGAGGACGTTGAGCCCACTCCCACCGTCAATCAACACCCTTTTGAGCTTGATGTCGCGGACAACGGCGCCAAGACCCGGCGGGTATCTGCCGGGAATGGGATGCGATCTGGGTGATCCGTGCGGTCGTAAGTTATTGCGACCTCAGACCACCGGACATATCGGGGGTCTCGGCTCTCTTGCATAGATGTCCCGGCGGTGAGCTTTGCTTCCGCTTGGACTCATATGCGGCGAACCCCGAATATGTAGTTAAGCTCGAGGTCGACTTCACGATAGTCTTCCTCGGCTCGGGGAGGCGGTTTGCTTGGCGTGACCACTCGGACCTTGTCGGCCTGCCTCTTGCTCTCAGGCGAACCTCTTTAGGGTGAAGCAGTCCTTGGCGGCATGCCTCCCCTTTGGATGGAAAGGGCAGAGTGAGTTCATGACCTTATCATATCCATCCTCTTTGAGAGCGCGAGGATGAGTTGGCGCAGCGACTGCCACTAGCTCTTCGCCCTTGCGCTTCTTTTCTTTCCGCCGAGGGGGTTCAGACTGATCCTTCCCTTCATCACGTCGTTCCGCTAGAGCCTCGGAGGCTGAAGCGTAACGGTCCGCTAGGGCGAACAGCTCCTGGACCGACGTGGGTGGCTTCCGGGACATCTTCTTGATGAGGTCGGGGTCGCTGACTCCTTTCTGGAAGGCAGCTATCACAATCGCATCTGTGACGTCCCGAACGGTGCTTTTCCTATTCATGAAGCGCTTGACGAACTCCCGGAGGGATTCGTTCCTCCTTTGGTGTAGCTGGTATAGGTCCCACGGGGTGCCTGGGCGCTCGTAAGTGCCTTGGAAATTTGAGATGAAGTGCTCACACAGGTCTCCCCAGGAGTCTATAGAGTTCGCTGGAAGTCCGGTGAGCCATGCTTGGGCCAGGGGCGAGAGGGTAACCGGCAAGTAGTTTGCCATTACTTTCTGATCCCCCCCGGCGGCCACATTTGCGAGCATATACTTGTAGCCAAGCCTCCGGGTCCCTCTCACCGTCGAACCTAGTGATGCCTTTAGGATTAAATCCATCAGGCCAAACCACTCGGCGTAGGTGAGGGGTAAACGCTCGAACCCCTTCGATGACCCCGCGATACCCCCCGGGAGGCGATCGACGCGGAGGGGATCGCGCTTGGCGTACTTCGCGGCCTCGCTGAAGGATGCCGAAGCGCTCATATTCATCGGCTTGACGGCGTTGTTCCTCCCTTTCTCGGTCGCGGCGCCTGGCGTCGAGGTCGAGCAGGTCGCGGTGATCTTTGTGTCGCAAGTCATCTCGCGAGGTAGAACATGATGTGCCTGGCGGGCTTCCCGACTGGGCCATTGGTCTGTCTGGGTCCTCGCCGGACCACGTGACAGCTCCTTCGCCGGCTGGTCGGTTTGAGCATGCTGGATAGCTGCCGCCGTCACCATGGCCTTTACTTGGGCCATGATCGGGGCAACTGGATCATCCGCCCCCAGCATAGGGGCCAGGGTATCCAGGAGTGTCTTGGAGGCAACGATATTCTGGCGTAAGTGCGAAAAATAGCCTGGTCCCCATCTTGGCTTGCGAGAATGTCTTCATTGATAGCCCGGCGCGATCGGAGTACGCGCCCGCGCGTCAGGCTCAGTCGCTCGGCCTCCTTCCAAATCGGCGGCGACTGAGGTGTCGAGGCGCTGCTGCGAATCTGCCCGCGAGCCTTCGATTACACAGACTCTACGGAAATTCCAGCAGCTCTCTAGGCTTTCTTCTGACTCGGCCGCTGAGGTGGGTGAGTCTGGAGAAGACAAACCTAGGCGCTCGGGGGTGCCGAGTGGCTTGGCGGTGAGAACCCCCACCCTTCGTGCCTCGGCGTCCTCGAGCCCGTCTCCGCGGCTGGAACGGGTCTTCGGATCCCCACTCAGTACTTTAGGGTACGAGACAGGGGGACCTTCCGATCGGCGCAGAAGTCGTGACGATGGATCGCCGGAAACCTCGCCAGCGTATTTGTGGCGGTTCCCTTAGAGAGAGAGAGGCTTCCGAGGTCGTTGGAGATGAAGGTCAGGCTTCCGAAACGGAAGACCTGTCCCGGGAAGAAGACTGTGGAGACTTCGCTCGTCACAGCCATCAAGCTTGACGAAGATCTTGACACAAGCCCCTACAGCGGCGCCAACTGTCGACGATCGGTTTCGCCGGCAATACGATTTGTGATTCTAGGGGATTTGTGCGGGATCTGAGCTTGATGGTAACACAGGATGCGGGGGCAATCTGTTTTAGACAGGTTCGGGCTCTCTCGGAGGAGATAATACCCTAGTCCTGTGTTCTTGGATGTATTGTGTGTGTGAGTCCGAGCGAGAGTCCCGCTCTCCTTTTTTCCCTCTTCCCCTTATATCCTGGGGGGAGAATACATGATAGATGGGCGCCACCGGGCCCTAAACATGGTGGCCTGAACGACATGTCCCTTGTCCTTATCCGCCTTCATGCTCTACATCCTGGATGGGAGGTTATGCTTTCTCCGACCCACGCCTGCCGCCTTGTCAGGTTCCAGCATCCGCAGGCTCTGGCAGTGTCAGACCGCATGCTTCGTCCCTGGCGGGTTGTTAGGGCGGGGCACGAAGCTTCCTTGAAGGACCGGGAGTTGTCTTGGGGAGCAAGTCGAAGGTCTCCTCTGGGCCCGTCGTGGTGCTCCTGGGCTTTGGGCTTTCTATTCCGCCTGTCAGGCCCAGTCGGGTGCAGGTCCCTCTTGCGGGACCCCTGTCTCTGACATCCCACAACAGGCAAAGGTAAGCCTCCCAAGGTTAGGGTTGGAGTATTTCTAGGGTTTGGGTAGTGTTCTTGTAGATTTGGGGCCCTAGGGGTTGGAGATTTTGCGGAAACAACAACTCTAGGGTTTGGAGCAAAGTTCTGAATTTCGAGCAGATTTCAGAGCTGCTATTGTTCGTCTTTTTAAGCAATTTAGAAGCTTCATCTCTATGGCCGGCTAAAGAATTAGTTGTATATAATCAAGTTATCTTTTATTACCAACTTGAATCGATCGATTTCCTCAATCCAGCTGCAAGTTATCATCTTTTTACTACTGACTGTCCAGAAATTGTGCATTTCAGCAGAGCTGCTGATTTGCTCAGTGTTGAGTGGGTTAGACCAATGGTTGTTCAGTTAGGGGTTGTGGGAATTGTAGGTAAGGTTCTTATCTTTCATTAGGAACTTGCAGATCTCAGTTTGGTTGAATGGTTAAAAAGTTATGTTTGTTTGAAGTTCATGCTGTCTGAAACTCTGAAATTGTGGATGCTGAACATTGCTCTCTGTTCCTGCTGAACTGAGAGTTGTGCATGCAATGGATGGGAATTTGGACAAAGATAAGTTGTATATATGCCTCTTAAGTTTCATTAGAAATTGGAATTGCTTGTTTTCATCAAACCTTGTAGAAGTTATGGTCATTTTGGTGAAATCTGTCAAGATTTGTGCATTTTGTACAGAGTACTGTTCTTTTCTATTTTTGGGCAAGCTAAAGCAATGGGTGGTCAATTGGGGGTAGATGTACGTGTAGGGGTTGTTCTTATGTTCAATTACAAACTAGAATCGCTCGAATTGGTTCAGTAGATAAATAGATACGCTCGTTTGAATTGCTTGTTGTTGTGAAAAATTTAGATTTGGGTTCAAAAACCAAAGTGGATAGTGTGCTTGCTATATTAGGAGTCTATAATTGCTACAAAGTTTATGATTTTGGGTTGGAGTAGGGTAGAACATTTCAAATGTATTGCTTGGCTATTGGTGTGAGTGTTATCATCGTATTTCATTTTGGTTTGATGAATACTTGCATTTTGGATCTTCAATTTGTTATTCCATCTCATATGCATTGCATGCATCTCATTTCATTTGCATTTTGCTCGTGTAGAGAACGAACCCGCGGATATTGACACGGCAGTGGCTAAGGGGGTTACCGAGGAGCAAATTGTTGTTGAAAATTCGGTAGAAGCTCAAGGCAAGCACCTAAGCATATTCAACCTTATGTATAGTTTTATTTTGGTGAATAAATTGCTTATTGGATGACTAAGTCATGCATTAGGAGTTGAATTGGGGGAATGGTACTAGATCCTATTTGTTGTACATACACTCCTTTATACTTGTTGAACACCTCCTTTGGAGCTAGATTATGGGTATTATATTGTGTCCATGCTTAGTTTGCTTAGATGTCGGGTATGGGCCAAGTGGTGGATGGTTCCATCACTTGAGAATAATTACTTCACACATTTGGGCTACAATGGTTTTGGGTAAGAACTGAATTGTGAAACTAAGACTGGGCGAGAAGGTTGGATCATTTGAGTGTGGAGACTCAAATGTGTAGTCTCGCCTGTGTCGGTTGAGGGCCGATCCGTTGTTTGCCCTTTGATCAAGCACACTTTGTTAATCGCATGCCTCATTTTGGTACGGTAAGCCACCATTCCATGGCACACTATTCGATGGATCATGCCCTCATGCGGTTGGACGTGGTTGAGGGCGAGGCTTAGGTCGACCCTCGAGGGACAAGAGAGGCTTGGGCCCCTCGAGGGGGTGCTAGGTGCTTGGACCGCATGAAGATGGTTCAACGAATAGGTATGGATGGGAAGAGGGTTGACATAAGGTTCCTTCGTGGGATTGATGTCGTGTGATTGATGATCCCCTGCAGGGTGAGTAAGCGATTCGAATTTCCACGCTCTCGGATATGTGCACGCTTGGTCATTGCACATTCAATGTAGTAATAACTTAAACTTGATGCAAGTTGGTATGTTGATGATTATACTTGTTCATGACGATACTTGCTTTACTTTAAATGTTTAATTTCAGATTTCACTCTAGTAATAGGTGCTGTCCATAAATGCTATAAAACCTGTGAATTGAGTAGTGGAATGTAACTATGCAACAAAGTTAAGCTTTTCCGCACTTTTTACATTAAGCTTACTCCTTGCTACATCCAAATGCATATTCTTTCGAGTCGGTCATATATGGACCACGGGTAAGTCTTGCGAGTACCGTTTGTACTCATGCTTCTACTTTGTGGTTTTCAGGTGAGGATCTAGATGGATGCGAGTTCTATCCTTACTGCCTCTTGTTGTCTGGGCGGGGCACAGAGTAGAGGCTACTTGCAATGTTATGACACCCCAGAATATGATATTTTAGAATTCGGCATTTTGGTACGACTTTATAGCGTGTTTTTGGGCCGTTTTCGGGTGTTTGGGCCTCTCCGGGGGACTTTGGGCCTTGGGGGTTGAGTTGGGCCTCCGGTGGAAGGGTTTGGGCCCAAGGGGGGACTTTTGGGCAGCCAAATCTGGCCTCCACCCCTTGGTGCACCCCCCACTCCCTTTCCCAACCCTAGCCGCCACCCCCTAGCCACCCCATGCGCCTCCACCCTTCCCTTTCCCCTCCATCTTCCCCCATGGCGCCACCACCTCTCCCCTCCCCTCTCCACCCCCCTTGCTGCCCTAGAGGAGATCCCCACCTCGCACGTCCCGTTCATCCATCCTTTGGGAAGCCCCACGACCGGGAGATCCGGTGGATTTGGAGCGAGGAAGGAGATCGCGTGAACCAGGAGGAGTTTCATTGGTTCATCGTTCGTCGGGCGAAGGTATGGCTAGGGGAATCCTTGGGGTTGGTCTAGATTCTGTGCTAGAGGGTATTTGGATGCTTTTAGATCAAGTGGTGGTGCTGTGATTGGGTAGATTAGATGAAAACTAGAGTTTGCCACGTTCTCTGCTTCGGGCAGATTGTGCAGTCGACCTAGGGTTTGAGTTTCCGCAACCTTAGATTCGTAATTTGGTCGGCCGCCTGTTGAGAAAGTTGTAGGTAACTTCAATACCTGTCAGTGGACATAAAGAACACCCAATTCCGCCCAGCCGTTTGAAAGTTATGCTCAATTTACCGAGCGTGTTCAAATATGTGACGTAGCTGGGACAAAACATAGTGTTTTGTAGATTATACAACTTTAGAAGCCGAATTAGCTTTTCCCAATACTTATAAAGAGTTAGGAAATTTCCTAAGCTACGCGATGATGTACTCGTTTAGTCGATTTGGAGTCCTGGAACTAAAGTTATGCTAGATTGAAGTCTGCTGTCCCGGGAGGACAAATTCTCTATTTTTCGATTTTGGGAGTAGTTTGTGAAGTCGGGATAGACGAGCTTTTGCGTATATTTTGGGGGCACGTTTTGAGTGTGTGGTATGTATGTGCAGGTTGTGTAACCCTGGGAGTGCCCTCATCCTCTCGCCAATCCGTCGCCCGAGGTTAAGGCAAGTGTATTGTAATGGGTAGCGTTTTATGTTGTTAATTGTGACTAGGTGCAACTTTGTTTACATGATGTGCTTTCTTGTCATGATTACATGTTGTGATATCTTGCCATGATTAGTGCTTGCCATGTTATGATGCAAAAAGATTATTATGGTGTTATGTCATGTTTAGTTCAGTTTGGTACAAGTTATTTATGTTTATGGCATAATCGCATACATGGCATGTGATCTGGGCATGTGATCTGGCCCAATCGGTGAGAAAGTCATAACTAGTCCGGCTAGGTCGGTGAGAAAGTTATGACTAATCCGGAGAGCCAATGAGTAAGTCCTACCTCGTGATTCCATCCACCGTGGTGAATGGAAGCGAGGAGTAGGCACCCTCCATCTACGGGATGGAAGGGGGAAAAGGGTGCACGCCGATGGGTGTGCACTCAGCAATACCGGTAGATGCTTCTAGAAGACATGTGCATTGCATACATGATGATTATTATGAGTTGTGTGCAATGTGCTTTGTCATGGCAATGATGTTGTAGATGAGGGTATGGTTTGATCATGATGTTAAAGTATGGTATGTATTGCTGCTGGCGTTGATCTATTCTTTAAGATCCATTGCAATATGCTTGCTGAGTGATGAACTCACGCTTGTGTTTATGTTGTTTTTCTTAGGTACCTTGACACCGATATGTGGGAAAGGTGCTTAGCGGCACGAAATCACATAATTTCCACACAATTATACAATATTTACCTTTCGGATTTGTGATCATGAATCTAGGATGATGAAACTAGGATTATGATTTGTTCATGTGCCTGTTTACATCCTTTACTTCTGTCGTCGTATTCTACACCAGGATGCCGACTACGCTTCGGTAGGAGCTGACAGCAGACACGTGGTATCCAGCCCACACCGCTGGCGATCAGTAAGGTGGTCGCCCAGCGATCAGGTGGCGGTAAGACCACGCTACCGGGCGGTCACCGTGTGATCGCCACGGTCGGTGGTGGCGAACCACGCCGGGCGGTCAGCTGAGTGATCGCCCAGCGGTCAGGTGGTGACCCGGCCACGTCGCTGGCGGTCAGCTGTGCGATCGCCCAGCGGTCAGGTGGTGACCAGGCCACGCCGCTGGGCGGTCAGCCAGGTGGTCGCCTGGCTGACGCGCGGCGCCTAGTCCACACCGCTGGCGCCCAGTTCCCGAGGCCACCTAGTCCACACCGCTGGCGCCCAGTTCCTGAGGTCAAAGAAATTTATTGCGTTTCATGCGCATTTAAGGAAGGTAATGAAGGCCTCAGTATGGCGGCATGTGTTCCCAATGCGCGCCATAATGACGAGTGACGTCATGTTGCAATTTCCCACCCCGGTAGTGTAGGATCGAAGTATATGAATATAGCAATCAGAGGGGGGTGAATGATTGTGCGGAAGCTAAAACCAAATTCTTGATCTATTAAAAGTTCACCCCAAAACAGAACCAAATAATTGCCTCGTATTCGACAAAAACAGAATGACAGAGGTTCGGTAAAACAAGAATTTCCAGAGATCCATCCGTTAGATTGATCTGAAATTTGGACACGAGAAACTAGATTCCAATACGAATCGAACCCAAAAAGAATCAGCTCGATCGGACTTACGTATCAAAAGTTATGAACCTCGCAAGCTTGCTGTGACAGAAGATGACGAGAATTAATCTAACCAAAACTTCAATATTAAACATGAACGACAAAAGTTTAATCAACTAAACTTAGAGAAACTCTAAATCAATTCTCTAGAAAGGTTTTGATGGATCAAATCAAAAACTAAAAGAACAAAAACCAATCTAGAAAAGAACAAGCATGCAAACAAGAACCAAAACAGGAAACACTGTAGCAACGTGGTTACTGTAGCATGCAAGGATCTAGAAGAATTGATCTTTATTTCTTTTGTCTAAAGTACTCTCATCAAAAGAGTACAAAACCCTAAAACTGAGCTTGAGGCTCTCAATGCGCTCAGCTCCAATTGATTCGATTGATGCCCTTCAACAGGAGACACCCCTCCTATTTAAAGGAGCAAAACACAAGGAGTTCTGAATACAATTCCTAATCTAGAAGGAGTATGTATTCAACACAACTCCTCTTGGCCCAACCTGGCCAAGTACAACTCTTGCACTCGTATGGCAACCCTACCATACTCACGTGACTAACACTTTGAACGCGTATGGCCACCTGCCATACTCACGTGACTAACACTTTGCACGCGAATGACCTCCTGCCATTCTCACGTGACTAACCATTCTTCATGTGCACCATTCTCTTAGCTCGAACGTCCCGCATGACATCCTTGACCACCAAGACCTCACTTCCTCCCAAAACCTAGTCCCGCACCTCAGCTCCTCCATGAACCTAGTTCCGGTCCCATCATCGACCACGTTCGTCTTCGAGCAATACCTGCACATGAACAAACCACAAAACAATTCCGAGCACAAGTCCACGACTTGACTCACATCAATCCATGCAAATACTCACACGAGCATTGCATAAAGTCCACTTCAAGCATCATGAAATTTTCACAAATTTCATAATCTCAAAAACAAATCAAACATAATTCCAATTTTGCTCAAAACCCTAATCGAGCAAAAACGCATTCACGACGGACCAAAAAATATGGTCCGGCGTACACATGAAAAAAATCACTCAAAAAACCATTCACGACGGATGTAATATCCCGAGTATTTCTATACTCGAGTCACTGTACATTTGTACTCAAACACTGTTCAATAATACACTGATCTTGTGTACTTCTGCAATTTGGGCTGTGTACTTAAGTTGGATCAAAAAGAACCCTTCAACTTAAGTAACCTAACTCAAAAATAATTGCAAATTTATTTGGATAAGTGTTAAAGTGACCTAAGAACCTTCCAGAATATATTAGAATCGATAAAAATCAGTTTTGGAAGTTCAATTCTTCAAAACTAGACACTTGACCAAAATGCCCCTAGATAAGTGCATAGTGTTTTCCAGTGTTATAAGCCTCTCCAACCAAGCAAAGCAACAGCCCACACTTCATTTCTTGCCTCCCCACACGCAGCAAGCAAGAGAAGGGGAAACCCTAACCCTAGTTCACCCAGATCAGTGGATTGGAGGCGATTCGACCGGTGGAAACTGACACGGAGGCCGGATTCATCCTCTCCATCGCAATCCCCATCTCCTAGACCCTCTCATGTGAGTTTTCCTTCATTTCCCATGGATGTTTATTTGAGTTCCCGTGGGGTTTTTGAGTTCTAGCTCGATTTCTCGGCTCCCGGGACTTCCCTCTTGCCGTAGCTACGACTTCCCCTTCGTAGCTTCACATTTCGTTAAGTTATCTCAAACCCTAGCCTAGGTCAAAACTAGGTTCCATGTGTTAGACACGTCGCATGGCAATTATGCTTTAGAATCTAGACTCAGATCATCGTTAGGCTCATTTAATCCTATAGCCAACCTAGCTTTTAGTCACCCTCGTATTCGCTCAAGTCCATCGCTAGGTCTTCGATTTATCGGAGGTCTAGTGGTGCATAGCATGTATAGATTTTTCCCATAGCAGTTCTGGTGGCTAGAGTCGCTACCGGAGGAATCGGAATTCAATTTCGCTAAGCCAAAATTTATTTTATTCATTTAGGTGTTAACTATTTTTACAATGGACCGAAGGTCCATAGCGTATAACGATAGCTCCATTAGCTCTTCTGATAGCCCTGGTTGCGATCAGAAGAGTCGAAATTAAGTTTCGTCAAAACCTGCTACAAGTTGTTAGATCTAGGTCTCTTTTAATTTATTTTTATTTCATAAAATCCTAGAGCTCCGAGGCATGTATTGACTTTACCATTACTCCCCTTAGAGGCTAGAAAAGCAGTTAGAATCGCTAGAATTGCATTTTAGCACTTTGCATTTTATTTTAGTAATTATAGGCCTCACAAGCCGTTTAAGGCATTTAGCTTTGTTTAGCTTCGTTTAATGTCACTAAGGTCGATAGCATGCTTCCCGCGTGTTTTGGATCGCATTCAAGTCACTTTTCGGACTTTTGCCGTTTCTCGGGTAATTACTGGAGTTAAGCGGGCAATTGATCAAAAGTCAGAGAAGATTAAGTCATCCATGCTGGGGAATGGCTCCGATAGGTCGTAAGTATCCCTAAGCAACTAGCCGAGGGCTTAAAACAAGTCTCGCGGCATTTCAGCTCAAAACGGCCCTTTTGGGCGAGATTGCTCGTTTTCGAGCAAAATAGCCATTTTGGCCATATTCCACATTTAGGGGTTTCTTCGCGAGTTAGCTGTCGGAATGAGTCATTTAGGGCCATTTAGACTTAGTAGAGTCGAAAATGTGCTCCTCGCGCAAGTGGAATCGAGTTTGAGCCGTTTTCGGACCCTGTGCGAATTGAGGCGTAAACCTCGGCTTAATTTGCGCTTTCGATCGGATTTCGATGCAAATTAAGTGAATTTTCAAGGGGCAAGGTCCAGATAGGTCCTAGACATCCTAAAGTACCTAGTGGAGTTGCTGGAATCGGTCGCAAGTCGTTCGAATGGATTCTGGACAGAAATGGCTCTTGCGTTACGGTGAATAGTGCCGTTTTTCTTTTTTCTGATTTTTCAGCATTTTGTGTATTGATTTTCACTGTTTTGGCTTCCGTTTGTTCGTTTTAAATCCAAACGAGTTCCCGTAAGTTCCATTAGGTGTATTATACCTAATTCTAGGTGTTTAACAAAATTTAGTTGAATTTTAAATTGTTTTGCGCATTTTGTTCAAGTTGGCGAGAAATTCGCCGAAATCGCCGTTCGAATCGCGATTTCGCCATTTTTCTCGCTTGTTTCGTTCTTTGCTTTCTTAGTGTCTAGATGAGTTCTATTTGATGTTAAGTTGGTGTTTATGCTTCTAAAGTCACTTTTGCTAATTTATTTCTCTGTTCATTTGTTTTGATGTTTTTTTTCGATTAGAGGCGAGTGAGTCCGGAGTCGCCTCGAGCAATCCTGAGTTCGTCCCGGATCCATCAGAGCAGCAGCAGACAGGCAAGCACCTTCTTTGATCATCTTGATCCAATATTTTATGATGTTTACTTTGATTTATCAAACTATATGCATGCGTTTAATTTCAGTAAATGTGCTAGTTTGTGGGAATGGTAGATATAACCCAAATTGGTGGTTTTCCTTAATCTATTTCCCATGGTCACATTGATAGCCCTAGTAGAGGTTAGGCAACTTAATAAATGTCACTTGGGTATAAAATGTTAATAAATGCATATGCTTAGTCAATGCAATAGATTTGAGTCTAGTCCTTGGCAGTTACACTCATCAATCAAAATATGATTTCAAAATGAATTGAGTCAAAATGGTTAATGGTTAATTGATAAAAATGAGTGGTGTAAATGACATGGGGAGGAGGTATAGAATGTGAAGGTGATGGTGTGGTTAGGATTGGAGTCCTTGCCCGAGTCAACAAAAATATAAGGACCGAACTCAAAGTTAATGCTGGGTGAGTCTCGCGCAACCACATGAACTGAACTGGGGCAGAATGCCTATGTACCTGACTTCGGGGGATAGCCAGATTTGTTGGTAGGCCGAAGAGCAAGATAAGAACTACTTGTGATTGACAGGTCTGCAACTGGCGGGGTTCTCGGAAGGGACTTCTGTCATCCATTGGACAGAAGAAGGGGGTGTTGTGGGTTCCCGCTGCAAAAATAGTGCCACTCGTGGGGTAATGGGGCCCGGGGCAAGGGATACCCCGTGTTGCGCTGCAGCGTACGGCCGCCTAAATCTGCCAGGGTGGGATCACGCTATTGTGCTGATGTCTGGCTGACACCGATGATGGGAACGGCATGGTCAATCTGCAAGAGTTGGGTACTGAAAAGTATCGCGCGTCGTGGCAACACGCCTGCTAGATAGACCCATGTGGGGAATGTGTGCAACTTCTGCAGAAGTGTTAAGTAAAACTAATCGATTAGCCGTGCTCACGGTTAAGAGCATCTAACCCAGATAAGTATGGAGAGTATAGAAGTTTGGTTTTGTGTCTTCTTCTGAAAAAGTGTGAGTCTCGAACGGAAAGGAAGTGTTTGATGGATAGAGTCGACAATCTAGCCCATCGGTTGCATTCGAGCGGGAATGGCGAACCGGTTGGGATAATATACATTATACATATACTGTGAAATATGTTTTATGTCAAATGCTTTTTCAATTACTAATGCTATCGGTTGTTAAATGTTGTTTACAAATAAATGCTACTTTATGCAATCAACCTACTATAGAAGCTTATTCCTGTTGAAATAGCCTGCATTTAACTATATTTCCATACACTAATGACTTGCGAGTACATACGTGTACTCACCGTTGCTTTGCTGTTGTTTACTAACCTTGTCTCAGAGGATGGTTCCGATGGTGATCCGGATGGCTCAGGTGGTCCTCTGTTCTGCGAGCTGTGCGGCGGTTGTGGTCCTTCCTCGATCAGATGCTTTGTGGGGTTGTCGAGGCCGGTACTTTGGTTTAGTGTTTCTTTTGCTTCCGCTATTATTCCACTTTTGAATTTTGTAATGTGTATGTACAAGATTTACCCCCAGTTATGTAATTTAACTTTAGTTCATTACTTTGTGCATTGATACTCGTGTTGTTTGTATGCAGCGATCTTGGAGCTCTTGATCCAGGAACCGGTGCGAAGCTAAGGGTTCGATCCGTCGATCGAATTTTTAGATTCAGATTTTCGGTGTCGAGGCTTCTGTTGCTATCACGGTGCTATACGCCACGATGAGACGGCGTCTGATGCGGTATAGGAAGAGGGGTCCTCACAGCGTTGGTATCAGAGCCAATGACTGCAGGAAGACTTAGTTAGCCTGGTCGTTAGACTTAGGAACAGATTTTCCTCTCAAAATTTATTTTGAAGTTACAAATCTTAATTGGAAAATGTAGAATGCTATTCTTGTCCATTCTATAGCTTTTCTCTTATCTACTTTTCAAAATGAATCTGATCTTAATCCAAATTTCAAAATTTGTTTCTTTCTTTTATCTTGTTCAAAAGAATTAGAAGGAACACGGTTTTATCTCAGAATGGGTTAAGGTTAGATGTCTGTGATTGTAATTAGGGATTATTTTGTCGTTTCCCTGAGTTGGTTTTTGAATTGGTTCTTATGCTTCTTTGAATGAATGCTTTTAGTATGTTTGTGTTGGGTACGTTGTCTGTTCATTCCGTGCCCACTTTGGTTCTATTTGACTCTGGAGCGTCGCATTCCTTTATCTCTTCAAAGTTTGTTGCTTTGCATGAGGTTCATTCTGTTCGCCTCGAGAGGTACTTGTTGATCCGTTCACCTAGATCCGTTTTGACTGCCGAGCTTGTGAGTCCAGGGGTTAGGATTGTGATCAATGGGGTAGATTTCTGGGGTGATCTCATTAACATTGAGACGTTAGGTCTTGATGTGATTTTGGGCATGGATTGGTTGTCCAAGAATCAGGGGCAAATTGATTGTGCCAGGAGGTCAATTTCATTAGTCAACCCTGATGGCATTGCTGTTACCTTTTCTTCTGTTCGGCAGTCGGCTGACCTTTACTCGGTGCTCTTCTGTTTGAGGACGATCAGGTACCGGTGATATGTGAGTACCCCCATGTGTTCCCTGATGAGTTGCCAGGTTTGCCACCTGATCGTGATTTGGAGTTCATCATCAATCTCTTGCCTGGCACTTCTCCAATTTCTAAGCGTCCGTACAGGATGCCTGCTGATGAGCTGATTGAGTTGAAGACTCAGCTCAAGGAGCAGTTAGAGAAGGGGTTCATTCGCCCCAGTTCTTCCCCATGGGGCAGCCCAGTGCTGTTTGTGAAGAAGAAGGATGGCAGTCTTCGCCTGTGCGTCGACTACCGTTCTTTGAATTAAGTGACGATCAAGAACAAGTATCCTCTTCCGCGGATCGACGACTTGTTTGATCAGTTGGGCGGAGCTCAAGTCTTTTCCAAAATTGACTTGAGGTCTGGCTACTTCCAGTTGAAGGTCAGGCATGAGGATATTCCGAAGACCGCCTTCTCTACTCGCTACGGTTTGTACGAGTATACAGTTGTCTCATTTGGCCTCACCAATGCACTAGCCACCTTTATGAATCTGATGAACAAGGTCTTCATGGAGTTCCTTGATAGATTTGTGGTTGTCTTCATTGATGACATCCTCATTTACTCCAAGGATGAGGAAGAGCACACACTTCACTTGCATATGGTGCTTGACAAGCTTTGTGAGCATCAGCTTTATGCCAAGTTCAGCAAGTGCGAGTTCTGGCTGAAGGAAGTGGCATTTCTGGGCCACATTCTGTCAAAGGGAGGAGTTGCTGTTGATCCTAGCAAGGTGCAAGATGTGCTCAATTGGGAACCGCCCCGCAATGTCCCGGAGATTCGGAGTTTTCTTGGTTTAGCCGGATATTATCGCCGGTTTATCGAGAATTTCTCCAAGATTGCTAAGCCACCGTGAGCTACTCAAGAAAGACAAGAAGTATGAGTGGTCGCTTGCTTGTAGATCCAGTTTTCAGGAGCTGAAGAAGCGACTCACAACTGCTCCAGTCTTGATCCTGCCAGACATTCACAAGCCCTTTGACATTTATTGCGATGCATCTCACCAAGGTCTTGGCTGTGTGTTCATGCAGGAAGGCAAGGTAGTGGCATATGCTTCTCGTCAGTTGAAGCCCCATGAAGCCAACTACCTGACCCATGATTTGGAGTTGGCAGCAGTGGTTCATGCACTCAAGCTGTGGCGGCATTATCTCATAGGCAACAGATGTGAGATCTATACCGACCACAAGAGCTTGAAGTACTTCTTCTCCCAACCAGATATGAACCTGAGGCAGCGCAGGTGGCTAGAGTTGATCAAGGATTATGATTTGGGGATTCACTATCACCCAGGCAAGGCAAATGTGGTTGCAGATGCCCTTAGTCGCAAGCTGCATACAGTGAATGCCTTGGGTGTCATCGATCGACCTCAATTAGTTGAGGAGTTCAGCAAGCTGAATCTGGAGGTGGTTGAACATGGCTTCATTGCAGCATTGACGGTTCAACCTACTCTAGAATCTCAAATTCTTGAGGCACAGCTCCAAGATGAGGCAATCATTGAGATTAGGCGCCAGTTGGCTGAAAATGGTGCATCTCCGTGTTTTTCTCGTGAAGTCCAATGGGCTGATCTTGCATGGGCAGCAGTGTATGTCACGATGATGTTGAGATCAAGGGGTTGATCTGTCGAAGCTCATGATACTCCTCTCTCTGTTCATCTGGCAGCACCAAGATGTACGGGACCTTCGCAGCGATTACGGTGGCCAGGAATGAAGAAAGACATTCTTTGCTCATGTGGCACGTTGCGATGTGTGCCGGCCGAGTCAAGGCTGAGCACCGAGGCCAGCAGGCTACTTCAGCCATTGCAGACATCGAGTGGAAGTGGGAAGAGATTGGGATGGATTTTATTACCGGGTCTACCGAGGTCCTCCGCCGGTCACGACTCCATTTGGGTGATCATTGACCGCTTGACCAAGGTGGCACATTTCATTCTGTTCAAAACACCTATGCAGAGCCAAGCCGGCGGAACTCTATTTGCGAGAATATTGTTCGGCTCCATGGAGTTCCAAAAGTCATAGTCTCGACCGTGGTTATAATTCACTTCAGATTTTGGGAAAGTTTGCAGTCTATTCTTGGCACCAGGCTATCTTTCAAAGATCGCTTACCATCCCAGGTGATCGATGGGCCAGACGGAAAGGGCAAATCAAATCCTAGAAGACATGTTGAGGGCTTGTGTGCGTGCTCTGACAAGTCGTGGGAGAAATGCTTGCCCTTCGCCGAGTTCTCCTACAACAATGATCACCAAATCAGCCTTCAGATGTCGCCATTCGAGGCTCTTTATGGCAAGAAGTGCAGAACGCCCTTGTTTTGGTCCGAGGTTGGTGAGAGGCAATTCTTCGGACCAGCTATGATTGAAGAGGCTGAAAGGTAAGTTAGCTTGATTCGAGACCGGCTGAAAGAAGCTCAGTCTCGTCAGAAGAGCTACGCTGATCGCCGTCACCGCGAGTTGAGCTTTGAGGTGGGTGACTTTGTCTACCTCAAGGTCTCACCACTCCGCGGTACTCGCAGATTTCAAGTCCGCGGGAAGCTAGCTCCGCGATACATCGGTCCGTTCCAGATTCTCGAGAAGGTTGGTGTTGTAGCTTATCGACTTGAGCTACCACCACATCTTTCGGACGTTCACGATGTATTCCACGTATCCCAGCTGAAGAAGAGTCTTCGGGTTCCATCAGAGGTTACTCAAGTGGACCATCTTGATCTGCAACCCGACCTTTCGTATCGAGAGTATCCAGTCCATATTCTCGAGACAGCTGAGCGTCATACTCGCAGCCAGGTTATCAAGATGCTCAAGGTCCAGTGGAGCAACCATTCAGAAGATGAAGCCACGTGGGAGCGTGAAGATCATATCCAGGCAGAGTACCCCAACTTTCTTCGAGAGCCTTAGCAATCTCGAGGACGAGATTTCTGTAAGGGGGGTAGACTGTAATATCCTGAGTATTTCTATACTCGAGTCACTGTACATTTGTACTCAAACACTATTCAATAATACACTGATCTTGTGTACTTCTGCAATTTGGGCTGTGTGTACTTAAGTGGGATCAAAAAGAACCCTTCAACTTAAGTAACCTAACTCAAAAATAATTGCAAATTTATTTGGATAAGTGTTAAAGTGACCTAAGAACCTTCCAGAATATATTAGAATCGATAAAAATCAGTTTTGGAAGTTTAATTCTTCAAAACTAGACACTTGACCAAAATGCCCCTAGATAAGTGCATAGTGTTTTCTAGTGTTATAAGCCTCTCCAACCAAGCAAAGCAACAGCCCACACTTCATTTCTTGCCTCCCCACACGCAGCAAGCAAGAGAAGGGGAAACCCTAACCCTAGTTCACCCAGATCAGTGGATTGGAGGCGATTCGACCGGTGGAAACTGACACGGAGGCCGGATTCATCCTCTCCATCGCGATCCCTGTCGGGACCCGAATTTGCAAATCCGGACCCTCTGTGTATTCAGCACTAGTCCAGGAACGCGCTAGTGCACACAGTCTTAACATCGGTAAATATCACAATCATACCACTCGATACTAATAAAGTACTTTAATTAAATAGTCAACCTGGTTACTCGACCTTATGGTCAAGTTACAATTATACGCCTCGCAGGGCGAAACTTATTAAGAGAGAAATAGTAGCAGCGGAAAAATAAGATAACATCGTGGCGCCATCCAGTATACCACAGGCAACTGACTGGGCTCGCTCCCTAAGTAGACGGTTCCTCGTGGAGCTCCTCCTCCAAAGCTGGTGTAGTCTCCTCTTCAACTGGTGTTGTATTGTGGCAAGGGTGAGTACTTGGTACTCAGCAAGTCATGCACAGAATGCAAGCTAATATACTATATGCATGGCTTGATACAAAGGAATAGCTCAAGGTATATTTGCAATAAAATAGCATTTGACAAATAGCATAAGTAGATTCGAAAGCAGTAGAAACAAGTATAGCATAGATAACTTTTCAAGGAGTTTAATAAACATCTTTCCCATCCTAGTCCACATTTCCATTAACGTCATTTGTAAACCAAACCCAACCTTTCAAGTCCAAGTTATTTTCATGAAAATCTAACCCTTGACTGTAATTCCCGAGCGATGTCCATTACCACGGACACGGCTATTCGAATAGATTCTACACTCTGCAGAGGTTATGCACTTTACCCACAAGATACAGTCAAACACCACAAAGGCGAGTTCCCGTAACAAAGTCTTTCGGAAACTTCTAACAATACAGGTGGTCCTCCCCGGTTATTGCACACTAACCCTTCCCTTAGCTAAGGCGAAGTTTAGGCCAATCAACCGTTAGATGGGTACCTGGCCTCACCCGATGCGCTCCCGTACAACTTACACAAAGGGTGTAGTTGACCTCCTGAGGTCCCATAGGTACGTTATTAGCAACTTAGTCAACTAGGTCCGTCCCATTACAGACATGTGGTTGCACGTTAGACCCAGTTCAAAGGCTTGCAAGGTGAAGTCCTTAGGGTGACCAGGGCAAGACTACCCGAAGAACCAAATCAACATCCCCAGTGCCACAACTGGCCCACCTGATCATTCTTGCCACATGCCCCGGTCGAAAACTATTTATACAAATTTAGAAATTTGAATCACTCAAATCGGAGTTGAAACGCAAAAGTTATAAGCGTTTGAAGTTTGAAACAAAATCTGAAATCATTATTTCGAATTAATAAATCATTTTCTTTTTCGAAAATTAATTATTGCGTCAGCGAGGACACGTGGCAGCCTCTGATTGGTCTGGCGGCGTCGGTAGGTCCATGGACTTGGTCCACGCTCGGCTCGAGTCTACCGTGGACTCGGTCCACGACTCCACGTGTCGCTGACAGGTGGGACCACTCGGGTAGCGTCGCTGCGGCGTCGGCGAAGTGAGCCCATGGTGGCGGTGGGACCTTTGTGGCGCGTCATTCTTGGCGTCGGCTCATTTGGGCTGGACGGCCGTGACCTGTGAGCGGCGTGTCGGCGTCCTGCAGCAGTGCGGCTTTGTGGCGGTCAGGCTTCCCGACACGTGGCGCAATCTCGGCCGTTGATTTGAAAATCAACGGCCCAGATTAGATCTAGACTCACGCGTTTGGGTTAACGCATTTTGATCTGGACCGTTGGATTTAGATCCAACGGTTGAGATTGGATCTGGGATTTGGAACGGGATCTCACCGGCGGGTGACGTGGCGAGATCTGGGGCGTCGGATCTTGTCGGACGGTGGCGGTGCTGCGAGGGCGGTGATGGCGTCTGTGGCGCGGTGGCCGTCTTTGAGGGGCGACGACCTAGGGCACGGCGTTGCGGGGCTCCTCCGGCGATGTGAGTTTGACGCCCGGACGCGTTGTGGCCTCCCGGTTCCGGATCTGGGCACAACGGCGGCGGAGGACGACGGGGATGGCGGCAATCGGCAAAGAACCACGGCGGAGGGAAGAGGTAACTCCAGCGAGCAATTGCGGCTCAACGGCGGCGGCTCAGGCGACGTAATCTAGGGCTACGGGTGCGCAATGAAGTGGCGGTCACGATGGCGGCGACGGCGCAATAAATAGAGCCCTCGGCGTCCGTGAAATGCACGGAAACCGAAACCTGCTCCGTTGCGGCGGCGGAGTCCGGCGGCGACTCGGATTGGATGACGTGGCGCAGCGCTGGCCGTTGGATCGATATCCAACGGTGCGTGAGTTTGGGTTCGGTCGGACTCGGACGAATTTGGCGCTTCGGTCGGACTCGGGCTCGGTGACGTGGCTCAATCGTGGCCGTTGGATCTTGATCCAACGGTCACACGGGTTTGGGTTCGGCTGGACCAACTGGCGCGAGTCGGACTCGAGTCTAACTCGGACTCGGGTCCGGTCGGATGAACAGTAAAACCCACTCGCATTTAAATAATCCAATTAAATTCCCAGAAATTCAATTAAATCATTAAAAATAGCAAAAGACTCAGAAAAATTCCAGAAAAATTCTGGAAAATATTTTGGAACATTTTGGACTCAAATAAAATATTTCCAACAAAATTTTATTTGCAAAGTTTAATTCTTTAATTATTTCAAAATGGAATAAATTCAAATAAATTCCAAATAATTCCAAATAAATTCCAGAAAATTCCAAAAATTCACCAAAGTGCCAAATCACACAATAATTTAAGAAAAGCAAAATTTTGGGGTGTTACAATCCCCATCTCCTAGACCCTCTCATGTGAGTTTTCCTTCATTTCCCATGGATGTTTATTTGAATTCCCGTAGGGTTTTTGAGTTCTAGCTCGATTTCTCGGCTCCCGGGACTTCCCTCTTGCCGTAGCTATGACTTCCCCCTTCGTAGCTTCGCATTTCGTTAAGTTATCTCAAACCCTAGCCTAGGTCAAAACTAGGTTCCATGTGTTAGACACGTCGCATGGCAATTGTGCTTTAGAATCTAGACTCAGATCATCGTTAGGCTCATTTAATCCTATAGCCAAACTAGCTTTTAGTCACCCTCGTATTCGCTCAAGTCCATCGCTAGGTCTTCGATTTATCGGAGGTCTAGTGGTGCATAGCATGTATAGATTTTTCCCATAGCTTGATTACGGTGGCTAGAGTCGCTACCGGAGGAATCGGAATTCAATTTCGCTAAGCCGAAATTTATTTTATTCATTTAGGTGTTAACTATTTTTACAATGGACCGAAGGTCCATAGCGTATAACGATAGCTCCATTAGCTCTTATGATAGCCCTGGTTGCGATCAGAAGAGTCGAAATTAAGTTTCGTCAAAACCTGCTACAAGTTGTTAGATCTATGTCTCTTTTAATTTATTTTTATTTCATAAAATCCTAGAGCTCCGAGGCATGTATTGACTTTACCATTAGTCCCCTTAGAGGCTAGAAAAGTAGTTAGAATCGCTAGATTTGCATTTTAGCACTTTGCATTTTATTTTAGTAATTATAGGCCTCACAAGCCGTTTAAGGCATTTAGCTTTGTTTAGCTTCGTTTAAGGTCACTAAGGTCGATAGCATGCTTCCCGCGTGTTTTGGATCGCATTCAAGTCACTTTTCGGACTTTTGCCGTTTCTCGGGTAATTACCGGAGTTAAGCGGGCAATTGATCAAAAGTCAGAGAAGATTAAGTCATCCATGCTGGGGAATGGCTCCGATAGGTCGTCAGTATCCTAAGCAACTAGCCGAGGGCTTAAAACAAGTCTCGCGGCATTTCAGCTCAAAACGGCCCTTTTGGGCGAGATTGCTCGTTTTCGAGCAAAATAGCCATTTTGGCCATATTCCACATTTAGGGGTTTCTTCGCCAGTTAGCTGTCGGAATGAGTCATTTAGGGTCATTTAGACTTAGTAGAGTCGAAAACGTGCTCCTCGCGCAAGTGGAATCGAGTTTGAGCCGTTTTCGGACCCTGTGCGAATTGAGGCGTAAACCTCGGCTTAATTTGCGCTTTCGATCGGATTTCGATGCAAATTAAGTGAATTTTCAAGGGGCAAGGTCCAGATAGGTCCTAGACATCCTAAAGTACCTAGTGGAGTCGCTGGAATCGGTCGCAAGTCGTTCGAATGGATTCTGGACAGAAATGGCTCTTGCGTTACGGTGAATAGTGCCGTTTTTCTTTTTTCTGATTTTTAAGCATTTTTTGTATTGATTTTCACTGTTTTGGCTTCCGTTTGTTCGTTTTAAATCCAAACGAGTTCCCGTAAGTTCCATTAGGTGTATTATACCTAATTCTAGGTGTTTAACAAAATTTAGTTGAATTTTAAATTGTTTTGCGCATTTTGTTCAAGTTGGCGAGAAATTCGCCGAAATCGCCGTTTCGAATCGCGATTTCGCCATTTTTCTCGCTTGTTTCGTTTCTTTGCTTTCTTAGTGTCTAGATGAGTTCTATTTGATGTTAAGTTGGTGTTTATGCTTCTAAAGTCACTTTTTGCTAATTTATTTCTCTGTTCGCTGTTTTTGATGTTTTTTTTCGATTAGAGGCGAGTGAGTCCGGAGTCGCCTCGAGCAATCCTGAGTTCGTCCCGGATCCATCAGAGCAGCAGAAGACAGGCAAGCACCTTCTTTGATCATCTTGATCCAATATTTTATGATGTTTACTTTGATTTATCAAACTATATGCATGCGTTTAATTTCAGTAAATGTGCTAGTTTGTGGGAATGGTAGATATAACCCAAATTGGTGGTTTTCCTTAATCTATTTCCCATGGTCACATTGATAGCCCTAGTAGAGGTTAGGCAACTTAATAAATGTCACTTGGGTATAAAATGTTAATAAATGCATATGCTTAGTCAATGCAATAGATTTGAGTCTAGTCCTTGGCAGTTACACTCATCAATCAAAATATGATTTCAAAATGAATTGAGTCAAAATGGTTAATGGTTAATTGATAAAAATGAGGGGTGTAAATGAATCGGGGAGGAGGTACAGAATGTGAAGGTGATGGTGTGGTTAGGATTGGAGTCCTTGCCCGAATCAACAAAAATATAAGGACCGAACTCAAAGTTAATGCTGGGTGAGTCTTGCGCAACCACATGAACTGAACTGGGGCAGAATGCCTATGTACCTGACTTCGGGGGATAGCCAGATTTGTTGGTAGGCCGAAGAGCAAGATGAGAACTTGCGGATTGTGGTCTGCACTGGCGGCGGGGTTCTCGGAAGGGACTTCTGTCATCCATTGGACGAGAAGAAGGGTGTTGTGGGTTCATTTGCAACAATAGTGCCACTCGTGGGGTAATGGGGCCGGGGCAAGGGATACCCGTGTTGCGGCTGCAGCGTCACGGCCACCTAAATCCGCCAGGGTGGGATCACGCTATTGTCTTTGATGTCCGGTGACACCGATGATGGGAACGGCATGGTCAATCTGCAAGAGTCGGGTACTGAAAAGTATCGCGCGTCGTGGCAACACGCTTGCTAGATAGACCCATGTGGGGACTGTGTGCAACTTCTGCAGAAGTGTTAAGTAAAACTAATCGATTAGCCGTGCTCACGGTTAAATCTAGCCCAGATAAGTATGGAGAGTATAGAAGTTTGGTTTTGTGTCTTCTTCTGAAAAAAGAGTGAGTCTCGAACGGAAAGGATGTGTTTGATGGATAGAGTCGACAATCTAGCCCATCGGTTGCATTCGAGCGGGAATGGCGAACCGGTTGGGATAATATACATTATACATATACTGTGAAATATGTTTTATGTCAAATGCTCTTTCAATTACTAATGCTATCGGTTGTTAAATGTTGTTTACAAATAAATGCTGCTTTATGCAATCAACCTAGTATAGAAGCTTATTCCTGTTGAAATAGCCTGCATTTAACTATATTTCCATACACTAAAGACTTGCGAGTACATACGTGTACTCACCGTTGCTTTGCTGTTGTTTTCTAACCTTGTCTCAGAGGATGGTTCCGATGGTGATCCGGATGGCTTAGGTGGTCCTCTGTTCTGCGAGCTGTGCGGCGGTTGTGGTCCTTCCTCCAGTTAGTAGCCTTGTGAAATTTGTCGAGGCCAGCTACGCTGGTTTAGTGTTTCTTTTGCTTCCGCTATTATTCCACTTTTGGATTTTGTAATGTGTATGTACAAGATTTACCCCCAGTTTTGTAATTTAACTTTAGTTCATTACTTTGTGCATTGATACTCGTGTTGTTGGTGCAGCGATCTTGGGCTCTTGATCCAGGAACCGGTATCGGATGCGTCTGAGCACCGGTCTGAAGCTAAGGGTTCGATCCCGTCGATCGAATTTTTTTAGATTCAGATTTTCGGTGTCGAGGCTTCTGTTGCTATACGGTGCTATACGCCACAGTAGACGGCGTACAGTATGGTATAGGAAGAGGGGTCCTCACAACGGACCAACAAAATCGGTCCGGTGTACAAGTGAAAGTCTCGGTTTCAAGAAGAAATCATTCTGGCGAAAACACGTTCACGACAGACTAAAAGAAATCAGTCCGTCGTACATGCAAAAACTTACTGGTTTCTTGGAAAATTAAGTTCGGCTCATGAGCTCAAAAGCACGTCCACGACAGAACCAAAAACTTGGTCCGACGTACATGGGAAAAAGAGGTTGCCAAAAACATGTTTACAACAGACCAACAAAATTGGTCCATCGTACATACGAAAAACAATCTGGCGCAGATGGAGAACTTACTGTTTCTTGAGAGCTTGGTTCGGCGCAAAAGCGAAACTTACTGTTTCTTGTCAAATTGTCAAACACATGCACAAGCACATTTTGCAAAACCAATTCTAAGTTAATTTTTCAGTTCAAAGCCAATTTTTCAGCACATGATTTCACAGGTAGAGCGGGCGACGCCGGCAGGCGCGGGGCCCGAGACAGGGGAGGGGACGGCTGTGCCAGGGCATTAAATGTGCTGCAATAACAGTGACTGGCGCATTAAATGCAGTCCGCCTAGTTTATTCAATGTACTGCACTTTTGTAAACCCCAGGCGCCCCAGCCAACCCAAGTATAAAAGGTAGTTGGGGTGCATGGGGGAGGGGGTTCGATCCTTTAGACTGGTTCATCCTCCTTTGGGGTGAGAGGCCGGAAGTTCTTTGCTCTTGGTTCTTCTGATTTCCCCAGGGACACCAGCACAAATAAAACAGACAGGATTAGGGCTATTACTCCTAGGAGGGCCTGAACCTGGATAAAGCCAAAGTGTCCCCTTGCGAGCTTCGCGATCATCCCCTTTCTCCATCTTTCGAGCGATCTCCACGAAAGCCCCTAGTTTGAACTTTATAGGCACCCGATCCAGAGGTGCCTGTCGGCTTATACGCTGACAGTGGCGCGCCAGGTAGGGGGCTCAGTGGCGGGATTTTTCTTCCTTCTACCATCTTCTTGCAAAGTTTGCCAGAAGCTTCGACGGTCATTAGCATGGCGTCTTCTCGTTCGAAGCACTGCGATCTACACGAGGAGAGAGCACCCACAGCTGATCCCGGTGCTCGCCCAGGGCGTCGGATGCCCCGGGTTCCTTCTCCTGGGGAGGGGGGCGTGGTGCTTCCGCGCAGGGAGGTCAGCCCGTCCGGCGGCGTCTCCTGATGGGAGACGACACCCCGGTGCGGAATCTTCATGCGGCCCGGCTGCTCCTCGATCACCCCCCGGTCGCGCTAGGGGGCGAAACTGTCACGGCCCTAAGTTCAAAAAATTCTGGGACATCCGGAGTATCCGGATCAACATCCGGAATGTCCGGACATAACCCGGAATGTTCGAATATATTGTCTGGAGTATCCGGATTAACCTGACCGAGCGCCTCAACCCGGAGTGTCCGGACCAAATGTCCGGAGTGTCCGGGTTAGTGCTATCGAAGACCCCAACCCGGAGTGTCCGGGTTGAGTGTCCGGAGAGTCCGGATTGTGCGGGGGTTGAAATAAAAGTCCCGTTTCTTGGCTTCCCCCACTTCATTCTTTCTTCCCCATTTGTCCTCCACTCCCTAGTGCGTCTCCTCCACCCCTAGCTCCACTCCGGTGAGCTCCCCACCGGCCGGTGACCCTCCATGGCTCCTCCCCGACGGCTCCTCCATCCCGAGGAAACTCCTCTAGCCGGTGTCCTCCTTCGTCTACCCGGCATTATTCTCCTCCATCATCCTTGGAGGTAGGTCTTTCTCTTGGGGATTGATTCGTGGGTTTCTTGGGTTCGAAGGCCATCCATGGTGGGTTTAGGGTTTAGGTTTGGATTTGGGAGTTTGGAGTTGGATCTTGAGCTCTAGGGTTTTGGGTGTAGTGGTTCTAGGGTTGGTTTGGGCCTTGGATTGATGAATGTGGGTACTAGTGAGGTAGATCGGGTAGTGGTAATGCCGATCCAAGGGTCGATTAGAGTTGGCGTGTGGTTTTTGTGGTGGGGTGTCGTTTTCTCGAGGTCTAGCTAGCTTGAAGTTCCCTCGGCTTTGCCGCGTGTAGGAATGTCGTAGATCGGGTCCCCGCGGTGCCGTGGAATTTGGCGGCACCTCGATCCGTCAAGTCATTGGGTAAAACTCGCCAGGTCCGGAGTGTCCGGACTAAAAGCCCGGAGTGTTCGCCCTAGGCCGGAGTATCCGGACACACGGTCTGGAATGTCCGGGTTTTGCAAATTGTGGTATTTTTGTTGTTTCTTTCGCATGGCATGCATTTCATTGTGCATTGTATTCGTGTAGAGAACGATCCCAAGAGGCTTGACGCCATGGCGATCGAGGGTACTATCGAGAGCCGGCTTATCGCCGATCCATAGCAGAAGATCAAGGCAAGCACCTAAGCATTTTGAACCATAATTGTAATCTATTTTTGCGAATTAACTTCTTATTGGTTGATTAAGTATTGCATTAGGAATTGAAATGTGGGACAGGCTAGATCCTATTTGCTGCATGTACCCTTCCTATTGTTGCTTGTTGAACTCCTCCTTTGGAGCTAGATTATGGGTACTAATTGTGTCGTGCTTAGTATGCTTAGGAGTCGGGTTTGGGCCAAGAGGTGGAGGGTTCCACCGCTTGAGTTTGATGTACTTTACAAGTATTGGGTTGCAATGGGTTGTTTATGAGAAATGAAGTGATGGAAATTTAGACCGGGCGAGAGAGTTGGATCACTTGGGTAAGGAGACCCGAGTGTGGTAGTCTCGTCCGTGTCGATTAAGGACCGATCGGGTGTAACGTGGCTAAAGCACCTTTTGGTTGATCGCATGCCTGATTATGGTACGGTAAGCCACTCTTTCATCGCATGCCGTTCGATGGGCCATGCCCTCATGTGGTTGGACGTGGTTGAGGGCGGGGCCTAGGCCGGCTCTCGGGCGCCAAGCCGGGCTTGGGGCTGCTTGAGGGGGTGCTAGGTTTTCGGACTGCATGAAGATGCCCCAACGAATTGGTATGGATGGGAGGGGGTTGACATGAGGCTCCTTTGTGACACATGTCGTGTGATCAATGCTTCCCTGCAGGGTTAATTAAGCGATTCGAATTGCCGTGCTCTCGGATATGAGCAAGCTTGGTCAGATGTTACTCAACGTAGTAATAACTTGAACAGAAGTTCGCCTTTGGGCTTGAGCTCGTAAAAATGTGCTTAATTGTTGCAATTGTTAAAGGTTAACTTCGCATTAGAAGTAGGTGCAGAACAACCGCATTAAAAATTGTGATTTGAGTAGTTCAAGTAACTAAACAACAAATGTTAAGCATTTTGTAACTGTTCTACCTTCGGCTTATTCCTTGCTACATCCAAATGCAAAATCCTTTGGAGTCGGTCGTATATGGACAACGGGTAAGACTTGCGAGTACCTTTTGTACTCAGGCTTCTGCTTTGTGGTTTTGCAGGTGAGGATCCCGCGGGGTGTGAGTTTTGCCCCTACTGCCTATCGGTGACCGGGCGGGGCACCGAGTAGAGGCCATCTGCGAGTGTGCACCCGGAAGTGTTAAGGCATGACACTTTCGGGGTGTTTTACTTTTGTTGTACAGAGTAGTGGGCGGTACTTTTGTGAACAGCTGCTACCTTTATTTCTGTAATGGAACTCGTCTGCTTTCTGTTGGTCGTCTTTGTTGGTTGTCTTTGTTGGGCCTCTTTGTGCCGTGTGGTGTGTTTGTTTGCTTCCGCGTTTTTGTGTCTCTGGTAGTGAGCTTGGGGCTCGATGCCCCTTTGTGCGAATTGAATGTTGATATGGCATTGGGAACCGGTATGTGGGGATCCTGGACGAGTTTCAGATCGCATACCGGGGGAATACCGGGGTTGTTGTCGAGTCGTTTGGATGTTTGGAGAGTTGTCTCGTTCGGGCTTGGGCGTTAGCATCGGGATCACCTCCGGTGGTCTGTTGCTAGGATCCAAATCCGACGGGAGCGACTGTTCATCCAACAACTCGAGGACGATCTGGGCAGCTCCTCTCAGGGCTGGTATCAAAGCAAGGCGCACAAAGACGGACCCCAACTTGACGACCAGTTAGGAATTGGTTAGGATTGTCATAATGCATTAGGTAGAAGGTAATACCTACCCCCGCCCTAGGTTATAGTGGTGAGTGTGAGGGTTACGTTGGAATCGTGTATTTCATCCCATCTCATGTTGTGCATGCGTCATGCCACTCTGCATCTTGAATTGGGTTTTGGGGTGTGTATACTTGTAGCACTCCCTAGTGGAGTTGATTTAGGAATGTTGCCGTCTAGATTGGGAGCCGGTTAGAGGTCTTCTGTATTTAGTGCATGTCCTTTCCAATGGAGGTCTAACTCTTGTCGTTGGCCTTTGGTAATCGACAGAATGAGGACCCGCGGAAGCTCTGGGGCTGAGGAGGACAATGGGCGATCGCAGTCGGGCAACGGTGACCCGGCTCCTCCTCCAAACGTGCTGGACATTCTGCTGCGGACGGAGCAGAACCAGAACACCACTAACCGGATTCTGGAGATGCTGGTCCAGAACCAGGCTGCTCCTGTTGGCCGCGGTGAAGGGCGAGGCCGACTTAACGGCTATCAAGACTTTCTGCATACCCAGCCACCGGTTTTCTCCCGGGCCACTGATCCGTTGGAGGCCGGCGAGCTGCGCCGCGATAGAGCGTAAGTTTTCTCTCATCCAGACGATTTACTTCGAAGACCCTCTTTGCGGCGCAGCAGCTACAGGGCCCTGCCGGTGCTTGGTGGGCCAACCACCGGGCGATGCAGCCCGCCGGGCGTCGGCTGACATGGGCGGAGTTCTGTGAGGCCTTCCGGGTGTATCATATCCTAGAAGGGCTCATGGACATCAAGAAGCAAGAGTTTCTTTCCCTCAGGCAGCGGGACAAGTCGGTGCTTGACTATTCCCGCGAGTTCAACTACCTGGCCCAATATGCGCCAGAAGAGGTGGACACCGACCGGAAGAAGCGGACCCGCTTCATGAATGGGATGACTGCCAAGATGCAGGACAAGATGTCGGTGTGCGACTTCCCCGACTTCAATGCCTTGGTGAGTCGGGCCATTATGGTGGAGCACAAAATGAGGAACCACCAGGAGGAGAAGAAGAGGAAGCAGGGCACACCGTTCTCGTGACGGCGGCGGCTGGCGGCGGGCTCGTTTTGTCCCTCCACCACCGAGGGCAACCATTCCTGCACCTCCCCGGCCTCCTGTTGCTGCTCCGCGACCTCCACCGCCACAGCCAGGAACACGAGTGGTGGCGACTCCTGGACCGGGCCCATGCTACAACTGCGGGCGTGCCGGGCACTTCATCCGCGATTGTCCATTTCCAAGGCGGGGTAACAATCCTACCGCCCCACGACTTCCAGCGGCAACAGCTCCACCTCCACTCCCTGCGCCAGTCCGTGGCCGAGTCAACTACGTCAGTGCCGAGGAGATTCCAGAGGGCCACACCGTGCTGACGGGTATGTTATGCATTAATGGGCATTCTGCTAGGGTATTGTTTGACTTGGGGGCGTCTCACTCGTTCATCTGTAAGGAGTTCGTCATGCACAATCAGATGAGAGTGAGCGACAGCGCCACTCCGTTTCTTATTGAGGCACCTGGGTCCAAGATTGTAGTAAAGCAAGTGGTTAAGAAGGCGTTGGTGCAAGTTCAGGGGTTTCTCTTCGTTGTCAATTTGTTGCTCCTTGACCTTCGGGGAATGGATGTCATCCTAGGCATGAATTGGTTGACGCGACAGCAAGCCATCCTTGATTGTTCTCACCGTACCATCTCACTGAAAGGACCAAAGGGCGGCTGGCTAACGTTGCTTCTTGACGAGGGCAGAGCCACCCTTTGTTCCCTAAATGGCGCCGAAGTCATGGAGATAGAGTCAGTTCCTGTGGTATCGGAGTACCCGGATGTGTTCGCAGCGGAATTACTGGGGATGCCACCTGATCGGGACATCGAATTCGTGGTGGAGTTGCAGCCTGGGACCGCTCCAGTCTCCAAGCGGCCATATCGGATGCCACCCAATGAATTGGATGAGCTGAAGACTCAATTGAAGGAGTTGATGGACAAGGGCTTCATTCGTCCGAGCTCCTCGCCTTGGGGCTGCTCGGCTCTATTCGTGACGAAGAAGGACGGTTCTCTGCGCCTCTGCGTGGATTACCGCCCCTTGAATGCTGTCACCATCAAGAACAAGTACCCTCTGCCTCGGATTGATATCCTGTTCGATCAGCTTGCTGGTGCACGGGTATTCTCCAAGATTGACCTGAGGCTCGGGTACCATCAGATCAAGATTCGGGCCGAAGACACCCCGAAGACGGTTTTTTCCACCCGATATGGGTTGTATGAGTACACCGTCATGTCGTTCGGTCTGATTTAACGCCGGCGTACTTCATGTACCTCATGAACTCCATCTTCATGGAAGAGCTGGATGCTTTTATCGTCATCTTCATCGACGACATCCTCATTTATTCAGCCAACGAGGAAGATCATGCCCAACACCTTCGCGTCGTTCTCGGGAGACTTCGGGAACATCGCTTGTATGCGAAATTCAGTAAGTGTGAATTCTGACTGAAGGAGGTGTCGTTCTTGGGGCACGTTCTTTCTGAGCAAGGCGTAGCCGTTGACCCAAGCAAAATGCAAGATGTACTTAGTTGGGAGCAGCCCAAGTCTGTCACAGAGATTCGTAGTTTCCTTGGGTTGGCTGGCTATTACCGCCGTTTCATTCGGGACTTCTCCAAAGTAGCTAAGCCCATGACGGAGTTGTTGAAGAAGGTCACTGAGTTCAAGTGGTCAGTGGGCTGTGAGCAGGCATTTTAGACTCTGAAGCAGTGCCTCACTACAGCTCCAGTCCTTACCCAGCCCGACATCCACAAGCCGTTTGACGTGTATTGCGATGCATCTGGCATCGGACTTGGCTGTGTGCTTATGCAGGACAGCCGAGTTGTCGCTTACGCGTCTCGGCAGCTGAAACGTCATGAAGAGCACTACCCCACCCACGATCTGGAGCTTGCAGCAGTGGTCCATGCTTTAAAGATTTGGCGCCACTACCTTCTAGGGAACAAGTGCAACATCTACACCGATCACAAAAGCCTCAAGTACATCTTCACGCAGGCAGGCCTGAATATGAGGCAAAGAAGGTGGCTTGAATTGATAAAGGACTACAATTTGGAAGTCCATTACCACCCTGGGAAGGCTAATGTGGTGGCTGACGCGTTGAGCCGCAAGGTGCAATGCCATTGCCTCACTCTCCCACCACGGAGTGCCACTCTTTGTGCTGAGTTCCAGAAGCTCAACCTGGAAATGATAGAAGAAGGGACCTTGGCTAAGGTGGAATTAAAGTCCACATTGCTTGATCAGATTCGGGAGGCCCAGAAGAATGATGTGGGTGTCTCCCAAATTCGCGATAAGGTGAATTCTGGTCTGGCCCCTGGTTTTCGCCTGGATGAGCAAGGAACCTTATGGTTCGGCCAGCGCATAGTTGTCCCGGATATCCAAGAGTTGAAGCGGGCGATCCTTGATGAATGTCGGGACCCCGAATTTGCAAATCCGGACCCTCTGTGTATTCAGCACTAGTCCAGGAACGCGCTAGTGCACACAGTCTTTAACATCGGTAAATATCACAATCATACCAATCGATATCATAAAAGTACTTTATTTAAGTAATCAAACTGGTTACTCGACCTTATGGTCAAGTTACAAATATATGCCTTGCAAGGCAAAACTTATTCAGAGAGAAATAATAGCAGCGGAAAATCAAAGAACTTCGTGGCGCCATCCAGTATACCACAGGCAACTGACTGGGCTCGCATCCCTAAGTAGACGGATCCTCTTGGAGTTCCTCCTCCATAGCTGGCGTAGTCTCCTCTTCAACTGGTGTTGTGTTGAGGCAAGGGTGAGTACTTGGTACTCAGCAAGTCATGCACAGAATGCAAGCTAATATACTATATGCATGGCTCGGTACAAAGGAATAGCTCAAGGTATATTTGCGAAACAAAGATTTGACAAGTAATGTAAGTAGATTCGAAAAGAGTAGAAATAAGTAAAGCATAAATAACTTTTCAAGCAGTTTAGTAAACATTTTCCCCATCCTAAACCACATTTCCATCTTCCTCATTATTAAACCAACCCAACTTTCCAAATCCAAGTTATTTTTGAGAAAATCTAACCCTTGACTGTAATCCCCGAGCATTGTCCAGTACCGTGGACTCGGCTATTCGAATAGGTTTTACACTCTGCAGAGGTTATACACTTTACCCACAAGATACAATCCACTCACCACGTCAGCCGTGAATCGCCATACAAGAGTATGCGAATGAGCGATCATAACAAAGTCTTTCGGAAGCCTCTAACTACACAAGTGGTCCTCCCCGGTTATTGCGCACTAGCCCTTCCCTTCGCTAAGGCGAAGTCTAGGCCAATCAACCGTTAGATGGGTACCTGGCCTCAGCCCCGGTACGCTCCCCCTTCAAGCTACACAAACGGTGTAGTTGACACCCCGAGGTACCACAAGTAAGTCATTAGCAACTTAATCAGCTAGGTCCGTCCCATTCCGGACATGTGGTTGTACGTTTGACTCAGTTCAAAGGCTTGCAAGGTGAAGTCCTTAGGGTGACCAGGGCAAGACTACCCGAAAAACCAAATCAACATCCCCTAATGCCACAACTGGCCCACCTGATTACTCTTGCCACATGCCCCGGTCGAAAACTGTTTATCAAACCCCAGTTGGTTACCATGCACCACGTGCCATCAACATCACATGATACTTTTCCAAAACAGGTTCGATATATCATTAAGTCAATATTAACATTCGATTATCCAAAATCATGTCATGAGCACGTAGCAGGTCTAAGCAATATACTACAACGGTCTAAAAACCCATGTTGGCAATTTAGTAATGTCCAACTAGTAATCCACAACTAGGGTGACAAAGGGTCATGGTACATACTTAAGTAATCAAGGTGTCATACTGCAAATTGGTATATATCTAATCCCCAAATTTAAACAAAGTATTTTTCTAATTGAACTAGCATGCAATAGTTTAAATCAAAATAGATTTCGAAATAGGATCAACATGGTCAAAGCACAACTTGCCTTCAAAAAGTACTTGCTCTTGGTCTTGAGTTGGATCCTGAGTCAATACTTCTCCTTGAATCCTTAGGCACTTCAACGTCTACTCGTAAAGCGTGCAAATAGCAAATACACGAATAAACAATAGGCAAAACATCCCAAAACTCCAAATAAAATCCATAAACAGAGAGAACATAATTTAGTGGATATTTAGAAACTGGAATCGTCAAATTTGGAGTTAAAACTCAAAAGTTATGATTATTTAAAGTTTAAATAATCAATTAAATAATTTTACAGAGAAAAACTTTAGTCCAAAAATTAAATAAAATTCATATTTAGGTAGATCTCAATTTTATACAAATTTAGAAATTTGAATCACTCAAATCGGAGTTGAAACGCAAAAGTTATAAGCGTTTGAAGTTTGAATCTAAATTTGAATCAATATTTCGAATTAATAAATCATTTTCTTTTGGAAATTAATTATTGCGTCGGCATGGACACGTGGCAGCCTCGATTGGTTGGCTGACGTCAGCGGTCCATGGACTCGGTCCCACGCCGGCTCGGGTCTACAGTGGACTCGGTCCACGACTCTGCGTGTCGGCCGACATGTGGGCCCACTCGGGTAGCGTCATCGGCCCGACGTCGGCGGGGCTCGGCCACGGTCTTCGGCAGTGGGACCTTTGTGACGTCATGGGTGACGTCAGCGCTTGGCGGGGTCAGCCACTGACATGCGGGCCCTCTGACACGCGGGCCCCGCGTGTCAGCGTCCTACCTGCCAGCGTAGCGTGGGCGGCGACCGTGTCGGTCCAACTTCCCGACACGTGGCGCAATCTCGGCCGTTGGTTTGAAAATCAACGGCGCGGATTAGATCCAGGGTTAACACGTTGAAACTACTCGTTGATCGTGGGCCGTTCGATCTAGATCGGACGGTCCAGATCTAATCCTATAATCACACTGCTACGGCACGTGGTGATTGTGAACCATTGGATCTTGATCCAACGGTCCAGATCTAATCGGGTTTGGAACACGTGAACTCACCTCAACCGTCCGATCTGGATCTGACGGTCCTCCGAGCTCGCGGACGGCGATGGCTTCACGGCGGCGCTGGCTTGACCGGAGACGGGGACGACGACCAAGGGCGCGGCGCTACGGGGCTTCTCCGGCGAGATGAAACCTCCCTTCGGGTGCGTCTCGTCGCGGGGACTCCGGATCTGGGCTCCTTCGGCGGAAGACGACGGACGGCGGCGAAACGGCAAGAAACCGCAATGAGGGAAGAGACAACTCCGGCGAGCGATTGCGGCTCAACGGCGGCGGCTCAGCGAGATGGCTCGGGAGCAGTGCGCAAGGATGAGGGCAACCTCGGGGGACGTCTCACGCTTTAAATAGCCTCGGCGTTCGTGCCCTAGACGGAAACCTAGTTCGTTACGGCGGCGGGCGCGGCGGCGGAGTCCGGCTCGGACTCGGCGAAGACGACGAAATCGCGCCGTCCACGTGGCACGATCGACGGCCACGATCGCACGGGCGCGGTCGGATCCGGGCCGGTTACGGCTCGAACCGGTACGGGCGGATCTCAGCCGTTGGATCTTGATCCAACGGTTGGGATTGATTAGGGTTAGGAGTGGGTTCGGTCGAGTCACGTGGCTCGGGTCGGACTCGAACTCGAGTCTGACTCGGGCTCGGTCGGATGAACAGTACTTGACCCGAGTTGGATTTTCCAGCGATTTAATATTTAAAATAATTCCCAGTAATTCATTTAATTCATTAAAAAATAGCAAAAGACTCAGAAAAATTCCAGAAAAATTCTGGAAAACATTTTGGATCATGTTGGACTCGAATAAAATATTTCCAACAAAATTTTATTTGCAAAATTAAATTCTTTAATTATTTCAAAATGGAATAAATTCAAATAAATTCCAAATAAATCCAAATAAATTCCAGAAAATTCCAAAAATTCACCAAAGTGCCAAATCACACATGAATTTAAGAAAAGCAAAATTTTGGGGTGTTACAAACCTCCCCCCCTTAATAGAATCTCGTCCCCGAGATTCAGGGCTCACTACAGAATAGGTTTGGAAACTCTTTCTTCAAATCCTCTTCGCGCTCCCAAGTCGCTTCGCTTTCCTCATGGTTGCTCCATCGAACTCTCTGAAACGGGTTGACTTGTTTCTAGTTTCTCGATCCATTGTGTCCAGAATCCTCACAGGATGTTCCTTATAAGTCAAATCCTCTTGCAACTCAATTGACTCTAGCGGTGTCTGTTCCTCAGGAACTCGGAGACACTTCTTCAACTGGGACACATGGAATACATCATGTACTCCTGCTAACGACTGTGGCAACTCCAGCTGGTAAGCAACTTCGCCTTTGCGACTCAAAATCTTAAATGGTCCAACATAACGGGGTGCGAGTTTCCCTTTAGCATGGAACCTCTTAACTCCCCTGAGAGGCGTAACTCTGAGATAAACAAAGTCTTCTGGTTCAAAACTCAAGTCTCGGCGACGATTGTCAGCATAACTCTTCTGTCGAGATTGGGCGATCTTCAATCTTTCCCTAATCACGGCGATCTGCTCTTCAGCCTCCTGAAGAATATCAGGCCCAAAGACACGGCAAGGCCACGGTCTCATTCCAATTCAATGGCATCCGACATGGTCGTCCATACAGTGCCTCAAAAGGTGACATCTGTAGACTAGCCTGATAACTATTGTTGTAACTGAACTCGGCATACGGCAAACTCTTATCCCAAGAGGTAGCATAAGCTAATGCACAAGCTCTCAACATATCCTCCAGAATCTGGTTGACTCTTTCGGTCTGTCCATCCGTCTGTGGATGATAAGCCGTACTGAAGTTCAAACGGGTCCCCATGGCTTCATGCAACTTATTCCAGAACCTTGAGGTAAATTGGGTACCTCTGTCCGATACAATCCTCTTTGGCACTCCGTGCAAACAGACAATCCTGATCATGTACAACTCTGCTAACTTATCTCCCGAGTAGGTGGTCTTCACAGGGATAAAATGGGCTACTTTAGTCAAGCGATCCACTATAACCCATATGGAGTCATAACCCCCTTGAGTCTTCGGCAGACCGGTAATGAAATCCATTCCGATTTCCTCCCACTTCCACTCAGGTATTTTCAGCGGCTGTAGCAATCCTGCTGGTCTCTGGTGCATTGCCTTGACTCTCTGGCATACGTCGCACAATGCAACATGGTCAGCAACTTCACGTTTCATACTCGGCCACCAGAATCTCTCCTTCAGATCCTGATACATCTTGGCGCTTCCAGGGTGAATTGAGTACTTGGAGTCATGGGCTTCTTCCAGAATCAGTTGCTTTAACTCCTTTTTGTTAGGCACACAAATGCGAGCCTTCATCCATAACGTGCCTTGCTCATCCAACTTGAAGTCTTCTGCCTTGCCTTCTTCCTTGATGGACTTAATCCTACGGATCTTGTCATCATCCTTTTGTCCTTCTCGAATCTGATCCTCCAGGGTAGGCTTTACTTCTAATGCGGCCAAGAATCCGCTAGGTACAACCTCAATCTTCATTTTCTGAAAGTCCTCACATAACTCATCCTGACTTGTGGCTAGCAACATACTCGCGGTATGGCTCTTCCGACTCAGAGCATCGGCAACTACGTTGGCCTTCCCGGGATGGTAATGGATTCCAACATTGTAGTCCTTGATTAACTCTAGCCACCTCCTTTGCCTCATATTCAGATCCGACTGGGTGAATATGTACTTAAGGCTCTTATGATCCGTATACACTTCACATCTGTTTCCAATCAGATAGTGGCGCCATATCTTCAAAGCATGCACTACGGCAGCTAACTCTAGGTCATGTGTCGGATAATTTTCCTCATGCGGCCTCAACTGCCTTGATGCATAAGCGACGACCTTTCCATTCTGCAGACAAGACACATCCAAGTCCTTGGCGCGATGCGTCACAAGAAATATCAAAGCTTTGAGCAACGTCAGGTAGAACTAACACCGGTCTTTGATGTCAATCGCTTCTTCAGCTCCTGAAATCCTTTCTCACATTCTGGCGTCCATGCAAACTTCTTTTCCTTCTTCAGCAATTGCGTAAGAGGTTTCGCAATTGTCGAAAAGCCTTCGATGAAACGGCGGTAGTATCCTGCCATTCCAAGGAAACTCCGAATCTGGGTCACGATCTTTGGTCATTCCCAATGTAACACAGCTTCTACTTTGCTTGGATCTACGGCGACTCCTTCTGCGGTCATTACATGTCCAAGGAACTCCACTTTGTCCTTCCAAAAGTCACACTTGCTGAACTTGGCGAAAAGTTGCTGTTCCCTCAGCTTTTCCAAAACTCGCCTCAAGTGTTCGGCATGTTCATCCTCTGTCTTGGAGTAGACTAGGATATCGTCTATGAACACGACGACAAACTTGTCCAAATATTCCATGAACACCTTATTCATCATATTCATGAAATAAGCTGGCGCATTCGTCAGTCCAAAGGACATAACCGTAAACTCGTAATGTCCATATCTTGACGAGAATGCAGTCTTCGGAATATCCTCTGATCGGATCTTCAACTGATGGTATCCCGATCTCAGATCAATCTTGGAGAAAACTCCGGCTCCTCTCAACTGATCGAACAAATCATCAATCCTGGGTAGCGGATACTTATTCTTCACGGTGACTTCGTTGAGTGCACGGTAGTCGATGCACATCCTGAAACTCCCGTCCTTCTTCTTGACAAACAAAACTGGTGCTCCCCACGGCGACGAACTTGGCCTGATAAATCCTTTCTCCATTAACTCTTCTAGCTGTTTCTTCATCTCTACCAACTCCTCGGTGGACATCCGATAGGGTCTCTTTGCTATCGGTGCTGTACCAGGTACAAGCTCTATAACAAACTCTATGTCCCTGTCTGGCGGCATACCAGGTAGATCTTCGGGAAAAACATCGGGGTACTCATTCACTACTGGGACGTCATCTATGCTGATTGCCTTGGTACTGTTAACCATCAACTGTCCGTCTCTAACTGCGGTGGCTTGAAATTCCACTTTCTTCCCACACGGGCTCTCGACTGAGATAGTCCTTCGTCCACAATCCAATACGGCCTTGTGCTTGGACAACCAATCCATTCCCAATATGACGTCTAAGGTCTGGGTCTCCAAAATTATAAGGTTTGCTAGGAATTCTATTCCATCTATTAGTATTCTTACCCCCGGAACATCCTACTTTCGTTCGGAGTTCGGAACCAGGGGTTTGAACTAAAAGCATGCACTTAAGTCTTGTAATCCTCAAATCATTTCTAGTAGCAAAGCCTTGCGAAACAAACGAATGCGAAGCTCCAGAGTCAAACAAAACTGTTGCAGGTACTGAGTTAACAAGTAACTTACCCAGTACGACGTCCGTTGCATTCTGCAGTGCATCTGAGGTGACATGGTTGACTCGGCCTCTCACCACGGTCTGGGGTGTGGCTCCTGGTGCTGGCGTCCTAGCTGGGGTGGTTCCTAGGTTGAAGCGAACTGGGGTCACTCCTGCTGTCTTCTTCGGACAACTGTTGGCAAAGTGTCCTGGCTCGTTGCAGTTGTAGCAGCGTCTCACTGTTCCTTTCTGACTGCCTGGAGTAGTTTTTCTAGCGTGGGCTGGTGTCAAGTAGTTCTGATTGGCAGGTCTTGGTGCTGGGGATGGTGTCCTTGTTGCATTCTGTGGTTGGAATCTGAAGAATTGATTTGGTGCAACTCTCAGGCGCTGCTGCGTTCCTTGGCGTGATCCTTGCTGTTGCATCCTGCGCTTCCTGTTCTCATCCAGTTCCTTGCGCTTGTCCTCAAGAATAAGCGCCTTATTCACCAACTCTTGGAAATCTGGAAAGGTGTGGGTGATCAACCCTACTTGCAATCCTGAGTTAAGTCCCTTCATAAAACGAGACTGTCTAGCCTTATCCGTCGCTACATCCTCAGGTGCGTAGCGTGCTAGCTGTGTGAACTTATTCAGGTAGTCGGCCACTGGCTGATTACCTTGCTTCAGTGCTCTGAACTCCTCCTTCTTAAGGTCCATGATTCCTTCAGACACGTGATACTGTCGGAATGCAGCTGTGAACTCTTCCCAAGTGATATCTTGAGGGTTCTCTTGCGTGGCACAGAAGTTCTCCCACCATTCGGCGGCTGTTCCTTCCAACTGATGAGAAGCGTAGAGTACCTTCTCATTTCCTATGCATTGAGCTATGTGTAGCTTCCTCTCGATTGATCTTAACCAATCATCGGCCTCTAATGGATTGGCATTCCCAGAGAAAGTGGGTGGGTGAGTCCTCATGAACTCGGACAGTCTTGTGTTCTGGCGTGGTCCCTGGTTAGCTGGGTTGGCTGTGGCCTGAGCAGTGACGTGCTGCATTTGTTGCATCATAGCATGCATCAACTGAGTCTGAGCAGCAAGAAATGCTCCAAAATTCTGCATATCAACTGGCGGTGCTGGTGCTCCATTATTGGGGTTTTCTGCTGGGCGAGAGCCACTCCCATTGCTTCCAAAGTTTCCACGGGTGTTCACCATCTGTCGATTTGCTCTAGGTTTAGAGATGAGAGGGAAACAAGAATAGACAAGTAACATGGAACTTATGCGGGGCGAAAGGGGTAACTTTTAAGGTCTAACTTTATTATTGATAACTTGGTATGGTTGCTTACAATGCCTAGAGGCCTCGCAACACATACTGCACACTCAGCAAAACAAAGCAAATCCAAATCGAACTAACATCTGGAGTCCAACGCCTAAAGGGTGACTCTTTATGACGCGACTCGGCGAAGGAGTCTCGCTATAGATCCTATGCTCACTCATCGAGAAAACCCCCACGGCACAATGCAGGTCTTTGTGGCATAGGCGCCAAACTTGATCGCCATGTCCAGCGACTATGTCCTCTCGTGGTAGTCGAAGAAGCGGTGTCCTCATCGAGGTCCGACTCCTCAGGATCTGGCTCGTGTAGCTCAAATCTTGGCTCGGTCCGGTCCGTACAAGGTCATCTCCAACTCGTCAATCCTTCGTAGTAGGTGTGCCACATACTCTTGAGCTTCCCGCCATCGGTTCTTTTCTGTCGTGATTTCCTTGCGGGCCTTCTGTAGCTCCTTGCTTGTATTATCTAGTACATCCTCCTGGGCGACGACAAATCGTGCGGTGTGTAACCGTGGCATTCTCATCTGAATCGTCTTTGGGTCAAGAAGGTTATCGCTGCGCGGATGATAACGGAACACCGTGCTCTCCAACTCCTGGCGTAGATATCGGTAATGTGCCGCATTGCTCGTCGTGAAACTTCTTGGATACCCATCTGCATTGTAGATCTCTGGCGGTCAAAGGTGTATCGGGCGATTGCCTGGGCCCTTTTTCCTAGCAGGTACCTCAATCCTCACGTCACAAGCCTTGATCAATCCTGCTTGCCTGATCACTTCCACTTGGTATTGGGGCTTCTCAAAATCTCCGAGAGTTTGTAGCATGTGCCAAAGTTCTGCGGCGTGACCAACTCCTAGATCAACGTAGTTGAACTCTTCCTCCATCTGTCACAAGAGTGCCTTACGTAAGAACTCGGAATTTTTTTTTTAAATTGTGACAAGGTAAGGGAAAATTTCAGCAAGAGACAAGAAAAGAGAGAAGGGGATAAGTCGAGATGTCATTTCTTATCTTGACAATTTTTTTTTTAGCTTTTAGAAAATAGGTTTTATCCTCACTACGACCAATCTAGCTAGGGTTGAGCCTACAGTCAAGTATGGCTCTGATACCACCTCTGTCGGGACCCCGAATTTGCAAATCCGGACCCTCTGTGTATTCAGCACTAGTCCAGGAACGCGCTAGTGCACACAGTCTTTAACATCGGTAAATATCACAATCATACCAATCGATATCATAAAAGTACTTTATTTAAGTAATCAAACTGGTTACTCGACCTTATGGTCAAGTTACAAATATATGCCTTGCAAGGCAAAACTTATTCAGAGAGAAATAATAGCAGCGGAAAATCAAAGAACTTCGTGGCGCCATCCAGTATACCACAGGCAACTGACTGGGCTCGCATCCCTAAGTAGACGGATCCTCTTGGAGTTCCTCCTCCATAGCTGGCGTAGTCTCCTCTTCAGCGGTGTTGAGTTGAGGCAAGGGTGAGTACTTGGTACTCGACAAGTCATGCACGTAATGCAAGCTAATATACTATATGCATGGCTCGGTACAAAGGAATAGCTCAAGGTATATTTGCAAAGAAACAAAGATTTGACAAGTAATGTAAGTAGATTCGAAAGAGTAGAAATAAGTAAAGCATAAATAACTTTTCAAGCAGTTTAGTAAACATTTTCCCCATCCTAAACCACATTTCCATCTTCCTCATTATTAAACCAACCCAACTTTCCAAATCCAAGTTATTTTTGAGAAAATCTAACCCTTGACTGTAATCCCCGAGCATTGTCCAGTACCGTGGACTCGGCTATTCGAATAGGTTTTACACTCTGCAGAGGTTATACACTTTACCCACAAGATACAATCCACTCACCACGTCAGCCGTGAATCGCCATACAAGAGTATGCGAATGAGCGATCATAACAAAGTCTTTCGGAAGCCTCTAACTACACAAGTGGTCCTCCCCGGTTATTGCGCACTAGCCCTTCCCTTCGCTAAGGCGAAGTCTAGGCCAATCAACCGTTAGATGGGTACCTGGCCTCAGCCCCGGTACGCTCCCCCTTCAAGCTACACAAACGGTGTAGTTGACACCCCGAGGTACCACAAGTAAGTCATTAGCAACTTAATCAGCTAGGTCCGTCCCATTAGGACATGTGGTTGTACGTTTGACTCAGTTCAAAGGCTTGCAAGGTGAAGTCCTTAGGGTGACCAGGGCAAGACTACCCGAAAAACCAAATCAACATCCCCTAATGCCACAACTGGCCCACCTGATTACTCTTGCCACATGCCCTGGCCGAAATCGTTTATCAAACCCCAGTTGGTTACCATGCACCACGTGCCATCAACATCACATGATACTTTTCCAAAACAGGTTCGATATATCATTAAGTCAATATTAACATTTGATTATCCAAAATCATGTCATGAGCACGTAGCAGGTCTAAGCAATATACTACAACGGTCTAAAAACCCATGTTGGCAATTTAGTAATGTCCAACTAGTAATCCACAACTAGGGTGACAAAGGGTCATGGTACATACTTAAGTAATCAAGGTGTCATACTGCAAATTGGTATATATCTAATCCCCAAATTTAAACAAAGTATTTTTCTAATTGAACTAGCATGCAATAGTTTAAATCAAAATAGATTTCGAAATAGGATCAACATGGTCAAAGCACAACTTGCCTTCAAAAAGTACTTGCTCTTGGTCTTGAGTTGGATCCTGAGTCAATACTTCTCCTTCGAATCCTTCCGGCACTTCAACGTCTACTCGTAAAGCGTGCAAATAGCAAATACACGAATAAACAATAGGCAAAAACATCCCAAAACTCCAAATAAAATCCATAAACAGAGAGAACATAATTTTGTGGATTTTTAGAAACTGGAATCGTCAAATTTGGAGTTAAAACGCAAAAGTTATGATTATTTAAAGTTTAAATAATCAATTAAATAATTTTACAGAGAAAAACTTTAGTCCAAAAATTAAATAAAATTCATATTTAGGTAGATCTCAATTTTATACAAATTTAGAAATTTGAATCACTCAAATCGGAGTTGAAACGCAAAAGTTATAAGCGTTTGAAGTTTGAATCTAAATTTGAATCAATATTTCGAATTAATAAATCATTTTCTTTTTCGGAAATTAATTATTGCGTCAGCATGGACACGTGGCAGCCTCTGATTGGTTGGCTGACGTCAGCCGGTCCATGGACTCGGTCCACGCTCGGCTCGGGTCCACGTGGACTCGGTCCACGACTCTGCGTGTCGGCCCGACATGTGGGCCCACTCGGGTAGCGTCATCGCCGACGTCGGCGGGCTCGGCCGCAGTGGCGGCGGTGGGACCTTTGTGACGTCATGGGTGACGTCGGCGCTTGGCGGTCAGCCAGCGACATGCGGGCCCTCGACACGCGGGCCCGTGTGTCGGCGTCTACACGCCAGCGGCGTGGGCCGGCCGACGCGTCGGTCCAACTTCCCGACACGTGGCGCAATCTCGGCCGTTGGTTTGAAAATCAACGGCGCGGATTAGATCCAGGGTTAACACGTTGAAACTACTCGTTGATCGTGGGCGCTCGATCTAGATCGGACGGTCGAGATCTAATCCTATAATCACACCGCTACAAGACGCGTGGTGATTGTGAACCGCTGGATCTTGATCCAACGGTCCAGATCTAATCGGGTTTGGAACACGTGAACTCACCTCAACCGTCCGTCTGGATCCGACGGTCCTCCGAGCTTCGCGACGGCGATGGCTTCACGGCGGCCGGGCTTGACCGAGAGACGGGACGACGACCAAGGGCGCGGCGCTACGGGCTTCTCGGCGAGATGAAACCTCCTTCGGGTGCGTCTCGTCGCGGGACTCGGATCTGGGCTCCTTCGGCGGAAGACGACGGACGGGCGGAAAACGGCGCAAACCGCGGCGGAGGGAAGAGACAACTCCGGCGAGCGATTGCGGCTCAACGCGGCGGCTCAAAGTAGATGGCTCGGGAACGGTGCGCAAGGATGAGGGCAACCTCGGGGGCGTCTCACGCTTTAAATAGCCTCGGCGTTCGTGCCTAGACGGAAACCTAGTTCGTTACTGGCGGCGGCGGCGGAGTCCGGCTCGGACTCGGCGAAGACGACGAAATCGCGCCGTCCACGTGGCACGATCGACGGCCACGATCGCACGGGCGCGGTCGGATCCGGGCCGGTTACGGCTCGAACCGTTACGGGCGGATCTCAGCCGTTGGATCTTGATCCAACGGTTGGGATTGATTAGGGTTAGGAGTGGGTTCGGTCGAGTCATGTGGCTCGGGTCGGACTCGAACTCGAGTCTGACTCGGGCTCGGTCGGATGAACAGTACTTGACCCGAGTTGGATTTTCCAGCGATTTAATATTTAAAATAATTCCCAGTAATTCATTTAATTCATTAAAAAATAGCAAAAGACTCAGAAAAATTCCAGAAAAATTCTGGAAAACATTTTGGATCATGTTGGACTCGAATAAAATATTTCCAACAAAATTTTATTTGCAAAATTAAATTCTTTAATTATTTCAAAATGGAATAAATTCAAATAAATTCCAAATAAATCCAAATAAATTCCAGAAAATTCCAAAAATTCACCAAAGTGCCAAATCACACATGAATTTAAGAAAAGCAAAATTTTGGGGTGTTACAATGAAGCCCATAACTCGTTGCTCACAATCCATCCGGGCAGCAACAGAATGTACCAAGACCTGAAACGGCAATTCTGGTGGACTCGCATGAAGCGCGAGATTGCTCGTTACGTGGCTGAGTGCGATGTCTGCAAGCGGGTGAAGGCTGAACACTTCAAGCCAGCTGGTACTCTTCAGCCGCTACCTATTCTGAGCTGGAAATGGGAAGACATTAGCATGGACTTCATTACTGGCCTGCCTCTGACTTCTTCGAGTCACGACTCGATATGGGTGATTGTCGACCGGTTAACAAAGTCTGCACATTTTCTAGCCGTTCGCACCACCTACTCAGCTAAGAGGTATGCGGAGTTGTATGTCACCAGGATTGTATGCCTTCATGGAGTGCCCAAGTGGATAGTTTCGGATCGAGGCTCTCAGTTTGTCTCGCGATTCTGGAGAAGTCTGCATGAAGCACTGGGCACGAAGCTACTCCACAGCTCAACGTATCACCCCCAGACTGATGGACAGACCGAGAGGGTAAATCAAATCCTCGAGGATATGCTGAGGGCGTGTGTGCTGTCTTATGGGAAGAAATGGGAAGACTGTCTCCCCTACGCTGAATTTGCATATAATAATAGCTACCAGACCAGCATTCAAATGTCTCCCTTCGAGGCACTTTATGGTCGTAGCTGTCGGGCACCTCTAAATTGGTCCGAGAGTGGGGAGCGTTCATTCCTTGGACCTGAACTGGTCATGGAGGCAGAAGAAAAAGTGAGCACCATTCGGGAGAACCTGAGGGTAGCGTAGTCGCGACAGAAGAGCTATGCCGATCGCCGTAGGAGACCCCTCTCCTTCGATATTGGCGACTTCGTCTATCTGAAGGTATCTCCTCTTCGAGGCACTCGTCGGTTTGGAATCAAAGGGAAACTGGCGCCTCGTTACATAGGGCCAATCCGAGTTCTTGAGAAGCGTGGTCAGGTTGCATATCAGCTAGAGCTTCCTCCCACACTTGAGATGGTCCACAACGTCTTCCATGTCTCCCAATTGAAGAAGTGTCTCCGTACTCCTTTCGAGTCACTTGAAGTGGATGACCTCGGAGTTGCGCCTGAACCGGATCTATCCTATAAAGAGCATCCTATTCGGGTTTTCGATGAAACTGAACGCAAGACCCGTCGACGGACTCTCAAGTTCTACAAAGTTCAATGGAGCAATCACACTGAGGACGAAGCTACTTGGGAGCCCGAAGATCGCATGAAGACCGAATATCCGGAATTCTCCGATGTCATGTAAGTGATAGTAAATCATCCTTCATGCCTCGAAGTATTTCGAGTAGTGCGCGACTAACCTACTCGTCTGCGTTCTATTCGATATATGCGTTGTTCTGAAACTCGGGGTGAGATTCCATTAAGGGGGGAGGATTTGTCACGGCCCTAAGTTCAAAAATTTCTGGGACATCCGGAGTATCCGGATCAACATCCGGAATGTCCGGACATAACCCGGAATGTCCGGATATATTGTCCGGAGTATCCGAATTAACCTGACTGAGCGCCTCAACCCGGAGTGTCCGGACCAAATGTCCGGAGTGTCCGGGTTAGTGCTACCGAAGACCCCAACCCGGAGTGTCCGGGTTGAGCGTCCGGAGAGTCCGGATTGTGCGGGGGTTGAAATAAAAGTCCCGTTTCTTGGCTTCCCCCACTTCATTCTTTCTTCCCCATTTGTCCTCCACTCCCTAGTGCGTCTCCTCCACCCCTAGCTCCACTCCGGTGAGCACCCCACCGGCCGGTGACCCTCCGTGGCTCCTCCATCCCGAGGAAACTCCTCTAGCCGGTGTCCTCCTTCGTCTACCCGGCATTGTTCTCCTCCATCATCCTTGGAGGTAGGTCTTTCTCTTGGGGGTTGATTCGTGGGTTTCTTGGGTTCGAAGGCCATCCATGGTGGGTTTAGGTTTGGATTTGGGAGTTTGGAGTTGGATCTTGAGCTCTAGGGTTTTGGGTGTAGTGGTTCTAGGGTTGGTTTGGGTCTTGGATTGATGAATGTGCGTACTAGTGAGGTAGATCGGGTAGTGGTAATGCCGATCCAAGGGTCGATTAGAGTTGGCGTGTGGTTTTTGTGGTGGGGTGTCGTTTTCTCGAGGTCTAGCTAGCTTGAAGTTCCCTCGGCTTTGCCGCGTGTAGGAATGTCGTAGATCGGGTCCCCGCGGTGCCGTGGAACTTGGCGGCACCTCGATCCGTCAAGTCATTGGGTAAAACTCGCCAGGTCCGGAGTGTCCGAACTAAAAGCCCGGAGTGTCCGCCCTAGGCCAGAGTATCCAGACACACGGTCCGGAATGTCCGGGTTAGCCGGACTGTCCGGATGAAATACCCGGACTGTCCGGGTTCCCCTAGTCTGTTCGGTTGAGGGTTTTGCAAATTGTGGTATTTTTGTTGTTTCTTTCGCATGGCATGCATTTCATTGTGCATTGTATTCGTGTAGAGAACGATCTCATGGGCTTGACGCCGCGGCGACTGAGGGTACTACCGGAGAGCCGGCTATCGCCGATCCGCAAGCAGAAGATCAAGGCAAGCACCTAAGCATTTTGAACCATAATTGTAATCTATTTTTGTTAATTAACTTCTTATTGGTTGATTAAGTATTGCATTAGGAATTGAAATGTGGGACAGGCTAGATCCTATTTGCTGCATGTACCCTTCCTATTGTTGCTTGTTGAACTCCTCCTTTGGAGCTAGATTATGGGTACTAATTGTGTCGTGCTTAGTATGCTTAGGAGTCGGGTTTGGGCCAAGAGGTGGAGGGTACCACCGCTTGAGTTTGATGTACTTTACAAGTATTGGGTTGCAATGGGTTGTTTATGAGAAATGAAGTGATGGAAATTTAGACCGGGCGAGAGAGTTGGATCACTTGGGTAAGGAGACCCGAGTGTGGTAGTCTCGTCCGTGTCGAATAAGGACCGATCGGGTGTAATGTGGCTAAAGCACCTTTTGGTTGATCGCATGCCTGATTATGGTACGTTAAGCCACTCTTTCATCGCATGCCGTTTGATGGGCCATGCCCTCATGTGGTTGGACGTGGTTGAGGGCGAGGCCTAGGCTGGCTCTCGGGCGCCAAGCTGGGCTTGGGGCTGCTTGAGGGGGTGCTAGGTTTCCGGACCGCATGAAGATGCCCCAACGAATTGGTATGGATGGGAGGGGGTTTACATGAGGCTCCTTTGTGACACATGTCGTGTGATCAATGCTTCCCTGCAGGGTTAATTAAGCGATTCGAATTGCCGTGTTCTCGGATATGAGCAAGCTTGGTCAGATGTTACTCAACGTAGTAATAACTTGAACAGAAGTTCGCCTTTGGGCTTGAGCTCGTAAAAATGTGCTTAACTGTTGCAATTGTTAAAGGTTAACTTCGCATTAGAAGTAGGTGCAGAACAACCGCATTAAAAATTGTGATTTGAGTAGTTCAAGTAACTAAACAACAAATGTTAAGCATTTTGCAACTGTTCTACCTTCGGCTTATTCCTTGCTACATGCAAAATCCTTTGGAGTCGGTCGTATATGGACCACGGGTAAGACTTGCGAGTACCTTTTGTACTCAGGCTTCTGCTTTGTGGTTTTGCAGGTGAGGATCTGTAACACCCCAAAATTTTACTTTTCTTAAATTATTGTGTGATTTGGCACTTTGGTGAATTTTTGGAATTTTCTGGAACTTATTTGGATTTATTTGGAATTTATTTGAATTTATTCCATTTTGAAATAATTAAAGAATTAAACTTTGCAAATAAAATTTTGTTGGAAATATTTTATTTGAGTCCAAAATGTTCCAAAATATTTTCTAGAATTTTTCTGAGTCTTTTGCTATTTTTAATGAATTAAATGAATTTCTGGAAATTATTTTAATTATTAAATCGCTGGAAAATCAATCGGGTCGAGTACTGTTCATCCGACCGAGTCGGAACCCGAGTCGGACTCAAGTCCGACCTGAGCCAGTTGACTCGATCGAACTAACCCTGACCCAGATGGATCCGAACCGTTGGATCAAGATCCAACAGTCAGGATGAATCCGCGCTAGGCACGGCCGCGCCCGAGCCAATCTCGGCCGTCGATCGCGCCACGTGGACGGCCCGCGTGCGTCCACGTCGTCTCGCCGTATCCGGGATGGACTCCGCCGCCCGTACCGGCTCCGCCGCGGAAACCGAGCGAATCTCGACGTGGATCGTTGCCCGAGGTTCGCCTGACCCGTGCGCATCGTTTTCTCCAACTCCCGGAGCCCTATCCGCCGCCGTCACCTTACAATTGCTCGCCGGAGTCCTCTCTCTCCCCGCCGCGGTTGTTGCCTCGTCCCGCCGCCGTCCGCCGTCTTCCGCCGAGTTGGAGCCCAGTTCCGAGACCCTCAGGCCAAGGCGCACCCGAAGGGAGGACTCATCTCGCCGGAGAGGCCCCGCAGCGCCATCGGCTTGGTCACCGTCCTTGCATCCGGTGAGCCCGCGCCGCCGCGTTGCCATCGCCGCCCCCGAGCTCGCACAACCGTTGGATCAAGATCCGACCGTCACGGTGAGCCCACGTTTTCCCCCAAACCCTAGAATCCAGATTAGATCTGGACCGTTGGATCAAGATCCAACGGCCCACGATCGGCCACGTCGCCCGTACTGTGGATAACGTTACGGGTTAGGATCGTTTCCAACCGTTGGATCAAGATCCAACGGCTCAGATTGACTGCGTTCACCCCAAACGCGTGAAGCATAGATCCAATCTGGGCCGTTGATTTTCAAATCAACGGCCGAGATTGTGCCAAGTGTACCCAAGCCACGCCACGCGCGCGTGAGCGCGTGTCTCTGACACGCGGGGCCCGCGTGTCAGCGGGACAACCGAACCGCACCATGACGTCACCGCTGACGTCACGGTGGGGCCCGCATGTCAGTGAGTTGGACCGCACGGGTTAATTGTGTCCGTGACACTGACATGTGGGGCCCACATGTCAGCGACATGTGGAGTCGTGGACCGAGTCCACGGTAGACCCGAGCCGAGCGTGGACCGAGTCCATGGACCGGCTGACGTCAGCAGACCAACCAGAGGCTGCCACGTGTCCTCGCTGATGCAATAATTAATTTCCGAAAAGGAAAATGATTTATTAATTCGAAATAATGATTTCAGATTTTGTTTCAAACTTCAAACGCTTATAACTTTTGCGTTTCAACTCCGATTTGAGTGATTCAAATTTCTAAATTTGTATAAAATTGAGATCTACCTAAATATGAATTTTATTTAATTTTTGGACTAAATTTTTTCTCTGTAAAATTATTTAATTGATTATTTAAACTTCAAAATGCTGTAACTTTTGCATTTTAACTCCAAATTTGACGATTCCAGTTTCTAAAAATTCATAAAATTATGTTCTCTCTGTTTATGGATTTTATTTGGATGTTTGGGCACTTTTTGCCTATTGTTTATTCGTGTATTGCTATTTGCACACTTTACGAGTAGACGTTGAAGTGCCGGAGGGATTCGAAGGAGAAGTATTGATTCAGGATCCAACTCAAGACCAAGAACAAGTACTTTTTGAAGGCAAGTTGTGCTTTGACCATGTTGATCCTATTTTGAAATCTATTTTGATTTAACTTATTGCATGCTAGTTCAATTAGAAAATACTTTATTTAAATATGGGGAATTAGATAAATGCCAAATTGCTGTATGACACCTTGATTACTTAAGTATGTGCCATGACCCCTTGTCACCCTAGTTGTGGTTTACTAGTTGGACATTATTAAATTGCCAACATGGGTTTTAGACCGTTGTAGTATCTTTGCTTAGACACACTCGTGCTCATGACATGATTTTGGACAATCAAATGTTAATATTGACTTAATGATATATTGAACCTGTTTTGGAAAGGTATCATGTGATGTTGATGGCACGTGGTGCATGGTAATCAACTGGGGTTTGATAAATAGTTTTTCGACCGGGGCATGTGGCAATAATGATCGTGGGCGGTTGTGGCGGGATGTTGATTTGGTTCTTCGGGTAGTCTTGCCCTAGTCACCCTAAGGACTTAACCTTGCAAGCCTTTGAACTGGGTCTAACGTGCAACCACATGTCTGTAATGGGACGGACCTAGTTGACTAAGTTGCTAATAACGTACCTGTGGGACCTCAGGAGGTCAACTACATCCTTTGTGTAAGTTGTATGGGGGAGCGTACCGGGGCTGAGGCCAGGTACCCATCTAACGGTTGATTGGCCTAAACTTCGCCTTAGCTAAGGGAAGGGTTAGTGTGCAATAACCGGGGAGGACCACTTGTATTGTTAGAAGTTTCCAAAAGAGTTTGTTACGAGAACTCGCCTTTGTGGTGTTTGACTGTATCTTGTGGGTAAAGTGCATAACCTCTGCAGAGTGTAGAATCTATTCGAATAGCCGTGTCCGCGGTATTGGACATCGCTCGGGAATTACAGTCAAGGGTTAGATTTTCTCAAAAATAACTTGGATCTGAAAGGTTGGGTTGGATTAATAATGATGTTGATGGAAATATGGATTAGGATGGGAAAGATGTTTATTAAACTCCTTGAAAAGTCATCTATGCTATACTTGTCACTACTGCTTTCGAATCTACTCATGCTATTTGTCAAATGCTGTTTTACTGCAAATACACCCTGAGCTATTCCTTTGTATTAAGCCATGCATGTAGTATATTAGCTGCATTCTGTGCATGACTTGCTGAGTACCAAGTACTCACCCTTGCCACAATACAACACCAATTGAAGAGGAGACTACACCAGCTTTGGAGGAGGAGCCCCACGAGGAACTGTCTACTTAGGGAGCGAGCCCAGTCAGTTGCCTGTGGTATACTGGATGGCGCCACGATGTTACCTTACTTTTCCGCTGCTACTATTTCTCTCTTAATAAGTTCGCCCTGCGAGGCATATAATTGTAGCTTGACCATAAGGTCGAGCAACCAGTTTTGACTATCTAATTAAAGTACTTTATTAGTATCGAGTGGTATGATTGTGATATTTACCGATGTTAAGACTGTGTGCACTAGCGCATTCCTGGACTAGTGCTAAATACACAGAGGGTCCGGATTTGCAGATTCGGGTCCCGACAGAGGTGGTATCAGAGCCATACTGACCGTAGGCTCAACCCTAGCTAGAATGGTCGTAGTGAGGATAAAACCTATTTTCTAAAAAGATAAAATTTGTCAAGACATGAAAGGACATCTCGACTTATCCCCTTCTCTCTTTTCTTGTCTCTTGCTGAATTTTTCCTTACCTTGTCACGATTTAAAAATTTCGAGTTCTTACGTGAGCACTCTTGTGGCAGATGGAGGGAGAGTTCAACTACGTCGATCTGGAGGTTGGTCACGCCGCGGAACTTTGGCATATGCTACAGACTCTCAGAGATTTTGAGAGGCCGCAATACCAAGTGGAAGTGATCAGACAAGCAGGATTGATCAAGGCTTGTGACGTGAAGATTGTGGTGCCTGCTAGGAAGAAGGGCCCAGGCAATCGCCCGATACACTGCACTGCCAGGAGGTCTACAATGCAGATGGGTATCCAAGAAGTATCACGACGAACAATGTGGCACATTACCCGTATCTACGCTAGAGAGTTGGAGAGCACGGTGTTCTGTTATCATCCACGCAGCAATAACCTTCTTGACCCGAAGGCGATTCAGGATGAGAATGCCATGGTTACACAGTTGGCACGACTTGTTGTCGCCCAGGAGGATGTACTCGATGATACAAGCAAGGAGCTACAGAAGGCCCGCAAGGAAATCACGATAGAGAAAAACAGATGGCGGGAAGCTCAAGAGTATGTCTCACACCTTCTGCAAAGGATTGGAGAGTTGGAGACGGCATTGTACGCACCAGAGCCGGAGCCAATGCTCGAGCTGCACGAGCCAGATCCGGAGGAGTCAGATCTCGATGAGGACACTGCTTCGTCGACTACCACAGATGACACAGTTGCTGGACATGGCAATCGTTTCGCGCCTATGCCGCAGCATCTGTACCCAGGCCGTGGAGGTTTTCTCGATGAGTGAGCGTAGGTTTTATAGAGAGACTCCTTCGCCGAGTCGCGTCATAGAATAAAGAGTCACCCTTTAGGCGTTAGACTCCAGTGTTAGTTCGATTTGGATCTTCATTGTTTGCTGAGTGTGCAGTATGTGTTGCAGGCCTTTAGGCATTGTAAGCAACCATACCAAGTTATTGATATCATTAGTTAATAAAGTTGGACCTTAAAGCTACACATTTCGCCCCGCATAAGTTCCATATTACTTGTCTATTCTTGTTTCCCTCTCATCTCTAAAACCTAGAGCAAATCGACAGATGGTGAACACCCGCGGAAACTTTGGAGGCAATGGAAGTGGTTCTCGCCCAACAGAAAACCCCAATGATGGAGCACCAGCACCGCCACTGGATATGCAGAATTTCAGAGCTTTTCTTGCTGCTCAGACTCAGTTGATGCATGCTATGATGCAACAGATGCAAAACGTCACTGCTCAGGCCACAGCTAATCAAGTCAATCAGGGACAACGCCAGAATACAAGACTGTCAGAGTTTATGAGGACTCACCCACCCACTTTCTCTGGGAATGCCAATCCATTGGAGGCCGATGATTGGTTAAGGTCAATTGAGAGGAAGTTACATATCGCTCAATGCATAGGAAATGAGAAGGTACTCTACGCTTCTCATCAGTTGGAAGGAACAACCGCCGAATGGTGGGAGAACTTCTGTGCCACGCAAGAGAACCCTCAGGACATCACTTGGGACAGCTGCATTCCGTCAGTATCACGTGCCTGAAGGAATCATGGATCTCAAGAAGGAGGAGTTCAGAGCACTGAAGCAAGGTAATCAGCCTGTGGCCGAATACCTGAACAAGTTCACACAGCTTGCTCGCTAAGAACCTGAGGATGTAGCGACTGATAAAGCCAGACAGTCTCGTTTCATGAAGGGACTTAACTCAGGACTACAGGTGGGTCTGATCACCCACACCTTTCCAGATTTCCAGGAGCTTGTGAATAAGGCGCTCATTCTTGAGGACAAGCGCAAGGAACTGGATGAGAACAGGAAGCGCAGGATGCAACAGCAGGGATCACGCCAGGGAACGCAATGCGGCGTCGAGAGTTGCACCAAACCAATTTTTCAGATTCCAGCCACAAAATGCAACAAGGACACCGTCACCAGCACCAAGACCCGTCAATCGAACTACTGCACCCCACTTCGCTAGAAACGCCGCTCGGGTAGTCAAGAAGGAACAGTGAGACGCTGCTACAATCGCAACGAGCCAGGACACTTTGCCAACAGTTGTCCTAAGAAGACAGCGAGAGTAACTTGATTCGCTTCAACACGGGATCCACACCGCCTAGGACGCCAAAGACCAGGAACCACAACCTGCATCAGGTGAGAGGCCGAGTCAACCATGTCACCGCGGATGCACTTTGCAGAATGCTACTGACGTCGTCTTGGGTAAGTTGCTAGTCAACTTCGATGCACACTGTGATTTTGTTTGACTGAGCTTCGCATTCGTTTGTTTCGCAAGGCTTTGCTGCTAGAAACGATTTGGGGATTGCAAGACTTAAGTGCATGCTTTTAGTTCAAACCCTGGTTAGAACTCCGAACGAAAGTAGGATGTTCCGGGGTGAGAATACTAATAGATGGGATAGAGTTCCTAGCGAACCTTATTATTTTGGAAACCCAGACCTTAGACGTTATTTTGGGAATGGATTGGCTATCCAAGCACAAGGCCGTATTGGATTGTGGACGAAGGACTATCTCAGTTGAGAGCCCGTGTGGAAAGAAAGTGGAATTTCAAGCCACTGCAGTTAGAGATGGACAGATGGTGGTTAACAGTACCAAGACAATCAGCATAAAGGATGTCTCAGTAGTGAATGAGTTCCCAGATGTTTTTCCTGAAGATCTACCTGGTATGCCGCCAGACAGGGACATAGAGTTTGTGATAGAGCTTGTACCTGCTACAGCACCGATAGCAAAGAGACCCTATCGGATGTCCACCGAGGAGTTGGTAGAGATGAAGAAACAGCTAGAAGAGTTAATGGAAAATGGATTTATCAGACCGAGCTCGTCGCCGTGGGGAGCACCAGTTTTGTTTGTCAAGAAGAAGGACGGGAGTTTCAGGATGTGCATTGACTACCGTGCACTTAATGAAGTCACCGTGAAGAATAAGTATCCGTTACCCAGGATTGATGATTTGTTTGATCAGCTGAGAGGAGCCGGAGTTTTCTCAAAGATTGATCTAAGATCGGGATACCATCAGTTGAAGATCCGATCAGAGGATATTCCGAAGACTGCATTCTCGTCAAGATAGCGCCAGCATATTTCATGAATATGATGAATAAGGTGTTCATGGAATATTTGGACAAGTTTGTCGTTGTGTTTATAGATGATATCCTAATCTACTCCAAGACAGAGGATGAACATGCCGGACACTTGAGGCGAGTATTGGAAAAGATGAGGAAAGAGCAACTCTTCGCCAAGTTCAGTAAGTGTGATTTTTGGAAGGACAAGGTGGAATTCCTCGGACATGTAATGACCGCAGAAGGAGTCGCCGTTGATACAAGTAAAGTAGAAGCTGTGTTACATTGGGAGCAGCCGAAGACCGTAACCCAGATCAGAAGTTTCCTTGGAATGGCAGGTTACTACCGCCGTTTCATTGAAGGCTTTTCGACAATTGCGAAACCTCTCACGCAATTGCTGAAAAAGGAAAAGAAGTTTGCATGGACGCCAGAGTGCGAGAAAGGATTTCAGGAGCTGAAGAAGCGATTGACATCAGCACCGGTGTTGGTTCTACCGGATGTTAATCAAAGCTTTGATATTTATTGTGACGCATCGCGTCAAGGACTTGGATGTGTGTTGATGCAGAACGGAAAGGTCGTCGCTTATGCATCAAGGCAGTTGAGGCCGCATGAGGAGAATTATCCGACGCATGACCTAGAGCTAGCTGCCATAGTGCATGCCTTGAAGATATGGCATCACTATCTAATTGGAAACAGATGTGAAGTGTACACGGACCATAAGAGTCTTAAGTACATCTTCACCCAATCAGACCTGAACATGAGGCAGAGGAGATGGTTGGAGTTGATCAAGGACTACAATGTTGGAATCCATTACCATCCCAGGAAGGCCAACGTAGTAGCCGATGCTCTGAGTCGGAAAAGCCATACCATGAGTATGTTGCTAGCCACAAGTCAGGACGAGTTATGTGAGGATCTCCAGAGAATGATGATTGAGGTGGTACCTAGCGGATTCTTGGCCGCATTAGAAGTAAAGCCTACCCTAGAGGATCAGATCCGAGAAGGACAGAAGGATGATGACAAGATCCGCAGGATTAAGTCCATCAAGGAAGAAGGCAAGGCAGAGGACTTCAAGTTGGATGAGCAAGACACGTTATGGATGAAGGATCGGATTTGTGTGCCCAACAAGAAGGAATTAAAGCAACTAATTTTGGAAGAAGCCCATGACTCCCTGTATTCAATTCATCCTGGAAGTGCCAAAATGTATCAGGATTTGAAGGAAAGATTCTGGTGGCCGAGCATGAAGCGTGAAGTTGCCGAGCATGTTGCATTGTGCGACGTATGCCAGAGAGTCAAGGCAATGCATCAGAGACCAGCAGGATTGCTACAGCCGCTGAAAATACCTGATTGGAAGTGGGTGGAAATCGGAATGGATTTCATTACCGGTTTGCCTAAGACTCAAGGAGGTTATGACTCCATATGGGTTATAGTGGATCGCTTGACCAAAGTAGCCCATTTTATCCCCGTGAAGACCACCTACTCGGGAGATAAATTAGCAGAGTTGTATATGATCAGGATCGTCTGTTTGCACGGAGTGCCAAAGAGGATTGTATCGGACAGAGGTACCCAATTTACCTCAAGGTTTTGGAGTAAGTTGCATGAAGCCATGGGAACCCGTTTAAACTTCAAGATCTGACCTATCATCCATAGACGGATGGACAGGCCAGAAAGAGTCAATCAGATTCGGAGGATATGTTAAGAGCATGTGCTTTGGCTTATGCTACCTCTTGGGATAAGAGTTTGCCGTATGCCGAGTTCGATTACAACAATAGTTACCAGGCTAGTTCTGAGATGTCACCTTTTGAGGCCTTTGTATGGTCGACCCTGTCGGACGCCATTGAACTGGAATGAGACAGGTGAACGCCGTGTCTTTGGGCCTGATATTCTTCAAGAGGCTGAAGAGCAGATCGCCATGATTAGGGAAAGGTTGAAGATTGCCCAATCACGACAGAAGAGTTATGCTGACAACCGTCGCCGAGACCTGAATTTCGAACCAGAAGATTTCGTGTATCTTAGAGTCACGCCGCTCAGGGGAGTTAAGAGGTTCCATGCCAAAGGGAAACTCGCACCCCGTTATGTTGGACCATTTAAGATTTTGAGCCGCAGAGACGAAGTTGCTTATCAGCTGGAGTTGCCACAGTCGTTAGCAGGAGTACATGATGTGTTCCACGTGTCCCAGTTGAAGAAGTGTCTCCGAGTACCTGAGGAACAGACACCGCTAGAGTCAATTGAGTTGCAAGAAGATTTGACTTACAAGGAGCATCCCGTGAAGATTTTGGACACTATGGATCGAGAAACTAGAAATAAGTCAACTCGCTTCTGTAGAATTCAGTGGAGCAACCACGCGGAGAGTGAAGCAACTTGGGAGCGCGAAGAGGATTTGAAGAAAGAGTTTCCAAGCCTATTCTGTAGTAAGCCCTGAATCTCGGGGACGAGATTCTATTAAGGGGGGAGGTTTGTAACACCCCAAAATTTTGCTTTTCTTAAATTATTGTGTGGTTTGGCACTTTGGTGAATTTTTGGAATTTTCTGGAGCTTATTTGGATTTATTTGGAATTTATTTGAATTTATTCCATTTTGAAATAATTAAAGAATTAAACTTTGCAAATAAAATTTTGTTGGAAATATTTTATTTGAGTCCAAAATGTTCCAAAATATTTTCCAGAATTTTTCTGGAATTTTTCTGAGTCTTTTGCTATTTTTAATGAATTAAATTAATTTCTGCAAATTATTTTAATTGTTAAATCGCTGGAAAATCAATCGGGTCGAGTACTGTTCATCCGACCGAGTCGGAACCCGAGTCGGACTCGAGTCCGACCCGAGCAAGTTGACTCGACCGAACCAACCCTAACCCAGATGGATCCGAACCGTTGGATCAAGATCCAACGGTCAGGATCAATCCGCGCTAGGCACGGCCGCGCCCGAGCCAATCTCGGCCGTCGATCGCGCCACGTGGACGGCCCGCGTGCGTCCACATCGTCTCGCCGTATCCGGGATGGACTCCGCCGCCCGTACCGGCTCCGCCGCGGAAACCGAGCGAATCTCGACGTTTGCGCTGGTATTTAAGGCGTGGATCGTTGCCCGAGGTTCGCCTGACCCGTGCGCATCGTTTTCCCCAACTCCCGGAGCCCTATCCACCGCCGTCACCTTGCAATTGCTCACCGGAGTCCTCTCTCTCCCCGCCGCGGTTGTTGCCTCGTCCCGCCGCCGTCCGCCGTCTTCCGCCGAGTTGGAGCCCAGTTCCGAGACCGTCAGGCCAAGGCGCACCCGAAGGGAGGACTCATCTCGCCGGAGAGGCCCTGCAGCGCCGTCGGCTTGGTCACCGTCCTCGCGTCCGGTGAGCCCGCGCCGCCGCGTTGCAATCGCTGCCCCCGAGCTCGCACAACCGTTGGATCAAGATCCGACCGTCACGGTGAGCCCACGTTTTCCCCCAAACCCTAGAATCCAGATTAGATCTGGACCGTTGGATCAAGATCCAACGGCCCACGATCGGCCACGTCGCCCGTACTATGGATAACGTTACGGGTTAGGATCATTTCCAACCGTTGGATCAAGATCCAGCGGCTCAGATTGACTGCGTTCACCCTAAACGCGTGAAGCATAGATCCAATCTAGGCCGTTGATTTTCAAATCAACGGCCGAGATTGTGCCACGTGTACCCAAGCCACGCCACGCGCGCGTGAGCGCGTGTCTCTGACACGCGGGCCCGCGTGTCAGCGGGACAACCGAACCGCACCATTACGTCACCGCTGACGTCACGGTGGGGCCCGCATGTCAGCGAGTTGGACCGCACTGGTTAATTGCGTGCGTGACACTGACATGTGGGGCCCACATGTCAGCGACATGTGGAGTCGTGGACCGAGTCCACGGTAGACCCGAGCCGAGCGTGGACCGAGTCCATGGACCGGCTGACGTCAGCAGACCAACCAGAGGCTGCCACGTGTCCTCGCTGATGCAATAATTAATTTCCGAAAAAGAAAATGATTTATTAATTCGAAATAATGATTTCAGATTTGGTTTCAAACTTCAAATGCTTATAACTTTTGCGTTTCAACTCCGATTTGAGTGATTCAAATTTCTAAATTTGTATAAAATTGAGATCTACCTAAATATGAATTTTATTTAATTTTTGGACTAAATTTTTTCTCTGTAAAATTATTTAATTGATTATTTAAACTTCAAAATGCTATAACTTTTGCATTTTAACTCCAAATTTGACGATTCCAGTTTCTAAAAATTCATAAAATTATGTTCTCTCTGTTTATGGATTTTATTTGGATGTTTGGGCACTTTTTGCCTATTGTTTATTCGTGTATTGCTATTTGCACGCTTTACGAGTAGACGTTGAAGTGCCAGAGGGATTCGAAGGAGAAGTATTGACTCAGGATTCAACTCAAGACCAAGAACAAGTACTTTTTGAAGGCAAGTTGTGCTTTGACCATGTTGATCCTATTTTGAAATCTATTTTGATTTAACTTATTGCATGCTAGTTCAATTAGAAAATACTTTATTTAAATATGGGGAATTAGATAAATGCCAAATTGCTGTATGACACCTTGATTACTTAAGTATGTGCCATGACCCCTTGTCACCCTAGTTGTGGTTTACTAGTTGGACATTATTAAATTGCCAACATGGGTTTTAGACCGTTGTAGTAACGCTTAGACACACTACGTGCTCATGACATGATTTTGGACAATCAAATGTTAATATTGACTTAATGATATATTGAACCTGTTTTGGAAAGGTATCATGTGATGTTGATGGCACGTGGTGCATGGTAATCAACTGGGGTTTGATAAATAGTTTTTCGACCGAGGCATGTGGCAAGAATGATTAGGTGGGCCAGTTGTGGCACTGGGGATGTTGATTTGGTTCTTCGGGTAGTCTTGCCCTGGTCACCCTAAGGACTTAACCTTGCAAGCCTTTGAACTGGGTCTAACGTGCAACCACATGTCTGTAATGGGACGGACCTAGTTGACTAAGTTGCTAATAACATACCTGTGGGACCTCAGGAGGTCAACTACATCCTTTGTGTAAGTTGTATGGGGGAGCGTACTGGGGCTGAGGCCAGGTACCCATCTAACGGTTGATTGGCCTAAACTTCGCCTTAGCTAAGGGAAGGGTTAGTGTGCAATAACCGGGGAGGACCACTTGTATTGTTAGAAGTTTCCGAAAGACTTTGTTACGGGAACTCGCCTTTGTGGTGTTTGACTGTATCTTGTGGGTAAAGTGCATAACCTCTGCAGAGTGTAGAATCTATTCGAATAGCCGTGTCCGCGGTATTGGACATCGCTCGGGAATTACAGTCAAGGGTTAGATTTTCTCAAAAATAACTTGGATCTGAAAGGTTGGGTTGGATTAATAATGATGTTGATGGAAATATGGATTAGGATGGGAAAGATGTTTATTAAACTCCTTGAAAAGTTATCTATGCTATACTTGTTTCCACTGCTTTCGAATCTACTCATGCTATTTGTCAAATGCTGTTTTACTGCAAATATACCTTGAGCTATTCCTTTGTATTAAGCCATGCATGTAGTATATTAGCTGCATTCTGTGCATGACTTGCTGAGTACCAAGTACTCACCCTTGCCACAATACAACACCAGTTGAAGAGGAGACTACACCAGCTTTGGAGGAGGAGCTCCACGAGGAACCGTCTACTTAGGGAGCGAGCCCAGTCAGTTGCCTGTGGTATACTGGATGGCGCCACGATGTTACCTTATTTTTCCGCTGCTACTATTTCTCTCTTAATAAGTTCGCCCTGCGAGGCATATAATTGTAGCTTGACCATAAGGTCGAGCAACCAGTTTTGACTATCTAATTAAAGTACTTTATTAGTATCGAGTGGTATGATTGTGATATTTACCGATGTTAAGACTGTGTGCACTAGCGCGTTCCTGGACTAGTGCTGAATACACAGAGGGTCCGGATTTGCAGATTCGGGTCCCGACAGGATCCCGCGGGGTGTGAGTTTTGCCCCTACTGCCTATCAGTGACCGGGCGGGGCACCGAGTAGAGGCCATTTGCGAGTGTGCGCCCGGAAGTGTTAAGGCATGACACTTTCGGGGTGTTTTACTTTTGTTGTACAGAGTAGTGGGCGGTACTTTTGTGAACAGCTGCTACCTTTATTTCTGTAATGGAACTCAAATGCCTTTGCTGGTCGTCTTTGTTGGTTGTTTTTGTTGGGCCTCTTTGTGCCGTGTGGTGTGTTTGTTTGCTTCCGCGTTTTTGTGTCTCTGGTAGTGAGCTTGGGGCTCGATGCCCCTTTGTGCGAATTGAATGTTGATATGGCATTGGGAACCGGTATGTGGGGATCCTGGGCGAGTTTCGGATTGCATACCGGGGTTGTTGTCGAGTCGTTTGGATGTTTGGAGAGTTGTCTCGTTTGGGCTTGGGCGTTAGCATCGGGATCACCTCCGGTGGTCTGTTGCTAGGATCCAAATCCGACGGGAGCGACTGTTCATCCAACAACTTGAGGACGATCTGGGTGGCTCCTCTCAGAAACCCCGGCCGCTCTGTGGCTGCGGGACATCGCTCGCCTAGTGGATGCGGCCCAACAGCAGGTGGAGGCGGCAAATCAGCCGGGGTCTTTCGGCGTCGGGCGACAGGGGATGCGCGCAACCAACGCGCAAACCTCCAGTCGCACAGCCACAACTTTCCCCGGTCGTGAGGACCGGGGTAAAGGAAAGGGCGCACAGGTTGCGGCCCCCTCGGGTACACGGGGACGCACACGTGCACCCACTTCTTCCCGTGGTTCCCCTAAGCTGGCAGGGGGCCATGGGGATTTGAGGGCCCGCGTAGACGAAAGGAGGTCCCAGCGCGGCAGTGACTTGCGCGACTTCCTCGGGGGGCGGGGGGGTCGTGCACACGTGCAACACCGCGTGGACCACCCGATGTCTAGCGGTCGGGGGGAGACCTCGCTCCCTGGTTCAAGGGAAAGCGTAGACTCGCACTCCTCGACTCCATCTCGGGGCCGAGGGGCGGGCGGGCAGCGCTGCTCCCCCTACAACATTGGATGCCAGGCGTTTTCCCTCCGCCTACGCTAAGCTGCGTGGCCGGAGAGGTTCTGTCCCGCGTCCATCGAGAAGTACGACAGCACCACCAACCCGGAGGAGTTCCTGCAGATCTATACTATGGTGGTCCGCTCCGCGGGAGGGTCCGAGAAGATCATGGCCAACTACCTCCCGACATCGCTGACGGGTTCTGCCCGCTCCTCACTGTTGAACCTCCCTCGAGGCTCCGTGCACTCGTGGGAGGAATTATGCGACATCTTCGTCGCCAACTTTCAGGGCTCCTACACTCAGCCGGGTGTGGAGGACGACCTTCACGCCCTGGAACAGACAAAAGGGGAGTCCCTGAGGGAGTTCATTTAGCGGTTTAGTCACTGCCGAAATACGATCCCCCGGATTTCTGTGCAATCGGTGATTATCACCTTTTGGAGCGGGGTCAGAGATCAGAAGGTGCGGGAGAAGATGGATACCCGCACCATTTCGACTACCTCCAAGCTGTTCTCCCTAGCACGTAAGTGCGCCAGGGCAGTGGAGGCCCGAGAGCGCATAGCGGGGCCGTCCGGCCACAACGAGGTGGGAACCTCAAAGGCTTCCGTGAGGAGGACCGACCGTTCTACTTTACGGCCGAGAGGTCGATTCTAGCGTACGCACTTCAGGATGCTGCCAGAAAGGCTATCCTCCTGTTGGGGCATAGCTACCGCGATCGGCTGGAGGACTCCCCGTACCATCTGTTTCCCCGCTTCCAGGCCGGGAGGATGTACAACCAGTTCAGGAGTTTGGAGCAGGAGGCTGACCCGACAATGGTGCACATTGGGTCTCTCATCCAGGCTCAGGATGAGGCCTATGTGCGGATCACTGACGAGATGCAAGATCTGCGTCGGCCTCTTACTGCAGCTAGAGAGGAGAACCGCCAGCTGCTAGAGGAGAGGAGGGACGCCCGTTCTCTGCCACCACCAGCGCCTGTGCAGGAGGCACAGCCCGTGGCACCACCACCGGGGGACCCGCCTACCCACGACGTGCAGATCGACGCTCCGCCAGCCAAGCGTCATCAGGGCCTGAAGCTTCGTACCACCGCGCGCAAGTCCGTTCGACCCCAGTCGCCGTTGGGACTGTCTTTGGGATTCTTGGCCGCCCCTGGAGGTGCAGGACCGTCTTCGTCAGCTACACCTTCCCACAGCAGGAGCGAGGAGGAGGAGGAGGACCCGTTCCCGCGGGTCTTTGCGAGTGACGCGAGCGTCTAGTGTTCTAGCCTGGAGGACCTTTATTTTGTTTTGTTTCGATTAGAACATTGAATAAGTGATTGTTGGATTGTATCGTGCCCTTAGGCATTTGTGATACAGCCATCCCCAAAACTATTTTGTTTTAATTGAAGTTTAGTTGGTTTTCCTGTCTGTTGGGTGCTTTTGCGGATGTGCTCTTGTTGTTGTGGATGTGGTTTAGTCCCCTAACTCTTACCTGTGCTTTTCCCTCTTTTCTTGTGCTGGACCGCCCATGTTGCAGATGGACAACCCTGGTCGTGGTCGTGGCCGTGGGAGACCAGGAAGCTGCGGTAGAGGCCGTGGACGTGCCCGTGGACTAGTGCACTTTCAGGATGAAGAATTTGTGGAGCTGCAGGAGCAGCAAGGTGCTGCCAGCCCCTCTGAGAGGAGCCGCCCAGATCGTCCTCGAGTTGTTGGATGAACGGTTACTTCCATCGGATTTGGATCCTAGCAACAAATCACCGAAGGTGATTTCGGTGCTAATACCCAAGCCCAATCGAGACAACTCCAAGAGCATCCAAACAATTCGACAACCATCCCGGTATGCGATCCAACACTCGCCCAGGATCCCCACATACCGGTTCCCAATGCCATATCAATAAATTCGCACAAAGGGGCATCGAGCCCCCAAGCTCACTACCAGAGACGCAAAAACGCGGAAGCAAACGAACGCACCACACGGCATAAAGAGGCCCAACAGAGACAACCAACAAAGACGACCGACGAAAAGCAAACGGGTTCCATTACAGAATTAAAGGTACAACTGTTCACAAAAGCATCTCCTACTAAACTATACAACAAATGTAAAACACCCCGGTAGTGTCATGCCCTAACACTACCGGGCGCACACTTGCAGATGGCCTCTACTCGGTGCCCCGCCCGGTCACCGATAGGCAGTAGGGGCAAAACTCACACCCCGCTGGATCCTCACCTGCAAAACCACAAAGCAGAAGCCTGAGTACAAAAGGTACTCGCAAGTCTTACCCGGGGTCCATATATGACCGACTCCAAAGGTTCATGCATTTGGATGTAGCAAGGAATAAGCTGAAAGTAGAACAGTTGTGAAATGCTTAACATTTGTTGTTTAGTTACTTAAGCTACTCAATTCTCAATTTTTGTGCGGTTGTTAAAGCACCTGCCACTAGGTGAAGTTAACAATTAACAAACCACATTAATTAACCACATTTATTTCGAGCTCAAGCCCAACGGCGAACTTCAATTCAAGTTATTTACTACGTGGAACAGCAGTGACCAAGCTTGCTCATATCCGAGAGCGCGGCAATTCGAATCGCTTAATTAACCCTGCAGGGAAGCATTGATCACACGACATGTGCCACGAAGGAAACTCATGTCAACCCCCTCCCATCCATACTTACTCGCCGAAGTACCCTCATGGGACCGAAAACCTAGCACCCCCTCGAGTAGCCCAAGCCCGGCTTGGCCACCCGAGAGCCGGCCTAGGCCTCGCCCTCATCATCACGCCCAACCGCATGAGGTCATAGTCCTTCGAGTAAGCATGCGATAAAATAGGGCTTACCCTACCATAATCAGGCATGTGACCAACCAGTTGGTGCCAAGCCATGGTGCCACATCGGATCGGTCCTTAGCCGACTCAGGCGGGACTACCACATTTGGGTCTCCTTACCCAAATGCCCCAATTCTCCTGCCCGGTCTCCAATTACACCTTTTTCCACAACACAACCATTTCAAACAGTTCCAGAGACTAGAATGCGTAAACCACAAGCAGTGGAACCATCCACTACTTGGCCCGAACCCGACTCCTAAGCATACTAAGCACGACACAATTAATACCCATAATCTAGCTCCAAGGGAGGTGTCTTCAAGTAACAAGGAAAAGGGTACATGCAGCAAGTAGGATCTAGCCTATCCCACACTTCAATTCCTAATGCAACACCTAACATCCAATAAGCAGTTAATTCACGAAAATAGATTACACATAAGGTTCAAGATGCATAGGTGCTTGCCTTGCTCTTCTGCTTGTGGATCAACAGCGACTTGCCCCTCGGCACTTCCCTCAACCACGGCCACGTCAGTCGCCGCGGGATCGTTCTCTACACGGATATAATGCACAATGAGATGCATGCAATGCGCAAGTAACGACTACAACGCAAAACCCAACAAAACCCACTTCGGGACAGACCAGCCTAACCCGGACAGTCCGGGTTTTTAATCCGGACAGTCCGGCTAACCCGGACATTCCGGCCATATGCGTCCGGATACTCCGGCCTGGGCGGACACTCCGGACTAGGGTCCGGACACTCCGGCCCTGGCGCATCTTGCCCAACTAACACGAGAGATCGAGGTGCCACCAACTTTACGGCACCACGAGGCCCCGATCTACGACTTTCCTACACGTGGCTAAACCGGAGAAGCTCCGAGCTAGCTCAACCCACGACGAACGGACCTCATTCCTTACAACTCCAACCAAAACTCAACTCAACTCTAGGGATGATAGTATCTACCCCCGATCTACCACCCTAACACCCAACATTGCCCAAAACAACCCCCAAACCAACCACCCACCAAAACCCTAACATCCCCAAAGTTCAACCCAAACCTCAAACTTGCAACCCAACCTCAAATCCAACCCCAAAGGAACCCTAGAACTCAAGGGCACTAGATAGGGGGGGTCCAAGAAGGGAGCTTACCTTCAAGGAGGAGGAACGAGAAGGAGAGGAAGCCGGGTAGGGGAAGGAAGACGCCTGCTTGAAGGAGAGCTTAAGGTCACCGTGATGGGGAAGCCATCAAGGAGGAGCCACGGGAGGTCACCGGCCGGTGGGGAGCTCGCCGTGGAGGAGCCCAAGGTGGGGAGCACGGAAGGAGGGAGCAAGTAGGAAGAAATGAATGGAGAGGGGACCACAAAAAATCAGACTTTTATACAAAACCCCCACACGATCCGGACTCTCCGGACGTTCAACCCGGAGACTCCGGGTTGGGGTCTTCGGTACGGTGAACCCGGACACTCCAGACATTCAGTCCGGACACTCAGGATTGGGGTGTTCGGTCAGGGCAATCCGGATACTCCGGACAATATATCCGGACATTCCGGGTTGAGTCCGGACATTCCGGATGTTGATCCGGACACTCCGGATGTCCCAGCAAATCTGAAATTTTGGGGCCTTGACAAATCCTCCCCCCTAAGGGAATCTCGCCCCGAGATTCAGGACAACGCACACATGGGTTAGGACCCTAACGGACATGCGCTAAACCTTGGGAACTGTACGCCCGCACTTACATGGTATCGAAGAATTCAGGGTACTCGGTCTTTAGACGATTTTCGGGCTCCCAAGTAGCCTCATCCTCAGTATGATTACTCCACTGAATTTTATAGAACTTGAGAGTTCTCCGTCGAGTCTTGCGTTCCGCTTCTTCCAAAACCCGAATTGGATGCTCTGGATAGGATAGATCTGGTTCAGGCGCAACTCCAAGGTCATCCACTCCTAGTGACTCAAAAGGAGTACGGAGACACTTCTTTAATTGTGAGACATGGAAGACATTGTGAACCATCTCGAGTGAGGGAGGTAGCTCCAGCTGATATGCAACCTGACCCCGCTTCTCAAGGACTCGGAATGGCCCTATGTAACGTGGCGCCAGTTTCCCTTTGATTCCAAACCGACGAGTGCCTCGAAGAGGAGATACCTTCAGATAGACGAAGTCACCAATATCGAAGGAGAGGGGTCTTCTACGGCGATCGGCATAGCTCTTCTGTCGTGACTGTGCTACCCTCAGGTTTTCTCAAATGACCCTCACTTTTTCTTCTGCCTCCACGACCAATTCAGGCCCATGGAGTGATCGTTCCCCACTCTCAGACCAATTGAGAGGTGCTCTGCAGCTACGACCATAAAGTGCTTCAAAAGGGGACATTTGAATGCTGGTCTGATAGCTATTGTTGTACGCAAATTCAGCATAGGGGAGACATTCTTCCCATTTCTTCCCGTAAGACAGCACACACGCCCTTAGCATATCCTCGAGGATCTGATTAACTCTCTTGGTCTGCCCATCGCCTGGGGTGGTATCTGAGTCAGAGAGTAGTTTCGTGCCCAGTGCTCCATGCAGACTCTTCCAGAACTGGGAGACAAACTGTGAGCCCCGATCTGAAACTATCCGCTTTGGCACTCCATGAAGACACACAATTCGAGATATGTACAGCTCCGCATATTTCGTGGCTCGATAGGTGGTGTGAACGGCTAGGAAATGTGCAGACTTTGTTAACCGGTCGACAATCACCCATATCGAGTCATGACTCGAAGAAGTCAGAGGCAGCCCGGTAATGAAGTCCATGCTGATGTCTTCCCACTTCCAACTCGGAATGGGTAGCGGCTGAAGTGTACCAGCTGGCTTAAAATGTTCAGCCTTCACACGCTTACAGACATCGCACTCAGCCACGTAACGAGCAATCTCGCGCTTCATGTGAGTCCACCAGAATTGCCGCTTCAGGTCTTGGTACATTTTGTTGCTGCCCGGATGGATTGTGAGTAACGAGTTATGGGCTTCATCGAGGATTGCCCGCTTCAACTCTTGGGTATCTGGGACAACTGTGCGCTGGCCGAACCACAAGGTCCCTTGCTCATCCAGGCGAAAATCAGGGGCCTGACCAGAACTTAAGCTATTGCGAATGTTGATGACACCCGCATCCCTGCCTTGTGCTTCTCGAATCTGACCGAGCAATTTGGACTTCAACTACACGTTAGTCAGGAAACCTTCGTCCACCATTTCCAGGTTGAGCTTCTGGAACTCAGCACAAAGGGTGGCACTCCGTGGTGGAAGAGTGAGGCAATGGCATTGCACCTTGCGGCTCAATGCATCAGCCACCACATTAGCCTTCCTCGGGTCATAGTGCACCTCCAGATGGTAATCTTTGATAAGCTCAAGCCATCTCCGCTGCCTCATATTCAAGTCTGCCTGAATGAAGATGTACTTGAGGCTTTTGTGATCGGTGTAGATATGACACTTGTTCCCCAGGAGATAGTGGCGCCAAATCTTCAAAGCATGGACCACTGCTGCAAGCTCCAGATCATGGGTGGGGTAGTGCTCCTCATGACGTTTCAGTTGCCGAGATGCATAAGCGACAACTCGGCTGTCCTGCATAAGCACGCAGCCAAGCCCGATGCCAGATGCATCGCAATACACGTCAAACGGCTTGTGAATGTCGGGCTGGGTGAGGATCGAGTCGTAGTGAGGCGCCGTCAGAGTCTGAAATGCTCGCCACACCATCGACCATTTGAACTCAATGCCCTTCTTCAACAACTCTGTCATGGGCTTGGCTATCTTGGAAAAGTCCCGAATGAAACGGCGGTAATAGCCAGCCAGCCCAAGAAAACTGCGAATCTCGGTGACAGACTTGGGCTGTTCCCACTTGAGCACATCCTGCACTTTGCTCGGGTCGACGGCCACGCCTTGCTCGGAAAGAACGTGCCCCAAGAACGACACCTCTTTCAGCTAGAACTCGCACTTGCTGAACTTCGCATACAAGCGGTGTTCCCGGAGTCTTCCGAGAATGACATGAAGGTGCTTGGCATGATCTTCCTCATTGGCTGAATAGACGAGGATGTCATCGATGAAAATGACGACAAAGGAATCCAGCTCTTCCATGAAGATGGAGTTCATGAGGTACATGAAATGCGCCGGCGCGTTCGTCAAGCCGAACGACATAACGATGTACTCATACAACCCATACCGGGTGGAGAAAGCAGTTTTCGGGATATCGTCAGCTCGGATTTTAATCTGATGGTACCCGAGCCTTAGATCAATCTTGGAGAATACCCGTGCACTAGTAAGCTGATCGAACAGGAGATCAATCCAAGGCAGAGGGTACTTGTTCTTGACAGTGACGGCATTCAAGGGACGGTAATCCACGCAGAGGCGCAGAGAACCGTCCTTCTTGGTCACGAAGAGAGCCGAGCAACCCCAAGGTGAGGAGCTCGGGCGAATGAAGCCCTTGTCCATCAACTCCTTCAATTGTGTCTTCAGTTCAGCCAATTCGTTGGGCGGCATTCGATACGGCCGCTTGGAGACTGGAGCGGTCCCAGGCTGCAGCTCCACTACAAACTCAATGGCTCGATCAGGTGGCATCCCTGGTAGTTCCGCTGGGAACATATCGGGGTACTCTAACACCACAGGGACAGTATCTAGTGTCTCGACTCCGGCGCCATTCAAGGAGCAAAGTGTGGCCTTGCCCTCGTCGAAGAGTAAGGTCAACCGGCTCCCCTTCAGTCCCTTGAGTGAGATGGAGCGGCGAGAACAATCGATGATGGCCTGCCGCGGCGTGAGCCAGTTCATACCTAAGATGACATCCAATCCACGCAATTCAAGGAGTAGCAGGTTGGCAAGGAAAGGAATCCCCTGAACCAGCACTGACGCCTTCAGAACAGCTTGGTTGGTCACCATCTCTGAACTGACTGCCTTAATGAGAAAAGAGGTACTGCTGCTACTCACACTCATCTGGTGTTGCGAGGCAAAGTCTTTGCTAATGAAAGAGTGTGATGCCCCTGAGTCAAACAGAACCCTAGCAGCATAACCATTGACAAACAACATACCTGCCAGAACCGTGCCACCCTCAGGGATCGCCTCGGTGTCGACGTAGCGGACGTGACCCGGGTGCTGAACTGGAGGTGGAGGTAGTGCTGAGGTACCTGAAGGTCAAGGAGCAGCTGCAATACCGCCCCTCCTTGGGAAGGGACAATCTCTGATGAAGTGTCCAGCCCGCCCGCAGTTGTAGCATGGGCCCGGTCCAGAGCCTGTCATCACTCGCACTCCCGACTGTGGCTGGGGAGGATGAGGAGCAGCAACAGGAGGTCGAGCCACTCCAGCCGGCAGGGGAGGCGCAGGGACAGGGGCCTTCGGTGGTGGAAAGGCAACCCGGGCCCGCTGTGAACTGCCACCCACTGGATATTGCACTGCCCTCTTCCGCTTCTTCTCCTCTTGATGACTCTTCATCTTGTGTTCCACAGTGATCGCCCGACTCACCATAGCATTGAAGTCAGGGAAATTACACACAGAGAGTCGGTCTTGCATCTTCACCGTCAATCCACTCATGAAGCGGTTCTGCTTCTTCTCCTCGGTATCAACCTCCTCCGGCGCATACTGAGCCAGGTAGTTGAACTCTCGCGAATAGTCCACCACAGTCTTGCTCAGCTGTCGAAGTGCAAGGAACTGCTGCTTCTTGATGTCCATAAGGCCCTTGGGAATATGATAGGCCCAGAAAGCCTCCCGGAACTCTGCCCAAGTAACCTGATGCCCCACTGGCTGCATCACCAGGAAATTGGCCCACCATGCTCCAAATAGGCCTTGGCCGCGCTACGTAGGGAGCCTTACGAAGATCCTCGACCGATAAGAGCGAACTCGCTTCCATCGTGCGTAGCCAATCGTCTGCCTCCAAGGGATCACTGGCCCGGGAGAATACTGGCGGCTGAGTGTGGAGGAAGTCCAAATAACCATTTGGGCGGGCTCGCCCCTCACCGCGGCCACCCGGAGCAGCCTGATTCTGGACCAGCATCTCCAGAATCCGGTTGGTGGTCTCCTGGTTCCTTTCTGACCGCAGCATGTTATCCAGCACATTGGGAGGAGGAGGCGGATCACCACGGCCAGGCTGCGATCGCCCAGTGCCGTCATCATCACCTCCCAAACCACCACGGGTCCTCATTCTGTTACCAACGAAATCCAGATGACAAGAGTTAGACACCACGGGAAGGATAAGCCTTAGATTCGCTAAACCCGTGAACCACCCCCAAGTCAGACTGTAGCACTCCACGCTGGAGTTCAACGAGTCCAACACGCTAAAACAACACAATTCATGATGCGTGATGACATGCACATGCACGAGATGATACGACATGCACGATTCCAACGCAACTCACATTCACCCCTATAACCTAGGGCGGGGATAAACATTACTCCCTACCTAATGCATTATGACAGTCCTAACCAATTCCTAACTGGTCGTCGAGTTGGGGTCCGTCTTTGTGTGCCTTGCTCTGATACCAGCCCTGAGAGGAGCCGCCCAGATCGTCCTCGAGTTGTTGGATGAACGGTTACTCCCATCGGATTTGGATCCTAGCAACAAATCACCGGAGGTGATTTCGGTGCTAATACCCAAGCCCAATCGAGACAACTCCAAGAGCATCCAAACAATTCGACAACCATCCCGGTATTCCCCCGGTATGTGATCCAACACTCGCCCAGGATCCCCACATACCGGTTCCCAATGCCATATCAATCAATTCGCACAAAGGGGCATCGAGCCCCCAAGCTCACTACCAGAGACGCAAAAACGCGAAAGCAAACGAACGCACCACACGGCACAAAGAGGCCCAACAGAGACAACCAACAAAGACGACCGACGAAAAGCAAACGGGTTTCATTATAGAATTAAAGGTACAGCTGTTCACAAAAGCATCTCCTACTAAACTATACAACAAAAGTAAAACACCCCGGTAGTGTCATGCCCTAACACTACCGGGCGCACACTCGCAGATGGCCTCTACTCAGTGCCCCGCCCGGTCACCGATAGGCAGTAGGGGCAAAACTCACACCCCGCTGGATCCTCACCTGCAAAATCACAAAGCAGAAGCCTGAGTACAAAAGGTACTCGCAAGTCTTACCCGGGGTCCATATATGACCGACTCCAAATGTTCATGCATTTGGATGTAGCAAGGAATAAGCTGAAACTAGAACAGTTGCGAAATGCTTAACATTTGTTGTTTAGTTACTTAAGCTACTCAATTCTCAATTTTTGTGCGGTTGTTAAAGCACCTGCCACTAGGTGAAGTTAACAATTAACAAACCACATTAATTAACCACATTTATTTCAAGCTCAAGCCCAACGGCGAACTTCAATTCAAGTTATTTACTACGTGCAACAGCAGTGACCAAGCTTGCTCATATCCGAGAGCGCGGCAATTCGAATCGCTTAATTAACCCTGCAGGGAAGCATTGATCACACGACATGTGCCACGAAGGAAACTCATGTCAACCCCCTCCCATCGATACTTACTCGCCGAAGTACCCTCATGGGTCCGAAAACCTAGCACCCCCTCGAGTAGCCCAAGCCCGGCTTGGCCACCCGAGAGCTAGCCTAGGCCTCGCCCTCATCATCATGCCCAACCGCATGAGGTCGTAGTCCTTCGAGTAAGCATGCGATAAAACAGGGCTTACTGTGATGCCCTAGAACTTGAGAGTGATTGTAGGGTTTTTCTTCCTTGTTTTTGTTTCGGAAAGGAATGACGGTTTTGTCGGGGGATGAAACAATTGAAGAAAATGCTGCATTTTAATATTAATTTTGGTGTTTCGGGCTAGGGGAAAAAGGCCGAAGAAAACCTGGGCCTGGACTGGGAATCCCCCTTCCCACCTCCACCTTCCCACCCCCCTAGTAGTCCGGCCCACTTCCCCCACCAAGGGGTGCGCCCCCACCTTGTGGCCGGCCACCCTCCCCAAACCCTAGGGTGCCTCCCCTTCCTCCCCTAGCAGCCACACCACATCTCCTCTCCCTCCCCTGCATGGTGGCTCAAGATCCACCGCGAAACGCGGAGGAGAAAGCGAGAAGAGGATCCGTGGAGGCGTGGGGAACAAGCAGATTTCGTTTTCGGTGATCGCGTGTTCTTCGTGGGATATCAAGGGAGAACTTTAGGTAAAATTCCCAATCTTTTACCCCCTGTCATACCTAGGATTGGGAGTGTTTTAGATCTGGTGGTGATTGGATTGGATGGGATTTGAAGGGGGAGAAGGGTAGTTGTTCACGTGGTGCTGTTTCTGAGAGGGAAGATTGTGCAGCACGGCTTGTTTCATGTTTTACGTGACCTAGACGATTTTTCCTGCAAAAACCTATAACTAGAAAGTTGTAGATAACGTCGAGATCTAGCATCTGTAATTTTTTCAGAATTTTCGGGACGACGGTATGAGAGTTATCTCTGTTGGAAGTTGACGAACAGAATCTGGAAACAGATTTCGTCCCCTGTGTTGGACGTCTGTTTAGGCATAATTAACTATGGAATTGAAATTTATGGTCTTCATGAAAGTTGTAGATCTAGTCAATATCTAGCTCCTGTAATTTTTTTATATTTTTCTGATCTGTATAGGAAAAGATACGAAATTGTGAAGAGTGGTTGCTGCTGTTTAACCCGGACAGATTGGGGTTTTTGGCGTTTAAGAAGGGAACGGGGGTTAGGAAGCGCGTGTTCGAGTTACGTGATCATTTGTGTTGTCGCTATGTACTGAAATAATGCTTGTTCAGGTGGTGCCCCTTCTGGACGCAACTAGATTCGTCTTCAACGTCGGTAAAGGCAAGTGGAAGTAGCGGTCTTGCTAAACTATAACTCGCTATTTGTTTCGTCTTCAATATAAACCTTAATTGCAGCATACCTACATGGTTTAACTACTTGTTTATGAGATTGCAATATCCTATCCTGCATTGTGATGTGGTTGTTTGGCTTTTGAATCATGAGTAAGAATGAAGAAAGATGTTGTTTGCAAGATGAATTGTTGAGATATTCTATCTCAATGATGTTCGCATTTTATCCATGCTATTTGATGGTATGCAAGCATGTGAATTCAGAGTGGGAAGTTATGAATGTATTTATGCATGAAGCATTAACTGCATAATCATGCATTGGAAGTTTGTCGACGCCAGGCGTCTTGTGACCGATCAGCATACAACACCGTGTGTTCCTGAGAAAGGGCACGGTGAGGAGGATCATGGCATAAGCATGTGCACAATCATATGCATTCTACTGAGGTTGTGTGGACTCTGTAATGTGGTATTGGACATGAGGAATTTGGTATGCTAGTTTTACTGTGGCTGTGTTATTTGTTAGAAGTTGTTCCGCTTGCTGAGATTACCCAATCTCACCCCTTGTTATTTTGTTGTTTTCAGGTAGTTCTCGCGAGTCGTAAACTTGAAGGGTGGGCTTAGTAGCACAATCAACCCTCCGGGGTCATCACGAATTACATGGACTAGTGCATTTAATAATTCATTAGCTTGCTGAAATTTTATTAATCATAGACCTGTTGATGTCCTCTTTGGAGCTGTTTTACGTTTATGTTTGTTTTCTGGTTGATTTAGACTTGTTATCTCTAGTATTGATGCTTTTATGTTATTCCCGTTTGTAATGTTTATTATGAATCTTGTTGTCGCTTCCGTTTTGTCCTAATTTTAGGGGAGATGCTGTCGAAATTTTCTTGTACGACAGTTTAGATTTGTAGGGTGTTACAGTTGGTATCAGAGCGGGCTTCAGGTCCGTGGTGTATGAACTTAGTGAAATACCATAGGTTCAACTAAAATGTGATTTGGGATAACTTAGAAACATGGCTTAGGTTATACTTAAAAAAATTTGCCATAGGATAGCAACATTAAAATTTGTGTTAGTGGAATAACTAATTTAAAATTTGACACACATGGATGCACAGTAGGAAAGGGTATGGGTATCGTTGCCTCATGCTTAAAGGTTGAATTTAAGCTTTGTTGTTGAATGCTACGTTTGATAATGTATGTTACTATGATTTTGAGATGATTGATTGAGTTGTTCTTGTTATCGTGATAAGGGAGGTTGTGGTGCCGAAGGGTTTCGGTCACCTTTTGTTTGTAGTGAGGCTGTGGTTTGACGGTGTGGCCGGGTAGAGTCACCACCGAAGAACTATTAAACCCCTGTAGGGAAAGAGTACTTATCCGTGTCTATCGTAGATCGGGTAGTGACTGGAGTCAAATAGAAGAGGTTGGTGATGGATTCCTTCGGATGTTCTTTACCGTGTTGACGGTCGGTTTTGGTTGGTTTTCTGGGTATGTGGTTGGTTCGAAACCGAGAAAATGCTTTAGTTTTGAGCACTCGCTGATTGTCCTTTTGGCGGTTTGTGGTTTTGTCTCCTTTGAGTGAAGACACAGAAGAAGAGTTCTACGTTGCGCGTCTTTTGGTCACAATTTTGCTTTGGCTTTGATTTATTGTTATGGACTGTCGTTGGGAGGAAATTTACGTGGTTGTTGTTTCCCGATTTTTTTTTAAAAAGAAGGGGTTGGAGTTTCTCTGTTGCAGATCAATTTGGATGGAGCTAAGTTTGAATCTTTATCGGAAAAATTTGGTTGGACATTTGGTCTTCCCTTATGCATCCGTCTTCCTTTGTGGAAAGTGTAGGTTTTGGATTTCTTGAAGAGTTTTGGTTACTAGGATTGAACATTTGAGGGTCGAACTCTCTTGCATTTATGTTTGGATTTTGTTTTTCTTCCTTGCCTGAAAAGAAGAAATTTTTTATTGGTGTTTGTTCTTGATCTAGAACTGTGTTTGTTTTTTTTAATGTTTGGGATTGCCTCCTGTTTGTCAAGGGTAGGTGACCCATGACGGTGTTTAGAAATTTTATGTCTGTGTTACGTAGTATGTAACAATGTGGTTTATGGAATGATGTACTTCTAAGTTAATTTGTGAGTTGAATCAATTAAGATGTAATTGTTATCTTTAGCTTGAGATTAAATAAACTTCTAGTATTGTAGATTGCTCTATAGCGATAATGATTGAATGTGTTAATGTGCATGCTTAGGATTTATTGCATTATTTTAATGTGCCCTTGACCATGGACAATGTTTAAAGCTTTAAATCTTGATGCGTAGTTAGAACATTAAGATGATGTAAACTACTGTGAAAGGTAATAGAAAATTGGTGGGTTATTTAGAGACATTTTAATATAAGGTCGGTAGAACAATTTAATTGTAATGGTGGACTACCGATATTGTTAAAGAAACCATGCTGGTTGTTTAAAGATGTTCTAATTTAACGTGTTAGTAGAGAAATTTAATCGTGTTGGCTAGTGACTTTAACTTGGAAATTGATTAGAGTTGATATTTATGACGTTGCAAACTATTAGTAGATTCGGAAGTATGCAGTTGTGTTCCAATAATGCTAGTATCGATATCAATTGGGAAGACATAAGTTTTTGCCATTGCCGTAAGAGCTTTGTGATGATTTAACCTATTCAGTTCACTTTAAAAAAGGTCGAGTATGTCTTGGAGTGGCAATTTTGCTATAACCCGTGTATAGGGTAGCTAAAAAAAATTTAAATTTAATTTAACGTTGTTGTTTTAAGAGCTTTTGATGGCTTAAATTATTCAATCTATTTTACATAGTTGGAGTATGTTGTGTAGTGACAGTTTGCCATAGCCTATGGATAGGGTAACTAAAAGCAATGTTGTTGTTTTACAATTATGCCAATTATTGATATTGATGACTCAAAGAGTGGTGGTAGCTGTTTAGATTAATTGTTGAAAACCTTTGTTAAAATGGGGAAATTGTAACATGTTGTGATGGAGTGAACCATGGATGATTAGCATGACGCGTGATTTTGTCCTTAATAAATGTATGTTTTAAAGTTCTATTTACGATTTGTGCCTTGTTGAGATAATATTTACTTGTTGAGTCATCTTTTAGGTGAATAAATTTCCATTGTCGAGATGTTGACGCGTATGTGGTATGGAATTTATAGGTTCATCATCTGAAAGACTTGTTGAAGCAATCGCCTTTCAAATTTAGAATATGATGTTATAGGTTAGGCTGCTCCGTGGGGATCTTGATGAGGTAGTGTTGGTTGGATGTGTTTTTGATAAGCACTGTGAACTTTATTTATAATTGTGGAAAAGGAAATAAGAGTAAGAATTTGTTGTGTAGTTGTTGTTAAATCCTGATGGGCCTTCTCAATGAGTAAATAGGGAATATTGAAATCTAAATGGTAAGGGTAGCGGAATACTATAGATGGCGGGAGTTATGCTGAACTTATGATTAAAAAATTCATATGGATTGGTTTGTCTGTTTGATATTTGGGTTGAATACTTTCGGTCAAAGTATTCTTTGTGCTGTGTTTGAGTTTCCTAAATTTAGAATGATTCGACAAATGTGGGTTAATTCGAGGCTTAAAACAAGGACAAAAGAATGATTAACCTTGAAGTAATTTGTGGAGATTTTGGAATGTTATTCTATTAAATATAAATCGTTCATTCGTCTTTGATAAGAAAACTAGCTTAAGTTATGAATGCGAAATTTATGCTCAAGGATGTATGCTTTGACTGTGTCCGTAGTTTTCAAGGTCGAGTTATCGGTTGCATTGTTGATTAAAAGAAGTAGCTAATCCAATGTAAGTTTTGGAACTTCATGGTCTGGAAATATTTGTATTTCTATTTTGGGCTAGAGTTGTGTTGTGGTGTGAGGTGTTTGACAGTTTTCGTTTAAGAGACGATTCTTCTGGTTGTGACATGAACGATATTCGTAGTTGAAACAATTTTTTCTGTTGGGAAGTGAGTTTGGTTCCTTTTAAGGAAAAAGAGATGGTGGTTGTGTGGAAGCATTTAATTCCTTGATCGGTTTCTTTTTCTGAATTGCTTGGCCTTGGATAAAAGTGAGATGATTTGTTTTGGTAAAAGTGAAATGCATTTGCAGAAGACTTTCATGGTGTTTCTCTTTTGAATAGAGCTTCTCCCGAAGAAATTTTTTTGGTGTTTTTGGTTCTATGGAGTTCCTCTTCCAAGTTGAGTTCCGTGTATGTGAATTTCAGCCTTTTGGTTTAAAGGTGGTGATTGTCGTTCGTTGTGTTAGTGAGAATTAAGATTTCTTTTACGTTCAAGCTTGGGGTAAGAAAATGAATGTTTATGTTATGGTTGAGTATATTCAAGGATTGTACTCCTTGCCCTGGTCCTTGGGTGGAAGAATGTGAAGGCGAAACCTTCTTACAAGGGAAAACTAGTGTGGAGTCGCTGATCGTAAGTAGTTTAAAAGTGAAGAGTAAAGAAAGGTTGTGTATGACTCAATTCAAACCTTTTTGGAGAATTGTTTTCATTGATGTGTTCCTCGGTGGGGTTGCTTAATTTAGTAGTGGACAACTTGGAAGTTGCAGGTAATTACATTATTTTTTTGAAACTTTTTGTCGCTGGGTTCGAGCGAGTTTGTGTCAACCGTAGTGATTGTGTTCGGTTGTTATTGTTTCTGCGGATGTACGGACCCTGGTTGTAAAGTAGGCTATCTCTGTCGTTGGTAAGGGTGGATATTGGTTCTTTTTGTAAAAGATCAATCACTTGAAGGAGATAGGAGTTTGTGTTTGGGTTGATTTAGAGACTTACCTAGAGCGTTGTGTCTCACATGGTTCGCGTCGTCCAGAATGCGACGAACTGTGGTAGAGGAGTTGAGATTGCAATCACGGAGTTTCGCGATCGGGTTGAAGAGAGAAGTGGGAGTTGAGATTCCAGATCGATGCAGATTCACCTAATAGGTGTCCTTTTTAATAGGGTAATAGTTCGTGTTAGTGTCCAATGAAAGATTTGTGGACCAATTAGTCTGGCGGGATGCAACTTGGGAACTTGAGGACCAGGATGCGGAAGAAGTATCCTACACTCTTTGAGGATGCTGAAGGTAAATTGTTGTTTACCTTTTTGCCTTCCTTTTCTTTTTCTTTCCGTAGCTAAAAGGAGAAGATTCGGGGACGAATCCTTTTTAAGGAGGGGAGAATGTGATGCCCTAGAACTTGAGAGTGATTGTAGAGTTTTTCTTCCTTGTTTTTGTTTCGGAAAGGAATGACGGTTTTGTCGGGGGATGAAACAATTGAAGAAAATGCTGCATTTTAATATTAATTTTGGTGTTTCGGGCTAGGGGAAAAAGGCCGAAGAAAACCTGGGCCTGGACCAGAATCCCCTTCCCACCTCCACCTCCCCACCCCCCTAGTGGGCCGGCCCACTTCCCCCACCAAGGGGTGCGCCCCCACCTTGTGGTCGGCCACCCTCCCCAAACCCTAGGGTGCCTCCCCTTCCTCCCCTATCAGCCACACCACATCTCCTCTCCCTCCCCTGCGTGGTGGCTCAAGATCCGCCGCGAAACGCGAAGGAGAAAGCGAGAAGAGGATCCGTGGAGGCGTGGGGAACAAGCAGATTTCGTTTTCGGTGATCGCGTGTTCTTCGTGGCATCTCAAGGGAGAACTTTAGGTAAAATTCCCAATCTTTTACCCCCAGTCATACCTAGGATTGGGAGTGTTTTAGATCTTGTGGTGATTGGATTGGATGGGATTTGAAGGGGGAGAAGGGTAGTTGTTCACGTGGTGCTGTTTCTGAGAGGGAAGATTGTGCAGCACGGCTTGTTTCATGTTTTGCGTGACATAGACGATTTTTCCTGCAAAAACCTATAACTAGAAAGTTGTAGATAACGTCTAGATCTAGCATCTGTAAGTTTTTCAGAATTTTTGGGACGACGGTATGAGAGTTATCTCTGTTGGAAGTTGATGAACAGAGTCTGGAAACAGATTTCGTCCCCTGTGTTGGACGTCTGGTTAGGCATAATTAACAATGGAATTGAAATTTAAGGTCTTCATGAAAGTTGTAGATCTAGTCAATATCTAGCTCCTGTAATTTTTTTATATTTTTCTGATCTGTATAGAAAAAGATACGAAATTGTGAAGAGTGGTTGCTACTGTTTAACCCGGACAGATTGGGGTTTTTGGCGTTTAAGAAGGGAACGGGGGTTAGGAAGCGCTTGTTCGAGTTACGTGATCATTTGTGTTGTCGCTATGTACTGAAATAATGCTTGTTCAGGTGGTTCCCCTTCTGGACGCAACTAGATTCGTCTTCAACGTCGGTAAAGGCAAGTGGAAGTAGCGGTCTTGCTAAACTATAACTCGCTATTTGTTTCGTCTTCAATATAAACCTTAATTGCAGCACACCTACATGGTTTAACTACTTGTTTATGAGATTGCAATATCCTATCCTGCATTGTGATGTGGTTGTTTGGCTTTTGAATCATGAGTAAGAATGAAGAAAGATGTTGTTTGCAAGATGAATTGTTGAGATATTCTATCTCAATGATGTTCGCATTTTATCCATGCTATTTGATGGTATGCAAGCATGTGAATTCAGAGTGGGAAGTTATGAATGTATTTATGCATGAAGCATTAACTGCATAATCATGCATTGGAAGTTTGTCGACGCCTTGGCGCGATCAGACGGCATACAACACCGTGTGTTCCTGAGAAAGGGCACGGTGAGGAGGATCATGGCATAAGCATGTGCACAATCATATGCATTCTACTGAGGTTGTGTGGACTCTGTAATGTGGTATTGGACATGAGGAATTTGGTATGCTAGTTTCTTGTGGCTGTGTTATTTGTTAGAAGTTGTTCCGCTTGCTGAGATTACCCAATCTCACCCCTTGTTATTTTGTTGTTTTCAGGTAGTTCTCGCGAGTCGTAAGCTTGAAGGGTGGGCTTAGTAGCACAATCAACCCTCCGGGGTCATCACGAATCACATGGACTAGTGCATTTAATAATTCATTAGCTTGCTGAAATTTTATTAATCATAGTGTGAAATCATGTGCTGAAAAATTGGCTTTGAACTGAAAAATTAACTTAGAATTGGATTTGCAAAATGTGCTTGTGCATGTGTTTGACAATTGACAAGAAACAGTAAGTTACGCATTAACGCCGGACAAAGTTCTCAAGAAACAGTAAGTTTCCCATCTGCGACGGACAGTGTTTTTGGGTCTGTTGTGAACATGTTTTTTGAGCCCATGACCGAAGTCATTTTCACATGTACAACGGACAGTTTTTCTTGGTCCGTTGTGAACAAGCTTTTTCGGTTTGGATAATTTCTTGGAACCAAGATTTTCACATGTACAACAGACTAATTCTTTTTGTCCGTCGTGAATGGACTTTTTCTAGGGTTTTACTTTTGTGAAACCGAGCGTGGCACGTTTGCGCCGGACAAGCTTCTGGGGTCTGTTGTGAACTTGTTTTGAGCTCATGACCGAAGCCATTTTAGCATGTACAACGGACCAACTTTGTTTGTCCGTTGTGAACGTGTTTTTCCGCGTTTGGTTGGCTTCTTGGAACAGAAACTTTTCCTTATACAACGGACCAACTTTGTTTGTCCGTCGTGAATGCGTTTTCGCTCAATTAGGATTTTGAGCGATTTGGATTTGAATTTTGAATGTGAATTTGAAATTTGTGATGATTTCATGATGCTTCTTTTGAAGTGGACTTTATGCAATACTCATGTGAGTAGTTGCATGGATTGACATTGAGTCAAGTCGTGGACTTGTGCTCGGATTTGTTTTGTGGTTTGTTCATGTGCAGGTATTGCTCGAAGACGAATGTGGTCGATGACGGGACCGGAACTAGGTTCATGGAGGAACTGAGGTTCGGGACTAGGTTCAGGAGGAACCGAGGTCTTGGTGGTCAAGGATGTCATGCGCGGACGTTCGGGCTAAGAGAATGGTGCACATGAAGAATGGTTAGTCACGTGAGAATGACAGGAGGTCATTCGCGTGCAAAGTGTTAGTCACGTGAGTATGGCAGGTGGCCATACGCGTGCAAAGTGTTAGTCACGTGAGTATGGAAGGGTTTCCATACGCGTGCAAGAGTTGTACTCGGCCAGGTTGGGCCAAGTAGAGTTGTGTTGGATACGGATTCCTTCTAGGGAATAGGAATCGTATTCTTGTTTGGTGCTTTAAATAGGTGGGGGGTCTCCTGTTGAAAGGCACCAAGGAGAGCTAAGCGCATCAAGCTTTGAGCTTGGTTTTAGGGTTTGTACTCTTTTGATGAGAGTATTTTAGACAAGAAATAAAGATCAATTCTTCCAAGATTTTTGCGTGCTACAGTAACCACGTCGCTACAGTGTTTTCTGTTTTGGTTCTTGTTTGCATGCTTGTTCTAGTTCTAGATTGGTTTTTGTTCTTTAAGTTTTATCTTGATTTGATCCATCAAAAACCTCTCTAGGGTATTGATCTAGTGTTTCTCAAAGTCTAGTTGATCAATCTTTTGTCGTTCTTGTTTAATCTTGAAGTTTAGATTAGATTGATTCTCGTCAAGTTCTGGATCAGCAAGCTTGCGAAGCTCATAACTTTTGATCCGTAAGTCCGATCGAGCTGATTCTTTTTGGGTTTGATTCGTATTGGAATCTAGTTTCTTGTGTCCAAATTTCAGATCGTTCTGACGGTTGGATCTTCGGGAATTTGCATTTTACCGAACCTCTGTCATTCTGTTTTTGTCGAAAACGAGGCAATTATTTGGTTCTGTTTTGGGGTGAACTTTTAATAGATCAAGAATTTGGTTTTAGCTTCCGCACAATCATTCACCCCCCCTCTGATTGCTATATTCGTATACTTCGATCCTACAAGTGGTATCAGAGCAAGGTTTTTCTAATCTATCTTAATCGGTGATTAGATCAATGGATCATTATTCGACAAAACCTTGTGTGTTCAATGGTGTTGATTTTCAGTTTTGGAAGGCCAAGATGGAGGCGTTCATCCAAGCACAAGGCTTCACAATTTGGGAGAAGGTCTACAAGCCATATGAAGTCCCTGCAAACGACAACGTCAACGACACCAATCGCACACATGTTGAAGCAAACAGCAAGGCGCGCAACTTGATCATCCAAGGTTTGGGACGCAGCGACTTTGACCGTGTGATCCATCTCAAGTCCGCATATGAGGTATGGAAATCTCTTTGTGATTACCATGAGGGTTCTAACACTATTAAAGAGGTTCGTCAAGATCTTTACAAAAAAGAATACATGTGATTTGAGATGAAACCCGGTGAGTCGCTAGATGACTTCTTTGCACGTTTCAATAAAATTCTTAGTAATCTTCGTGCTGTTGGAGTTAGCTTTGATGATGCTGCTAATGCTAGACAATTGCTTGGTGCTTTAGACATGTCTATTTGGGAGATGAAAGTTACATCCATTAGAGAATCTACTGTCATGAGTACACTTACCTTAGATGTTCTTTATTCCAAGTTGAAAACTCATGAATTAGATGTTCTTGCTAGAAAGAATGATTATAAATCAATTGCTTTGACATCTCAATCTAGCATATCTCATAATGGTGCTGCTTCAAGTTTTGCTCTATCTTTCTTGTCTTCACTAACCGATGAACAGATTGAGCAATTCCCAGAAGAAGACTTGTCACTACTCTCTTCTCGCTTTAACAAAGCTTTACAAAATGTGAGAATGAGAAAGAGAGGTGGTGGTGGCCCTCCAAGATGCTATGAGTGTGGTGATCTCGACCATATTCGTCCAAACTGTCCTAAACTTGCAGGTAAAGCATCAAGGGAGGAGAAGGACAACGACAGAAGAAAAGAGAAGAAGTTCTCTTCAAGTAATAGAAAGAAGAAGAGCTTCATCAACAGCAAAGTTGTCCACCGAGTTCTTTCCGCTCTTGAACAAGTCAATTTGAGCGATGTGGATTCAGGGAGCAGTGAGGACGATGCAACTCCAAGCAAGCATGAGTTGACGGGGTTGTGTCTCATGGCTAAAAGCAGCAACAGCTTCACCGAGGACGATCATGACAGCGACTTCAATGAGGTAGATCCTTCTTACGATGAATTAGCTATTGCTGTTGCTCGACTTGGTAAATTGCTTGATAAACGTGACAAGAAAATTAAGAAACATGATTTTGTTGTGGAATCATTGAATGCTGAAATTGCTAGACTTAAGACTTTGATTCCTAGTGATGATACTTGCAAATCATGTGACTTAATTTACAATGAGCTCACCTTGCTTAGGAAAGAACATGCTCTTTTGTCGCATCTAAATGAGAAAAATGAGAAACATGTTGTACATGCTAGCTGTTCCACTGATGATTTGCATAGTTCAACTTCTTGTTCTAAATGCTCAACTCTTGAATTAAAATTGAAAGATGCAAATGCTAGGGTTTCTCAATTAACTGATAATTTGCTTTCACATGAAATTCTCTCATGCTCAACTTGTCGCAAGCAAAAAGGAAAAGTAGATGTTCCCTGCAATAATTGTTTAACTCTTGCTAAGAAAGTTGATTACTTGCAAAATTCTTTGGAACGTTTCACTAATGGCAAGAAGAAGTTAAACATGATTTTGGATCAATCTAAGGTTAGCTCAAACAAGAAAGGTTTAGGTTTTGATCTTCATGCTTCATATGAAACTAAACCTCGCTCTGTTGTTTATGCTCCTTGCAATGACAAACTTGAGTTTTCAAATGAGCCTAAGAAAATTGTCTTCAAATCTGCTGGCCTTTTATCTTCTACTATGATGAATGCAAATGTTGCTTCTACTGTTAAAGCAAAACATCATGTTAAGTACACTTGCACTCATTGTGGTAGAGATGGACATTTAGTAGACTTTTGCTTTAGACTAGCTAAACAACAAAAGAGAGAAAGGTTTAATGCTAGGTCTAATTTCAGAAAGGCACACTCTACTTCTCATTATGTGCCTAGGGTGAAACAAACACCTTTTGATGCTAAAAACACGGGAAAAGACAAATCTGATTTTATGCATAAGAATACTCGTGTTGTGCCTACTATTGTGCGTCGTGTGTCTCAGTACTGGATTCCTAAACATCTTATTTCTAACCCCAGTACCGAGACCTCGACACTTTCTACTTCTATGTAGGCTTCTCACGCGAGGAGGGAGAACATGTGGCTAGTGAATTTCGGATGCTCACTTCATATGTTCAGTGATAAGATTTGGTTCTCCTTCACTCGTGCATCTCATGCTGAAAGTGTTGCCTTTGGAGATGCTTCTTCCACTTTTGTTTTCGCAAAAGGCACTAGTTTAAATGATGCAGGTACAAGTGCATATGTTCAGGGGGAGAGTGTCTTTGTTCATAAAGATGATGATGATGCTGTTGAGGATGAGATAATTAGAGGTTTACATGAGAGACTCTTCCCACGTGCTTGTGTGCTTGTTTTCAAGCTTCCCCACGTGCTTCACATCGACAAGCTATCAAAAGGATTTTCAGGTATCTTCATGGAACTCAAGATTTTGGCATTTGGCTTTCTGTTTCCTCATGCATTAGTTTAAGAGCTTTTTTCTGATGTTGACTTTGGAGGATGTTGATTTGATTTGGTTCATGCCACCTCTTGAGTAATCCCTTTCTTAAGCATATTGATATTAGATTTCACTTTCTTAGAGATCATGTTGAAAAAGGCAACATTGTGCTTCATCATGTGGATACTGAACATCAATTGGCAGACATTTTCACAAAACCTTTGTCTTCTTCTCGTTTTGCTTTTATTCGGGGAGAACTTGGAATTGTTCATCCAATGGGTTTGTTTTGAGGGGGAGTTTCCTTGCCAAGTTCTTTCACTTAATGAGCTTACTTTATCATATTTCTTTATATGTTATGTAATTGAGCTAATATATGATAATCTAAATTGTTCCACTTGAACTAAAAATGACATTGCGGAATTCCCTGATCTGATTGCCTATAGCTAAATACTCTGTGATATCTTACTCTTCTAGGCTTGATATTGAATCCTCTTGACAAATTTGGGCTATGAAGCAAGAGTGGTTTCAACTTTACTCTTTCATAAGACCTTTTAATCACTTTTGCATGTTTATAATCAAAGAAAAATGAAAAGAAAAGGGAATCAATAAAAAAGGGTTGTTAAAAGCAAAAAACCTCAAGTTATGTGCTTCAGGGTGCTTTCCCTAAAAAGATAAGATGTATGCTTCAAGCATGCCATTCCCTCAAAGATAAGATGTATGCTTCAAGCATGCCACTCCTAGAAAATAAAAGAAGTATGCTTCAAGCATGCCACATGCAACTTATTGTTTAAAGATTAAATTGGTCTACTAGATTGGAGTTGAAACTACTTGCTCGCCCTAAGTTGTTAGTTGCTTCAATTTTTAAAGCCTTGCTTTTTCTGCTAAGATCTTGCTTAGTACTTGGCTATAGTTGACTAAATTGAGGTTGAGATGCATGTCATTCCCTAACTTGTTAAAATCACTTCAAGATCATGTATTTTGCATATTATGTGATATATAAGGTTATATGATCGAATGAGCTCATTTTTTTCTTATCTTGGCACTTCCTTGTTTTTCCTTGTGAAATCTTTGCTACAAGAAAAATTTTGAACAAATTCTCTCTTTTGTACTCTTGATGAATCCATTGTCAAAGGGGGAGAAATTTGGAAATCATTGAAAAGTTTAAAGAAAAAGGGAGAGTTGTTAAATTTGAGAATTTTGGGAGAAGTTTGGAGGATTTTTTTGGAATTTTTGGGCACATTGCACATTCACACACATGTTCCTTCTCAGGGGGAGATTTTGTTTTGCTTTTAGGTCAAAGGAGGAATTCTGTGTTTTCTTACTTTGGTCTTTGATCCTTTCGATTTTAAAATCTTTTGTAAAGTGAATGCCAAATGTTCAATTCTAAGTGGTGTTGCCAATGTTTTCATCAAGGGGGAGATTGTGAAATCATGTGCTGAAAAATTGGCTTTGAACTGAAAAATTAACTTAGAATTGGATTTGCAAAATGTGCTTGTGCATGTGTTTGACAATTGACAAGAAACAGTAAGTTACGCATTAACGCCGGACAAAGTTCTCAAGAAACAGTAAGTTTCCCATCTGCGACGGACAGTGTTTTTGGGTCTGTTGTGAACATGTTTTTTGAGCCCATGACCGAAGTCATTTTCACATGTACAACGGACAGTTTTTCTTGGTCCGTTGTGAACAAGCTTTTTCGGTTTGGATAATTTCTTGGAACCAAGATTTTCACATGTACAACGGACTAATTCTTTTTGTCCGTCGTGAATGGACTTTTTCTAGGGTTTTACTTTTGTGAAACCGAGCGTGGCACGCTTGCTTGTAGGACAAGCTTCCGGGTCTGTTGTGAACTTGTTTTGAGCTCATGACCAAGCCATTTTGCATGTACAACGGACCAACTTTGTTTGTCCGTTGTGAATGTGTTTTTCGCGTTTGGTTGGCTTCTTGGAACAGAAACTTTTCCTTATACAACGGACCAACTTTGTTTGTCGTCGTGAATGCGTTTTCGCTCAATTAGGATTTTGAGCGATTTGGATTTGAATTTTGAATGTGAATTTGAAATTTGTGATGATTTCATGATGCTTCTTTTGAAGTGGACTTTATGCAATACTCATGTGAGTAGTTGCATGGATTGACATTGAGTCAAGTCGTGGACTTGTGCTCGGATTTGTTTTGTGGTTTGTTCATGTGCGGTATTGCTCGAAGACGAATTTGGTCGATGACGTGACCGGAACTAGGTTCATGGAGGAACTGAGGTTCGGGACTAGGTTCAGGAGGAACTGAGGTCTTGGTGGTCAAGGATGTCATGCGGGACGTTCGGGCTAAGAGAATGGTGCACATGAAGAATGGTTAGTCACGTGAGAATGACAGGAGGTCATTCGCGTGCAAAGTGTTAGTCACGTGAGTATGGCAGGTGGCCATACGCGTGCAAAGTGTTAGTCACGTGAGTATGGAAGGGTTTCCATACGCGTGCAAGAGTTGTACTCGGCCAGGTTGGGCCAAGTAGAGTTGTGTTGGATACGGATTCCTTCTAGGGAATAGGAATCGTATTCTTGTTTGGTGCTTTAAATAGGTGGGGGGTCTCCTGTTGAAAGGCACCAAGGAGAGCTAAGCGCATCAAGCTTTGAGCTTGGTTTTAGGGTTTGTACTCTTTTGATGAGAGTATTTTAGACAAGAAATAAAGATCAATTCTTCCAAGATTTTTGCGTGCTACAGTAACCACGTCGCTACAGTGTTTTCTGTTTTGGTTCTTGTTTGCATGCTTGTTCTAGTTCTAGATTGGTTTTTGTTCTTTAAGTTTTATCTTGATTTGATCCATCAAAAACCTCTCTAGGGTATTGATCTAGTGTTTCTCAAAGTCTAGTTGATCAATCTTTTGTCGTTCTTGTTTAATCTTGAAGTTTAGATTAGATTGATTCTCGTCAAGTTCTGGATCAGCAAGCTTGCGAAGCTCATAACTTTTGATCCGTAAGTCCGATCGAGCTGATTCTTTTTGGGTTTGATTCATATTGGAATCTAGTTTCTTGTGTCCAAATTTCAGATCGTTCCGACGGTTGGATCTTCAGGAATTTGCATTTTACCGAACCTCTGTCATTCTGTTTTTGTCGAAAACGAGGCAATTATTTGGTTCTGTTTTGGGGTGAACTTTTAATAGATCAAAAATTTGGTTTTAGCTTCCGCACAATCATTCACCCCCCCTCTGATTGCTATATTCGTATACTTCGATCCTACACATAGACCTGTTGATGTCCTCTTTGGAGCTGTTTTACGTTTATGTTTGTTTTCTGGTTGATTTAGACTTGTTATCTCTAGTATTGATGCTTTTATGTTATTCCTGTTTGTAATGTTTATTATGAATCTTGTTGTCGCTTCCGTTTTGTCCTAATTTTAGGGGAGATGCTGTCGAAATTTTCTTGTACGACAGTTTATATTTGTAGGGTGTTACACTTACCCTACCATAATCAGGCATGTGACCAACCAGTTGGTGCCAAGCCATGGTGCTACATCGGATCGGCCCTTAGCCGACTCAGGCGGGACTACCACATTTGGGTCTCCTTACCCAAATGCCCCAATTCTCCCGCCCGGTCTCCAATTACACCTTTTTCCACAACACAACCATTTCAAACAGTTCCAGAGACTAGAATGCGTAAACCACAAGCAGTGGAACCATCCACTACTTGGCCCGAACCCGACTCCTAAGCATACTAAGCACGACACAATTAATACCCATAATCTAGCTCCAAGGGAGGTGTCTTCAAGTAACAAGGAAAAGGGTACATGCAGCAAGTAGGATCTAGCCTATCCCACACTTCAATTCCTAATGCAACACCTAACATCCAATAAGCAGTTAATTCACGAAAATAGATTACACATAAGGTTCAAGATGCATAGGTGCTTGCCTTGCTCTTCTGCTTGCGGATCAACAGCGACTTGCCCCTCGGCACTTCCCTCAACCACGGCCACGTCAGTCGCCGCGGGATCGTTCTCTACACGGATACAATGCACAATGAGATGCATGCAATGCGCAAGTAACGACTACAACGCAAATCCCAACAAAACCCACTTCGGGACAGACCAGCCTAACCCGGACAATCCGGGTTTTTAATCCGGACAGTCCGGCTAACCCGGACATTCCGGCCATATGCGTCCGGATACTCCGGCCTGGGCGGACACTCCGGACTGGGGTACAGACACTCCGGCCCTGGCGCATCTTGCCCAGCTAACACGAGAGATCGAGGTGCCACCAACTTTACGGCACCACGAGGCCCCGATCTACGACTTTCCTACACGTGGCTAAACCGGAGAAGCTCCGAGCTAGCTCAACCCACGACGAACGGACCTCATTCCTTACAACTCCAACCAAAACTCAACTCAACTCTAGGGATGATAGTATCTACCCCCGATCTACCACCCTAACACCCAACATTGCCCAAAACAACCCCCAAACCAACCACCCACCAAAACCCTAACATCCCCAAAGTTCAACCCAAACCTCAAACTTGCAACCCAACCTCAAATCCAACCCCAAAGGAACCCTAGAACTCAAGGGCACTAGATAGGGGGGTCCAAGAAGGGAGCTTACCTTCAAGGAGGAGGAACGAGAAGGAGAGGAAGCCGGGTAGGGGAAGGAAGACGCCGGCTTGAAGGAGAGCTTAAGGTCACCGGGATGGGGAAGCCTTCAAGGAGGAGCCACGGGAGGTCACCGGCCGGTGGGGAGCTCGCCGTGGAGGAGCCCAAGGTGGGGAGCACGGAAGGAGGGAGCAAGTAGGAAGAAATGAATGGAGAGGGGACCACAAAAAATCAGACTTTTATACAAAACCCTCACACGATCCGGACTCTCCGGACGTTCAACCCGGAGACTCCGGGTTGGGGTCTTCGGTAGGGTGAACCCGGACACTCCGGACATTCAGTTCGGACACTCCGGATTGGGGTGTTCGGTCAGGGCAATCCGGATACTCCGAACAATATATCCGGACATTCCGGGTTGAGTCCGGACATTCCGGATGTTGATCCGGACACTCCGGATGTCCCAGCAAATCTGAAATTTTGGGGCCTTGACACCCTCAGCATGATCCGCCGCCGCCCCCACCTCCAGTTCAACCGCCCAACCTCAAGCAGATGATGGCGATGCAAATCCAGCTTCTTCAAGCATTGGCTCGGAATGTTTTAAACCAGCCCCACGCTGCACCAGCTCAGGCAGCGGAGCCGTCCCAATCCAAGTTTGCGGAGTTTATGAGGACAAGTCATCCCACCTTTTCGGGAGCCGTGGATCCGCTATAGGCGGATGAATGGCTCAAGGAGGTGGAAAGGAAACTCCACCTAGCTCAGTATGATGACGTGGAGAGCGTCAGGTTTGCTTCTCACCAGCTGAAAGGAACTGCAGCTAACTGGTGGGAGAATTATTGTGTTGCCCATGCCGACCCTCAGAATATTGCTTCGAATGAGTTTGTTGAAGTGTTCAGAGCTACCCATATCCCGAAGGGCATCATGGAGATGAAGCGTCGGGAGTTTCATAAGCTGCAACAGGGAAATTTGTCAGTGTCAGTGTATCTGAGCCGGTGTAACACCCCAAAATTTTGCTTTTCTTAAATTCATGTGTGAATTGGCACTTTGGTGAATTTTGGAATTTTCTGGAATTTATTTGGATTTATTTGGAATTTATTTGAATTTATTCCATTTTGAAATAATTAAAGAATTAAACTTTGCAAATAAAATTTTGTTGGAAATATTTTATTTGAGTCCAAAATGATCGAAAGTATTTTCCAGAATTTTTCTGGAATTTTTTTGAGTCTTTTGATATTTTTAATGAATTAAATGAATTTCTGGGAATTATTTTAAATATTAAATCGCTGGAAATTCGAGTTGGGTCAAGTACTGTTCATCCGACCGGACCCGAGTCCGAGTCCGACTCGAGTCCGAACCGAGCCACGTGACTTGATCGAACCGCGTCCAAACCCTAACCGTTGTGGACCGTCGTATCAAGATCCAACGGTTAGGATTTCCCCGTACCGCTTCGACCGGATCCGGCCCGGATCCGATCTCGCGCGCGCATCGTGGCCGCTGATCGTGCCACGTGGATGGCTGTCCGTCGTCGTCTCCGCCCGAGTTCGGGACGGACTCCGCCGCCGCGTAGCCGCCGCGTCCCCGTTAGGGTTCCGATTCTAGCACGCATCCCGGGGGTATTTAAGGCGTGGGACATCTCCCGGGGTTGCCCGTCGTCGCACGCACCTTTCGCCCCTAGTCTCCGAGCTTGAGCCGCTGCCAGCTAGCCGCAATCGCTCGCCGTAGCTAGATCTTACCTCCGCCACGGTTTTTGCCGCGCCCCGCCGTCATCCGTCGCCCTCTGTCGCCGTTAAGCTCAGATCCGAGACCCCCAGGTCAAGCTGCGTCGGCGAGGACATCTCACTTCGCCAGAGGACCCTTGGAGCGCCGTTCCACGCGTCATCATCCCCGACTCCGGCAGCCCAAGCCCCGCCGTGACGCCATCACCGCGCGAAGCTTCTCGACCGTCCGATTCCGATCAAACCGCTGCGGTGAGTTCACGTGTTTCCGAACATGATTGGATCTGGACCGTTGGATCAAGATCCAACGGCCCACGATCACCTCGTGCGCCTTAATACCGTAAAACTAGGTTAGATCGGGACCGTCCGATCTAGATCGAACGGCCCATGTTCACCGTGTAGATTATAACGGAGTTAACCTAGGGTAGATCTAGACCGTTGGATCTAGATCCAACGGCCGTGATCATGCCACGTAGCCGCCGCCGCGCCGTGCGTTGAGTCACTGACAGGCTGGGCCCGCGTGCCAGCGGCCGAGCCTGGGCGTGACTGCGCGTCACTGACATGCGGGGCCCGCATGTCAGTGTCTCGCCCGAGAGTCGCACCGCACGTGACTCCAGCGACGGTGGGACCCGTGTCGGCGACTGGCCGTGGACCAGGTCCACGGTGGACCGAGCCAAGCCGTTGGCTGAGGCCATGGACCGGTTGACGCCACCGCCCAATCGAGGTCGACACGTGTCCAGCCGACGCAATAATTAATTTCCGAAAAAGAAAATGATTTATTAATTCGAAATAATGATTTCAAATTTTGTTTCAAACTTCAAACACTTATAACTTTTGCGTTTCAACTCCGATTTGAGTGATTCAAATTTCTAAATTTGTATAAAATTGAGACCTACCTAAATATGAATTTTATTTAATTTTTGGACTAAAGTTTTTCTCTGTAAAATTATTTAATTGATTATTTAAACTTAAAATAATCATAACTTTTGCATTTTAACTCCAAATTTGACGATTCCAGTTTCTAAAAATTCATAAAATTATGTTCTCTCTGTTTATGGATTTTGTTTGGATGATTGGATACTTTTTGCCTATTGTTTATTCGTGTATTTGCTATTTGCACGCTTTACGAGTAGACGTTGAAGTGCCGGAAGGATTCGAAGGAGAAGTATTGACTCAGGATCCAACTCAAGACCAAGAACAAGTACTTTTTGAAGGCAAGTTGTGCTTTGACCATGTTGATCCTATTTTGAAATCTATTTTGATTTAACCTATTGCATGCTAATTCAATTAGAAAATACTTTATTTAAATCTGGGGGTTAGATAAATTCCAACTTGTTGTATGACACCTTGATTATTTAAATATGTGCCATGACCCTTGTCACCCTAGTTGTGGATTACTAGTTGGACATTATCAAATTGCCAACATGGGTTTTAGACCGTTGTAGTATACTGCTTAGACCTGCTACGTGCTCATGACATGATTTTGAACAATCAAATGTTAATATTGACTTAATGATATATTGAACCTGTTTTGGAAAGGTATCATGTGATGTTGATGGCACGTGGTGCATGGTAATCAACTGGGGTTTGATAAATAGTTTTTCGACCGGGGCATGTGGCAAGAATGATCAGGTGGGCTAGTTGTGGCATTGGGGATGTTGATTTGGTTCTTCGGGTAGTCTTGCCCTGGTCACCCTAAGGACTTCACCTTGCAAGCCTTTGAACTGGGTCTAACGTGCAACCACATGTCTGTAATGGGACGGACCTAGTTGACTAAGTTGCTAATAACGTACCTGTGGGACCTCAGGAGGTCAACTACACCCTTTGTGTAAGTTGTACGGGGAGCGCATCTGGCCGAGGCCAGTACCCATCTAACGGTTGATTGGCCTAAACTTCGCCTTAGCTAAGGGAAGGGTTAGTGTGCAATAACTGGGGAGGACCACTTGTATTGTTAGAAGTTTCCGAAAGACTTTGTTACGGGAACTCGCCTTTGTGGTGTTTGACTGTATCTTGTGGGTAAAGTGCATAACCTCTGTAGAGTGTACAATCTATTCGAATAGCCGTGTCCGCGGTATTGGACATCGCTCGGGAATTACAGTCAAGGGTTAGATTTTCTCAAAAATAACTTGGATCTGAAAGGTTGGGTTGGATTAATAATGATGTTGATGGAAATGTGGATTAGGTTGGGAAAGATGTTCATTAAACTCCTTGAAAAGTTATCTATGTTATACTTGTTTCTACTGCTTTCGAATCTACTTATGCTACTTGTCAAATGCTGTTTACTGCAAATATACCTTGAGCTATTCCTTTGTACCAAGCCATGCATATAGTATATTAGCCTGCATTCTGTGCATGACTTGCTGAGTACCAAGTACTCACCCTTGCCACAATACAACACCAGTTGAAGAGGAGACTACACCAGCTTTGGAGGAGGAGCTCCAAGAGGAACCGTCTACTTAGGGAAGCGAGCCCAGTCAGTTGCCTGTGGTATACTGGATGGAGCCACGAATTTATTTGATTTTCCGCTGCTACTATTTCTCTCTTAATAAGTTTCGCCCTGCGAGGCGTGCATTTGTAACTTGACCATAATGTCAAGTAACCAGTTTGACTATTTAATTAAAGTACTTTACTAGTATCGAGTGGTATGATTGTGATATTTACCGATGTTAAGACTGTGTGCACTAGCGCGTTCCTGGACAAGTGCTGAATACACAGAGGGTCCGGATTTGCAAATTCGGGGTCCCGACAACCGGTTCACCCAGCTGTCTCGCTACGCGGCCGCAGATGTCACAACTGATGAGGCCAAGATCTGGCACTTTATGGACGGCCTTGACCCCAATTTGAAGGTTCAGCTGGTTTCGAGCGACTTTCCGTCATTCCAGCATATGGTGAACAAGGCCCTGGTTCAAGAAGATGCACAACGGCAGCTGTTTGAGTCGTGCAAGAGAAAGATGTTGTTTCAGAATCAGCGCGGTGCCAGCAGTTCTAGGCCCCGCACATTTCAGCAGCAACAACCCAGCAGGCCAGCAGCCTCCAATGCACCAAGGACCCCAATGTCCACCCCGCGCCCAATTGGACAAGCCCCTGTCGGCAATGCAGGAGCTCAAGCTCAGAAGAGTGGGACTGCGATGGCAGGAGTGCAGTGCTTCAACTGCAGGGAGATGGGGCACTACGCCAACAACTGCCCTCAGAAGCGTCAGCTCGTCACCCCAGTGAGGTTCAACCTGGGATCAACGCCAGCCCGCGCTCCAGCGCCGGCTCAAGGAAGAGGAACCCCGTAGATCCCGCGCATGCGAAGGACGGCTGGAAGAGGGCGCGTGAACCACATCACTGCTGAGGAGGCCCAAGATGCGCCTGATGTGGTCTATGGTAAGTTCCATGTCAACTCAGTACCTGCTTCAGTTCTGTTTGATTCTGGTGCAACACATTCTTTCATCTCAGAATACTTTGTTAAAAAGCATAGTTGGGATACAGTACAGCTAAGAAACCCTTTAATAGTGCAATCCCCAGGAAAAGAATTAAGAACAATTGTTGTTTGTCCTAAAATGGATATAGTAATAAAAGGGGTAAAGTTCCTAGCGAACTTAATACTATTGGATACTAAGGGTATAGAAGTAATACTTGGAATGGATTGGTTAACCAAGTATAAGGGTCAGATAGACTGTGCTAGTAGAGTTGTCTCCCTTACCAGCCCTGAGGGCATTAGAGTGGAGTTCTTATCTAATCTTTCCTCTAAGGGGGTAGTACCCTGAATCGTCTGAAAGCTACATCCTTGGAAAATGTACCGATAGTCAATGAGTACCCAGATGTATTTCCAGAAGAGTTGCCCGGTATGCCACCAGATCGAGATGTTGAGTTTGTGATTGAGCTTGTACCTGGTACCGCTCCAATCTCGAAGAGACCGTACCGACTGCCTTCCAATGAGTTGGTCGATTGTGCATGCACAACTACGGCTAACTCCAATGTTGAGTTTGTGAAGAAGCAGATTGAAGAATTGCAAGAGAAAGGATTTATCAGACCCAGTTCATCGCCTTAGGGATCGCCAGTGGTCTTCGTCACAAAGAAGGATGTTAGTCTGAGGATGTGCATAGACTACAGGTCTTTGAATGAGGTCACCATCAAGAACAAGTACCCGTTGCCTCGGATAGATGATCTATTTGGTCAGTTGAAGGGAGCTCAAGTCTTCTTCAAGATAGATTTGAGATCGGGATATCATCAGCTGAAGATAAGGAAAGAAGATATTCCGAAGATAGCCTTCACCACCAGATATGGACTATACGAGTTTACAGTGATGTCGTTTGGATTAACAAATGCCCCATCTTATTTTATGAATCTGATGAATAAGGTGTTTATGGAGTATCTAGACAAGTTCGTCGTAGTCTTCATTAATGACATTCTTGTCTATTCCATGAGCAGAAAAGAGCATGAAGACCATCTGAGGATAGTCTTAGAGACGTTAAGAGAGCATCAGTTGTATGCTAAGTTCAGTAAATGTGATTTCTGGTTGAAGGAAGTTTCTTTCCTGGGTCATATCATTTCTGCTGCAGGAGTAGCAGTGGATCCAGCGAAAGTAAGAGATGTTTTGGATTGGACACAGCCTAAGTCAGTCCCGGACATCCGAAGTTTTCTTGGATTGGCTGGTTATTATCGGAGATTCATTGAAGGTTTCTCGAAGATAGCCAGACCTCTTACTCAACTTCTAAAGAAGGAGAAGAAATTTGAATGGACTAAATCGTGCAAACAGAGTTTTCAGGAGTTGAAAAAGAGATAAACCTCAGCCCCAGTGCTTGTTCTGCCTGATATTCATAAGGACTTTGAAGTGTACTGTGATGCTTCAAAACAAGGGCTGTGATGTGTTTTGATGCAAGAAGGAAAAGTCATAGCTTATGCCTCAAGACAGCTGCGACCTCATGAAGAAAACTACCCCATTTATGATTTGGAGTTAGCCGTAGTTGTGCATGCACTCAAGATTTGGAGGCATTACCTGATTGGGAATAGATGTGAGATCTATACGGATCATAAGAGTTTCAAGTACATCTTCACTCAGTCTGATCTCAACCTGAGGCAGAGAAGATGGTTGGAGTTGGTGAAAGACTATAATGTTGGAATCCATTATCACCTTGGAAAAGCTAATATTGTTGCGGATGCGTTAAGCAGAAAAGCTCACTGCAACAATGTTAGGATACAAGAAAGCCAGCCAGCGCTTCATGAAGAATTCCGGCGTCTTAACCTGGGATTGGTGAAGGAAGGTTGCATTTACAATGTGGAGGTAAAATCAACCTTGGAAGACCAGATTCGAGAGGCTCAGAAGGATGATAAAGGGATTGCTGACCTAAAAGAGGGCCTGAGGAAAGGGAAACACCCAGGGTTTTCAGAAGATGACCAAGGCACTGTCTGGTTTGGGAAAAGGATAGTAGTCCCCAACCGAGATGAAATCAAGGATGTGGTCTTGAAAGAAGCTCATGATTCAGTGTATTCCATTCATACCAGAGGCACCAAGATGTATGCAGATTTGAAAGAGAAATATTGGTGGTCCAATATGAAGAAAGAAGTTGCTGACTTCGTGGCACGGTGTGATGTTTGCCAGTTGGTAAAAGCAGAGCATCAGAGACCCGCCGGTCTGTTGCAGCCTTTGCAAGTTCATGTCTGGAAATGGGAAGAAATCGGAATGGATTTTATCACGGGATTACCCAAGACCAAATCCGGATACGATTCCATTTGGGTCATTGTGGACAGATTAACCAAGGTGGCTCATTTCATTCCAGTAAAGACGACTTATTCCGATGACAAGCTTGCCGAGTTGTATATGGCCAAGATTGTGTGTTTGCACGGTGTGCCAAAGAAGATCGTGTCCGATCGAGGTTCCCAGTTTACCTCAAGGTTCTAGCAGAGATTGCATGAGGTATTGGGCACAAATTTGAATTTCAGTACTGCTTACCATCCCCAGACCGATGGACAGACAGAAAGAATAAATCAAATCCTGGAAGACATGTTGAGAGCATGTGCTCTAACATACAAAGGTTCATGGGATCAGAATTTGCCTTATGCTGAGTTTTCCTATAACAATAGTTATCAAGCTAGTTTGAAGATGGCGCCCTTTGAAGCTTTGTACGGAAGGAAGTGCAGGACACCCTTGTATTGGAAAGAGACCAAAGGTGGGCAAATAATCGGACTTGATATTCTGAAAGAGGCTGAAGAGCAAGTCAGACAGATCCGCGCGAATTTGAAGACAGCCCAGTCAAGACAAAAGAGCTATGCTGATAATCGTCGACGAGAATTAAGCTTTGTACCTGGTGATCATGTGTACTTGAAGGTATCACCGCTGAAAGGAATGAAACGGTTTCGAGTCAGTGGAAAGTTAGCGCCCCGCTACATAGGACCATTCCCAGTGGTTGCTAGAAAAGGAGAAGTGGCTTATAAGTTGGAGTTGCCTCCGCAGCTTTCAGGGGTACATGATGTCTTCCATGTGTCTCAGTTGAAGAAATGTCTCCGAGTACACGAGCATCAGATGCCATTGGAAGAAATGGAGCTAAAGGAGGACTGGTCGTATCCGAAGTATCTAGTCAGAATTTTGGATGAAGCCGAGCGTCGAACCCGAAGTCATGTGATCAAGTTCTGCAAGGTTCAGTGGAGCAACCATTCGGAGATACCACTCCTTGTGGGGGCTCCTGTCCTGGTACAGTGATACTCCATTACTGTTGCATGGGCCTGGTTAATCACGCAACCCGTAACGTAACGATCACGGCATCACGACAGACTCAGATTGAAATCGCTTGGCTAGCACGATACTCGAATGAGGTCACATGCTACCCAATTGGTTCCAATTTGAGCTTCCCGCAACCATGTGATAACCACTAGTCCCTGGATCAGTAGGCTAGCGTCACATGTTGAGAAGGGAGAGTCTCATCCAAACGAACGCAGTACAAGAGCAGAGGTAATATATTACAACGGTAGATAATAATATTACAACTTGTTCCTGTTTACAAAATGCCGATTGGCTTAAAGTAAACTGAAGAGAAAAATATCAGAGAAACAAAAGTAAAGCGGCCGCGGTGTGCCTCCATTCCCTCAGGCAACCGGCGAGCAACTAGCTCCGCTAGCCGTCAAACGCACCACCCACGCTTGGGTCACTGAACACCTGGTCACCTTCTTCCTCACCTGCATCTTCTGCTCCTCACGCAAATTTTTAGAGCAAACGGTGAGTACACGTATGTACTCGCAAGACTTTATTGTTTGCATGTATAATAATAATGCAGGTTAAACAATGAAGATGGTTGCTACTCTAGTTCAGTTTTGCATGAAGCTGAAGTTATTTGCAATAGACTAATAGATTGGAATACTGCACTGTTTATAAAACATTTAGTAAATGAGAGTACAACAATACATAATGTAATTGTACATTTCATTCAACATCCAAATTCCTCCAACATATCCAACACCACCATCACATGGCAACAGGAATCATTTCCTTCAACATAACCCCAACACCATCATCACATGGCATCAAGAATCACCACCAGCTTGATCAAACCACCAAACCAACCGATCTTTGAGTTCAGCGACTCAACATTTGCATGAAACAGCCCAACGTTTAAAAGATCTACCGATTTCAAATCCTTTTCAGAAACCAAAACCAAAATACTATACTTGACAGCAAATACCCAAGATGCTCGTGACCGTGAGCACGGCTAATCGATTAGTTTGATTAATCTCTGCAGAGAATGCACACTTTACCCACATGACACATTCTAGCAATCATGTCAACCATGCCACGCGATACATACCATATCCGTTTTGCTAGATTGTGACGAAACTCTTCCAATTGTTGGCATCTAGTCTTGCGTCAGCCCCGGCAATGCGCGCTCTTTGCTTTGGGTGGGGGCTCCACACACCCACACAGAGTACCCCCGGGCCAGGCGAGAGTACCCCCCCATTTAAGGTGTTTGGGTACCTTAAACTCCAAACCTGATTCACCCACACGGATCCAACGATGGCTAACAGCCCATCGTGCCTTTTTACCCTCAGCAAAGCATCCACCGTTGTTTCACGAAAGTCTCCAACACCTATGCGTGGTGAGGGAGTATTCTAAGCAACACCAGCACGTCGGTATTGCCCAAGTACTTCGACCTACCACGGCGCAAGATCAAATTCCAACTCCTGTGCTGGGTTTAGGCTATCCCATACTAGCACATGTGGTTGTACGAAAGGACTTGGTTAAAAACGTCAAGTTCAGTCCTTAGGATTGCACAGACGAGACCTCCCATCATCCGTCTGGCATAAATCACCGTACACCTTTTCCTTTTTCATCTTTTACCAACATAGCCTTTGTTTTTCCGAAACCACCATTTCCGAAATCCTAATAACGTATCGAAAAATCTTTGATTGACTGAGTCCACCGATCATTATTCAATCAGTCTAAAGCTGGGCTAAGCGTATGCAACTATTAGACTTATAACCCCTGATGACACTTATTATAGCATCTAATCTTAAACTAGGGTTACTCAAGGATTTTAGGGTAGCAACAAGATTAAGATAAGCCATCCAACCATTAGGGTATCTATCTATTCCCACCATTTAAATACTTGTAATAATCATATGCATGCGTAATCATTTTGCAAAACATCAAATACTTTTGCAATTACGGGAGCAATATGTTCAAAGGGGGTGCTTGCCTGCTTGCTCTGGGTTTTGCGTGTCCTCCGGGTGAAGTCCGGATCCTCGCCAACTGCTCCCGAGGCGTCGACGTCTAAACGAAAGCGCGACAAAATAAAAACGAGGGAACGATTAAGATCCGACGAGAACCAAGCAAAAAGCTCAAAGAAGCGGACAACAACCAGCAAGTTTAACACGAGGAAAGAAACTTAAACGAAAACCGAATTTTGAATCGAGACCGGCAAGACGGTGTACAAACCCGGTAGTGCCGCTCTGATCGGCGATCGGCCTTGAGGGTCGGTAGTACCGGCGGCTACGAAACCTAAACGGGGACCTCTCTGGAAAATAACTACCAGCGTTTCGGGAGCGGTAGTGCCGGCCTTAGCCCGGCAGTACCGGCCACAAGGGTCGGTAGTGCCGGCCTGAGCGGCAGTACCGGACTTACCACGTCGGTAGTGCCGGCCACAGGTCGACTGAATTTTCGAGAAAAAGGATTTTCGCACAAACGACTTCGGAATTTCGCGGCGACAGCATGGATGGGTTCTCGGAGATAACAAGGACCCATTTATGCAAACCACACGTTGTTCCGACCTCGTTTGGCCTAATTCCTAATCCGAGAAACTCTAAAGTCCTAATCCATGCTAAATCCCGACTTTCTCCCCGAATCGAATTCTAACTCGATTCTTTTCGCGAAACTCGGACTTTAACAAAGTTGAATACATTCTAGTGTCCTTTTCCTAGCTTTTGGTACCAGGATTCCAAGGTTTAATTCCAAAAGCTACGAAAACGTCATTTAACCAAATATATCCGATAAAAACATACTTAGGGTTTCTGATCTCAGTTTTCGCGCTAACAAGAACTCTTGTACCTAACCTAGGTTTAGAAACTCAGCTAACTAAAAGTTGAGCACTACAACTTGGTTTTCTAGGGTTTTAGCTAAAAGAAAAGTTGATAGAAATGTAGAAAAATACAAGATCAAGCTCAAGTCATCACAGATCTGACTGAAACTTGCTTCACTCACCACAGATTGCTGCTAGGGTTTTGGGAAACGACGTCCTCCTCCGTGGCTTGCTTCACCTCGAGCTCAAGAACACCAGAGAGAGAGTTTTAGCTGGAGGGAAAACTCGAGAGAGAGGGAGAGAGCTCCATGGGAGAGAGAGCTATGGGAGAGAGAGCTAGAGGGTGAGGGTGAGAGTGAGAGGGAGTGAGGGAGAGTGAGCTGGGGGAGGGAGAGAGTGAGGAGAACCCTCTAGAGAAAAAGGAGGTGGTCAGGGCAACGGTCAGCTCGGGCGCCCTGCCCCCCTGCCCGCACCCCTCGGCCGGTAGTCTGCCAGGCGGCAGATCTTGCCTTGAGCAGGAAAAACCCCAAAAACTCTGAAACTCACGAATCCTTCCCGGAAACTTTTAGGATAGACTATAGGGTAGCTAAAGAATGTTTGGAAACTACGATTGCTCAGAAATTCTAATCGCAACACGAAACGAGATTTTGGAGCAAAAACTAAAACGAAACAGATAGAGCGAACAATTCCAAAAACAATTAACTCCAAATTGAAGTCCAAACAACTCCCAAAGGATAATTAACATGAAAAAGGCAAGTTCAAACTCAGGATGTTACAGCTCTACCCCCCTTACAATAATCTCGTCCTCGAGATTACAAGGATTCCAAAAAGAAAGATGGAAACTCGGATCGAAGGCGATCTTCACGTTCCCAGGTTGCTTCTTCTTCAGTATGATTACTCCACTGAACTCGAAGCATCTTAAATACATGATTATGAGTAAGTCGTTCAGCTTCGTCCAGAACGCGAATTGGATATTCACGGTATGAAAGATCTGGTTGAAGTTCAATTGCATCCAGAGGAGTGAGTTCAGTAGGAACTCGAAGACACTTTTTCAACTGAGAGACATGAAATACGTCATGCACATCCGCAAGTTGAGGTGGAAGCTCCAACTGATAAGCTACTTCACCCTTCCTTGCAAGAATGCGATACAGACCGACGTATCTCGGCGCTAACTTTCCGCGAACTTGGAATCACTTCGTGCCACGTAACGATGACACCTTAAGATAGACAAAATCGTCTACATTGAAGCTCAGATCACGGCGGCGATTATCAGCATAACTCTTTTGTCTAGACTTAGCTTCTTTTAACCGATCGCGGATTAGCCTAACTTGCATCTCAGCTTCTTGAATCACTGTGGGTCCAAAGAACTTTCTTTCACCGACTTCGGACCAGAAGAGAGGAGTTTGGCATTTTCTTCCATACAGTGCTTCAAACGGAGACATTTGAAGGCTTGCTTGATAACTATTATTGTAGGAAAACTCAGCAAATGCTACACACTTTTCCCACTTCGAGTTATACGAAAGAATACAAGCTCTAAGCATGTCTTCTAGGACTTGATTTGTTCTTTCAGTCTGTCCATCGGTCTGGGGATGGTAAGCTGTGTTGAAGAGCAGCTTGGTCCCTAGAAGTTCATGCAAATTCTTCCAGAACCGCGAAGTGAACTGGGGTCCACAGTCAGACACAACGGTTTTAGGAATTCCATGTAGTCGGACGATATGTTTCAGGTAGAGTTCTGCAAGTTTAGCTCCATTGTAGGTAACGCGTACCGGTATGAAATGAGCGACTTTGGTTAACCGGTCGATGATTACCCAAATAGAGTCATGGCCATTAGCTGATTTTGGCAGGCTAGTGATGAAGTCCATTCCGACCTCATCCCATTTCCACTCCGGAACCTTCAAGGGTTGAAGCATTCCAGCTGGTCGTTGGTGCTCTGCTTTAACTCGCTGACACACATCACAAATGGCGACGTACGCAGCGATATCTCTTTTCATACCCGGCCACCAAAACTTCTTTCGAATATCTTGGTACATTTTAGTGCTTCCGGGGTGGATTGACAACGGAGTCTCATGAGCTTCCTTCAAGATCAATTCTTTGATCTCCTGATCATTCGGGACATAAATTTGATATCCACGCACGATCAGACCATCAACTCGTTTTGAAAACTCAAATGATGTGCTTTCTTTCAAATTGCGCTTGATTTCAGCTACTCCTTCATCTTTCAACTGAGCAGCTTGAATTTGGGATTCAAGGGTAGGTTGTAGGGCTAATGTAGCCACAAATCCTTTCCCTACCATCTCCAAGTTGAGTTTACGAAACTCCTCCAGTAACTGGGGTTGACAAACATCCGATAAGGTATTACTAGTGTGTAGCTTGCGACTGAGGGCATCAGCTACCACATTAGCTTTTCCCGGATGATAATGGATTCCCAAATCGTAGTCCTTGATTAGCTCCAACCACCGGCGTTGTCTCAAGTTTAGATCTGGTTGGGTGAAAAAGTATTTTAGACTCTTATGATCGGTAAATATCTCAACTCGGTTTCCGATGAGATAATGTCGCCATAACTTGAGAGCATGAATTACAGCAGCCAATTCTAGATCATGAGTTGGATAATTGGCTTCATGAGGTTTCAGTTGGCGTGAAGCATACGCCACGACTTTTCCTTCCTGCATCAGCACACAACCAAGACCTTGACGTGAAGCATCACAGAATACGTCAAAGTTTTTGTGCACATCAGGCAAGACAAGAATTGGAGCTGTTGTAAGCCTTCGCTTCAGCTCTAGTAAACTAACTTCACAAGCTGACGCCCACTCAAACTTCTTCTCCTTCTTGAGTAACTAAGTCATCGGCTTGGAAATTTTGGAAAAGTTTTCAATGAATCGCCGATAGTACCCGGCTAACCCAAGAAAACTTCAGACTTCGGGAACAGTCCGTGGCTGTTCCCAGGCAAGTACATCCTTCACCTTGCTGGGATCAACAGTAACACCTCCTTTCGAGAGAATGTGGCCTAAGAAGGCAACTTCTTTGAGCCAGAACTCACATTTGCTGAACTTGGCATACAGTTGATGTTCACGCAAATTATCAAGCACTAAATGCAGATGGAGTTCATGCTCCTGTTCACTCCGAGAATAGATAAGAATGTCATCAATGAACACCACCACAAATTTATCTAGGTATTCCATGAATACCTTATTCATGAGATTCATGAATGTGGCTGGTGCATTGGTGAGTCCAAAAGAAACTACTGTATACTCGTTCAAACCGTAACGAGTAGTAAACGCATGATCTTACGGATATCTTAGGTCGAATTTTGAGTTGAAAGTACCCTAGTCTCAAGTCAATCTTAGAAAAGACTCGAGCTCCATTTAATTGATCAAACAAATCATCAATCCGAGGAAGAGGATACTTATTTTTGATAGTGACTTCGTTTAAGGATCGATAGTCCACGCACATGCGTAAACTACCATCTTTCTTCTTGACGAACAGCACTGGACTACCCCATGGAGACGAACTAGGGCGAACAAAACCCTTAGCTAAATGCTCCTTGAGTTGCTTCTTCAAGTCCAACAACTCATCAGAGGGCATTCGATACGGACGTTTGGATAATGGTCATTCTGGCAGCAAGTCAATAACAAACTCCATATCCTGATCTGGGGGCAATCCCGGTAATTCTTCAGGAAACACATCAGGATACTCACAGACCACTGGTACTCGATCTAATTCCAGCACAGAAAGCGAATGGAAAGAAGCTTTAAGCACATTTGATCGTCTGGAGTAATACTTAGTCTGAATTCCATCCGAATTCACCGAAGAAATGGAATGATTTGCGCAATCAATATGTCCTTGATTTTGAGATAACCAATCCATCCCAAGGATAACATTGAGTCCAGGGGTATCTATCTGAATCAAATCTCCCAAAAATAGAACTTCATTGATCACTATGGGTACTTTAAGACATATGCGCTCAGCTCGCATAACTGAACCAGGAGAATAGACTAACATTGGATTTCGCAATCTGTTAGTCTTAACCTTATGTTCCAAAACAAACTTTGAAGAAATGAAAGAATGCGAAGCACCCGAATCAAATAAAACCAAAGTGGGTACTAAGTGTATGAAAAACATACCAACTACCACATCTGGAGCATTACTGGCCTCCTCCGCATTCAATAGGTTAAGTCGACCACGGGCTTGACTCGGGGCTACTTTTTGGCTAGAACGCCCTCCCAGGTGTCCACCACGCCTGGTTACAGAACCTTGCGGCGAATCGGACCGCTTGGAACTTGAGGTCGAGCAGCAACAGGACGTTTGCTCGGACAAACAGAAGAGATATGTCCCTTTTCACCGTAAGCATAGCAGGTGAGTGTGGCCATCCTATCCTACCCTCCACGGATCTGTCCTCCGCTGCCAGAAGTTTGAGCCGCAAACAGAACAGGTTGGGGAAAGTTCCTCTGAGATCGTGGAGGCGGCGATACCACGGACTGAGCACTGGCGGTTTTCCCAGAACGCGGTCTCGAAGTACCGGGACCGGCAGATTTCCGAGCCATCCACTTACGCTTCCGGCTCTCCAAAACTGCCTTGCCGCTGTCCTCAACACAAATCGCCTTGTCCACAAGCACTTGCATATTGGGGATGTCAAGTGGTGTGTGATGCCCTAGAATTTGAGAGCGATCCTAGGGTTTTCTTTCTTGGTTGTTCCGGAAAGAAAGAGGGTTTTGTCGGGGAATGAAATAATTGAAGATTATGCGGCAATTTAATATTAAAAATTGGAGTTTTGGGCTAGTTTCATTGGCCGAGGCAACCTGGGCCTGGCCGGGAATTCCTTTTTCCCCCTCTCCTCCCCATGCCTTGGTGGGCGGCCCACCTCCCTTTAAGTGGCGCCCCCCCCCCCCAACCCCTACGGCGCCTCCCTTCCTCCCCTAGCAGTGCACCCTCCTCTTCCTCCCCTGCGTGGTGGCTCAAGATCCACCGCGAAACGCGAAGGAGAAAACGAGAAGAGGATCCGTGGAGGCGAGGAGGACGAACAGATTTCCGTTACGGGGATCATCGCGCGTTCTTCGTGGGTTCGCAAGGGGGAACTCAAGGTGGTGCCACTGCTGGGCGTAACTAGGTTCATCGTCCACATCGGTAAAGGCAAGTGGAAGTAGTTGTATTGTTAAGCTATACATTGTTGTTTGCTTCGCCTTCATTATAAACTCCAATTACAGCAATCATACATGGTTTAATCACTTGCTTTGAGGTAAGGTGAAGAAGGATGTTGTTTACCCGATGAATTGTCTAAACATTTCATCTCTATGATATTTGTTTTCTATCCATGCTATATGATGATATGCAAACATGTGGACTCAGTCGGAGGAGTTATGAATGAATTCATGCATGAAGCATTAACTGCATAATCATGCATTGGAAGTTTGTCGACGCCTTGGCGGCGCGATCGTGCATACAACACCGTGTGTTCTGAGAAAGGGCACGGTGTGGAGGAACATGGCATAAGCATGTGCATCAATCATATGCATTTCTTGAAGTGGTGTGGACTCTTTGATGTGGTATTGTATATGAGGAATGTGGACTCTTTGATGTGGTATTGTATATGAGGAATGTGGAATGATAGATATATGGTGGATGTTTTATTTGTATTAGTTGTTCCACTTGCTGAGATTACCCAATCTCACTACTTGTTGTTTTGATGTTTTCAGGTAGCGCACGTGAGTCGTAAGCATGAAGGGTGGGCTAGCAACACAATAAATTTTCTGTTGTCATCACGACTCACATGATCTAGTGTTTTAAATAATTCATTAGTTGGATGCAATTTTATTTCATTTAGACCTATTGTTGTTCCCTTTAAACTTGTTCTCGTTTATGGTTGTCCCTTTATAGATGTGTTTTATTTATGGTTAATACCTGGTTGAATTAGACTCGTTGTCTCTAGTTTTGATGTCGTGATATTATTCCTATTCGAATTGCTTCCGTACTATCCTGTTTTAGGGGAAATGCTGTCGATCTATTCTTGTACAACAGTTTAGATTTATGGGGTGTTACAGCGAGCGAATGACGAATCTCCTCATTGAGATGTTGATGAAACAAGGAGATTTTTCGGGCTTCACTCGGGACCTCATCTGCTACATATCGAACCAGACAATTGAACTTATGCAGATAGTCCATCACTAACATAGACCCCTGACGAAGATCATAGAACTCTCGTTTCTTTATCTCCATCAGACTAGTAGGAATGTGCACTGCACGAAAGGCTCCTTTAAATTCCTCCCAAGTCATGACCTGACCAAGTGGACGAATTTCCTTAACACTACCCCACCAAGCTGCTGCTGTGCCTTGGAGATAGTGAGCAGCATACTGAACCTTCTCCTCTTCAGTACACCTCACGAGGTCAAGTTTATCTTCAACATCGCGAAGCCAATCGTCTGCATCCAGAGGATCGGTCGCAGATGAGAAGTTTGGCGGGCGAGTTCGCTGGAACTCAGCCAACCTCGATTGGGGTTGCATTGCTGCCAAAACACCATAAGCAGCGGCACCAAGGTTCTCGGAATTCTGCACCAACCGTCCCAACAAACGGGTCTGCATGACAAGAACTTGGGCCATTGACGGAGGTGGAGGTAACTCTTCACTTTGGGCATCGTGATGACTAAGCGATGCCTCCTGATTACCTACTGGCTCATTAGAGTGATGAGATCCTTGGCTACGGGATCTAGCCAAAGGTGGATCTTGACGCTCCGGATTCGGTATTGCCACAGCTGGTTCTTGGCTATTTTGAGCAACACCCCGGGCCATCACCGAACGATCAACACGTCTCTTCGGCGGCATCCTATTGACATAAAGACTTAGAGACAAGTACCACAAGAGCCCATCGAAGAACGTGGGGATTTTGAACAACAGCTGCGAAACTCAAGCACAATCCATCAGATAGCAATACAAAATTTAAAGTATGCACCACAGTGAAAGGATTGCAGGGCGATAGATTTACAGATGATAACTTAGCACGTCTCTTCGCGCTACAGGGGGTTATTTACAATACCACCAACATCAACTACCACCAGTTCCACGAGAGTAAATAAAACAAAAGGTTTCTTCCACCAGCTCATAATTACAACAAAAGCGAGCTGTAGATCCTATTACCTATTAGGATAGGGATCTAGTCCTAGACACGGCCACCGTTCACAGCAGGGACATCTGAGGTGCCTGGGGCTACAAAAGAAGCAGTTGACTCTACGGGGAACATCAACTCGTACTCGCGTCCACCAAACAGCAGGTTTCGTCCTGGCATGGCAGTCGTAGAAGCACTAGGGAGCACAGCCGAAACACGGCGACGGCTGCTACCACGAACAGACATCCTAGCACTGCGAGAGACCCGACGATAAGATCCATAAGGACGGGGTAACTCCTCAGCAGGCTCGAGATCATCATTCTCTCCATAGATCATCCCAGTAGTAAAGAAACCATAGCTAACCAAGGGCGCCATGTTACTCTCTAACTCAGAGATACGGCGTCGAGCAAGCAACAGTTCTTCACGGAGACGAAGCAGATATCGATCAAGGGATCTCACGAGCCCAGTCTGCCAAATTTGCATAGGATCCGACAGTGGATAATCTGGCAGATACAGGTTCTCTTGGCTGTCCGGCTCACGAGAGGGACAAACAGGATACAACTGAGCCATTTCCGGTACATCAAAGCGAAGCCTCAGAATTGCAATATATGCTCCATCGAGTAGAGCTGCAAAAGGACTTGGCGCTGTACCATGATACTGACGGGTTTGCTCTCCTGTGTGGCGTCCGCGAATAGAAACTTCAGCCACATGCAGGGAGGAAGCGGGACTAAGTCCAGCACATGAGATTAAATACCCTGGCGGCTCAGGAAAGCCAGCACGTTGCATCATCTCCCAGAGGGTAGCCTGAACTGAGCCCTCTAGAATCGCAGACGTGAAGTAGCAGGGTTCCCAACGTCCAGACATCTAAAATTACGAAGGGAAACAGATTAGTAACATCCTCAACAAACGGAAATTCGAAATAAACAGAAATTAAATAAACAAAAAGAAAATAAACCAACAGCGGACCAACAAGAGAAACTCACAATTTTACGCCTTAACCTTATCATTACTCAATTCTTAACTATCTTTTGAAGTGGATAAGCTTCCCAAATACTTCTAACTTGAATTTTGAATAGGATCGGGAAAATAGATCAAACCGAATACCCCTCTTGCTCTTACCCTGGAAATCTGACTTTGAAAGCTGAGATAAGAGGAAAATTTCGTTTGAAGCTCAAACCAGAAGAGGTGCTACAGAAAAGAAAAGATCAAAATTCTAAGTTTTCACAGTTATATAGTGCATAATCAAAATAACTTTTAAGGGAAAAGACTCTTCCTTAATCCTATCAATTATTAACCTTTGCTCTGATACCACTCCTTGTGGGGGCTCCTGTCCTGGTACAGTGATACTTCATTACTATTGCGTGGGCCTGGTTAATCACGCAACCCGTAACGTAACAATCACGGCATCACGACATACTCAAATTGAAATCGCTTGGCTAGCACGATACTCGAATGAGGTCACATGCTACCCAATTGGTTCCAATTTGAGCTTCCCACAACCATGTGATAACCACTAGTCCCTGGATCAGTAGGCTAGCGTCACATGTTGAGAAGGGAAAGTCTCATCCAAACGAACGCAGTACAAGGGCAGAGGTAATATATTACATTGGTAGATAATAATATTACAACTTGTTCCTGTTTACAAAATGCCGATTGGCTTAAAGTAAACTGAAGAGAAAAACATCAGAGAAACAAAAGTAAAGCGGCCACGGTGTGCCTCCATTCCCTTAGGCAACCGGCGAGCAACTAGCTCCACTAGCCGTCAAACGCACCACCCACGCCTGGGTCACTGAACACCTGGTCACCTTCTTCCTCACCTGCATCTTCTGCTCCTCACGCAAATTTTTAGAGCAAACGGTGAGTACACGTATGTACTCGCAAGACTTTATTGTTTGCAAGTATAATAATAATGCAGGTTAAACAATGAAGATGGTTGCTACTCTAGTTCAGTTTTGCATGAAGCTGAAGTTATTTGCAATAGACTAATAGATTGGAATACTGCACTGTTTATAAAACATTTAGTAAATGAGAGTACAACAATACATAATGTAATTGTACATTTCATTCAACATCCAAATTCCTCCAACATATCCAACACCACCATCACATGGCAACAGGAATCATTTCCTTCAACATAACCAACACCATCATCACATGGCATCAAGAATCACCACCAGCTTGATCAAACCACCAAACCAACCGATCTTTGAGTTCAGCGACTCAACATTTGCATGAAACAGCCCAACGTTTAAAAGATCTACCGATTTCAAATCCTTTTCAGAAACCAAAACCAAAATACTATACTTGACAGCAAATACCCAAGATGCTTGTGACCGTGAGCACGGCTAATCGATTAGTTTGATTAATCTCTGCAGAGAATGCACACTTTACCTACACGACACATTCTAGCAATCATGTCAACCATGCCACGCGATACATACCATATCCGTTTTGCTAGATTGTGACGAAACTCTTCCAATTGTCGGCATCTAGTCTTGCGTCAGCCCCGGCGATGTGCGCTCTTTTCTTTGGGTGGGGGCTCCACACACCCATACAGAGTACCCCCGGGCCAGGCGAGAGTACCCCCCATTTAAGGTGTTTGGGTACCTTAAACTCCAAACCTGATTCACCCACACAGATCCAACGATGGCTAACAGCCCATCGTGCCTTTTTACCCTCAGCAAAGCATCCACCGTTGTTTCACGAAAGTCTCCAACACCTGCGTGTGGTGAGGGAGTATTCTAAGCAACACCAGCTCATCGGTATTGCCCAACTACTTCGACCTACCACGGCGCAAGATCAAATTCCAACTCCTGTACTGGGTTTAGGCTATCCCATACTAGCACATGTGGTTGTACGAAAGGACTTGGTTAAAAACATCAAGTTCAGTCCTTAGGATTGCACAGACGAGACCTCCCATCATCCGTCTGGCATAAATCACCGTACACCTTTTCCTTTTTCATCTTTTACCCACATAGCCTTTGTTTTTCCGAAACCACCATTTCCGAAATCCTAATAACGTATCGAAAAATCTTTGATTGACTGAGTCCACCGATCATTATTCAATCAGTCTAAAGCTGGGCAAAGCGTATGCAACTATTAGACTTATAACCCCTGACGACACGTATTATAGCATCTAACCTTAAACTAGGGTTACTCAAGGATTTTAGGGTAGCAACAAGATTAAGATAAGCCATCCAACCATTAGGGTATCTATCTATTCCCACCATTTAAATACTTGTAATAATCATATGCATGCGTAATCATTTTGCAAAACATCAAATACTTTTGCAATTATGGGAGCAATATGTTCAAAGGGGGTGCTTGCCTGCTTGCTCTGGGTTTTGCGTGTCCTCTGGGTCGAAGTCCGGATCCTCGTCTACTGCTCCTGAGGCGTCGACGTCTAAACGAAAGCGCGACAAAAGAAAAAAGAGGAAACGATTAAGATCCAACGAGAACCAAGCAAAAAGCTCAAAGAAGCGGACAACAACCAGCAAGCGAACACGAGGGAAAGAAACTTAAACGAAAATCAAATTTTGAACTGGAGACCGGCAGTACCGGTGTACAAACCCCGGTAGTGCCGCTCTACAGTCGGCAGTACCGGCCTTGAGGGTCGGTAGTACCGGCGGCTACGAAACCTAAACGGGGACCTCTCTGGAAAATAACTACCGGCATTTCGGGAGCGGTAGTGCTGGCCTTAGCCCGGCAGTACCGACCACAAGGGTCGGTAGTGCCGGCCTGAGCGGCAGTACCGGACTTACCACGTCGGTAGTGCCGGCCACAGGTCGACTGAATTTTCCAGAAAAAGGATTTTCGCACAAACGACTTCGGAATTTCGCGGCGACTGCATGGATGGGTTCTCGGAGATAACAAGGACCCATTTATGCAAACCACACGTGGTTCCGACCTCGTTTGGCCTAATTCCTAATCCGAGAAACTCTAAAGTCCTAATCCATGCTAAATCCCGACTTTCTCCCCGAATCGAATTCTAACTCGATTCTTTTCGCGAAACTCGGACTTTAACAAAGTCGAATACATTCTAGTGTCCTTTTCCTAGCTTTTGTAACCAGGATTCCAAGGTTTAATTCCAAAAGTAACGAAAACGTCATTTAACCAAATATATCCGATAAAAACGTACATAGGGTTTCTGATCTCAGTTTTCGCGCTAACAAGAACTCTTGTACCTAACCTAGGTTTAGAAACTCAGCTAACTAAAAGTTGAGCACTACAACTTGGTTTTCTAGGGTTTTAGCTAAAAGAAAAGTTGATAGAAATGGAGAAAAATACAAGATCAAGGTCAAGTCATCACATATCTGACTGAAACTTGCTTCACTCACCACAGATTGCTGCTAGAGTTTTGGGAAACGACGTCCTCCTCCGTGGCTTGCTTCACCTCGAGCTCAAGAACACCAGAGAGAGAGTTTTAGCTGGAGGGAAAACTCGAGAGAGAGGGAGAGAGCTCCATGGGAGAGAGAGCTATGGGAGAGAGAGCTAGAGGGTGAGGGTGAGAGTGAGAGGGAGTGAGGGAGAGTGAGCTGGGGGAGGGAGAGAGTGAGGAGAACCCTCTAGAGAAAAAGGAGGTGGTCAGGGCAACGGTCAGCTCGGGCGCCCTGCCCCCCTGCCCGCACCCCTCGGCCGGCAGTACCGGCCAGGGCCGGCGGTACTGCCGCCCAGGCAGGAAAAACCCCAAAAACTCCGAAACTCACGAATCCTTCCCGGAAACTTTTAGGATAGACTCTAGGGTAGCTAAAGAAGGTTTGGAAATTATGGTTGCTCGGAAATTCTAATCGCAACACAAAACGAGATTTTAGAGCAAAAACTAAAACGAAACAGATAGAGCGAACAATTCCAAAAACAATTAACTCCAAATTGAAGTCCAAACAACTCCCAAAGGATAATTAACATTAAAAAGGCAAGTTCAAACTCAGGATGTTACAATGGTTTAATAAAATTTGGCTTTGTGCAAATTAACCCAGTTAAGCATCCTTTGGAAAGCCCCACATAATCATATTTTCCCCGACTTGCTGAGTACGTTTGTACTCACGTGCTACATCAACTTGTCATCATCAGACAATTATCAAGACGCAGCTGAAGATGGTGAGTTCTACCCCGAGGAGTTTGAAAAGGATTGCCAGGATAACTAGCCGCGTTTCTAGACGTCGCCTGTGGCGTTTTGGTGTTCACTTGTTTTTGCTTTTGTTTTCCGCTGTCGTGTCTCCGGTCTTTTGACCGAGTATTGTAATAAGTGGCCATGTGGCCCATACTTTAATATTTATGTTACAATTTTCGTTATGTTCGGCAATGAAGTATCACTGTGACTGTGTGTACTAGCTATTGATCTGGGACTAGTAAGGAAATACACAGGAGATTTTGGATAGCCGATCCGGGGTCTCACACACCCCGACTATGATGGAAGCCGAAAAGGTAAAAATTATTCCGGAGCCAGTGACCCACCAGGAATAATAAAGCCCCAAATTATAGCCAGGCATACAACGTTACAATGGCAGATGCCAACACCTTGGTGATGACACCTCCCTCGAGCAAACCTATATCCGGAATGCGCGTGCTACAACTGCCTACCAATGTGCAAAGCTAATTCCCAAATAATTTAATAAGTTAAGACTGTCCCAGTCTAGTACTTGTGGATGGACGGTTATACTTGGATCACGGGACACTACGTTCGGTCCTTAATGTGACATGGGCAATACTTCACCCTATCTACGTACATGTTAAAACATGTACATCCACGGTTAAGTTAATGTCGAGGTTTCCTGCCTAAAAACAACAATAATAGCAAGGGTGAGTACGTTGCGTACTCAGCAAGACTTGTAGTGTTTGCAATCCCTAAAATATATGCAAGTTGATTCAAAGGAAGGCTTCTACGGTTAACTTTTGCTTGGAGCCGAATTAAATTATAAATACTGAATAGTAGAGTAAAAGCGAAAAATGTAAAGGTAAATAAATAAGTAAAGTAAGAAGTATGAACATATAAAAGTAATAAGAGAAGATAAATGACTCACAGCCCTTCGCGAGTGAAATTTAACAAAATACCCACATCCCTTCGTGAGTAATCAAACGTCCATTCCCATCATAATTGTAATCAATTTAATTTTGCCAAGCACAAAGCACAACGGTTGAATTCAACCTTGCCAACGAAATGTCAAGTATTGAATCATCTGTAAGGGTAAGCACACCAAAATATTTTATAAAAACAACTAACTAGTGTGGGTTCACCAAGTCATCCATGACCGTGGATACGGCTATTCGAATAGTTTTAGTCTCTGTAGAGTTTGTACAGCTTTACCGACAAGAAATGTTCTCACTTTGTGGCAATGCATATTAGACACACTTCCTTTGGTGTGCCGCCAGAGAGTTCATTACGAAACTGTTCGATTACTTTGACCTTAACTTTGCACTAGACCGATGCCGACTCACCCCGACTATGATGGAAGCCAAAAAAGTAAAAATTATTCCAGAGCCAGTGACCCACCAGGAATAATAACAGCCCCAAATTATAGCCAGGCGTACACCGTTACAATGGCAGATGCCAACACCTTGGTGATGACACCTCCCTCGAGCAAACCTATATCCGGAATGCCCGTGCTACAACTGCCTACCAATGTGCAAAGCTAATTCCCAAATAATTTAATAAGTTAAGACTGTCCCAGTCCAGTACTTGTGGATGTACGGTTATACTTGAATCACGGGACACTACGTTCGGTCCTTAATGTGACATGGGCAATACTTCACCCTATCTACGTACATGTTAAAACATGTACATCCGGCTATTGCCAATAATCACCCACGTCGAAATGATAGTTTTATTTTCAAGAAAAAGAAAATATCAATAACCACAATATTTTAACAGATTCAAAATCAATGTTCATCATGTCCAACAATTTTAGTTTATCATGAACAATATAACCATCCGTTCGTGTTCGAAGACGTAATCTTGAGATTGTCGACGACGAAGTCCGAGACGTCGGATTCTACACGTCGTATGGCGGAAAAGATAGCAAATAGCAAATAACATTTTCAATAAGGGCAAAAGGAAATCAGATGGAAAATCAAATATAATCATTACACAAAACAAGCATGCAAGCGTGCTATTTCTACGCTACAGTCTTAACTACTGATTAACAGTTCGACACCACTTCTATTCTTTATGATTCATTCTTATTTTATTTTATGAATTCAAGGAACTAAAATTGTTTATATTAATATAAATTATGACATAAAACCAGAGGGTGGAGGCAGGTATAACTTGCACTATTCAATTTGAGTAATAACAGACATCAACAATTAATCACTCGTGCACGCATGGTTCAATTTAAGTAAACACCAGGCATCTAACAGTTAATCGTTAATGCTTGTAGAGCTTAACCTATGATACTAGTTATTAAACATAGTTATTTACTTATATATTATGGGCTTTTAGGGCTCACAATGCGCATGGCTATGTTTTGAATAGGATTTAGATGCAAAGCAAATTATAGTTGAATTATTTCTACCTAATGTAACAGACTAGCTTTAGGAAACATTCTAGAACTGGTTCTACAGATACTAGTACTTATCGGTGACATCTTAATCATTCTTTAAGTTATGGATAGCTATACCGTAAGTTTGCGACTAAGCATGATATGCAATCATTCTTGTAGATTAATAGGGTCTTGGCCTTAAAAGTTCTCAATATTAGTTCTATAGCACTTGGGTCATATGTTATATCTATTATATGAAAATATATGTTACAAAGGGCCAAAAGTACATTAAGTTTAATTAATACATGAGAACTAACATGGCTAAGGTTAAGTAAAATCATTCTTGTAAGATTAAATAGTTCTGTACTAGGGACCATACTAAACAAATTTTATATGCATTACAATCTATATTTGTGCATCATATTCTAAGCATATGTCATACAAGTATGATCATTTATTAACTTAGTGTCAGCGTACTAGCTAACAGACCCCTTGCGAAAGGGAGTATAGGAAGTCCGAATCAGGGGCTTTCGTGACGGATTGCTCGAAGGGTGTAGCGAAGGAACGTGCGAAGCTCACAAGAGAGAGAGAGACTTAGTTTTCCCAGGTTCGGGCCCTCCTCACGAGTAATAGCCCTAGTCCTGCTTGTGTTGTTCTTGGCTATGTTCTTGGTAGACACTACATTCATCCAACTGAAAGAGAGCCAACCAAAAAAGATTGAACCCCCTCCCCCATGCACCCTGCCCTCCTTTTATACTCGGGCTGGGGCGCACGGGGGGGTTTACAGTGGTGCCGCGTATAGAGTACACTGCCGTAACGCATTTAATGCACCTGTCACTGTTCTTGCAGCACACTTAATGCCGTGACACAGCTATCCTCACCCCTGCTTCGGGCCCCGCGCCTGTCGACTCCGCCCGCTCTGCGGGGTGGGAAATTGCATCATGGCACCTTTTGAATTGATGGCGTGCGTTGGGAACATGCGCCGCCATACTGTAGCCTTCATTACCCCCATTTAATGCGCACGACACGCATTAAATGCCTCTGACCTCTTGGGTGGCTGCACTAGCCACGAAGTGGCCTCGGGAACTCGGCGCCAGCGGCGTGGCCTGGTCGCCACCTGCCTGCTGGCGACCGCACAGCTGACCGCCGGGGGTGTGGCCTGGTCGCCACCTGTCCACCGACGATCACACAGCTGCCCGCCAGCGGGGTGGCCTGGTCGCCACCTGCCCGCTGGTGATCACACTGCTGACCGCCCGCGGCGTGGCCTAGTCGCCACCTGCCCGCTGGCGATCACACAGCTGACCGCCAGCGGCGTGGCCTGGCTGCCACCCATCTGCTAGATGATGTCCTGTTCGACTGCTGGCGGGGTGCCCTAGACGCCACGTGTCCGCCAGCGACTCTTACTAGAGCGTAGTAATGTGGCCGACAGTAGCCTGGTGTAGAATACGCCGACAGTAGCCCCCAGACCCACCCTGGAGCGCCCTTTTTACCTTCCTAGGAACGGAAGCGGTTTAGTCTCCTGGGTGCGTCCACTATAAATGCCCTTGTAATGTGGCGGCTTTTTAAATGCTGCCACCGTTTCCGGGCACCGAGGTGGAACGTGCAGCCGCCCCCGCCTCGTAACCGGCGCCTCTTTGGGAAACCCGCCATTCGAACCGCCACATCCCCTCGGGTCCCATGCCGAAGCACTCCTTCATGTACAAATATAAAGGTAGCTCAGGGGTGGCAGTTCGCTCTCTCGTTAGTCCTTGCTTCCTGCGTATTGCTCCCTCGCTTTTACCTTTGGCAAACTGCTTCCCCGTCTTTGCTTCTGGCAAACTGCTTCCCCGCCATTGCTTGTTGCGAACTGCTCCTTTCCTACATGGCGCCACCAGCACCCCTGCTCCCCCCATCGACCGTCGAGGAGACCGACGCCGAGAGGTTCGCCCGGTACGTCGCTGGCGGCAGTGTCCGCACTCGGGCCGGGACCGCTGCGCCCGGCTGCCGCCCGGGAGAAGTAATCTTCTTCGGATGGGGGATGCTGGACGGTCTCCTCCTGTCGATCTCCGACTTCTACCTCGCCGTCCTTAACTTCTACTCCATCCACAACATTCACCTTCGTCCCAACTCCGTGGTTCTCCTCGCTGTCTTCACCCATTTCTACGAGATGTTCGTGGGGGTGGTCCCCAATCTTCCCCTCTTCCGCTTCTTCTATTCCTTGCGCGCAGCCAAGGACGTTTCCACCACGGTGTGCTCCTGCCACCTTCGCCTTCGGGACCGCGCGGCTTCCCGCTACATTTCGCTAGACCTTCGTTCTAACTGGAGGGCTTGGCGCAATGAGTGGCTCTACGTCGAGGACGACAGCGGCGTAGAGGTCTTGGAGTTGCCAACTGGGCCAGCGGTCAGCACCCCTACCTGGGGAGCAAACGTCGATGAGACGCTGGAGCTCCAGGTGATGCTGGCCCGCGTGGACCAGTTGTGAACAGCGGGCTTGACGGGGGCCATGGTTCTCCGGGATTACGTCACCCGGAGAATCAGCCCTCTACGCCGCTGTGCCCGCCTCGCCTGGCAGTACACGGGCACTAGCGACATGACCCGGACTGCTCCCGGAGGTAAGTCCTTTGTTTTGTTGCTGCTTATTTGTTTGTAACTGCCACTGAACCATTGGCGACTTCATTTCTTTCTCTTTTTCCTCCTTTTGTTTTAGTTGCAGGGGATTTATCCCTTGCGAACATTGATGCGTGGATGGCTCAGCTGGGCGTCCTTGGCCCCATCCCGCCTTTTCCAGCGGGCGCGCCCCCGCTCTGCCAAGTGGAGCCCAGGGAGCGCGTGGCGATCACCCGCGCCATGCCCGCCATGGATGCCATGGGGCTGGTGAACACGCCCCGCCAAGTGGCATTGACGATCCGGGACCCTCCTCCAGCTGGCGATTCGAGGAGGGGCAAGCGCCCTGCTGACGACGACGCCTCCAGTAACAGCCCTAGGAGGGTCCGCGTCGCGCCAAGGGGTGCGTCTACCTCAACCGGAGCGGGGAGCTCTACGGCAGCCATTGCTTCCCCTTCCGTTGGCCTCGCGCCGACAACAACCCCGCCGGCTTCAGTTTTGGTTCCACCGCCGCCGGCGCCGATTTCCCCTCCGCCGCCGGTGGCGCAGGTCGACCCTCCTTTACCGCCATCGTCGGCGGGAGGTGACCCGCCCCTGCTGCCGCCGGCGGCACAGGGAGATCCGCCCCCGCCGCCGTCGCCGTCGGCTCAAGGTGATCCGCCGTGGCCGCCGGCTCAGGGTGATCCGCCCCCACCACCGGCACCAGTCCTACCTCCGCCGCCGCCGACGCGGGTCGCTCCGCTAGCACAGGCGCCGCGCGGGGGAATAACGCTCGCCCCGGCCACGCCTCAGTTCAGGAGGCCTTCAGCTGGGTACGCAAACAGACACACAGCAAACTGTTAAGTTTTTTTTTAATTTGAGAGACTCACCTCTCTTTTACCTTCAGGGCATCCACTTCGAAGGGTCCAGCCAGGCGACCGGCGCGACTTCTCCAGCGGCGATCTGCGGCTGCGGTGGACGAGCACCCGGGCGACCACCAGGTGGCCGCCGCAGGGGCGGCTATGTGATGCCCTAGGTCTGAGAGCGATCCTAGTTCTTTTCCGTCGTGGTTGTTTCGAAAAGAGAGAAGTTTGGTCGGGAATTGATTAACTAAAGTTCATGCGACGTTTTAATATTTTTTTGGAGCGTCGGGCTAGAATCAGTGGGCTGAGGACAACCTGGGCCGAGGCCGGGATTTCCCTCCCCACCTCTCCCTCCCCCTTCCCCTAAGTGGGCCAGCCCACTAGCCAAGGGGGGCGCCACCTCTTTTCCCCCTAACCCTAGGCACCTCCTCCCTCTCCCTCTCCCTCCCCTAGCAGCCACCTCTCCCTCCCCTTCCTTCCCCTATGTGGTGGCTCAAGATCCGCCGCGAATCGCGAAGGAGAAGGCGAGGAGCGACTCCGTGGAGGCGTGGAGGACGAGCAGATCGCCGATTCGGGGTTCATCGCGTGTTCTTCGTGGGTTCGCAAGGGAGAACACTAGGTAAAATTCCCAAACTTTTACCTCTGTTTTACCTAGGGATTAGGAGTGTATTAGATCTGGTGGTGAGGGTTTTGGATGGATCTTGTTGGGGGAGAAGGGTAGATGTTCACGTGGTGCTGTTTCTGGAAGGGGGGATTGTGCAGCGCGGATTGTTTCGCGTTTTATGTGGCATAGATGATTTTTCCTGCCAAAACCTATAACTAGAAAGTTGTATATAACGTCGAGACCTAGCTTCTGTAATTTTTTCAGAATTTTTGGGGAATTTTTCTGAGAGTTATCGCTGTTGGAAACCGACGAACAGAATCTGGGAACAGATTTCATCCACTGTGTTGGACGACTGTTTAGGCATATTTAACAGAGGAATTAGAATTTATGATCTTCTGGAAAGTTGTAGATCTCGTCAATATATAGCTCCTGTAATTTTTTTATATTTTTATGTTCTGTAGAAAAAAAGATACGAAAAAGAGAATGGGGGTTGCTGCTGTTCGATCCGGACAGATCGGCGTTTCGGTGTTGGAAAAGGGGAACGGGTTGTAGGAATTGCGTGTTTGAGTTGTGTGATCAATTGTGGTGTTATTGCATACTGAAAATATGCTTGTACAGGTGGTGCCCCTTCTGGACGCAACTAGATCCGTCGTCTACGTCGGTAAAGGCAAGCGGAAGTAGTGTTATGGTTGAACTATACATCGTTGTTTGCATTGCCTTCGTTATATTTCCCGATGACATTAATCATACATGGTTTGATCATTTGCTAGGAAGATTGCAATAATTAGATTAGCAATGTGATGATGTGCTTTGGCTTTGAACCATGAGTAAAGAGAAGAATGATGTTGCCTATTGGTTGAACTGTCTAAATAGTTCATCTCAATGTTATTTGTTTTTCTATCCATGTTATATGATGGCATGCAAATATGTGGACTCAATGTGGAAAATTATGAATGAATTCATGCATGAAGCATTAACTGCATAATCATGCATTGGAAGTTTGTCGACGCCTTGGCGTCTTGGCGACCGTGCAGTACAACACCGTGTGTTCACGAGAAAGGGCACGGTGAAGAGGATCATGGCATAAGCATATGCACAAGCATGAGCATTTTACTGAGGTTGTGGTAGTCGATGTTGTGGTGTTGAATGTAAAGCATGTGGTGTGTTAAATTCTTGATGGATGTGATTATGTGTTAATTGTTCCGCTTGCTGAGATTACCCAATCTCACTGCTTGTGTTTTGTTGTTTTCAGGTAGCGTGCAAGAGACATAAGCATGAGGGGTGGGCTAGCAACACAATAAACCTTCGAATGTCTTCACAACTCCCATGAACTAGTGTTTATTTAATACATTAGCTTGCTAAATTTTATTTACACTTAGACTATTTGTTGTTATGACTAAACTTATTCTTGCTTATGGTTGGTTTAGACTTGTTGTCGCTAGTATTGTTGAATTGCTTATATTCCTGTTTGAATTGCTTATCATGAAATGCTTCCGTAATGTCCTGTTTTTATGGGAGATCTTTGTCGAAATTTTCTTGTTCTATAGTTTAGTTTTAAGGGTTATTCTGATTGGTATCAGAGCGGGCTTTAGGTCCTTGGTGTATGAATTTAGGAGAGATATTCTAACATGAACTAAAACTTTGCTGTGTGAAATTAGTAACATTGCTTAGGTATAACTCTTAAAATTGCCATAGGATAATAAACTTTTAATACTGAATAGGATTGTTAATCAACTTTAAAATTGACACACTTGCACTATTAGGATGGGATGGGCTGCATTGCATGGCATGCGTATGTTCGACTATATTTATTGTTTGATTGTGGGTGATTTTGTTATGCTTTTGTTGTTGTTGTGATTGTTTGCTTGCGGCTTGTTGGGTGCAGTATGCCACCAAAGACGCGTGCGGTAGGCCGTTCGGGGGGCCTCGCTCCTGAGCCGTCGGAGGCAGCTGAACCTACCCAGGCTGAGGGCGGGGTTTCGGCAGAGATAGTGGCCGCCATGAGGGCGATGCAGGAGGAGTTGCGGGTGCTCAGGAGGGGCGACAGCCGCCCCGCCGTGGGCGCTGGCTGAAGCGCTGCGGCCGGCGGCGCGGCAGCGGTGGTATCAAGCCGAGGAGTGGGTTGGATTGCGGTGGATAGCTTTGATGGGGTGGGCAATCCGATCCAGCGGCGGATTGGTTGTCCTATGTGGAGATGTAGCTGGGCGCTTTTGAGGTGGCGGCGCAGAGCGTGTCCGGCCGTGGCGCAGCTCTTGAAGGGGAAGCCCAGATCTCGGTGGAGGGGTGCGCCGACCTGAGGGCGCTGGCCGGTGACTCCTCTTGGGAGGAGTTTGTCCGGCAATTTGAGAGGAGGTTCTACCCCGCCACCTTCCTCGACAAGATGCAAATTGACTTGGGACAGTATGCCCAAGACAAGAAGACTGTGGCGGAGTACGAGGTTGGCTTCAACCAGATCGTACGTTTTGTGCCCCATGTGGCACGTGACGAGGTGGAGAAGGCAAGGCGGTTCCGGCAGGGACTCCGCCCCGCCATTCGCCATATCTTTGGCGCTTTCCCCATTGTCGATTTCCGGACAATGGTGGAGCAAGCTCTGGGTGTAGAGCTGCAGCTGAACTACACCGAAGAGCATCGCAAACCTGCCACGGGAGATTAGGTTAAGGGCCCTCCAGAGAAGAAGGGCCAATCCTCTGGTACTTGGAATAAGAAGGGGAAGAATTTTCGTCACCAGCCCTATGGTGGTCGTCCTACTTCAAAGAAGACACCTCGGGAGAGTGCGCCCGATCGCGTGCCATAGTCACTCCTGGCATGGGGATGGTATGTTTCCGTTGTGGCGATTCCCATCGCCGCAGCGAGTGCTCGTGGAAGGGAAGGTGCACCATCGTGGTCGGGAGGATCACAAGGATGTGGTGTGTCAGAAGAACCCCAACGGCAAGCTGCGTTGGGAGCCGGTGACATCCTCTCCAGGTGGACGGCTGTGGGGGCGTGATGCATATGTTGCCATCAGCTCCTACTCTGCAGCACCTCCGGCGCCTACTCCGACTACCTCGTTCTACCCGGCGCCACTCTCGGGGACTTACTTGGATGCCCAGCTTCCACCGCCACCTTCCTCGGGACTTCGCCGTGGGTCCCTGCTTGACATATCCAGATGCGAGGGCTGCACCATCTCAGCCTACCCCGGAGTCCACGCTTTGCCCTCTTCGGGGATGCGGATCGTGGCAATGTGGTGACAGTACTATTTCATTAGTCTGTGGTTGCGGTGTGTTGTTCGACTCCGACGCTAGCTACTCGTTTGTCTCTGTGGATTTTGTTGTTCGGGCTGGTGCATGCGTGCAGAGTTTGGGTGATGCCGTGGTGGTTAGTGCACCGCAAGGATTGATTTCTAGTTCGAGAGTCCGCCAGGCTGTCACTTTCTATTAGCCGATGAGGAGTTCATGGCGAATCTGGTGGTGATTTCCTTGGAGCCATTTGATGTTATCCTTGGCATGGATAGCTATCCCAAAGACCAAAGCGGTGATTGATTGCGCAGCGGACAGTCACCTTGCATGCTCCATCTGGGCAAGAAATAACTTTCCAGGGAGTGCTATGCGGTACTCCCTCTCCTTTTGTGTAAGCTGTTCCCAAACTCCCGGATGTTGAAATCAGGGTCCTGCAGTCCATGGTTGAGGGTCGAGAGGAGGAGAAGAGTTTGGAGGGCATTGCTGTAGTTTGCCGATATCCAGATGTGTTTCCCAGTGAGCTTCCGGGATTGCCTCCGGAGCGAGAGACTATCTTCCGCATTGATCTTGTTCCTGGTACGAGGCCGATTTATAAAACCCCGTACCGGATGGCTCCGATAGAGCAAGTTGAGTTGAAGAGGCAATTGGACGAACTCCTAGCTAAGGGGTTTATTAGAGTGAGCTCATCTCCTTGGGCGGCTCTGGTCTTGTTTGTGGGGAAGAAAGATGGCACCAAGCGGCTATGTGTGGACTACCGGGCGCTTAATCAAGTTACCATTAAGAACAAGTATCCATTGCCTCGCATTGATGACCTTTTTGATCAATTGAGGTGCCAAAGTATTCTCCAAGATCGATTTGCAATCTGGGTATCATCGATTCATGCGGATTAAGGAGGAGGATATTGAAAAGACGGCTTTCAACACGAGGTATGGGCATTTTGAGTTTGTAGTCATGTCTTTTGGACTAACGAATGCTCCTGCCGTCTTTATGGAAGCCATGAACAGGATGCTCCATGAATATCTTGATGTCTTCATTGTCGTCTTCATTGACGACATTCTTGTCTACTCGAAGTCCGAGGAGGAGCACGCCGTGCATCTCGGTCTAGTTTTGGAGGCTCTTCGTAGAAATCAATTCTATGCCAAACTCAAGAAGTGCGCCTTCTGGTTATCGGAGGTGAGTTTCCTTGGGCATGTCATCAACCAAAGTGGTATCACAGTTGACCCAAAGAATGTTGCTGCTGTGGTTGGATGGCGAAGACCGTCTAGTGTGACGGAAATCAGGAGTTTTCTTGGGATGGCAGGTTATTACCGGCGCTTCGTGCATAATTTCTCTATCATAGCTAAGCCGATGACAAGGCTCACTCAGAAAGGGGTTCCTTTCATCTGGACAGAGGAGTGTGAGACTAGTTTCCAGACGCTAAAGAACAAACTGGTCAATGCACCTATTCTATCTTTACCTGTGAGTGGCAAGCGATATACAGTGTATGCAGATGCCTCCAGGATTGGTTTGGGTTGTGTGCTCATGCAAGAAGGCTGTGTCATTGCTTATGCTTCAAGACAGTTGAAGACTCATGAGCAGAATTATCCCACCCATGATCTCGAGTTAGCTTTGTGGTTTTGCCTTGAAATTGTGGAGGCACTATCTTTATGGGGAATCTTGTGATATTTTCACCGATCATAGGAGCCTCAAATATATATTCACCCAATGAGAGCTGAACTGCGACAGCGTAGATGGTTGGAATTGATAAAGGACTTTGATGTGTCGATCCGTATCATCCCAAAGAAGGCTAATGTCGTGGCGGATGCCTTGAGTAGAACGGGTGTCCCCAAGACCGCTATGCCCTTGGTTGCGGAGTTGGAAAGAGGACAGGTCACTTACTGTTTTGCTGGGGTTGCGCAAGAGGAGACTCGGATGATCATTCAGTCTTGCATACCCGAGCGGTTGTATGAGGCTCAGTGCAGGATCGTTTGCTTCAGGAGGTTCGGCGGAGGATTTCAGAGGGGAAACATCGGGATTTCAGCATAGATGAGCATGGTTCCATCCGGTTTAGAGGCCGTCTTTGTGTGCCTCAGAAATCGGATGTGAAGATGGACATTCTAAGGGAAGCCCATAGGACTCCGTATTCCGTTCACCCTGGCGAGACCAAGATGTATCGGGATCTAAAACAGAGTTTCTGGTGGAAGAGGATGAAGGTGGATATCGCCAAGTATGTGGCTTCTTGTGGAGTGTGCCAACAGGTAAAAGCTGAGCATAAGAGGCCTGGTCTGTTCTGACCATTGGAAATTCGGAATGGAAGTGGGAGCACATCACTATGGACTTTGTGATTGGGTTACCTCGCCGCTTGAGGTAGAGATGCCATTTGGGTGGTGGTGGATAGACTCACTAAGTCCGCACATTTCATTCCAATGAAGACGACCAATTCGGCACCAGATCTAGTTCCCTTATACATGAAGGAAGTGCTTAGGCTCCATGGCGTGCCTAAATCGATTGTCTCCGATCGTGACACTAGATTTGTGTCCCTGTTTTGGCAGAGTTTGCATAGTGCTCTGGAACAAAACTCTCTCTCAAGACATCTTTTCATCCCAGACAGATGGCCAGTCTGAGCGGACCATCCAGACTCTAGAGGACATGCTTCGAGCGTGTGTTCTTTCTTGGAAATGAAGTTGGGAGGATCACTTGGCCTTGGTAGAGTTTGCTTATAATAACAGTTACCAGGCTAGCATTCAAATGGCCCCATTCGAGGCGCTTTATGGGCGAAAGTGTGTCTCCCCACTTTGCTGGGATGCAGTTGGTGGAAATTCTTTGCGAGTCGGATTGGGTTCGGGGACCTTTGAGAAAGTGTAGGAGATACGGCAGAATCTCCTGGCATGAGCCGTCAGAAGAGTTATGCCGATAACAGGAGGTGGGATTTGGAATTTTCAGTGGGTGATCAAGTCCTTCTCAAGGTATCTCCAACAAAGGGTGTCGTCCGTTTTGGTACCACCGGCAAGCTTAGCCCGAGGTACATTGGTCCGTTCCCGGTGGTGGCACGGGTGGGCAGTTTGGCCTACCGTCTGGAGTTGCCGGACTCTTTGATGGGAGTACATGATGTCTTCCATGTCTCTATGTTGCGGAAGTATCTTCATGACCCAGAGCACAAGATTGACCTGGAGTCGATTACAGTTGAGCAAGACCTGACATTGGAGTGTCGTCCACTTCGTATACTAGACTCCTCGGAGCGGGTCATGAGGAGGAGAACCATCAGGTATGTGAAAGTTCTGTGGACAAATCAGTCCGAGCGGGAGGCAACTTGGGAACTGGAGGACCAGATACGGAAGAAGTATCCTGCGCTTTTTGAGGATACTGAAGGTAAAATGTTGTTTACTTTTTTGCCTTTTTTAGCGCCGTAGCTAAAAGGAGTAGATTCGTGGGCCGAATCCTTTTAAGGAGGGGAGAATGTGATGCCCTAGGTCTGAGAGCGATCCTAGTTCTTTTCCGTCGTGGTTGTTTCGAAAAGAGAGAAGTTTGGTCGGGAATTGATTAACTAAAGTTCATGCGACGTTTTAATATTTTTTTTGGAGCGTCGGGCTAGAATCAGTGGGCTGAGGACAACCTGGGCCGAGGCCGGGATTTCCCTCCCCACCTCTCCCTCCCCCGTCCCCTAAGTGGGCCGGCCCACTAGCCAAGGGGGGCGCCACCCCTTTTCCCCCTAACCCTAGGCACCTCCTCCCTCTCCCTCTCCCTCCCCTAGCAGCCACCTCTCCCTCCCCTTCCTTCCCCTATGTGGTGGCTCAAGATCCGCCGCGAATCGCGAAGGAGAAGGCGAGGAGCGACTCCGTGGAGGCGTGGAGGACGAGCAGATCGCCGATTCGGGGTTCATCGCGTGTTCTTCGTGGGTTTGCAAGGGAGAACACTAGGTAAAATTCCCAAACTTTTAAATCTGTTTTAACTAGGGATTAGGAGTGTATTAGATCTGGTGGTGAGGGTTTTGGATGGATCTTGTTGGGGGAGAAGGGTAGATGTTCACGTGGTGCTGTTTCTGGAAGGGGGGATTGTGCAGCGCGGATTGTTTCGCGTTTTACGTGGCATAGATGATTTTTCCTGCCAAAACCTATAACTAGAAAGTTGTAGATAACGTCGAGACCTAGCTTCTGTAATTTTTTCAGAATTTTTGGGAAGTTTTCTGAGAGTTATCGCTGTTGCAAACCGACGAACAGAATCTGGGAACAGATTTCATCCACTGTGTTGGACGACTGTTTAGGCATATTTAACAGAGGAATTAGAATTTATGATCTTCTGGAAAGTTGTAGATCTCGTCAATATATAGCTCCTGTAATTTTTTCATATTTTTATGTTCTGTAGAAAAAAAGATACGAAAAAGAGAATGGGGGTTGCTGCTGTTCGATCCGGACAGATCGGGGTTTCGTTGTTGGAAAAGGGGAACGGGTTGTAGGAATTGCGTGTTTGAGTTGTGTGATCAATTGTGGTGTTATTGCATACTGAAAATATGCTTGTACAGGTGGTGCCCCTTTTGGACGCAACTAGATCCGTCGTCTACGTCGGTAAAGGCAAGTGGAAGTAGTGTTATGGTTGAACTATACATCGTTGTTTGCATTGCCTTCGTTATATTTCCCGATGACATTAATCATACATGGTTTGATCATTTGCTAGGAAGATTGAAATAATTAGATTAGCAATGTGATGATGTGCTTTGGCTTTGAACCATGAGTAAAGAGAAGAATGATGTTGCCTATTGGTTGAACTGTCTAAATAGTTCATCTCAATGTTATTTGTTTTTCTATCCATGTTATATGATGGCATGCAAATATGTGGACTCAATGTGGAAAATTATGAATGAATTCATGCATGAAGCATTAACTGCATAATCATGCATTGGAAGTTTGTCGACGCCAGCGGCGCGATCAGAGTCGTACAACACCGTGTGTTCCTGAGAAAGGGCACGGTGAAGAGGATCATGGCATAAGCATATGCACAAGCATGAGCATTTTACTGAGGTTGTGGTAGTCGATGTTGTGGTGTTGAATGTAAAGCATGTGGTGTGTTAAATTCTTGATGGATGTGATTATGTGTTAATTGTTCCGCTTGCTGAGATTACCCAATCTCACTGCTTGTGTTTTGTTGTTTTCAGGTAGCGTGCAAGAGACATAAGCATGAGGGGTGGGCTAGCAACACAATAAACCTTCGAATGTCTTCACAACTCCCATGAACTAGTGTTTATTTAATACATTAGCTTGCTGAATTTTATTTACACTTAGACTATTTGTTGTTATGACTAAACTTATTCTTGCTTATGGTTGGTTTAGACTTGTTGTCGCTAGTATTGTTGAATTGCTTATATTCCTGTTTGAATTGCTTATCATGAAATGCTTCCGTAATGTCCTATTTTTAGGGGAGATGCTGTCGAAATTTTCTTGTTCTATAGTTTAGTTTTAAGGGGTGTTACAGGCTATCGTGCCGCCCAGAGGCGGGATAGGCTTGCCGCCCACTCCGATGGTCCCCAGCGCCTCGATCCCCTCGGCGGATGCGGACGCTCTGCTAGCCGCCCTCAGCGAACTGCACTCCAACGTGAACGGCCGCCTCGCGGCGAGCAGGGAGAGGCTGAGGGAGGCCGTCGCGGAGAACAACCGCCTCCACGCGGAGGTGCAGGACTGGCGCGGCCGGGTGGAGATGTCAGAGCTGGACCTGTAAAAGGAGAGGGAGCGGGGAGACCTCCTTGTCGAGGCGATCACCCGAGAGCGCGACGAGGAGAAGGGCGAGCGGCTCCGCGCGGAAGTCGAGAACACCTCCATACTGCGCCCTGCATTCGACCGGATGGTGGCCAGCTTGGCGCCATTAGGGTTGGAGCAGACGACCCCAGTCGAGCAGACGGCCCGGCACTATGCCATCTGCATGGGCCAGATCGCCGACTTCCTCACCTTCCTGCCCAGCGCCCTAGCCTCCCGGTCCAGCCACGAAGGGCGGGCAGTTGTGGCGGCCACGGTGTCGTAAGTGCTAGCCTGTTGTGCCAGCCGGGACGCCAACTTCGACCCCCTGGTCACCATCCAGGTAGTGGAAGGAGACTGGGCCCGTGCCGAGGCTCAGGTCAGCAGCGCCGCCGAGCGGGTTGCCGATCAGCTTGAGATGGTCAACCCGGCGCTGGAAGCGATGGCCGAGGAAATGGCACTCGAGCTAGACGTTGCCCCGGTGTAGGACTAGGAGGCCGCAGAAGCCACGGCAGACAAAGATTGAAGACCTTTCATTTTGCTGTTCTTTGTAAAGAACTTCTACAAGTTGGCCCTTTATTAATGAATACATATCATATGCTTCCCTTCGTGTGTCTTACGTTCGGGTGCCTACTCGCGCCTCCACTATGCTGGTTCTGAGCGAAGAAAGAGACCACTGTGCACGTTAAGTGTTAGTTGGAGTGCAGGGTTCGGATCCCCCATGCCGGCATATCGCTACCTCAGGATCTTAGGGCCCTATGAAATTGATCACTCTCGCGGTCTCTTGGGGCCGAACACTTGGTGAAGTGCGGCAGGGTTGCAGGCTTTCGGTAGTGGTGTTTGAATCACCGGTTCTTACGGGGACACCTTGAGCGTCATGACCGTGTTGAATACTGTGTCAAACCAGCCATCCGATCACCAATCCCTGCACGACACGCTCACCCAGTGGGCCAACCTTTACCATCGAGAACTCAGAGAGCCTTAATGCCCTGAGGGTGATCACACGGACACGGCCCATCGGGGCGCAAACCAGAAGAAAGAAAACAAAGGCCCATCGACAACTGCTTTTGACTAAAAAACTGGACATTGGATTTGACAGAGGCTTCCTCCAACCAGCTTCATAGAGGAAGGCTTCACTCGGCTGGTCGAGGCGCGCAGCTCTATACTTACAGCCTCTTCAGGGATAGAACCTGCGTAGAAGCTCTATGTTTTGCGAGTTCGCCAACTCCACCCCGTCCTCGGTGGCCAACCTGATCGCCCCGGGGTGAGAGACTGAGACCACCTTGAAGGGGCCCTCCCACTGGGGAGACAGTTTGTGCAATCTGGCATGCATCTGAACTCTGCGCAAGACCAGGTCACAAACTGCCAGTGTTCTCTCCCTGACCCGGGCGGCGTGGTATCGCCTGAGGCTTTGCTGGTACCTGGCGGCGCGCTGGGCCGCGCGATCCCGCACTTCTTCCAGGAGGTTGACGTCCTCTTGACACAGATCTTCTTGGGCTTCTTCAGTGAACGCCGCCGCACGCGGTGACCCCTAGGCCAGCTCCGAGGGTAGGACCGCCTCCGCACCGTAGGCCAAGAAGAAGGGAGTTTCCCCGGTGGCCCGGCTGGGGGTGGTACGAAGTGACCACAGCACCGCCGGGAGCTCTTCAGTCCACCGGGCTCCACGCTTGTGGAGCCGATCAAACGCCCTAGTCTTGAGGCCCTTCAACACCAGCGCATTGGCCCGCTCAACCTGGCCGTTACTCCTTGGGTGGGCCACCGAGGCAAAGCAAACCTTGGTGCCCATCTCTTCACAAAAACCCAGGAAGACGGCGCTAGTGAACTGCGTGCCATTGTCGGTGATGATGCGGTTGGCGACCCCGAAGCGGGCGAAGATTCCTTGCATGAACTTGATCGCAGCGGCGGCTGTAATCGCCCTTACGGCCTCGGCTTCCACCCATTTGGTAAAATTGTCAATGACGACGAACAAATGGGTGTAGCCCCTTGTGGCCCACGGGAACGGGCCAAGGATATCCAGCCCCCAGACCGCGAAGGGCCACGATAGCGGGATGGTTTGCAGAGCTTGGGCTGGTTGGTGGATCTGCTTGCCGTGGAACAGGCACGCCTCGCACTTCCTCACCAGCTCGCAAGCATCCTAGAGGGCGGTTGGCCAATAGAACCCTTGGCAGAAAGCTTTCCCCACCATCGTTCGACTGGACATATGGCTCGCACACACGCCTCCATGGATATCAGAGAGCAGATTGCTCCCCTCTTCCCGAGTGATGCACTTCAGAAGAACTCCGTTTCTACCCCGGTGGTAAAGGTCCCCACCCACCAGGGTATAGCACTTGGCCTTTCGTGCTATCTTCTCTGCTGATGCATCATCGTTAGGGCACACTTGATCCCGTAGGTAGGCCAGGATCGGATCCATCCATGTGCCTTCCCGGTCATGTGTGGCAACCACAGGGTGATCACCCGGGTACTCCGCCTAGCCAGGCGTTTCCACTGGTACTGCTTTCCCCTCCGGATTGAGGGCTGAAGCAGCGTCACCATCGTCCCCGCCAGAAACAGGGGCTGCGATGGACGGTCGCGGAAGCCTTTCTTCAAAGACCCCGACCGGAACAAGGGATCTTATCGAGTCGAGCTGCGCAAGCTCATCCACCAAGTAGTTGTCGCGCCGGGGGATATGGGTATACCCCAGCCCGTCGAAATGTCGCTCCATCCTTCTAACCTCCGCCAAGTACTCCGTCATGACGGGATCAGAGCAGGAGAACTCCTTTCTCGCTTGATTGACGACCAACAGCGAGTTGCCCTTGACTTGTAGACGCCGAGCACCGATGGCTGCGGCGGCACGAAGCCCTGCCAGCAGGCCTTCGTACTCCGCAACATTGTTGGTGGCCTTAAAATCCAGGATGACCACATACTTGAGGACGTCCCCGGTTGGGGAAACCAGGAGGACCCCAGCCCCCACGCCTTCAAGCCTGAAGGAACCGTCGAAGTAGAGTGTCCAGGGGGAGGGTGCGGGGGTTTCTTCAGCTTTGGACTCAACAGTAGTCCACTCGACAATGAACTCTGCCAACCTTTGACTCTAGATAGCCGTGCGGGGGGCAAACTTGAGACCGAGCTCTCCCAGCTCCACAAACCACTTGGCAATGCGGCCTTCAGCTTTGCGGTTGTGGAGAATCTAGCACAAGGGATAGGCGGACACCACGGTGATCTCCCTTCCTTGGAAATAATGCCGCAACTTCCGGGACGCCACCAGCACGGCATATATCATCTTCTGAGCCTGTGGGTACCTTGTTTCTACATCATGTAGCACCTTGCTAACGTAGTAAACTGGTCGCTGGACCCCTTCATGCTCCGCCACCAGTGCCGCGCTCACAACCACCGGACTAGCCGCCACGTATAACAGCAGCGGCTCGCCCGGCTCAGGGGCGACCAGCACCGGGGGGGAGGAGAGGTATTGCTTCAATTCTTCAAGTGCTTGCTGGGCTTCCGTAGTCCAATCGAATGAGTTGGTCTTCTTTAGTAGCTTGAAGAAGGGGAGGCTCTTTTCCCCAAGCCTTGCTACAAACCGGCCGAGGGAGTGTGATGCCCTAGAATTTGAGAGCGATCCTAGGGTTTTCTTTCTTGGTTGTTCCGGAAAGAAAGAGGGTTTTGTCGGGGAATGAAATAATTGAAGATTATGCGGCAATTTAATATTAAAAATGGGAGTTTTGGGCTAGTTTCTGCTGAAATTTGAGGCAACTGGGCACAGTAGGAATTCCTTTTCCCCCTCTCCTCCCCATGCCTTGGTGGGCCGGCCCACCTCCCCCTTTAAGTGGCGCCCCCTTCCCCCAAACCCTAAGGCGCCTCCCTTCCTCCCCCCTAGCAGCCGCACCCCCTCCTCTTCCTCCCCTGCGTGGTGACTCAAGATCCACCGCGAAACGCTAAGGAGAAAACGAGAAGAGGATCCGTGGAGGCGAGGAGGATGAACAGATTTCCGTTACGGGGATCGTCACGCGTTCTTCGTGGGTTCGCAAGGGGGAACTCAAGGTAAAATTCCCAATCTTTTACCCCTGTTCTACCTAGGGATTAGGAGTGTATTAGATCTGGTGGTGAGTGGTTTGGATGGATCTTGATGGGGGAGAAGGGTAGATGTTCACGTGGTGCTGTTTTTGGAAGGGAAGATTGTGCAGCGCGGATTTTTTCACGATTTACGTGGAATAGATGATTTTTCCTGCAAAAACCTATAACTAGAAAGTTGTATATAACGTCGAGAACTAGCTTTTGTAATTTGTGCAGATTTTTGGGGCGTCGGTCTGAGAGTTATCGCTGTTGGAAGATGACGAACAGAATCTGCAAAACAGATTTCGTCCACTGTGTTGGACGGTTGTTTAGGCATATTTAACAGTGGAATTGAAATTTGTGACCTTCATGAAAGATGTAGATCTCGTCAATATATAGCTACTGTAATTTTTTTGTATTTTTATGAACAGTAGAAAAAAGATACGAAATCGGGAAGAGAGGGTGCTGCTGTTCGATTCGGACAGATCGGGGTTTTTGTCGTTTAAGTGGGAACGGGGAGTAGGAAGCGTGTGTTTGAATTGTGTGATGAATTGTGATGTCGCTATATACTGAAATAATGTTTGTTCAGGTGGTGCCACTGCTGGGCGTAACTAGGTTCATCGTTCACGTCGGTAAAGGCAAGTGGAAGTAGTTGTATTGTTAAGCTATACATTGTTGTTTGCTTCGCCTTCGTTATAAACTCCAATTACAGCAATCATACATGGTTTAATAACTTGCTTTGAGGTAAGGTGAAGAAGGATGTTGTTTACCGGATGAATTGTCTAAACATTTCATCTCTATGATATTTGTTTTCTATCCATGCTATATGATGATATGCAAACATGTGGACTCAGTGGGAGGAGTTATGAATGAATTCATGCATGAAGCATTAACTGCATAATCATGCATTGGAAGTTTGTCGACGCCTTGCGTCATGACGTGCCGGTACAATACCGTGTGTTCTGAGAGAAAGGGGCACGGTGAGGAGGAACATGGCATAAGCATGTGCATCAATCATATGCATTTCTTGAAGTGGTGTGGACTCTTTGATGTGGTATTGTATATGAGGAATGTGGACTCTTTGATGTGGTATTGTATATGAGGAATGTGGAATGATAGATATATGGTGGATGTTTTATTTGTATTAGTTGTTCCGCTTGCTGAGATTACCCAATCTCACTACTTGCTGTTTTGATGTTTTCAGGTAGCGCACGTGAGTCGTAAGCATGAAGGGTGGGCTTGCAACACAATAAATTTTCTGTTGTCATCACGACCCACATGATCTAGTGTTTTAAATAATTCATTAGTTGGATGCAATTTTATTTCATATAGACCTATTGTTGTTCCCTTTAAACTTGTTCTCGTTTATGGTTGTCCCTTTATAGATGTGTTTTATTTATGGTTAATACCTGGTTGAATTAGACTCGTTGTCTCTAGTTTTGATGTCGTGATATTATTTCTATTCGAATTGCTTCCGTACTATCCTGTTTTAGGGGAAATGCTGTCGATCTGTTCTTGTACAACAGTTTAGATTTATGGGGTGTTACAGTTGGTATCAGAGCGGGCTGTAGATCCTTGGAATGTGTATTTTTAGTGTCATACTATAGGATACAACTAAAATGTGGTGTGGAATAACTTGGAAACATGGCCTAGGTTTTAACTAAAATTTTGTCATAGGATAGCAACATTAAAACTTATGTAATTGGAATCACTAATTTAAAATCTGACACACATGGATGCACAGTAGGAAAGGGTATAGGTACCGAAGGGTATGGGTACCGTTGCTTTCCGTTTAAATATGGTATCTAAGCTTTGATGTTGAATGCTACTTTTGATGTTGTATAATGCTATATTTATGATGGATTTGATTGAGTTGCTTCATTTGTGAGGAAGTGGGGTTGTGTTGCCGAAGTGTTTCGGTCACCTCTTTTTGTTCATATTAAGGGTGTGGTTTGATGGTGTGGCCGGTTAACGCCATCACCGAAAAATTATTAACCCCAGTAGGAGGAGTGCTTACCCTTTCTGTCGTGGATCGGGTAGTTGACTGGAGTCAAATAGAAGAGATTGGTGGTAGATTCCTTCGGATGTTCTTTATCGTTCTGAAGGTCGGTCTTGGTTGGTTTTCTTGGTTTTAGTTGATTGAAATCAGAAGAAAAGTGTTTGGAATTTGGATTTTTTCGCGGAGTGTGCCTTCAGTGTTTCTTGGTTTTGTCTTCTTTGGGTGAAGACAAAGAAGGGGAGTTTTGTGTTGTGCGTCTTTGGTCGCCTTTTTGACTTTGACACCTGTTTAGTTGGTTGCCTTGCAAAGAAAGGTATAGCTTTTGGTTCTTGTGTGTATTGCTCTGAGTTTAAAAGAAGTTATTGAAGCGTGTGTAAAAAGTTAAGTTGTGTCGATTTATGTTTTGTGCCTTTGTTCGTAAAGGTTTACTTGATCGCTTGGTTCCCTCCAAAGGGGAGTCTTTAAGATTGAAATGTGTTTTGGAGTCATGTCCTATTGCAAATTTGAGAGTCAAGCTTCTTTGTGAGTTTTGGTTGAGTATTAAAAGAAAAAAATGCTGCAAATAAAGTAAGTATTCGTTTGACTGAAATTACTTGTTAAAAGTGGAAATTGTTGTTTAGCATGTTATGTAGTATGTAACAATGTGGTTTATAGAAATGATGTACTCCTTAGTTAATTTGCGAGTTGAATCAATTAAGTGTAATTGTTACCTTTAGCTTAAGATTAAATGAACCTCTAGTGATGTAGAGTACCCCGTAGTGGGGATGATTAAATGTGTTAATGTACATGCTTATAATCTGTTGCTTTGCTTTAAAAGTGCTTATGACCCCGATAATGTTTAAGGTTTTAAACCACGATGCATGGTTAGAACATTAAGATGAGGTAGATCATGGTTATTGTTAAAGAAACTTTCTTTGGTTGTTTAAAGATGTTCTAATCTAACGGATTAATAGAGAAAATTTAATCGTGTTGACTAGCGACTTTAATTTGGAAGTTGATTAGAATTGCTATTTACGTTGTTGCAACCTACTAGTATGTTGTGTGTTGGTAATTTTGTTATCACCTATGTATAGGGCAGCCAAAAGTAATGTTGATGGTTGATGTTTATGCCCATTTGTTGTTATTGATGACTTGGTAGGGTTGCTAATTGTTGGAAACCATTGATCCAATAGAGAAAAGTGTAAAACTGTGGAATTATGTCGAGTTCATGTTGTGATGGGATGAACATTGGATAACAATCATGATGCAAGATTTTAACCTTAATGAATGCATGTCTTAGAATCCTGTTTACGAATTTTATCTTGTAGAGATAATACTTATTGGTTGAAGTCATTTTATTGATTGAACAAGTTTTAATTGTCAAGATGTTGATGTATGGATGGTATAAAATTGATACGTTGATCATGCTTAAGTATATGTTGAAGTACTATGTTTGAAATATAGAATACATTGATATATGATGTGTTGTCTGTGGGGATCATGTTGAGGTAGTATAGAATGGAAGACGTTTTGTTAATCATCATAAACTGTATTTATAAATGTTGGGAAAGGTAACTAGAGAAAGAATTGGTTATGTAGCTTTTGGTTGAATTATATTGAGGCTTCTCGATGAGTAAATAGTGTATATTGAATGCTTAAATGGTAAGTATAGTGGAATACTAGATATGGTGGCTTTCATCCTGAGCCTGTGTCTAAAACCTTTTGGACTAGTTTGGTTGGTTGCTATTTTGGTTGAATACTTTTTGTCGAAGTGTTTCTTCTGTTGTGTTTCAGAGTTTCCCTAAAACTCGTAGTGATTAATGCCAACCTTTGGATTTGGCTAACTTGTTTAGTTTGCACTATGAGTATGGATTTACACCCAAAAGTCTTTGAGTGGATCGCGCCCCTTCGCGTTCGCACTGAATTATCTTTGGAATTAATTTTAAAGGAAGCAGATGGACATAGTGGGTTGTGTTGGAAATTCTTGAGATTTAATTTGTAACTCTTTTTGACTAGAGTTGGATTTATTTGCATGATGTGTGTGACGTTTGCGAGTGCTTCAAAAAGGTGGATTATATGAGTGTTTCATAAGTGAATTTGGTTAGTGAAGAGTTCTCTTTTGGGAATGAATTTCCCTTTCTTTCGAGAAAAAAAATTATGGCGGTTGTTTGTGCAGATGTTTGACTTTGGAGTCGATGTTCTTTTCCAAAATATTGATGTTGGTTAAAATGCGATGTTTTGCAAGTTTAGCTTTCTATCATTGGTGGGTTTTGATATGATGTGGTGCCTTACTGTTAACTATGCTGCTGACATAGTTTACATGAATTAGCGCAATCCTCGGTGTTATTCGAGTTTTATTCATGTGTTACAGAGGAAAAAGTCGTCTTGTAAATGACTATTCGATAGTGTTGTTACATGATGAACGAATGGTGAAAAGTAAACATGACATTGTCTATAGATGTTAAATGATAAAAGAGTTGTTGAGCCAGGTCGGTGAGAAAGTCATATATGGATATATGACTAATCCGGAGTGCTCTTGGAAAGCTGCATGCATGTCCTGAATCGAGATTTCAATTGCCTTCTAGTACGGGAAGTAAGAACGAATATCTTCTGATATGTTGGTTGTGGTGTAAGAGATCTGAGCTTTCTTTGCATTTGTCTTAGGAAAAAAATAAAATGAGTACTCTTGGGTTGTTGCCGAATTTTTTCCAAAGTGGCTTTTAGCGCTTTGGAGTTCGAGTTGTTGGATGTGAATCATTTGGGGATCATGGGTCTTGGTTGAGCTTCCTCAATGATTCTACCCTTGGTTCTGATTCTTTGAAAGGAAGAATGCGAGGGCGAAACTTTCTAAGAAAGAGGAATTTACTGTGGGTTGGTAATGACATAAGATATTAGATGTTGCTAGCAGATGATCGTAAACAGTTTAAAAGTGAAGAGTAAAGGAAGGTTGTGTATGACTCAATCCAAACCTTCTTGGAGAATTGGGTCATTGATGTGTACCTAGGTGGGGCTGTTTAAATTATTAGTGGACCACTTGGTGGTTGCTAGTAATTGTTTTTCCTTTTCAGAGTGTATTGGACCTTTCTGTCGCTGAGGTTGAGCGAGGTTGTGTCAACCATAGCGATTTTGTTCGGTTGTTACTGTCTCTTGCGGGTTTAAGGACCCTGGTTGTAAAGTAGGCCTTTCCTTTTGGTAGTAGTGTTGGGTATTGGTTTTTTGTTGAAGATCAATTTTTTTGCAAGGTTCTAACCTCGTTTGTTCAAATAGCTGGTGGTCTTGGAGTGTATGTCTCACCTGGTTTGTCGTCGTCTTGAATACGGCGAACCACAGTAGAGGGGTTGTGGTGTGAAAACACGTTTGTGCGTGGGAGGTGAAGAGGGTTCTAGAGACTGGTACCGTTTTCTTCTGGAGAGTGGTTGGAATAAGGAGTGCGAGACCGTTTTCTTTCATGGTCTATTTGGGAATTGAAGTGAAGGTGGAACCGTGAGAGGTTGCACTCTGTTGAGCTAAATCAACATTTTCTCGCTAGTGTTGGTTTTGAGAACTCGCTTGTCGTTTATTCCGGTTTGAGTCTTTGTGTGAATGTTTTGTGTTGCAAGGAAGTCTTTTGTCCCATGGGGAATTTGTTGTTGATTTTGGTGTGTCTTAGATTCGGGGACGAATCCTTTTAAGGTGGGGAGATTGTGATGCCCTAGAATTTGAGAGCGATCCTAGGGTTTTCTTTCTTGGTTGTTCCGGAAAGAAAGAGGGTTTTGTCGGGGAATGAAATAATTGAAGATTATGCGGCAATTTAATATTAAAAATGGGAGTTTTGGGCTAGTTTCTGCTGGGCTGAGGCAACCTGGGCCTGGGCCGGGAATTCCTTTTTCCCCCTCTCCTCCCCATGCCTTTGTGGGCCGGCCCACCTCCCCCTTTAAGTGGCGCCCCCTTCCCCCAAACCCTAAGGCGCCTCCCTTCCTCCCCCCTAGCAGCCGCACCCCCTCCTCTTCCTCCCCTGCGTGGTGACTCAAGATCCACCGCGAAACGCGAAGGAGAAAATGAGAAGAGGATCCGTGGAGGCGAGGAGGACGAACAGATTTCCGTTACGGGGATCGTCGCGCGTTCTTCGTGGGTTCGCAAGGGGGAACTCAAGGTAAAATTCCCAATCTTTTACCCCTGTTCTACCTAGGGATTAGGAGTGTATTAGATCTGGTGGTGAGTGGTTTGGATGGATCTTGATGGGGGAGAAGGGTAGATGTTCACGTGGTGCTGTTTTTGGAAGGGAAGATTGTGCAGCGCGGATTGTTTCGCGATTTACGTGGCATAGATGATTTTTCCTGCAAAAACCTATAACTATAAAGTTGTATATAATATCGAGAACTAGCTTCTGTAATTTGTGCAGAATTTTTGGGGCGTCGGTCTGAGAGTTATCGCTGTTGGAAGATGACGAACAGAATCTGGAAACAGATTTCATCCACTGTGTTGGACGGTTGTTTAGGCATATTTAACAGTGGAATTGAAATTTGTGACCTTCATGAAAGATGTATATCTCGTCAATATATAGCTACTGTAATTTTTTTGTATTTTTATGAACAGTAGAAAAAAAGATACGAAATCGGGAAGAGAGGGTGCTGCTGTTCGATTCGGACAGATCGGGGTTTTTGGAGTTTAAGTGGGAACGGGGAGTAGGAAGCGTGTGTTTGAATTGTGTGATGAATTGTGATGTCGCTATGTACTGAAATAATGTTTGTTCAGGTGGTGCCACTGCTGGGCGTAACTAAGTTCATCGTTCACGTCGGTAAAGGCAAGTGGAAGTAGTTGTATTGTTAAGCTATACATTGTTGTTTGCTTCGCCTTCGTTATAAACTCCAATTACAGCAATCATACATGGTTTAATCACTTGCTTTGAGGTAAGGTGAAGAAGGATGTTGTTTACCGGATGAATTGTCTAAACATTTCATCTCTATGATATTTGTTTTCTATCCATGCTATATGATGATATGCAAACATGTGGACTCAGTGGGAGGAGTTATGAATGAATTCATGCATGAAGCATTAACTGCATAATCATGCATTGGAAGTTTGTTGACGCCAGCGTGCGTGACCGTGCAGTACAACACCGTGTGTTCTGAGAAAGGGCACGGTGAGGAGGAACATGGCATAAGCATGTGCATCAATCATATGCATTTCTTGAAGTGGTGTGGACTCTTTGATGTGGTATTGTATATGAGGAATGTGGACTCTTTGATGTGGTATTGTATATGAGGAATGTGGAATGATAGATATATGGTGGATGTTTTATTTGTATTAGTTGTTCCTCTTGCTGAGATTACCCAATCTCACTACTTGCTGTTTTGATGTTTTCAGGTAGCGCACGTGAGTCGTAAGCATGAAGGGTGGGCTTGCAACACAATAAATTTTCTGTTGTCATCACGACTCACATGATCTAGTGTTTTAAATAATTCATTAGTTGGATGCAATTTTATTTCATATAGACCTATTGTTGTTCCCTTTAAACTTGTTCTCGTTTATGGTTATCCCTTTATAGATGTGTTTTATTTATGGTTAATACCTGGTTGAATTAGACTCGTTGTCTCTAGTTTTGATGTCGTGATATTATTTCTATTCGAATTGCTTCCGTACTATCCTGTTTTAGGGGAAATGCTGTCGATATGTTCTTGTACAACAGTTTAGATTTATGGGGTGTTACAGGGAGGCCAGGTGACCAGCTAAGCACTGAACTTGCTTGAGTCTGGTGGGTGATTGCATGCGTTCGATGGCCTCCATCTTTTCCGGGTTAACCTCGATTCCACGGTTGGACACGAGGAACCCAAGCAGCTTTCTAGACGACACACCAAACACGCACTTCTCAGGATTCAGCTTCAAACAATACTACCGGAGGTGGGAGAAAGTTTCTTTTAAATCCCCGATAAGCCCATCAATCTTTTTGGTCTTTACTACCCAATCATCAACATATACTTCAAGATTTCTCCCAATTTCCGATCGAAATACAGTGTGCATAGCGCGCTGGTAGGTTGAGTCAGCGTTCTTCAACCCAAAAGGCATTTGGATATAGCAGTACACACCTACAGGGGTCACAACAGCCATCTTTTCTTCGTCTTCCCACGCCATGCTGATCTGGTGGTAGCCGGAGTAGGCATCTAGGAAGCACAAGACCTCGCACCCTGCCGTGGAATTGACGACGATGTCTATCTGCGGCAAAGGGTACGGGTCCTTGGGGCAGGCCTTGTTGAGGTCGGTGAAGTCGATGCACATCAGCCAGGTTCCGTTCGACTTCTTGACAAGTACAGGGTTGGCCAGCCACACGGGGTAGGCGGCCTCCCATATAATCCTCGCCTACAGCAGTTTCTCTACCTCATCCCGAATGGCATCCTGCCGCTCTGGTGCCTGCCTCTGAACCTTCTGCCGGACTGGGTGCACTCCAGAGAGCGTCGCCAATCGGTGCTCGATCACCTCCCTAGGGACCCCGGTCATCTCAGAGGTTCCCAGGCGAACACATCTAGATTAGACCGGAGGAAGGTGATGAGCGCATCTTCCTATTTGGCGCTAAGGTTGGCGCCGATCTTCACGACCTTCCCAGAGCCGGCCTCACCCATGGGGACCACCTTCACGTCACTCGAAGGACCAGGTGAGGCGCGGGCCCTGACCGAGGGGAGCTCTGGGCAATCGTCCTCACCTCGAGCCGAGCAGGTGGTGCCGGCCAGGTCCTGCACCTGCTTGCTTAGGCGCAGGGCTTCCAGCCGATCCACCTTCACGGTAATCGGGCCTCCAGGCCCAGGGATCTTCATCATCATGTATGCGTAATGCGTGGCCCCCATGAACTTGACCAAATCTGGTCGGCCAAGCAAAGCATTGTAGGGAAGGTCGAAGTCTGCGATCTCGAAGTTGATTTTTTCAGTCCGAAAGTTATCCACACTTCCGAACGTGACGTGGAACTAGACCTGCCCCAGGGGCGTCAAGCCCACCCTAGGGGCAACTCCGTAGAAAAGAGGGGCCAGACGCAACTCCTCATAAGGGATTTGGAGTGACTTGAACGCCCCCACGGACATAAGGTTGATGGAGCTCCCTCCATCGACAAGCACCCGCCCGAGTCTCGCATTCCGGATCGTGGGAGAAACCACGATCGGGAGATGGCCTGGGCCTGAAGTGCTCTCCGGGTAGTCGACCTGACTGAAAGTGATCGGCTCCTCTGACCATTTCAGTTTCCTGCTCGCCCCTGTAGTTGGTACGGTGGCGTACACCTCTCTCACCTCTCGCTTGTACTGCGAGTTTGATGAGTAGGTGGCGGAGCCCCCATGGATGAACGCCACCGTGTGCTCCGCTTGCTGGAAGGCCAGCGGAGCAGGGTCCTCGTTCGCGTCATCGCGGTCATCTTCGCGGCGCTCCTTACGCCGCTGTTCCACCAGCTTGGAAACGACCTGGCAATCCGCTAGGTCATGCCCATTGGTCCTGTGGATGGGGCAATATGGTCTAGCTCCGTCGTCTTCTCGGCGGGGGGTTCGGCAATCCCCGCGATCACCTCGCGGGCCCCGGTGATCACCCCTCCTGTCCCGGCGGTAGTGCTTCTGGGCTTGTCCTCCGGCTCGACGAGTAGGACCTCCCCAGCACCGACTTCCTTGTGCTTCTTCTTCTTATGCTCGGAAGCCTTTGAGGTTCCTGCCTCGCTGTGGCCGGACGGCCCCGCCGTGCGCTCTCGGGCCTCCGCTGCCCTGGCGTACTTATGTGCCAGGGAGAACAGCTCGGAGGTAGTCGAAATGGTGCGGGTGGCCATCTTCTCCCGCATCTTTTGATCCCTGACCCCCCCCCCTCCGAAAGGCGATAATCACCGATTGCTCGGAGATCCGGGGATCGTGTTTCGGCAGTGGCTGAACCGCCGAATGAACTCCCCCTTTGTCTATTCTAGGGTGTGAAGGTCATCCTCCACGCCCGGCTAAGTGTAGGAGCCCTGAAATTTAGCGACGAATATATCGCATAATTCCTCCCACGAGTGCTCAGAGCCTCGAGGGAGGTTCAATAGCAAGGAGCGGGTGGAACCCATCAGCGATGTCGGGAGGTAGTTGGCCATGATCTTCTCGGACACTCCCGCAACGCACACCACCGTGGTGTAGATCTGCAGGAACTCCTCTGGGTTGGTGGTGCCGCCATACTTCTCGATGGACGCGGGACGGAATCTCTCTGGCCACGCAGCTTGGCGTAGGCGGAGGGAAAACGCTTGGTATCCAACGTTGTAGGGGGAGCAGCGCTGCTCGCCCACCCCTCGGCCCCAAGATGGAGTCGAGGAGTGTGAGTCTATGCTGTCCCTGGAACCAGGGGGCGAGGTCTCCCCCCGAGCGCTAGACATCGGGCGGTCCCCGCGGCGCTGCACGTGTGCACGACACCCTCCGAGGACATCGCGCAAGTCACTGCCGCGGTGGGACCTCCCTTGGTCTAGGCGGGCCCTCAGATCCCCATGGCCCCCCGCCAGTGTAGGGGAACCACAGGAAGAAGTGGGGGCGCGTGCGCGTCCCCTCGTACCCGAGGGGGCCGTAACCTGTGCGCCTTTCCTTTTCCCCGGCCTTCGCGATCGGAGAAAGTTCTGGCCGTGCGACTGGAGGCTTGCGCGTCGGTGACGCGCATGGCTTGTCGCCCAAAGCCGGAAGACCCCAGCTGAACTGCTGAAGGATCGTTATTTTTGATCCAGTTGATTTTGATGATGAGTATTTGAAAAAGATTTGAAACCAGTTTGATATTTCGACAAGATTTATTTTTTGGTTTCTTTATTTGAAAAGATCTGAAATCAGTTTGATTATTTGAAAAGCTTTTTGATTTTTGCAAAGGTTTTTGTTCGTGTTTTGAAATCGTGTTCTTAGAATATTTAATGCAATGCACTCCTGTGAGTGGTTGCATGGTTTAATGTGAGTCAAGTCGCGGACTTGTGCTCGGAATCGTTTTGTGGTTTGTTCATGTGCAGGTATTGCTCGAGGGCGAATGTGGTCGATGACGGGACTGGAACTAGGTTCATGGAGGAACTGAGGTTCGGGACTAGGTTCAGGGGGAACTGAGGTCTTGGTGGTCAAGGATGTCATGCGGGACATTCGGGCTAAGAGAATGGTGCACATGAAGAATGGTTAGTTACGTGAGAATGGCATGAGGTCATTCGCGTGCAAAGTGTTAGTCACGTGAGTATGGTAGGGTTGCCATACGCGTGCAAGAGTTGTACTCGGCCAGGTTGGGCCAAGTGGAGTTGTGTTGAATACATGCTCTTTCTAGGATTAGGAGTGGGAATCCTTTTAGGATTAGGAATCCTTCTAGGATTAGGACTCCTTCTAGGATTAGGTGTGTTTGCCTTCTTTAAATAGAGGGGTTACCTCCTGTTGAAGGCAATCAAGCTTTGAGCAAGCTTTAGGGTTGTACTCTTTTGTTTGGAGTATTTTAGACAAAAGAAAGGAGAAATAAAGATCAAGTTCATCAAATCTTTCGGCGAGCTACAATTCTAGTTAGATTTATTCTCGCCATCTTTTGGAACAGTAAGCTTGCAAAGGTCATAACTTTTGATTTGTAAGTCCAATTGAGCTGATTCTTTTTGGGTTTGATTCGTATTGGAATCTAGTTTCTTGTGTCCAAATTTCAGATCGATCGGGCGGTTGGATCTCCGGTAATTCGCGTTTTACCAAACCTCTATCATTCTTTTTTTTTCGAAAACGAGGCAATTATTTGGTTCTATTTTGGGGTAAACCTTTAATAGATCAAGAATTTGGTTTTAGCTTCCGCACAATCATTCACCCCCCCTCTGATTGCTATATTCGGTCCTACAAGTGGTATCAGAGCAAGGCTCTACTAATCCATCTTAACAGGTGATTAGTAAACGGTAAGTTATGGCAACAGAGAAATACTCGAACAAACCGCCAATCTTCGATGGCACAGACTTCCCCCACTGGCGGATCCGGATGACTGCATATCTTCAAGCTCAAGGTAACGCGATTTGGCGCAAGGTAAAAATTCGCATCTGAGCTTCCTTCTAATAATGATATTGATAAAATCGAGTTTGAAAAAGATGTTGAAAACAATAATAGAGCTAGAAACATGTTGCTTCAAGGACTTGCTAGAAAAGAATTCGATAGAGTCTGTCATTTACTCACTGCTCATGAAATTTGGAAATCTCTTCAAGATTATCATGAGGGCACAGACTCTGTAAAAGAAGCTAGGCAAAATCAATTTAAAAAGGAATACACTAGATTTGAAATGAACTCTGGAGAATCTCTAGATGATTGTTTTGTTCGCTTTAACAGAATTTTAAACAATCTTAGAGCTGTAGATGTAAAGTACACTGACTCTGAAAATGCTAGACATTTCCTATCATCTCTTGATCATAAAATCTGGCAAATGAAAGTGACTGCATTTAGGGAGGCTCACAAGATGAGTGAAATGACATTGGATAAATTATATTCTAGTCTCAAGACTTTTGAAATTGACATTGTTTCCAGAACATCCAATAATAACTCTTTGGCTCTTAATGCAAATTCTTCTTCATGTGATAATGCTACTAGTTCTTCATCATCATATTCCATTTCTGCCTTGAGTGCTCTTAATGATGAACAGCTAGATCAAATACCAGAAGATACACTTGCTCTTCTTTCCAAGCGTGTCAATGCAGCGTGCATGAGATCAAGGGAGAGAAGAGGAGCCTCCATCCTTTGCTACAATCAAGGGCAAGGCAGGGCACATCCGTGCTAACTGTTTCAAGAACAATGATAGAGAGGAGAAGGAGCAAAGCAACTCCTCCAAGTCCTTCCGGCCAAGAGAGAGCAAGGATAAAAATAAACAACGAACAAAGAAGATGCTCAACAAAGTCTTCGAGGCAATTGGTCGCTTAGACTTAAGCGACATTGATGACTCAGCGAAGATGAGAAGGATGCGAAGAAAACGAAGCTGAATGTTAAGGATCTCACCGGACTATGCTTCATGGCAAATGGGAACACTAGTTATTCTTGTGACAACGACAAAGACCTCCAAATGACGGTGATGAGGTAATGCCTTCGTATGATGAGCTTTGTGAAGTTTTAGTCATATTGAGAAAATCTTTAAGAAAATCTTCACTCAAAAATAAAAGCTTAGAAAAAGATCTATCCATGATAAAATCTGAAAACTTTGATCTTAGAAATTCAGTTTCTGAAAATATTTGTGATACTTGCTTAGATCTCAAATTTGAAATTAAGTCACTAAAAGAGGAACATGTGATTAAACTAGAACAAGTTTATGCCGAACAATTGAAAAATGAAAAACTTGTGAAAAATATTGGTTGCTCTACTGATAGTTTACATGATCAAATTGCTTGCTCTAAATGTTCTATTCTTGAGTTGAAATTAAAAGATGCAAATTGTAGAGTTACCCAATTAACAAATGACATGTTCACTCATGAAATTAACTCGTGTTCAAATTGCCGTAAGCAGTAAAGCTAAAATTGACACTCCTTGTGATAATTGTTTAACTCTTGCTAAGAAAGTTGATTACTTGCAAAATTCTTTGGAACGTTTCACTGATGGCAAGAAAAACCTAAACATGATTTTGGATCAATCAAAAGTCAGCACTCAAAACAAAGGTTTAGGTTTTGATTCTTATGCTCATCATAAATCACATGCTCCCACTGTTGTCAAAACAATTGAAAGTGGAAAATTTGAAATTGTCAATGAGCCTAAGAAAACTGTCTTTAAATCTGCTGGTCTTTTATCTTCTACTATGATGAATGCAAAATGTGCTTCTACTGTTAAAGCAAAACATCATGTTAAGTACACTTGCACTCATTGTGGTAGAGATGGACATTTAGTAAACTTTTGCTTTAGACTAGCTAAACAACAAAAGAGAGAAAGGTTTAATGCTAGGTCTAATTTCAGACAGGCACGTTTTATTTCTCATTATGTGCCTAGGGTGATGCAAACACCTCTTGTTACTAAGAACACGAGAAAAGACAAATCTGCTTTTATGCATAAGAATGCTCGTGTTGTGCCAACTGTTGTGCGTCATGTGTCTCAGTACTGGATTCCTAAACATCTTATTTCTATCCCCAGTACCGAGACCTCGACAATTTCTGCTTCTATGTAGGCTTCTCACGCGAGGAAGGAGAACATGTGGCTAGTGAATTTCGGATGCTCACTTCATATGTTCAGTGATAAGTTTTGGTTCCTCCTTCACTCGTGCATCTCGTGCTAAAAGTGTTATTTTTCAAGATGCTTCTTCCACCTCTGTTTTCGCAAAAGGCACTAGTCCAAATAGTGCAGTGCAGTGCATATGTTCAGGGGAGAGTATCTTTGTTGATGAAGATGATGATGATCTTTGTTGAGGATGAGATAATTGGAGTTTGCTGTGTGCTTGTGTGCTCGTTTTCAAGCTTCCCCGCGTGCTTCACATCGACAAGCTATCAAGAGGATTTTAAGGTATCTCCGTGGTACTCAAGATTTTGGCATTTGGCTTTCTGCTTCCTCATGCATTAGTTTAAGAGCTTTCTCTGATGCTGAATTTGGAGGATGTAGAATTGATAGAAAAAGTACATCTGGTTCATGCCACTTCTTGAGTAATTCTCTTTCTTGGACACATTGATGTTCGATATCATTTTCTTAGAGATCATGTTGAAAAAGGAGCTATTGAACTGAAATTTGTTGATTCGGATGCTCAATTTGCTGATATTTTCACTAAGCCGCTTGATTCTTCTTGCTTTGCCTTCTTACGCGGCGAACTTGGGATCATTCATCCCCATGGGTTGATTTGAGGGGGAGTCTTGATTTTAACTCTTTCATTTGGGTTATTTGACTTTGGTTCCTAGAAGTGATTTTTTTATAAGTGGTATTTTGACTTTACACCTCAAGTAAAAACCCCTGTTTACATTGCATCATGTAGTACAAAGCTTTGGTGATTATTCTTGTGTATATAGCCAAGTTAATGCTCAATGCTTTACTTATCACTAAAAGGCTAAAATAATTCAATTTGAGATGCTTTTCGAGAATATTTTGGCTCTTGCTCATTATGGTATTGCATTTGTGAAATAGGCTTAAAAGTTTCTTGTCATCTGTTGAAAGGCTAGAGCTGATTAGAAACTATGTGTGAGTTTTTTGTTGGACTTCAAATGATCATTATGAGTCTCAAGCAAAATCAGTGTTTTAATGTTAAAAGCAAGTTGAAAAAGATGCAAACAAAAGCTACTTGGCTAAACACAAGTTTAGTACAATGTGCAGCTTCCTTGCCAGGGATTTAAATGCAAAAGATGCAAGAAAAGGCTACTTGTCTAAACAAAAGTTCAGAACAATGTGAAGCCACTTGCCAATTTTAATCGAGAAAGATACAAGAAAGAACTACCTACTCATACACAAGTATGGGCTAGTGTGCGATTACTTGTCATCCCTGTTGATCACAAAGCAAAATTGTCAAACTTGCTAAAAGAGAAAAAGGAAATTCAAATGGTTGAAAAAGGCTTGAGACAAATATTAGTGAATTTGAAAGTCTCTCTATGCTCATGATAGATTTCTTTTTCGCTTTGGCAAAATCTGTTTATGACATTTTACTTGTTTGCTCTAATTTGCTTATGCAATAACTATTCTATGTGTTAGAGCCTCCATATTCTCATAATTTGCTTTCTCATTGGATAATTTGATACAAAATGAGAAAGTTCTCCTAAAAACTCTTCAAATGCTTTACTTTGATTATATACCTTGAATATACTTCAAAGCTTGAGATACTGCATTCATTAAGGGGGAGTTTTGAGATCTTGATGACTATTTTGTCAAAAAGGGGGAGAACAAGTCAAGGAGGTTTTTGAATTGGGATTATTTGGTCTTTTGGTTCTTGCACAATCTCTTGTCAAATCTTATATTGTGTTTTGTCAAATTACTCATCAAGGGGGAGATTGAAGGATCGTTATTTTTGATCCAGTTGATTTTGATGATGAGTATTTGAAAAAGATTTGAAACCAGTTTGATATTTCGACAAGATTTATTTTTTGGTTTCTTTATTTGAAAAGATCTGAAATCAGTTTGATTATTTGAAAAGTTTTTGATTTTTGCAAAGGTTTTTGTTCGTGTTTTGAAATCGTGTTCTTAGAATATTTAATGCAATGCACTCCTGTGAGTGGTTGCATGGTTTAATGTGAGTCAAGTCGCGGACTTGTGCTCGGAATCGTTTTGTGGTTTGTTCATGTGCAGGTATTGCTCGAGGGCGAATGTGGTCGATGACGGGACTGGAACTAGGTTCATGGAGGAACTGAGGTTCGGGACTAGGTTCAGGGGGAACTGAGGTCTTGGTGGTCAAGGATGTCATGCGGGACATTCGGGCTAAGAGAATGGTGCACATGAAGAATGGTTAGTTACGTGAGAATGGCATGAGGTCATTCGCGTGCAAAGTGTTAGTCACGTGAGTATGGTAGGGTTGCCATACGCGTGCAAGAGTTGTACTCGGCCAGGTTGGGCCAAGTGGAGTTGTGTTGAATACATGCTCTTTCTAGGATTAGGAGTGGGAATCCTTTTAGGATTAGGAATCCTTCTAGGATTAGGACTCCTTCTAGGATTAGGTGTGTTTGCCTTCTTTAAATAGAGGGGTTACCTCCTGTTGAAGGCAATCAAGCTTTGAGCAAGCTTTAGGGTTGTACTCTTTTGTTTGGAGTATTTTAGACAAAAGAAAGGAGAAATAAAGATCAAGTTCATCAAATCTTTCGGCGAGCTACAATTCTAGTTAGATTTATTCTCGCCATCTTTTGGAACAGTAAGCTTGCAAAGGTCATAACTTTTGATTTGTAAGTCCAATTGAGCTGATTCTTTTTGGGTTTGATTCGTATTGGAATCTAGTTTCTTGTGTCCAAATTTCAGATCGATCGGGCGGTTGGATCTCCGGTAATTCGCGTTTTACCAAACCTCTATCATTCTTTTTTTTTCGAAAACGAGGCAATTATTTGGTTCTATTTTGGGGTAAACCTTTAATAGATCAAGAATTTGGTTTTAGCTTCCGCACAATCATTCACCCCCCCTCTGATTGCTATATTCGGTCCTACAACTGCCGCTTCCACCTGCTGTTGGGCGGCATCCACTAGGCGGGCGATGTCCCGCAGCCATGGAGCGGCCGGGGTTTCGCCCCCTAGCGCAACCGGGGGTGATCAAGGAGCAGCCGGGCCGCATGAAGATTCCGTGCCAGGGTGTCATCTCCCATCAGGAGACGCCGCCAGACGGGCTGAGCTCCCGGCGCGGAAGCACCAAGCCCCCCTCTCCGGGAGAAGGAACCCGGGGTGCCTGACGCCCTAGCCGAGCGTCGGGACTGGCTATGGGCGCTGCTCTCCTCGTACAGGTCGTCGCGCTTGGAACGAGAGGCCGCCATGCTAATGACCGTCGAAACTTCTTGCAAACTTCACAAGAAAATTGGAAGAAGTTAGAATGAACCCACCACTGAGCCCCCTACCTGGCGCGCCACTGTCAGCATATTAGCTAGCAGACCCCTTGCGAAAGGGAGTATAGGAAGTCCGAATCAAGGGCTTTCATGACGGATTGCTCAAAGGGTGTAGCGAAGGAACGTGTGAAGCTCACAAGAGAGAGAGAGACTCAGTTTTCTCAGGTTCGGGCCCTCCTTACGAGTAATAGCCCTAGTCCTGCTTGTGTTATTCTTGGCTATGTTCTTGGTAGACACTACATTCATCCAACTGAAAGAGAGCCAACCAAAAAAGATCGAACCCCCTACACCATGCACCCTGCCCCCCTTTTATACTCGGGCTAGGGTGCACGGGGGGGTTTACAGTGGTGCCGCGTATAGAGTACACTACCGTAACACATTTAATGCACCTGTCACTGTTCTTGCAGCACACTTAATGCCCTGACACAGCTATCCTTTCCCCTGCTTCGGGCCCCGTGCCTGCTGACTCCGCCCGCTCTACGGGGTGGGAAATTACATCATGGCACCTTTTGCATTGATGGCGCGCGTTGGGAACATGCGCCGCCATACTGTAGCCTCCATTAACCCCATTTAATGCCCACGATGCGCATTAAATGCCTCTGACCTCGGGAACTGGGCGCCAGCAGCATGGCCTTGTCGCCACCTGCCTGCTGGCGACCACACAGCTGACCGCCGGGGGTGTGGCCTTGTAACACCCCAATTTTTGCTTTTCATGAAATTAAAATATTATTTTGCACATTTGTGGATTTTTGGAATTTTCTGGAATTTATTTGGATTTAATTTGAATTTATTCCATATTGAAATAATTAAAGAAATTAAATTTTCAAATAAAGTTTTGTTGGAAATATTTTATTTGAGTCCAAAATACCCTAAAATATTTTGCAGAATTTTCCTGGATTTTTTCCAAGTATTTTGCTATTTTTCCGGATTAAAATGAATTTTCTGCGAATTAAATGAATTATTAAATCGTTTCGGGTCTAGTACTGTTCCTCGGGTCCGAGTCGGACTCAAGTCCGACCCGAACCCGACCGGACCGCTTGGTTCGGTCGAACCGTGTCGCCCGAGCCCAACTCTTACCCTAGCCGCCGACCGTTGGATCTCAATCCAACGGCCGTGCGTGTGCCGCGTCACGTGTGCACGTGGACCATCCGATGCGGGACACATGGACGGCATCCGGTCGTCGTCCTCGTCCGAACCGGGCTCGGAGAGCGCCGCCGCGTCCGACTAGGGCTCCGCCCTAAGCGCGCCTTCCGGGGCTATTTAAAGCCCAGGACGTTCCCCGAGGACCGCTGCCACCCCGCAAGTATTTTGCCCAAGGTTTTAGCCGCCGAGCCGCCGCCAGCACACCGTGATTGCTCGCCGTAGTACATTAGGCCCGCCACGGTTTTTGCCTTCGTTCCGTCGCCGTCCGCCGCGATCCGCCGTCCCCGTGCCCGGATCTGGAACCGCGAAGTCAAGGCGGGCCCGAAGGACACGCTCATCTTGCCGGAGACACGCTCGAACGCCGTGTGGAAGGTCGCCTTCCCCGACTCCGGCGGAGCAGCGCCACCGCAACGCCATCGTCGACCCCGAAGCACGTCAACCGTCCGATCAAAATCCAACGATCCAGGTGAGCCCACGTGCAACCAAAACCTTAGAACCCAGATCGGATCCGGACCGTTGGATTAACATCCAACGGCCCACGATCGGCCACGTCCGCTCCAACACGTGAACCTAGATCCAATCCGAGCCGTCGGATTTCAAACCGACGGCCCGGATCGTGCCACGTGCCCGGGGAGCCGAACCGTCATCGGATCGTGCGCGTGCGTGGGTCACTGACACGCCGGGCCCGTGTGTCAGCGACCGCACCGTGACGTCACCCACGACGTCATCGGTGGGTCCCACCTGTCAGCGACCGTGCGCTATGGACCGTATCCACCGTGGACCGAGCCAAACCATGGACCACGTCCATGAACCGGCTGACGTCAGCAGACTAATCAGAGGCTGCCACGTGTCCTCGCTGACGCAATAATTAATTTTCGAAAAAGAAAATGATTTATTAATTCGAAATAATGATTTCAGATTTTGATTCAAACTTCAAACGCTTATAACTTTTGCGTTTCAACTCCGATTTGAGTGATTCAAATTTCTAAATTTGTATAAAATTGAGATCTACCTAATTATGAATTTTATTTAATTTTTGGACTAAAGTTTTCCTCTGTAATATTATTCAATTAATTATTTAAACTTCAAAATGCTATAACTTTTGCATTTTAACTCCGAATTTGACGATTCCAGTTTCTAAAAATTCATAAAATTATGCTCTCTCTGTTTATGGACTTTATTTGGATGTTTGGATGTTTTTGTCTACTATTTTATTCATTGGTTGCTATTTGCACGCTTTACGAGTTGACGTTGAAGTGCCGGAAGGATTCGAAGGAGAAGTATTGACTCAGGATCCAACTCAAGACCAAGAACAAGTACTTTTTGAAGGCAAGTTATGCTTTGACCATATTGATCCTATTTTGAAACCTATTTTGATTTAATGTATTGCATGCTAGTTCAAATAGAAAATGCTTTACTTAATTATGGGAAATTAGATAAATGCCTAATTCTTTGTATGACACCTTGATTACTTAAATATGTGCCATGACCCCTTGTCACCCTAGTTGTGGATTATTAGTTGGACATTACTAAATTGCCAACATGGGTTTGTAGATCGTTGTAGTATATGGCTTAGACCTGCTACGTACTCATGACATGATTTTGGACAATCAAATGTTAATATTGACTTAATGATATATTGAACCTATTTGGAAAGGTATCATGTGATGTTGATGGCACGTGGTGCATGGTAACCAACTGGGGTTTGATAAATAGCTTTTGACCGGGGCATGTGGCAAGAATGATCAGGTGGGCCAGTGGTGGCATTGGGAATGTTGTTTTGGTTCTTCGGGTAGTCTTGCCCTGGTCACCCTAAGGACTTCACCTTGCAAGCCTTTGAACTTAGTCAAACTTGCAACCACATGTCTGTAATGGGATGGACCTAGTTGATTAAGTTGCTAATAACGTACCTGTGGGACCTCAGGAGGTCAACTACACCCTTTGTGTATGTTGTACGGGGGAGCGTACCGGGGCTGAAGCCAAGTACCCATCTAACGGTTGGTTGGCCTAAACTTCGCCTTAGCTAAGGGAAGGGTTAGTGTGCAATAACCGGGGAGGACCACTTGTATTGTTAGAAATTTCCGAAAGACTTTGTTACGGGAACTCGCCTTTGTGGTGTTTGACTGTATCTTGTGGGTAAAGTGCATAACCTCTGCAGAGTGCAAAATCTATTCGAAAAGCCGTGTCCGCGGTATTGGACATCGCTCGGGAATTACAGTCAAGGGTTAGACTTTCTCAAAAATAACTTGGACTTGAAAGGTTGGGTTTGGTTTACGAATGACGTTAATGGAAATGTGGATTAGGTTGGGAAAGATTTTTACTAAACTCCTTGAAAAGTTATTTGTGCTTTACTTGTTACTACTGCTTTCGAATCTACTTATGATACTTGTTAAATGCTCTTGCTGCAAATATACCTTGAGCCACTCCTTTGTATTAAGCCATGCATGTAGTATATTAGCTGCATTCTGTGCATGACTTGCTGAGTACCAAGTACTCACCCTTGCCACAATACAACACCAGTTGAAGAGGAGACTACACCAGCTTTGGAGGAGGAGCTCCAAGAGGAACCATCTACTTAGGGAGCGAGCCCAGTCAGTTGCCTGTGGTATACTGGATGGCGCCACGATGTTATCTTATTTTCCGCTGCTATTATTTCTCTCTTAATAAGTTTCGCCCTGCGAGGCGTATATTTGTAACTTGACCATAAGGTCGAGCAACCAGTTTGACTATCTAATTAAAGTACTTATTTAGTATCGAGTGGTATGATTGTGATATTTACCGATGTTAAGACTGTGTGCACTAGCGCGTTCCTGGACTAGTGCTGAATACACAGAGGGTCCGGATTTGCAAATTCGGGTCCCGACAGAGGTGGTATCAGAGCCATACTGACTGTAGGCTCACCCATAGTTAGAATGGTCGTAGTGAGGATAAAACCTATTTTCTAAAAAGAATAAAAATTTGTCAAGATAAGAAACGACATCTCGACTTATTCCCTTCTCTCTTTTCTTATCTCTTGCTGAATTTTTCCTTACCTTGTCACGATTTAAAATTTTCGAATTCTTACGTGAGCACTCTTGTGACAGATGGAGGGAGAGTTCAACTACGTCGATCTGGAGGTTGGCCACGCCGCGGAACTGTGGCGTATGCTACAGACTCTTGGAGATTTTGAGAAGCCACAATACCAAGTGGACGTGATCAGACAAGCAGGATTGATCAAGGCTTGTGACGTGAAGATTGTGGTACCTGCTAGGAAGAAGGGCCCAGGCAATCGCCCGATACACTGCACTGCTAGGAGGTCTACGATGCAAATGGGTATCCAAGAGGCGTCACGACGAGCAATGCGGCACATTACCCGTATCTACGCCAGAGCGTTGGAGGGCACGGTGTTCCTTTATCATCCGTGCAGCAATAACCTTCTTGACCCAAAGACGATCCAGGATGAGAATGCCATGGTCACACAGTTGGCACGACTTGTTGTCGCCCAGGAGGAGGTACTCGATGATACAAGCAAGGAGCTACAGAAGGCCCACAAGGAGATCACGACAGAGAAGAACAGATGGCGGGAAGCTCAAGAGTATGTGTCTCACCTTCTGCAAAGGATTGGAGAGTTAGAGACGGCATTGTACGCACCAGAGCCGGAGCCAATGCTCGAGCTGCACGAGCCAGACCCGGAGGAGCCGGAGTTTGAGGAGGACACTGCTTCTTCGACTACCACAGATGACACAGTTGCTGGACATGGCAATCGTTTCGCGCCTATGCCGCAGCATCCGTACCCAGGCCGTGGAGGTTTTCTTGATGAGTGAGCGTAGGTTCTATAGTGAGACTCCTTCGCCGAGTCACATCATAGAATAAAGAGTCACCCTTTAGGCGTTACACTCCAGTGTTAGTTCGATTTGGATCTTCATTGTTTGCTGAGTGTGCAGTATGTGTTGCAGGCCCTTAGGTATTGTAAGCAACCATACCAAGTTATTGATATCATTAGTTAATAAAGTTGGATTTTTGAGTTACACTTTTCCCCCGCATAAGTTTCCCTGTTACTTGTCTATTCTTGTTCCCTCTCATCTCTAAGCCTTGGAGCAACCGACATATGGTGAACACCCGCGAAAACTTTGGAGGCAATGGAAGTGGTTCTCGCCCAGCAGAAAACCCCAATGATGGAGCACCAGCACCGCCAGTTGACATGCAGAATTTTGGAGCTTTTCTTGCTGCTCAGACTCAGTTGATGCATGCCATGATGCAACAGATGCAACACATCACTGCTCAGGCCACAGCTAACCAAGTCAATCAGGGACAACGCCAGAATACAAGACTGTCAGAGTTTATGAGGACTCACCCACCCACTTTCTCTGGGAATGCTAATCCGTTGGAGGCCGATGATTTGTTAAGGTCAATTGAGAGGAAGCTACACATTGCTCAATGCATGGGAAATGAGAAGGTACTCTACGCTTCTCATCAGTTGGAAGGAACAGCCGCCGAATGGTGGGAGAACTTCTGTGCCACGCAAGAGAACCCTCAGGACATCACTTGGGAAGAGTTCACAGCTGCATTCCGTCAGTATCACGTGCCTGAAGGAATCATGGATCTCAAGAAGGAGGAGTTCAGAGCACTGAAGCAAGGTAATCAGCCTGTGGCCGAATACCTGAACAAGTTCACACAGCTTGCTCGCTACGCACCTGAGGATGTAGCGACAGATAAAGCCAGACAGTCTCGTTTCATGAAGGGACTTAACTCAGGATTGCAGGTGGGATTGATCACCCACACCTTTCCAGATTTCCAAGAGTTAGTGAATAAGGCGCTTATTCTTGAAGACAAGCGCAAGAAACTGGATGAGAACAGGAAGCGCAGGATGCAATAGCAGGGATCACGTCAGGGAGCGCAGCAACGTTTGAGGGTTGCGCCAAATCAGTTTTTCAGATTCCAGCCACAGAATGCAACAAGGACACCGTCACCAGCACCAAGACCCGTCAATCAGAACTATCAGACCCCAGCCCCAGCCAGAAACACCGTTTCAGGCAGCCAACAAGGGACAGTGAGACGCTGCTACAATTGCAACGAGCCCGGACACTTTGCCAACAGTTGTCCTAAGAAGACAGCAGGAGTGACCCCAGTTCGCTTCAATCTGGGATCCACACCAGCTAGGACGCCGCACTGATAGCCACACCCAGGCGTGGTGAGAGGCCGAGTCAACCATGTCACCGCAGATGCACTGCGAGAATGCTCTGACGCGTTATCGGGTAAGTTACTTGTTAACTCGATTACTGCGAGCTTTGTTTGATTCTGGAGCTTCGCATTCGTTTGTTTCACAAGGCTTTGCTACTAAAAATGATTTGGAGATTGCAAGACTTAAATGCATGCTTTTAGTTCAAACCCCTGGTTCCGAACTCCGAACGAAAGTAGGATGTTCTGGGGTGAGAATACTAATAGATGGGATAGAGTTCCTAGCGAACCTTATTATTTTGGAGACCCAGACCTTAGATGTTATTTTGGGAATGGATTGGTTATCCAAGCACAAGGCCGTATTGGATTGTGGAAGAAGGACTATCTCAGTTGAGAGCCCGTGTGGAAAGAAAGTAGAATTTCAAGCTACTGCCGTTAGAGATGGACAGTTGATGGTTAACAGTACCAAGGCAATCAGCATAGAGGATGTCTCAGTAGTGAATGAGTACCCAGATGTTTTTCCTGAAGATATACCTGGTATGCCGCCAGACAGGGACATAGAGTTTGTGATAGAGCTTGTACCTGGTACAGCACCGATAGCAAAGAGACCCTATCGGATGTCCACCGAGGAATTGGTAGAGATGAAGAAACAACTTGAGGAGTTAATGGAGAAAGGATTTATCAGACCGAGTTCGTCGCCGTGGGGAGCACCAGTTTTTTTCATCAAGAAGAAGGACGGGAGTTTCAGGATGTGCATTGACTACCGTGCACTCAATGAAGTCACCGTGAAGAATAAGTATCCGCTACCCAGGATTGATGATTTGTTTGACCAGCTGAGAGGAGCCGGAGTTTTCTCCAAGATTGATCTGAGATCGGGATACCATCAGTTGAAGATCCGATCGGAGGATATTCCAAAGACCGCATTTTCGTCGAGATATGGACATTACGAGTTTACTGTTATGTCCTTTGGTCTGACAAATGCACCAGCATATTTCATGAATATGATGAATAAGGTGTTCATGGAATATTTGGGCACGTTTGTTGTTGTATTCATAGATGATATCCTAATCTACTCCAAGACAGAGGATGAACATGCCGAACACTTGAGGCGAGTTTTGGAAAAGCTGAGAGAACAGCAACTCTTCGCTAAGTTCAGTAAGTGTGATTTTTGGAAGGACAAGGTGGAATTCCTCGGACATGTAATGACCGCAGAAGGAGTCGCCGTTGATCCAAGTAAAGTAGAAGCTGTGTTACATTGGGAGCACCAAGGCGTGACCCAGATCCGGAGTTTCCTTGGAATGGCAGGTTACTACTGCCGCTTCATTGAAGGCTTTTCAACAATTGCGAGACCTCTTACGCAATTGCTGAAAAAGGAGAAGAAGTTTACATGGACGCCAGAGTGCGAGAAAGGATTCCAAGAACTGAAGACGAGATTGATGTCAACACCAGTGTTGGTTCTGCCGGACGTCAATCAAATCTTTGATATCTATTGTGATGCATCGCGCCAAGGACTTGGATGTGTGTTGATGCAGAACGGAAAGGTTGTTGCCTATGCATCAAGGCAGTTGAGGCCGCATGAGGAGAATTACCCGACACATGACCTAGAGTTAGCTGCCGTAGTGCATGCCTTGAAGATATGGCGTCACTATCTGATCGGGAACAGATGTGAAGTGTACACGAATCATAAGAGCCTTAAGTACATATTCACCCAGTCGGATCTGAATATGAGGCAAAGGAGGTGGTTAGAGTTGATCAAGGACTATAATGTTGGAATCCATTACCATCCTGGAAAGGCCAACGTAGTAGCCGATGCTCTGAGTCGGAAAAGCCATACTGTGAGTATGTTGCTAGCCACAAGTCAGGATGAGCTATGCCAGGAATTTCAGAGAATGAAGATTGAGGTGGTACCTAGTGGATTCTTGGCCGCATTGGAAGTGAAGCCTACCCTAGAGGATCAGATCCGAGAAGGATAGGAGGATCATGACAAGATCCGCAGGATTAAGTCCATCAAGGAGGAAGGCAAGGCAGAGGACTTCAAGTTGGATGAGCAAGGCACGTTATGGATGAAGGATCGGATTTGTGTGCTCAACAAGAAGGAATTAAAGCAACTGATTTTGGAGGAAGCCCATGACTCCAAGTATTCAATTCACCCAGGAAGTGCCAAGATGTATCAGGATTTGAAGGAAAGATTCTGGTGGCCGAGCATGAAGCGTGAAGTTGCCGAGCATGTTGCATTGTGCGACGTATGCCAGAGAGTCAAGGCAATGCATCAGAGGCCAGCAGGATTGCTACAGCCGTTGAAAATACCAGAGTGGAAATGGGAAGAAATCGGAATGGATTTCATTACTGGTTTGCCGAAAACTCAAGGAGGTTATGATTCCATATGGGTTATAGTGGATCGCTTGACCAAGGTCGCCCATTTTATTCCTGTGAAGACAACCTACTCGGGGGATAAGTTAGCGGAGTTGTATATGGTCAGGATCGTCTGTTTGCACGGAGTGCCAAAGAGGATTGTATCGGACAGAGGTACCCAATTTACCTCAAGGTTCTGGAATAAGTTGCATGAAGCCATGGGAACCCATTTGAACTTCAGTACAGCTTATCATCCACAGACGGATGGACAGACCGAAAGAGTCAATCAGATTCTGGAGGATATGTTAAGAGCGTGTGCATTGGTTTATGCTACCTCTTGGGAAAAGAGTTTGCCGTATGCCGAATTCAGTTACAACAATAGTTACCAGGCTAGTTTACAGATGTCACCTTTTGAGGCACTGTATGGTCGACCCTGCCGGACGCCATTAAACTGGAATGAGATCGGCGAGCGCCGTGTCTTCGAGCCTGATATTCTTTTAGAAGCTGAAGAGCAGATTGCCATGGTTAGGGAATGGTTGAAGATAGCCCAATCACGACAGAAGAGTTATGCTGACAATCGTCGCCGGGATTTGAGTTTTGAACCAGAAGACTTTGTATACCTTAGAGTTACGCCTCTCAGGGGAGTTAAGAGGTTCCATGCCAAAGGGAAACTCGCACCCCGTTATGTTGGACCATTTAAGATTTTGAGCCACAGAGGCGAAGTTGCTTGCCAGCTGGAGTTGCCACAGTCGTTAGCAGGAGTACATGACGTGTTCCATGTGTCCCAGCTAAAGAAGTGTCTCCGAGTACCTGAGGAACAAACACCGCTAGAGACAATTGAGTTGCAGAAGATTTGACGTACAAGGAGCACCCCGTGAAGATTCTGGACACAATGGATCGGGAGACGAGGAACAAATCAACCCGTTTCTGTAGAGTTCAGTGGAGCAACCATGAAGAAAGCGAGACAACTTGGGAACGCGAAGAGGATTTGAGGAAAGAGTTTCCGAACCTATTCCTTAGCTAGCCTTAAATCTCGGGGACGAGATTCTGTTAAGTGGGGGGAGGTTTGTAACACCCCAATTTTTGCTTTTCATGAAATTAAAATATTATTTTGCACATTTGTGGATTTTTGGAATTTTCTAGAATTTATTTGGATTTATTTGGATTTAATTTGAATTTATTCCATATTGAAATAATTAAAGAAATTAAATTTTCAAATAAAGTTTTGTTGGAAATATTTTATTTGAGTCCCAAATACCCTAAAATATTTTGCAGAATTTTCCTGGAATTTTTCCAAGTATTTTGCTATTTTTCCGGATTAAAATGAATTTTCTGCGAATTAAATGAATTATTAAATCGTTTCGGATCTAGTATTGTTCCTCGGGTCCGAGTCGGACTCGAGTCCGACCCGAACCCGACCGGACCGCTTGGTTCGGTCGAACCGTGTCGCCCGAGCCCAACTCTTACCCTAGCCGCCGACCGTTGGATCTCAATCCAACGGCCGTGCGTGTGCCGCGTCGCGTGTGCACGTGGACCATCCGATGCGGGACGCGTGGACGGCATCCGGTCGTCCTCCTCGTCCGAACCGGGCTCGGAGAGCGCCGCCGCGTCCGACTAGGGCTCCGCCCTAAGCGCGCCTTCCGGGGCTATTTAAAGCCCAGGACGTTCCCCGAGGACCGCTGCCACCCCGCAAGTATTTTGCCCAAGGTTTTAGCCGCCGAGCCGCCGCCAGCACACCGTGATTGCTCGCCGTAGTACATTAGGCCCGCCACGGTTTTTGTTTTCGTTCCGTCGCCGTCCGCCGCGATCCGCCGTCCCCGTGCCCGGATCTGGAACCGCGAAGTCAAGGCGGGCCCGAAGGACAAGCTCATCTCGCCAGAGACGCGCTCGAACGTCGTGTGGAAGGTCGCCTTCCCCGACTCCGGCGGAGCAGCGCCACCGCAACGCCATCGTCGACCCCGAAGCATGTCAACCGTCCGATCGAAATCCAACGATCCAGGTGAGCCCACGTGCAACCAAAACCTTAGAACCCAGATCGGATCTGGACCGTTGGATTAACATCCAACGGCCCACGATCGGCCACGTCCGCTCCAACACGTGAACCTAGATCCAATCCGAGCCGTCGGATTTCAAACCGACGGCCCGGATCGTGCCACGTGCCCGGGGAGCCGAACCGTCATCGGATCGTGCGCGTGCGTGGGTCACTGACACGCCGGGCCCGTGTGTCAGCGACCGCACCGTGACGTCACCCACGACGTCATCGGTGGGTCCCACCTGTCAGCGACCGTGCGCTATGGACCGTATCCACCGTGGACCGAGCCAAACCATGGACCACGTCCATGAACCGGCTGACGTCAGCAGACCAATCAGAGGCTGCCACGTGTCCTCGCTGACGCAATAATTAATTTTCGAAAAAGAAAATGATTTATTAATTCGAAATAATGATTTCAGATTTTGATTCAAACTTCAAACGCTTATAACTTTTGCGTTTCAACTCCGATTTGAGTGATTCAAATTTCTAAATTTGTATAAAATTGGGATCTACCTACTTATGAATTTTATTTAATTTTTGGACTAAACTTTTCCTCTGTAATATTATTCAATTGATTATTTAAACTTCAAAATGCTATAACTTTTGCATTTTAACTCCGAATTTGACGATTCCAGTTTCTAAAAATTCATAAAATTATGCTCTCTCTGTTTATGGACTTTATTTGGATGTTTGGATGTTTTTGTCTACTATTTTATTCATTGGTTGCTATTTGCACGCTTTACGAGTTGACGTTGAAGTGCCGGAAGGATTCGAAGGAGAAGTATTGACTCAGGATCCAACTCAAGACCAAGAACAAGTACTTTTTGAAGGCAAGTTATGCTTTGACCATATTGATCCTATTTTGAAACCTATTTTGATTTAATGTATTGCATGCTAGTTCAAATAGAAAATGCTTTACTTAATTATGGGAAATTAGATAAATGCCTAATTGCTGTATGACACCTTGATTACTTAAATATGTGCCATGACCCCTTGTCACCCTAGTTGTGGATTATTAGTTGGACATTACTAAATTGCCAACATGGGTTTGTAGATCGTTGTAGTATATGGCTTAGACCTGCTACGTACTCATGACATGATTTTGGACAATCAAATGTTAATATTGACTTAATGATATATTGAACCTATTTGGAAAGGTATCATGTGATGTTGATGGCACGTGGTGCATGGTAACCAACTGGGGTTTGATAAATAGCTTTTGACCGGGGCATGTGGCAAGAATGATCAGGTGGGCCAGTGGTGGCATTGGGAATGTTGTTTTGGTTCTTCGGGTAGTCTTGCCCTGGTCACCCTAAGGACTTCACCTTGCAAGCCTTTGAACTTAGTCAAACTTGCAACCACATGTCTGTAATGGGACAGACCTAGTTGATTAAGTTGCTAATAACGTACCTGTGGGACCTCAGGAGGTCAACTACACCCTTTGTGTATGTTGTACGGGGGAGCGTACCGGGGCTGAAGCCAGGTACCCATCTAACGGTTGGTTGGCCTAAACTTCGCCTTAGCTAAGGGAAGGGTTAGTGTGCAATAACCGGGGAGGACCACTTGTATTGTTAGAAGTTTCCGAAAGACTTTGTTACGGGAACTCGCCTTTGTGGTGTTTGACTGTATCTTGTGGGTAAAGTGCATAACCTCTGCAGAGTGCAAAATCTATTTGAATAGCCGTGTCCGCGGTATTGGACATCGCTCGGGAATTACAGTCAAGGGTTAGATTTTCTCAAAAATAACTTGGACTTGAAAGGTTGGGTTTGGTTTACGAATGACGTTAATGGAAATGTGGATTAGGATGGGAAAGATGTTTACTAAACTCCTTGAAAAGTTATTTGTGCTTTACTTGTTACTACTGCTTTCGAATCTACTTATGATACTTGTTAAATGCTCTTGCTGCAAATATACCTTGAGCCACTCCTTTGTATTAAGCCATGCATGTAGTATATTAGTTGCATTCTGTGCATGACTTGCTGAGTACCAAGTACTAACCCTTGCCACAATACAACACCAGTTGAAGAGGAGACTACACTAGCTTTGGAGGAGGAGCTCCAAGAGGAACCATCTACTTAGGGAGCGAGCCCAGTCAGTTGCCTGTGGTATACTGGATGGCGCCACGATGTTATCTTATTTTCCGCTGCTATTATTTCTCTCTTAATAAGTTTCGCCCTGCGAGGCGTATATTTGTAACTTGACCATAAGGCCGAGCAACCAGTTTGACTATCTAATTAAAGTACTTATTTAGTATCGAGTGGTATGATTGTGATATTTACCGATGTTAAGACTGTGTGCACTAAGCGGCGTTCTGGACTAGTGCTGAATACACAGAGGGTCCGGATTTGCAAATTCGGGTCCCGGCGAACTGGTCGCCACACCTAACGGCGATCACACATTGCCGCTTGATGGCGTGGCCTGGTCGTCACCTGTCAGCTGGCGATCACACTGCTGACCGCCCGCGGCGTGGCCTGGTCGCCACCGCTACCGGGCGATCACATTACCGACCGCCACGGTAGCGTGGCCTGGCTGCCACCCATCTGCTGGATGACGTCCTGTCCGACTACTAGCGTGGTGGCCTGGACGCTACGTGTCCGCCAGCGACTCTTACTAGAGCGTAGTGGGCACCCTGGTGTAGAATACGCCGACACTTAGTTTAATGTTTAACTAATCATGAAATGTTTTTATATCCTGGAAATATTTATATGACCCTAGGAACATTTTGGGATTCATTTTATGATTCCAGGAGCTATGGTTTATATTAATTACAATCGGACATATAGCAACAGGATTAATTTCAATTAAATATTGCATGATACACCCTAAGTACTTTTGTAGAATCATGTTATTGTTCAGAAACTTGTTTCATCTAATTTGGAGTTATAGTTTAATCAGTGTATTATGGTAAAATCAGAAGGGTATTATGGTAAAATCAGAAGGGTATGGAGTATTATGGTAAAATCAGAAGGGTATGGAGCATATTGTATGGAGTATTATGGTAAAATCAGAAGGGTATGGAGTATTATGGTAAAATCAGAAGGGTATGGAGCATAAAACTAACCTAATCGTGGTGAGTTGATTATAGCATAAACACCAACAATAAACTAATCATGTAACACTAAAGGCTAAACAATAAACAATATGGAAATTTAAAAGTTATAACCAATAGCATAAAATCAGATGTTTATTGTATGGAGTATTATGGTAAAATATAGCATAATACACCAAATTTGGAGCTATAGTTTATTGTTGGTGTTTATTGTTTATTGTTTATAGCACAATATTAGTTTATTGTTTATTGTATGGACAATATTAGTTTATTGTATGGAAATTTGGAAATTTGTTTATTGTATGGAGTATTATAAAAAATATGGAAATTTGGAGCTATAGTTTATTGTATAGAGTATTATGGTGAGTATTATGGTAAAATAAACAATAAACACCAACAGTATGGAAATTTGGAAATTTGTTTATTGTTTATTGTTTATGGAAATTTCCATATTATGCTTATGTTGAAATTTCCATATTATGCTTATTATTGTTTATTATGTTTATGTTGAAATTTCCATATTATTGTTTATTATGTTTATGTTGAAATTTACATAAGCAATAATATTATGCTTATGTTGAAATTTCCATATTATTGTTTATTATGTTGAAATTGCTTATATGGAAATTTCCATATTATTGTTTATTGTTTATTGTTTATGGAAATTTCCATATTATGCTTATGTTGAAATTTCCATAATGTGTTGAAACACCAACAATATTTGGAATTTCCATATCATACACCAACAGTATGATGAAATTTCCATATTGTTTATTGTTTATGGAAATTTGGAAATTTGTTTATTGTATGGAGCTATAGTTTATTGTTTATTGTTTATTTGGAAATTTCCATAATACTCCATACAATAAACTATTGCTCCAAATTAGTTTATTGTTTATAGCACAATATTAGTTTATTGTTTATTGTTTAGCCTTTGGTGTTTATGCTATAATCAACTCACCACGATTAGGTTAGTTTTATGCTATAATCAACTCACCACGATTAGGTTAGTACTGCATAAACACCAACAGTACTAACCTTTTTAGTCGCCTTTTGGTCGCCTTTTGGCTTTGACACCGGTTAATCAGTACTGACCTTTTTAGTCGCCTTTTAGCTTTGACACCGGTTTTGTTGGTTGCCTTGCAAAGAAAAGTATAGTTGTGGTTCTTGTGTGTCTTAGTCTGAGTTTAAAAGAAGTTATTAAAGCGTGTGCAAAAAGTTAAGTTGTGTCGATTTATGTTTTGTGCCTTTGTCCGCAAAGTTTTATTTGATCGCTTGGTTCCCTCTTGTGGGAGTCTTTGATATTGAAAAGTGTTTTGGAAAATTCCGTTTGTATGACCAAGTGTGGGTTTGTCTCATTGCAATTTTGAGAGTCAAGTTTCCTTATGAATTTGGGATGAGCTTTAAAACTAAAATGCTACAAACAAAGCAAGTAGTCTTTTGACAGAAATCGTTGGTCCCTATTAAGAATTGTTGTTTAGCATGTTATGTAGCATGTACCAATGCGGTTTATGGGATGACGTATTGTTAAGTTAATTTGTGAGTTGAAACAATTCAATGCGGTTGTCATCTCTAGCTTGAGAATAAATAGACTACTAGTGTTGTAGTTTACTCTTAGCGAGAATGAGTAAATGTGTTAATGTACATGCTTAGAATCTCTTTCTTTGCTTTAAAAGTGCTTAGGACCCTCGATTATGTTTAAAGTTTTAAACCCTGATGCATAGTTAAAACATTAAGATGATGTAGATTGCCGTTATTGTTAAAGAAATTTTGCTGGTTGTTTAAAGATGTTCTAATCTAATGGATTAATAGAGAAATTTAATCGTGTTACCTAGTGACTTTAATTTGGAAGTTGATTAGAGTTGCTATTTATGTTGTTGTAAACTACTAGTATATTTGGAAGTATGCAGTTGTGTCTCTATAATGTTAGTATTGATATCAATTGAGAAGGCATAAGTCTTATTGTTCATGATGTTGTTAAGAGTAGTGTTAATGCTAGTATTCAATCTATTTTAAATAGTTGGGGTATGTTGGGTGGTGGCAATTTTGTTATCACCTATGTATAGGGTAGCTAAAATTAATGTTGTTGGTTGATGATTATGCCCATTTGTTTTTATTGATGACTAAGTAGTGGTGGTAACTGTTGTAACACCCCGGCATTTAATATGCCCGAATGCTACCAAACATAGACTAAGCAACCTCTAAATACCACAATTACAAGTAAATTACAGCAAAGGAACAAATGCTAATACCAAAAATTTCGGCAGCATCTCCTTTGTTTTTCCATGATTCGGAGCAACAACAAAGTATCACAAGTTATATCATAATGGAAAGCATATAAAACAGCAATAACATGTGACATAGCAACAATATAGGTCCAGGATAAAGCATTCAACCACTTCATGAGCTAAACGAACCAAATAGTAAGACCGAGCACACAGTTAAGCAATTCTCCAAGTTTCATGGTAATACTTTCATTATCATGACTCCAAATGATAACACTGTCTAATTTGTGTGGAGCTACGTGTAGATGTGTAGCTAAACCCTTTTTCCCGCATGCCGATTTCATGGTACCTAAGAAAAACAACATAAACACAAGCGTGAGTTCATCACTCAGCAAGTATATTGCAATGGACAAGAAAATACATTTCAATACCTTCATCACCACCTTTTTACATACAACATCATACACATCTCATATTCATAGTGTAAGCATATCATTGACATCATCACAAATCATCCTCATATAATGCAATGCAATGTAATGCAATGCGATGCACATATCTCCTTGGAAACTCATACCGGCATGGGTGAGTACACACCCGTCGGTGTGCACCCTCTCCCCCTTCCATCCCGAAGATGGAGGGTGCCTACTCCTCGCTTCCGTTCACCGCGGTGAATGGAATCATGATGTAGGACTTACTCATTGGCTCCCCAGATTAGTCATAACTTTCTCACCGACCTTCTCGGACTAGTTATGAATTTCTCACCGCCCGGGCCATGTAATCATGCCATGTATGCAATTATGCCAACATCATAATTAACTCATACATTAGCACATGGCATCATCATGGATACTTGTACATTAACACATGGCATCATCAGATAATAAACATATTCATCATATCAATGGCAAACATTAAAACATGGCAAGTGAACATATCATATATTCAAACTTCAGTCTCAAGCAATCAAATAACCTACAATCGCTATCCATTACAATATACTTGCCTCAACCACGGGCGACGGATTGGCGAGAAGTAGAAGACCCTCCCGGGGTCACACCACCTGCACATAGGGACCAAACACTCACAATCAAGCCCACAAAACAGTACGCAAATCGTTATCTACCCCGACATTGCCAACTACTCGCAAAACACAAAAACAGCGGTTCTGTTCCGTCTGGACAGCAGACTTCCAAAAGGCATAACTCGGGTTCTATGACTCCAAACCAATTAAACGAGTACATCCTCGCATAGCTTAGGAAATTTCCCAACTTTTTCTAGGTATAGTCAAAGACTGATTCGGAATCTAAAGTTGTTTAATCTACAAAATACCGTGATCTGTTCCAATCACGTCACTGATTCTAACACGCTCGGTAAAACAGCCATAACTTTCAAAAGGCTGATCGGAATTTAACATTCTTTATATCCACGGAAAGATAATGAAATTATCTACAACTTCTTCAACATCCGTACGACCAAATTCGGAATCTAAATTGGCAAATACTGAACCCTAGGTCGACTGCTCATACTATCTGAAACAGAGGACGTGGCAACATCTAGATCTAATCCAATCTACTCAAATCCAGCACCACTAATTGATCTAAAAACTTGATAATCACCCTTATAACAGTACCTAAACCAACCCCAAGGATTCCCATGGTCATACCTTCGCCCGACGACCGAAAACCCAACGGATCTCATCCCGGTTCGCGCGATCTCCTTCCTCGCTCCAAATCCATCGGATCTCCTCGTCGCGGAGCACTCCAACGGATGGATCTTCGAGGTGTGGAGGTGGAGAACTCCCCTAGGGGCAGCAAGGGAGGTGGAGAGGTGGTGGAGAGGGGTGGTGGCGCCATGGGGGAAGATGGAGGGGAAGGGGAAGGGTGGAGGCGCATGGGGGGCTAGGGGGTGGCGGCTAGGGTTGGGAGAGGGAGTGGGGGGCGCACCAAGGGGTGAGGGCCAGATTTGGCTGCCAAAAAGCCCCCCCCTTGGGCCCAAACCCTTCCACCGAAGGCCCAACTCAACCCCCAAGGCCCAAAGTCCCCCGGAGAGGCCCAAACACCCGAAAACGGCCCAAACACACGCTATAAACGGCATGACGTAAAGTTTTAACCTCCATTTTCACATTTTATAAAGTTTTTGACCTCAACATTCACATTTTATAAGATACGACACTTTGTGGTGTCACATTCTCCACCCTTTCAACAGGATTCGACCTCGAATCCAAGACACACCAATACGCAACCCAGCAAAGCAAAAGATAGCTAGGTTTCACATCTCATACCTGAGGCGAAAAGCTTGGGGTACTTCTCACGCATGCGAGACTCCAGTTCCCAAACCGCTTCTCTCTTTGACTAAAGCCACTGGAACTACACTGATCGAGACCCGGTGGTAAGATGCTTAGGTTCGAAGACCCACAGTTCTAACGATAACCCATGATCAACCTCTTGCAAGAACTTTACTCAACATTGAAACCCAAAGCACCCATACAAGGCCTCGGCATGACCCAAGCGATAGGATAAAATCCCAAACTGACCATGAAACGAAACGGTCTCACACTCCTCCTTCGATACATCCCTTGGCACTAAAGTGCCCGATCCCTTTAACCAAAGCCACTGTCCAGAAGGACATGGTACCAACTTCTAGATCCATCTTCCGCTCCCACGCACAATAGTGATTCACGTCTCAACCTCTCAACTGTGGTTCGTCGTATTCGCGACAACGCAAACCAAGTGAGACACAAAACTCTAAGATTACTAACTGCTTGAACCATCGGGGTTACATTCTGATCTTTTACAACAAGACCAACACCCACCCCACTACCACCGAAAGGAGAAGCCTACTTTATGGCCAGGGTTCTGAAAACCCGCAAAATCAATAACAACCGAACATTCCACTTTGGTTGGCACAACACGCTCAATAGCCCGGCGACAAAAAGATCCAATACTCTTCGAAAACCAAAAGCAATTAGTAACAACCACCAAGTGGTCCGCTAATAATTTGATCAACCCTACCGAGGGACACATAAACGGAAACAATTCTCCAAGAAGGTTTGAATTGGGACATAGACAACCTTCCTTTATTCTTCACTTCTACACCATTTACGATCAACTACTAGCCATACCAGATTTCTCTTACTAAGAAAGCCTCGCCCTCACATACTTCCACTTAAAGGACCAGGACAAACAGTACCATTGATGAGTCAGCCCAACCGTAACATGAACCCAATTGGTCCACATACAACAACTCGAACTCCGAAGTGCTATAAGCCACATTGGAAAGAGTTCGGCAACAACCAAAGAGTACTCATTTTATTTTTCCTAAGCCAAGATGCAAAGAAAGCTCAGATCTCTTACACCACAACCAACATACCAGAAGATATTCATTCTTACTTCTCGTACTAGAAGGCAATTGAAATCTCGATTCAAGACATGCATGCAGCTTTCCAAAAGCACTCTGGATTAGTCATATATCCATATATGACTTTCTCACCGACCTGGCTCAACGACTCTTTCATCATTTAACATCTATAAACGATGTCATGATTACTTTTCACCATTCATTCATCATGTAACAACACTACCAAATAGTCATTCACAAGACAACTTCTTCCTCTGTATCACATGAATAAAACTCGAATAACATCGAGGATTGCGCTAATTCATATAAACTATGACGGTAGCATAGTTAACAACAAAACACCACGTCGTGTCAAAACCCACCATCCATTTAAAGCTAACCTTGCAAAACCTCACATTCTAACCAAAATCAACATTTTGGAATAGAACATCAACTCCAAAGTCAAACGTCTGCACACACAACCACCGCAAATTTTTTTCAAAGAGAAAGAGAAATTCATTTCAAAAGGGAACCCTTTACTAAACAAATCACTTATGAACCATTCATAAAATCCACCTTGTGAAGCATTTTCAAACACCGCACACATTTTCAAATAACTCCAACTCTAGCCAAATGGAGTAACAAATTGAATCTCAAGAATTTCCAACACAACCCACTAAGACCTTCTGCTACCTTTAAAATTTACTCCAAATATGATGCAACGCGAACACGAAGGAGCGCGATCTTCTCAAAGACTTTTGGGTGTAAAACCATACTCATAGCATAAACTGAACAATTAGCCAAATCCAAAAATAGGCACCAATTTCTATGGGTTTTAGGGAAACTCCGAAACACAACACAAGGAATATCTTGACCGAAGGCATTCAACCAAAATGGCAAACAACCACACCAGTTGAAAGGGTTTTAAACACCAGCTCAGCATGAATCCCACCATAACTTGTATTCCACTACACTTACCATTTAAGCATTCAATAATCACTATTTACTCATCAAGAGAGTCCAACCAGATTTAACAAGATTTACATAACAATTTCTTTCTCTAGTTACCATTCCCAACACTTATAAATAAAGTTTACAATGCTTATCAAAAAGGCAACTAACCAATAATACCTCATAAAAATCCCCACAGACCAACATATCATATAACAACGTAATCTCTATTTCAAACATAGTACTTCAACAGATACTTGAGCATGATCAACCTACCAATTTTATACAATCCATACGTAAATTTCTCGACAACAAAACTTACTCAATCAATAAATGACTTCAACACGTAAATGTTATCTCTACAAGACAAAATTCGTGAGTATGATTCTAGGATATACATTCATCAAGAATAAAATCCTACATCATGTTAATTCTCCATGGTCCACTCCATCACAACATGTTACAATAACCTCCATTTTTAACGAGGATTTTCAACAATTAATCTAAGCAATTACTACCACTACTAAATCGTCAATATCAATAATTTGCATAATCATCAATCAACAACATTACCTTTAGCTACCTTATACATCGGTTATAACAAAATTTCCACCACACAACATACCCAACTATTTAAAAAAATAGATTGAATACTAGCATTAACACAGCCCTTAACAACAACATTAACCATATGTCTTATGTCTTCTCAATTGATATCAATACTAGCATTGTATAGATACAACTGCATACTTCCAAATATACTAGTAGTTTGCAACAACATAAATGGCAACTCTAATCAACTTCCGAGTTAAAGTCACTAGTCAATACGATTAAATTTCTCTATTAACATGTAAAATTAGAGCATCTTTAACAACCAGCAAAGTTTCTTTAACAATATCAGTAATTCACATCATCTTAATGTTCTAACTATGCATCAGGGTTTAAACTTTAAACATTATCGGGGGTCATAAGCACTTTTAAAGCAAAGCAAAAGATTCTAAGCATGTACATTAATACCTTTAATCATTCTTGCTATAGAGTAATCTACAACACTAGAAGTTCATTTAATCTTAAGCTAAACACCAATATTACATTTAACTAATTTAACTCACCAATTAACTTAAGAACAAATCATTTCAATAAACCACATTGTTACATACTACATGACATGCTAAACAACCATTTTCACTTTCGACAAACAGGATGCAACTCCACTTTTAAAGATAACCACAACTCAAAAACCAGAACGAACACCGATAGACAATTTCTCTTTTTCCAGGCAAGGAAGAAAAACAAAACTCCAACAGAAATGCAAGAGAGCTCAACTCTCAAATTCCCAAATTTGCCCACAAAACTCTTCAAGAAATCTCAAGATCTATACTTCCAAGAAGGAAGAAGGATGCACTAGGAAAAACCAAATGTTCAACCAAACCTTTTCCAATAAAGATTCAAAACTTAGCTCCACCCAACCTAAGGTCGGCACTAGGAGAACTTCAACTCTTTTCTTAGATAGGGAGGACAACAACCACATGTTTCCTCCCTAAGACAATCCACAATAATCAGCAAAATCGGGTGTCAAAGCAAAAATTATGACCAAAAGACGCGCAACACAAAACTCTTCTTCTTCGTCTTCCACCTAGGAAGACAAAACCACAAACCGCCTACGGAACAATTCGCGAAAACCCAATACTAAACAATTTTCTTTTGATTTCAATTGACTAAAACCAAGAAAACCAACTAAACCGACCGTCGTGACGGTAAAGAACATATGAAGGAATCCACCACCAACTCTTCTATTTATCTCTAGTCAACTACCCAATCTACGACAGAAAAGGTAAGCACTCTTCTCCTACAGGGGTTAATAATTCTTCGGTGATGGCATTAACCGGCCACACCGTCAAACCACACCCTTACTATGAACAAAAAGAGGTGATCGAAACCCTTCGGCATCACAACCCCACTATATCACAAGTAACAAGAACAATTCAATTATTTATCTCATAGACATAGCAACATGCATTATCAAATGAAGGATTCAACATTAAAGCTTAAATACAATATTTAAGCGTAAAGAAACGATACCCATACCCTTTCCTACTGTGCATCCATTGTGTGTCAAATTTTAGATTAGTTATACCACTTTTGCAAGTTTTAATGTTGCTATCCTATGACAAAATTTCAGTTAAAACCTAAGCCATGTTTCTAAGTGATTCCACATCACATTTTAGTTGTACCCTATAGCATGACACTAAAAATACACATTCCAAGGACCTACAGCCCGCTCTGATACCAACTGTAACACCTCGGCATTTAATATGCCCGAATGCTACCAAACATAGACTAAGCAACCTCTAAATACCACAATTACAAGTAAATTACAGCAAAGGAACAAATGCTAATACCGAAAATTTCTGCAGCATCTCCTTTGTTTTTCCATGATTCGGAGCAACAACAAAGTATCACAAGTTATATCATAATGGAAAGCATCTAAAACAGCAATAACATGTGACATAGCAACAATATAAGTCCAGGATAAAGCATTCAACCACTTCATAAGCTAAACGAATCAAATAGTAAGACCGAGCACACAGTTAAGCAATTCTCCAAGTTTTGTGGTAATACTTTCATTATCATGACTCCAAATGATAACACTGTCTAATTTGTGTGGAGCTACGTGTAGATGTGTAGCTAAACCCTTTTTACCGCATGCTGGTTTCATGGTACCTAAGAAAAACAACATAAACACAAGCGTGAGTTCATCACTCAGCAAGTATATTGCAATCGATAAGAAAATACATTTCAATACCTTCATCACCACCTTTTTACATACAACATCATACACATCTCATATTCATAGTGTAAGCATATCATTGACATCATCATAAATCATCCTCATATAATGCAACGCAATGTAATGCAATGCGATGCACATATCTCCTTGGAAACTCATACCGGCATGGGCGTGTACACACCCGTCGGTGTGCACCCTCTCCCCCCTTCCATCCCGAAGATGGAGGGTGCCTACTCCTCGCTTCCGTTCACCGCAGTGAATCGAATCACGATGTAGGACTTACTCATTGGCTCTCCTGATTAGTCATAACTTCCTCACCGACCTTCCTGGACTAGTTATGACTTTCTCACCGCCCGGGCCATGTAATCATGACATGTATGCAATTATGCCAACATCATAATTAACTCATACATTAGCACATGGCATCATCATGGATACTTGTACATTAACACATGGCATCATCACATAATAAACATATTCATCATATCAATGGCAAACATTAAAGCATGGCATGTGAACATATCATATATTCAAACTTCAATCTCAAGCAATCAAATAACCTACAATCGCTATCCATTACAATACACTTGCCTCAACCACGGGCGACGGATTGGCGAGAAGTAGAAGGCCCTCCCGGGGTCACACCACCTGCACATAGGGACCACACACTCACAATCAAGCCCACAAAACAGTACACAAACACTCATCTACCCCGACATTGCCAACTACTCGCAAAACACGAAAACAGCGGTTCTGTCCCGTCGGGACAGCAATCTTCCAAAAGGCATAACTCAGGTTCTAAAACTCCAAACCAATTAAATGAGTACATCCTCGCGTAGCTTAGGAAATTTCCCAACTTTTTCTAGGTATAGGGAAAGACTGATTCGGAATCTAAATTTGTTTAATCTAGAAAATACCATCATCTATTCCAATCACGTCACAGATTCTAACACGCTCGGTAAAACAGCCATAACTTTCAAAAGGCTGATCGGAATTTAACGTTCTTTGTATCCACGGAAATATAATGAAATTATCTACAACTTCTTCAAAATCCGTACAACCAAATTCGGAATCTAAATTGGCAAAAACTGAACCCTAGGTCGACTGCTCATACTGTCCGAAATAGTGGACGTGGCAACATCTAGATCTAATCCAATCTACTCAAATCCAGCACCACTAATTGATCTAAAAACTTGATAATCACCCTTATAACAGTACCTAAACCAACCCCAAGGATTCCCATGGTCATACCTTCGCCCGACGACCGAAAACCGAACGGATCTCCTCCCGGTTCGCGCGATCTCCTTCCTCGCTCCAAATCCATCGGATCTCGTCGCAGAGCGCTCCAACGGATGGATCTTAGAGGTGTGGAGGTGGAGAACTCCCCTAGGGGCAGCAAGGGAGGTGGAGAGGTGGTGGAGAGGGGTGGTGGCGCCATGGGGGAAGATGGAGAGGAAGGGGAAGGGTGGAGGCGCATGGGGGGCTAGGGGGTGGCGGCTAGGGTTGGGAGAGGGAGTGGGGGTGCACCAAGGGGTGGGGGCCAGATTTGGATGCCCAAAAGTCCCCCCCCCTTGGGCCCAAACCCTTCCACCGGAGGCCCAATTCAACCCCCAAGGCCCAAAGTCCCCCGGAGAGGCCCAAACACTCGAAAACGGCCCAAAAACACGCTATAAACGGCATGACGTAAAGTTTTAACCTTCATTTTCACATTTTATAAAGTTTTTGACCTCAACATTCACATTTTATAAGATACGACACTCCGTGGTGTCACAACTGTTTAGATTACTCGTTGGAAGACCATGGTTAAAATAGAGGAAAATTTTAACATGTTGCGATGGAGTGAGCTTTGGATAATTAACCTGATGTAGAATTTTATCCTTAATGAATGTATGCCTTAGAATCATAGTTTTGAATTTTATCGTGTAGAGATAATATTTATTTGTTGAAGTCATTTTATTGATTGAACGAGTTTTAATCATCAAGATGTTGATGTATGGATGGTATAAAATTGATACATTGATCATGCTTAAGAATCTTTTGGATCATGCTTAAGAATCTTTTGAAGTGCTATGTTTCAAATTTAGAATAAGATGTATTATGTGTTGGTGATCCGTGGGGATCATGTCAATGTAGTCTTGGTTGGGTGCCTTTTTGATGAGCATCATAAACCCTAATTAAAAGTGTTGGGAATGGTAACTTGAGGAAGAATTTGTTGTGAAGCTTTTGGTTGAATTGTGTTGGGGCTCCTCAGGGAGTAGATAGTGATTATTGAAGTCTTTTATGGAAAGCGTAGTGGAGTACTAGAGATGGTTCTTTTTATGCTGAGCTTGTGTTTAAAAGCTTTTGGACTGGTTTGGTTGTTTGCCATTTTGGTTGAAGGGTTTTCGGTCAAGGTGTTCCATATGCTGTGTTTCAGAGTTTCCTTAAAACTCGTAGAAATTGGTGTAAATATTTGGTTTTGGCTAATTTGTTTAGTTGGTGCTATGAGTATGGATTTACACCCCAAAAGTTTTTGAGTGGATCGCACCCTTTCGCGTTCGCCCTTAATTATCTTTTGGAATAAATTTTAAAGGAAACAAATGGACATAGAGGGTTATGTTGAAAAACTCACGAGGTTTAATTTGTAATCTTTTCTTTGCTAGAGCTGGAGTTATTTGGAAAATTCTGTGTAGAGTTTGCAAATGCTTCAAAAGGTGGTTTTGTGGATGTTTCATCGACGATGCTGTTAGTGAAGTGTTCTCTTTTGAAAATGAGTTTCCCTTTCTCTTTGAGAAAATTTATGGTGGTTGGTTGTGCAGATGTTTGACTTTGGAGTCGATGTTCTTTTGCAAAATGGTGATTTTGGTTAAGATGCGATGTTTTGCAAGTTTAGCTATCTATCGTTGGTGAGTTCTGATATGATGTGGTGCCTTAACTGTTATCTATGTTGCCGTCATAGTTTATATGAATTAGCGCAACTCTCGATGTTATTCGAGATTTATTCATGAGATACCGAGAAAGAAGCCGTTATGTGAATAACTTTTCGGTAGTGTTGTTACATGATGAAGAAATGGTGAAAAGTAAACAGGACATCGTTTTTAGATGTTAAATGATAAAAGAGTCATTGAGCCAGGTCGGTGAGAAAGTCATACATGGAGACATGACTAATCTGGAGTGCTCTTGAAGAATGTGCATTCATGTCATGAAACGAGATTTCCCTTGCTTCCTAATATGAAAAGAAAGAATGAATAATTTGTGGTATTTTGGCTGTGGTGTTAGAAGTTTGAGTTTTCTTTGCGATTTGGCTTAGAAAAAAAAATGAAATGTGTGCTCTTTGGATGTTGTCGGATCCTTTCCAAAGTGGTTTTAGCGCTTTGGGGTTTGAGTTGTTGTAGGTGGACCAATTGGGTTCATGATTATGGTTGAGCTCACTCAATGATTGTACTCTTTATCGTGGTCCATTGAGTGGAAGGTTGTGTATGACTCAATGCAAACCTTCTTGGAGAATTGTGTCGTTGAGATGTTCCTCGGTATGGCTGACCAAATTGTTAGTGGACCAGTTGGTGGTTGCTAGTGATCGCTTTTCCTTTTGAAGTATATTGGATCGTTTGTCGTTGGGCAAGAAGCGAGTTGTGTCAACCGCAGAGGAACGTTCGGTCATATCTGTTGAGCGAGCCTTAAGGATCCTGGATGTAAAGTAGGCTTCTTTTTTTGGTGCTAGTAATCTTAGAGTGTTGTGTCTCACCTGGTTTGCGTCGTCTCGAATACGACGAACCACAGTTGAGACGTTGGGACGTGATTCACTTTTGTGCGTGGGAGCGGAAGATGGATCTAGAAGTTGGTACCATGTCCTTCTGGGGAGTGGCTTTGGTTAAAGGGATCGGGCACTTTAGTGCCAAGGAATGCATGGAATGAGTGTGAGATCGTATTATTTCGTGGTCTATTTGGGATTTTATCCTATCGCTTGGGTCATGCCGAGGCCTTGTTTGAGTTCTTTGTGTTTCAATGTTGAGTAAAGTTCTCGCAAGTTAAGATTGCAAGTTATCATTAGAGCCGTTGGTCTTTGAACCTAGGCATCCTGTCATCGAGTCTCGATCAGTGTAAATTCCAGTGGTTTTATTCAGAGAAGCGACCGGGGAGTTGAAGTCTCGCGGGGGTGAGCTTTACCCAAAGCTCTTTTCTTCAGGTTTGAACCGCGAAGATTAGATCTCCTTGTGTTGATTGGTTTGGCGTAGTGGCATGTCTTGGATTCGAGGTCGAATCCTATTGAAGGAGGGGAGAATGTGACACCACGAAGTGTCATAACCTTATAAAATGTGCATGATGAGGTCAAAAACATTATGAAATATGGTATTGGAGGTTAAAACCATATGGTTTGAGGTTTAATTGCGTTTTCGGGCCGTTTCCGGAAGTTTGGGCCTTTCCGGGGGAGTTTGGGCCTAAAAGAAGGGGTTGTGGGCTTTGGTGGGATGGAGTATGAGTCCATTTAGGATGAGGATTCTATCTGGGCTGGTAAAAAGGGGCTCCCCCTACCCCTTGGTGTGCCCCCACCCAGCCCATGTGCGCCCCCACTCCCTCTCCCTCCATGCCCTAGCCGCCACACCCCACCTCCCCCTCTCCCTTGCATGCGCCCCACCTCCCCCTTTGCCTCCTTGGCTCTCCACTTCTCCACCACCTCTCCTCCACCCCTTGCTGCCCTAGGGTAGCCTCTCCGCTCCTGCACCTCGAAGATCCATCCATTGGAGCGAGGAGTGAGGAGATCTATTGGGTTTTCATGCGTCGGGCGAAGGTATGGCCATGGGACTCTTTGGGGTTGGTCTAGGTACTGTTCTAAGGGTTATTATCAAGTTTTTAGATCAATTGGTGGTGCTGGAAGTGAGTAGATTAGATGAAAGCAAGAAGTTGTCACGTTCTCTGTTTCGGACAGCATGAGCAGTCGACCTAGGGTTCGGTTTTTCGCCAATTTAGACTCCGAAGTTGGACGTCTGCCTGTTGAAGAAGTTGTAGGTAATTTTAATACCTTTCCGATCAGCCGTTTAAAAGTTATGGCTGTTTTACCGAGCGTGTTAAAATCTGTGACGTGATTGGAACAGATCTCGGTATTTTGTAGATTAAACAATTTTAGAGTTCGAATCTGTGATGCCCTAGGTCTGAGAGCGATCCTAGTTCTTTTTCGTCGTGGTTGTTTCGAAAAGAGAGAAGTTTTGTCGGGAATTGATTAACTAAAGTTCATGCGATGTTTTAATATTTTTTTTGGAGCGTCGGGCTAGAATCAGTGGGCCGAGGACAACCTGGGCCGAGGCCGGGATTTCCCTCCCCACCTCTCCCTCCCCCTTCCCCTACGTGGGCCGGCCCACTAGCCAAGGGGGGCGCCACCCCTTTTCCCCCTAACCCTAGGCGCCTCCTCCCTCTCCCTCTCCCTCCCCTAGCAGCCACCTCTCCCTCCCCTTCCTTCCCCTACGTGGTGGCTCAAGATCCGCAGCGAATCGCGAAGGAGAAGGCGAGGAGCGACTCCGTGGAGGCGTGGAGGACGAGCAGATCGCCGATTCGGGGTTCATCGCGTGTTCTTCGTGGGTTCGCAAGGGAGAACACTAGGTAAAATTCCCAAACTTTTACCTATGTTTTACCTAGGGATTAGGAGTGTATTAGATCGGGTGGTGAGGGTTTTGGATGGATCTTGTTGGGGGAGAAGGGTAGATGTTCACGTGGTGCTGTTTCTGGAAGGGGGGATTGTGCAGCGCGGATTGTTTCATGTTTTACGGGGCATAAATGATTTTTCCTGCCAAAACCTATAACTAGAAAGTTGTAGATAACGTCGAGACCTAGCTTCTTTAATTTTTTCAGAATTTTTGGGGAAGTGTTCTGAGAGTTATCACTGTTGCAAACCGACGAACAGAATCTGGGAACAGATTTCATCCACTGTGTTGGACGACTGTTTAGGCATATTTAACCGAGGAATTAGAATTTATGATCTTCTGGAAAGTTGTAGATCTCGTCAATATCTAGCTCCTGTAATTTTTTCTTATTTTTATGTTCTGTAGAAAAAAAGATACGAAAAAGAGAATGGGGGTTGCTGCTGTTCGATCCGGACAGATCGGGGTTTCGGTGTTGGAAAAGGGGAACGGGTTGTAGGAATTGCGTGTTTGAGTTGTGTGATCAATTGTGGTGTTATTGCATACTGAAAATATGCTTGTACAGGTGGTGCCCCTTCTGGACGCAACTAGATCCGTCGTCTACGTCGGTAAAGGCAAGTGGAAGTTGTGTTATGGTTGAGCTATACATCGTTGTTTGCATTGCCTTCGTTATATTTCCCGATGACATTAATCATACATGGTTTGATCATTTGCTAGGAAGATTGCAATAATTAGATTAGCAATGTGATGATGTGCTTTGGCTTTGAACCATGAGTAAAGAGAAGAATGATGTTGCCTATTGGTTGAACTGTCTAAATAGTTCATCTCAATGTTATTTGTTTTTCTATCCAAGTTATATGATGGCATGCAAATATGTGGACTCAATGTGGAAAATTATGAATGAATTCATGCATGAAGCATTAACTGCATAATCATGCATTGGAAGTTTGTCGACGCCTTGGCGCGCGATCTGGGTACAACACCGTGTGTTCTGAGAAAGGGCACGGTGAAGAGGATCATGGCATAAGCATATGCACAAGCATGAGCATTTTACTGAGGTTGTGGTAGTCGATGTTGTGGTGTTGAATGTAAAGCATGTGGTGTGTTAAATTCTTGATGGATGTGATTATGTGTTAATTGTTCCGCTTGCTGAGATTACCCAATCTCACTGCTTGTGTTTTGTTGTTTTCAGGTAGCGTGCAAGAGACATAAGCATGAGGGGTGGGCTAGCAACACAATAAACCTTCGAATGTCTTCACAACTCCCATGAACTAGTGTTTATTTAATACATTAGCTTGCTGAATTTTATTTACACTTAGACTATTTGTTGTTATGACTAAACTTATTCTTGCTTATGGTTGGTTTAGACTTGTTGTCGCTAGTATTGTTGAATTGATTATTTTCCTGTTTGAATTGCTTATAATGAAATGCTTCCGTAATGTCCTGTTTTTAGGGGAGATGCTGTCGAAATTTTCTTGTTCTATAGTTTAGTTTTAAGGGGTGTTACAGTTGGTATCAGAGCGGGCTTTAGGTCCTTGGTGTATGAATTTAGGAGAGATATTCTAACATGAATTAAAACTTTACTGTGTGAAATTAGTAACATTGCTTAGGTATAACTCTTAAAATTGCCTTAGGGTAATAAACTTTTAATACTGAATAGGATTGTTAATCAACTTTAAAATTGACACACTTGCACTATTAGGATGGGATGGGCTGCATTGCATGGCATGCGTATGTTCGACTATATTTATTGTTTGATTGTGGGTGATTTTGTTATGCTTTTGTTGTTGTTGTGATTGTTTGCTTGCGGCTTGTTGGGTGCAGTATGCCACCAAAGACGCTGCGTCTGTAGGCCGTTCGGGGGCCTCGCTCCGAGCCGTCGGAGGCACTGAACCTACCCAGTGAGGTGGGGTTTCGGCAGAGATAGTGGCCGCCATGAGGGCGATGCAGGAGGAGTTGCGGTGCCGAGGAGGGGCACAGTGCCGCCCCGCCGTGGCGCGTGAAGCGCTGTCGGCCGCTGGGCGCGGCAAAGTGTGGCATCAAGCCGAGGAGTGGGTTGGACTGTTGGATAGCTTTGATGGGGTGGGCAATCCGATCCAGGCAAATGATTGGTTGTCCTATGTGGAGATGCTTGGGACGCTTTTGAGGTGGCGGCGCAGAGCGTGTCCGGCTCGTGGCGCAGCCTCTTGAAGGGGAAGCCAGATCTGGTGCAGGGGTGCGCTGACCTCGAGGGGCGCGCCGGGTGACTCCTCTTGGGAGGAGTTTGTCCGGCAATTTGAGAGGAGGTTCTACCCCGCCACCTTCCTCGACAAGATGCAAATTGACTTGGGACAGTATGCCCAAGACAAGAAGACTGTGGCGGAGTACGAGGTTGGCTTCAACCAGATCGTACGTTTTGTGCCCCATGTGGCACGTGACGAGGTGGAGAAGGCAAGGCGGTTCCGGCAGGGACTCCGTCCTGCCATTCGCCATATGTTGGGCGCTTTCCCCATTATCGATTTCCGAACAATGGTGGAGCAAGCTCTGGGTGTAGAGCTGCAGCTGAACTACACTGAAGAGCATCGCAAACCTGCCACGGGAGAGCAGGTTAAGGGCCCTCCAGAGAAGAAGGGCCAATCCTCTGGTACTTGGAATAAGAAGGGGAAGAATTTTCGTCACCAGCCCTATGGTGGCCGTCCTATTTCAAAGAAAGACACCTCGTGGGGAGGTGCGCCCAAGATCGTGCCATAGTCACTCCTGGCATGGGGATGGTATGTTTCCGCTGTGGCGATTCCCATCGCCGCAAATGAGTGTTCGTGGAAGGGAAGGTGCACCATCTCGTGGTCGGGAGGATCACAAGGATGTGGTGTGTCAGAAGAACCCCAACGGCAAGGCTGCGTTGGAGGCCGGTGACATCCTCTCCAGGTGGACAGCGGCAGGCGTGATGCATATGTTGCCATCAGCTCCTACTCGCGAGCACCTCCGGCGCCTACTCCGACTCCCTCGTTCTACCCGGCGCCACTCTCGGGGACTTCTTGGATGCCCCGGCTTCCACCGCCACCTTCCTCCGGACTTCGCCATGGGTCCTGCGTTGACATATCCAGATCTGAAGGCTGCACCATCTCGATCTACCGGAGTCCACGCTTTGCCCTCTTCGGGGATGCGGATCGTGGCAATGTGGTGACAGTACTATTTCATTAATTCTGTGGTTGACAGAGTGTTGTTCGACTCGGCGCTAGCTACTCGTTTGTCTCTCGTGGATTTTGTTGTTCGGGCTGGTCTATACGTGCAGAGTTTGGGTGATGCCGTGGTGGTTAGTGCACCGCAAGGCTTGATTTCTAGTTCGAGAGTCTATCAGGGCTGTCACTTTACGTTGGTGATGAGGAGTTCATGGCGAATCTGGTGGTGATTTCCTTGGAGCCATTTGATGTTATCCTTGGCATGGATCGCTATCCCAAAGACCAGCGGTGATTGATCGCGCTTGGAGGACAGTCACCTTGCATGCTCCGGCCTGGGCAAGAAATAACTTTCCAGGGAGTGCTATGCGGTACTCTCTCTCCTTTTTGTGTAAGCTGTTCCCAAACTCCCGGATGTTGAAATCGTGGGTCCTGCAGTCCATGGTTGAGGGTCGAGAGGAGGAGAAGAGTTTGGAGGGCATTGCTGTAGTTTGCCGATATCTGATGTGTTTCCCGGTGAGCTTAGGGATTGCCTCGGAGCGGGAGACTATCTTCCGCATTGATCTTGTTCCTGGTACGAGGCCGATTTATAAAACCCGTCTGGGATGGCTCCGATAGAGCAAGTTGAGTTGAAGAGGCAATTGGACGAACTCCTAGCTAAGGGGTTTATTAGAGTGAGCTCATCTCCTTGGCGGCTCGGTCTTGTTTGTGGGGAAGAAAGATGGCACCAAGCGACTATGTGTGGACTACTGGCGCTTAATCAAGTTACCATTAAGAACAAGTATCCATTGCCTCGCATTGATGACCTTTTTGATCAATTGAGGGTGCCAAAGTATTCTCCAAGATCGATTTGCAATCTGGGTATCATCGATGGATTAAGGAGGAGGATATTGAAAAGACGGCTTTCAACACGAGGTATGGGCATTTTGAGTATGTAGTCATGTCTTTTGGACTAACGAATGCTCCTGCCGTCTTTATGGAAGCCATGAACAGGATGCTCCATGAATATCTTGATGTCTTTATTGTCGTCTTCATTGACGACATTCTTGTCTACTCGAAGTCCGAGGAGGAGCACGCCGTGCATCTCGGTCTAGTTTTGGAGGCTCTTCGTAGAAATCAATTCTATGCCAAACTCAAGAAGTGAGCCTTATGGTTGTCTGAGGTGAGTTTCCTTGTTCATGTAATCAACCAAAGTTGTATCACAGTTGACCCAAAGAATGTTCTTCTTTGTGGTTGGATGGCGAAGACCATCTAGTGTGACGGAAATCAGGAGTTTTCTTGGGTTGGCAGGTTATTACCGACGCCCGTGCATAATTTCTCTATCATAGCTAAGCCGATGACAAGGCTCACTCGTAAAGGGGTTCCTTTCATCCGACAGAGGAGTGTGAGACTAGTTTCCAGACGCTAAAGAACAAACTGGTCAATGCACCTATTCTATCTTTACCCGCTGGCAAGCGATATACAAGGTATGCAGATGCCTCCAGGATTGGTTTGGGTTGTGTGCTCATGCAAGAAGGCTGTGTCATTGCTTATGCTTCAAGACAGCTGAAGACTCATGAGCAGTAATTATCCCACCCATGATCTCGAGTTAGCCATTGTGGTTTTTGCCTTGAAATTGTGGAGGCACTATCTTTATGGGGAATCTTGTGATATTTTCACCGATCATAAGAGCCTCAAATATATATTCACCCAATGAGAGCTGAACCTGCGACAGCGTAGATGGTTGGATTTGATAAAGGACTTTGATGTGTCGATCCAGTATCATCCCGGCAAGGCTAATGTCGTGGCGGATGCCTTGAGTAGAACGGGTGTCCCCAAGACCGCTATGCCCTTGGTTGCGGAGTTGGAAAGAGGACAGGTCACTTCTCGTTTCTTTGGGGTTGCGCAAGAGGTGACTCGGATGATCATTCGATCTTGCATACCCGAGCGGTTGTATGAGGCTCACTGCAGGATCGTTTGCTTCAGGAGGTTCGGTGGAGGATTTCAGAGGGGAAACATCGGGATTTCAGCATAGATGAGCATGGTTCCATCCGGTTTAGAGGCCGTCTTTGTGTGCCTCGGAAATCGGATGTGAAGATGGACATTCTAAGGGAAGCCCATAGGACTCGTATTCCGTTCACCCTGGCGAGACCAAGATGTATCGGGATCTCAAACAGAGTTTACGGTTGAAGAGGATGAAGGTGGATATCGCCAAGTATGTGGCTTCTTGTGGAGTGTGCCAACAGATAAAAGCCGAGCATAAGAGGCACGCGATGCATTACTGACCATTGGAAATTCCGGAATGGAAGTGGGAGCACATCACTATGGACTTTGTGATTGGGTTACCTCACTCGCTTGCGAGGTAGAGATGCCATTTGGGTGGTGGTGGATAGACTCACTAAGTCCGCACATTTCATTCCAATGAAGACGACCAATTCGGCACCAGATCTAGTTCCCTTATACATGAAGGAAGTGCTTAGGCTCCATGGCGTGCCTAAATTGATTGTCTCCGATCGTGACACTAGATTTGTGTCCCTGTTTTGGCAGAGTTTGCATAGTGCTCTGGGAACAAAACTCTCTCTCAAAGACATCTTTTCATCCTCAGGCGGATGGTCGACCTGAGCGGACCATCCAGACTCTAGAGGACATGCTTCGAGCGTGTGTTCTTTCTTGGAAAGGAAGTTGGGAGGATCACTTGGCCTTGGTAGAGTTTGCTTATAATATGATTACCAGGCTAGCATTCGAATGGCCCCATTCGAGGCGCTTTATGGGCGAAAGTGTGTCTCCCCACTTTGCTGGGATGCGATTGGTGGAAATTCTTTGCGTGGTCCGGATTGGGTTCAGGGGACCTTTGAGAAAGTGCAGGAGATACGGCAGAATCTCACGGCCGCCCAGAGCCATCGAAGAGTTATGCCGATAACAGAGGCGGGATTTGGAATTTTCAGGTGGGTGATCAAGTCCTTCTCAAGGTATCTCCAACAAAGGGTGTCGTCCGTTTGGTACCACCGGCAAGCTTAGCCCGAGGTACATTGGTCCGTTCGGTGGTGGCACGGGTGGGCGGTTTGGCCTACCGCCTGGAGTTGCCGGACACTTTGAGGAGTACATGATGTCTTCCATGTCTCTATGTTGCGGAAGTATCTTCATGACCCAGAGCACAAGATTGACTGGAGCCGATTCTGATTGAGCAAGACCTGACGTTGGAGTGTCGTCCACTTCGTATACTAGACTCCTCGGAGCGGGTCATGAGGAGGAGAACCATCAGGTATGTGAAAGTTCTGTGGACAAATCAGTCCGAGCGGGAGGCAACTTGGGAACTTGAGGACCAGATACGGAAGGAGTATCCTGCGCTTTTTGAGAATACTGAAGGTAAAATGTTGTTTACTTTTTTTGCCTTTTTTTTAGCGCCGTAGCTAAAAGGAGTAGATTCGGGGACGAATCCTTTTAAGGAGGGGAGAATGTGATGCCCTAGGTCTGAGAGCGATCCTAGTTCTTTTTCGTCGTGGTTGTTTCGAAAAGAGAGAAGTTTGGCCGGGAATTGATTAACTAAAGTTCATGCGATGTTTTAATATTTTTTTTGGAGCGTCGGGCTAGAATCAGTGGGCCGAGGACAACCTGGGCCGAGGCCGGGATTTCCCTCCCCACCTCTCCCTCCCCCTTCCCCTAAGTGGGCCGGCCCACTAGCCAAGGGGGGCGCCACCCCTTTTCCCCCTAACCCTAGGCGCCTCCTCCCTCTCCCTCTCCCTCCCCTAGCAGCCACCTCTCCCTCCCCTTCCTTCCCCTACGTGGTGGCTCAAGATCCGCAGCGAATCGTGAAGGAGAAGGCGAGGAGCGACTCCGTGGAGGCGTGGAGGACGAGCAGATCGCCGATTCGGGGTTCATCGCGTGTTCTTCGTGGGTTCGCAAGGGAGAACACTAGGTAAAATTCCCAAACTTTTACCTATGTTTTACCTAGGGATCAGGAGTGTATTAGATTGGGTGGTGAGGGTTTTGGATGGATCTTGTTGAGGGAGAAGGGTAGATGTTCACGTGGTGCTGTTTCTGGAAGGGGGGATTGTGCAGCGCGGATTGTTTCATGTTTTACGTGGCATAGATGATTTTTCCTGCCAAAACCTATAACTAGAAAGTTGTATATAACGTCGAGACCTAGCTTCTGTAATTTTTTCAGAATTTTTGGGGAAGTGTTCTGAGAGTTATCACTGTTGCAAACCGACGAACAGAATCTGGGAACAGATTTCATCCACTGTGTTGGACGACTGTTTAGGCATATTTAACAGAGGAATTAGAATTTATGATCTTCTGGAAAGTTGTAGATCTCGTCAATATCTAGCTCCTGTAATTTTTTCATATTTTTATGTTCTGTAGAAAAAAAGATACGAAAAAGAGAATGGGGGTTGCTGCTGTTCGATCCGGACAGATCGGGGTTTCGGTGTTGGAAAAGGGGAACGGGTTGTAGGAATTGCGTGTTTGAGTTGTGTGATCAATTGTGGTGTTATTGCATACTTAAAATATGCTTGTACAGGTGGTGCCCCTTCTGGACGCAACTAGATCCGTCGTCTACGTCGGTAAAGGCAAGTGGAAGTTGTGTTATGGTTGAGCTATACATCGTTGTTTGCATTGCCTTCGTTATATTTCCCGATGACATTAATCATACATGGTTTGATCATTTGCTAGGAAGATTGCAATAATTAGATTAGCAATGTGATGATGTGCTTTGGCTTTGAACCATGAGTAAAGAGAAGAATGATGTTGCCTATTGGTTGAACTGTCTAAATAGTTCATCTCAATGTTATTTGTTTTTCTATCCATGTTATATGATGGCATGCAAATATGTGGACTCAATGTGGAAAATTATGAATGAATTCATGCATGAAGCATTAACTGCATAATCATGCATTGGAAGTTTGTCGATGCCAGCGTGCGCGACCGTACCGGTACAACACCGTGTGTTCCTGAGAAAGGGCACGGTGAAGAGGATCATGGCATAAGCATATGCACAAGCATGAGCATTTTACTGAGGTTGTGGTAGTCGATGTTGTGGTGTTGAATGTAAAGCATGTGGTGTGTTAAATTCTTGATGGATGTGATTATGTGTTCATTGTTCCGCTTGCTGAGATTACCCAATCTCGCTGCTTGTGTTTTGTTGTTTTCAGGTAGCGTGCAAGAGACATAAGCATGAGGGGTGGGCTAGCAACACAATAAACCTTCGAATGTCTTCACAACTCCCATGAACTAGTGTTTATTTAATACATTAGCTTGCTGAATTTTATTTACACTTAGACTATTTGTTGTTATGACTAAACTTATTCTTGCTTATGGTTGGTTTAGACTTGTTGTCGCTAGTATTGTTGAATTGCTTATTTTCCTGTTTGAATTGCTTATCATGAAATGCTTCCGTAATGTCCTGTTTTTAGGGGAGATGCTGTCGAAATTTTCTTGTTCTATAGTTTAGTTTTAAGGGGTGTTACAGAATCAGTCTTTCCATATACTTAGAAAAAGTTAGGAAATTTCCTAAGCTACGCGAGGATGTACTCGTTTAATTGATTCGGAATCTTAGAACCCGAGTTATGCCTTTTGGAAGGCTGCTGTCCCGACAGGACAACCTCTGTTTTTGGGTTTTGCAAGTAGTTGGCAATGTCGGGGTAGATGAGGGTTGGCGTACTATTTTGTGGACATGATTGTGAGTATGTGGTACCTATGTGCAGGTGGTGTGACCCCAGGAGTGCCCTCTACATCTCGCCAATCCGTCGCCCGTGGTTGAGGCAAGTGTATTGGAATGGGTAGAGGGTTGTAGTTTGTTTGATTGATTGAGATTGAAATTTGAATATATGATATGTTCACATGCCATGCTTTAATGTTTGCCATTGATATGATGAATATGTTTATTACGTGATGATGCCATGTGTTAATGTACAAGTTATCTATGATGATGCCATGTGTTAATGTACAAGTTATCTATGATGATGCCATGTGTTAATGTACAAGTTATTCATGATGTTGGCATATTTGCATACATGGCATGATACATGGTGCGGGCGGTGAGAAAGTCATAACTAGTCCGGGGAAGGTCGGTGAGAAAGTTATGATTATTCCGGAGAGCTAATGAGTAAGTCCTACATCGTGATTCCATCCACCGCGGTGTGGGGAAGCGAGGAGTAGGCACCCTCCATCTTCAGGATGGAAGGGGGGAGAGGGTGCACACCGACAGGTGTGTACTCAACCATACCGGTATGAGTTTCCTAGGAGATATGAGCATCGCATCGCATCGCATTGCATACATAATGATGATGATAATGATTTGTGAACATGAATGAGATGATATACATGATGTGAGTTGCTGTAGCCATGTAATTGCTTTTGTTTGTACCATTGCAATATGCTTGCTGAGTTTTGAACTCACACTTGTGTTTTCTTGTTGTTTTAGGTACCATGAGACCGGCATGCGGGGAAGGAAAATAGTCACACTTCCGCACGTAGCTTCACTCATTTGATTCCACAAGTCATTCAATTAGTTTTTGTTAATAAACTTCGTGTGATGATTATTGCTTTAAGGTTTAGCATTGCTTTATGAGAGTCTTATTGTTCGTTTGACTCTTAAAGACATTAAATGCTTGAAACTAGACTTATATTGTTGTTAAGTCTTTAAGTATTGCTGTTTTAGTTGTCTCTCATATTGCCATGTATTGTTATGCTGTTGTTGCTCCTTCAAATCATGTTAAAACAAAGGAGATGCTACCGAAATCTCGGGTTTTAGCATTTACTCCTTTGCTGTAATTTACCTTAATTCATTGTATTTAGATGTTGTTTAGCTTATGTTTGGTAGCATTCAGGCATATTAATTGCCGGGGTGTTATAGTTGGTATCAGAGCCAGGTTGTAGGTCCTTGGAATGTGTATTTTTAGTGTCATGCTATAGGGTACAACTAAAATGTGATGTGGAATAACTTAGAAACATGGCTTAGGTTTTAACTAAAATTTTGTCATAGGATAACAACATTAAAACTTGCAAAAGTGGTATAACTAATCTAAAATTTGACACACATGGATGCACAGTAGGAAAGGGGTATGGGTATCGTTTGTTTACGCTAAAATGTTGTATTTAAGCTTTGATGTTGAATGCTTCATTTGACAATGCATGTTGCTATGTCAATGAGATAAATGATTGAATTGCTCTTGTTGTTGTGATAGAGTAGGGTTGTGGTGCCGAAGGGTTCGGTCACCTCTTTTTGTTTCATATTAACGGTGAGGTTTGACGGTGTGGCCGGTTAGCGCCATCACCGAAGAACTATTAACCACTGTAGGAGAAGAGTGCTTACCCTTTCTGTCGTAGATCGGGGAGTTGACTGGAGTCAAATAGAAGAGTCTTAGTGGGTTGTGTTGAAGATTCTTGAGATTTAATTTGTAAGTCTTTTTGACTGGAGATGGATTTATTTGCATAATGTGTGTGATGTTTGCGAGTGCTTCAAAAAGGTGGAATTTAAGAATGTTTCATAAGTGATTTTATTAGTGAAGTGTTCCTCTTTTGGAAATGAGTTTCCTTTTCTCTTTGAGAAAATTTGTGGTGGTTGCATGTGCAGATGTTTAACTTTGGAGCCGATGTTGTTTTTCACATGTTGATTGTGGTTAAAGTGTGAGGTTTTGCATGTTTAGTTTTTTCAATTGACGTGGGTTCCTATAAGTCATGGTGTTTTGCTGTTAACGGTGTTGCCATCATAGTTATATGATTTAGCGCAACCGTCAATGTTATGGGTGTTTCAAACCTATGATACCGAGGAAGTAGTCGTTTGGTGAATGATTACCCGGTATGTTGTTACATGGTGAATGAATGGTGAAACGGAATCATGACATCGTTTATATTTATTGAATCATAAAAGAGTCGATGAGCCAGGTCGGTGAGAAAGTCATATATGGAGATATGAATAATCCGGAGTGCTCTTGAAGAGTGTGCATTTATGTCATGAAACGAGATTTCCCTTGCTTTCTAGTATGAAAAGAAACAATGAAGAATTTCTATTATGTTGGTTGTGGTGTAGGGGATTTGCGTTTCCTTTGTGTCTTGGCATAGGAAATTGAAATGTGTGCTCTTTGGATGTTGCCGGATCCTTTCCAAAGTGGTTTTAGCGCTTTGGGGTTTGAGTTTTTGTAGGTGGACCATTTGGGTTCATAATTATGGTTGAGCTCACTCAATGATTGTACTCTTTATCATGGTCCTTTGAGTGGAAGGTTGTGTTTGACTCAATGCAAACCTTCTTGGAGAATTGTGTCGTTGAGGTGTTCCTCGGTAGGGTTGATTAAATTATTAGTGGACCACTTTGTGGTTACTAGTAACCGCTTTTCCTTTTGAGGTGTATTAGATCTTTTTGTCGTTGGGCAATGAGCGAGTTGTGTCAACCGCAGAGGAACGTTCGGTCATTTCTATTACACGAGTCTTAAGGATCCTGGATGTAAAGTAGGTTGTTCCTCCTGGTGGTAATCTTAGAGCGCTCTCTCTCCTGTTTCTCGTCGTCATGAGTACAAGGAACCAGAGAAGGGAGGTTGGTACCTTGTTCTTCTAGAGAGTAGTATTAGTTAAAGGGATCGGGCACTTCAGTGCCGAGGAATGCATGGAATGAGGAGTGTGAGACCGTATTTTTTTCGTGGTCTGTTTGGGATTTTATCCTATCGCTTGGGTCATGCCGAGGCCTTGTTTGAGTGCTTTGTGCTTCAATGTTGAGTAAAGTTCTTGCAAGTTTTGATTACGAGTTATCATCAGAGCCGTTGGTCTTAGAACCTAGGCGTTCTGTCATCGAGTCTCGATCAGTGTAAATTCCAGTGGTTTTATTTAGGGAAGCAACCTGGGAGTTGAAGTCTCACGGGGGCGAGCTTTACCCAAAGCTCTTTTCTTAAGGTTTGAACCGCGAAGTTTAGATCTCTCTGTGTTGTTGGTTTGGCGGAGTGACATGTCTTCGATTCGGGGTCGAATCCTGTTGAAGGGGGGTAGAATGTGACACTACGGTATGGTGTGACATTATAAAATGTGAAATTAGAGAATAAAAGCTTACGGCTTGAGGTTTACTCGCGTTTTTGGGCCTTAGGGGGATGAAGTGATGTGACACCACAGAGTGTCGTAACCTTATTTAATGTGCATGATGAGGTCAAAAACATTATGAAATATAGAATTGGAGGTTGAAACCATACGGTATGAGGTTTAATCGCGTTTCTGTGCCGTTTCCGGGAGTTTGGGCATTTCCGGGGAGGTTTGGGCCTAAGGGAAAGGTCCGTGGGCTTTGGTGGGATGGTGTTCGAGTCTATGTGGAAGTAGGAGACCAGGTTGGGCCTCCCCCTGCCTCTTGTTGCGCCCCACCCCTGCCCCTTGGGCGCCTCCCCCCACTTGAAACCCTAGCCGCCGCTTGATCTCCCTCCCATGCGCCTCCTCCCTCCCTTGCGCCTCCTCCTCCCACCTTGTGCGCCACCCCTCCCCTCTCGTCCTCCCTTGCTGCCCCTAGGGGAGTTATCCACCTCAACACCTCGATGATCCATCCGTTGGAGCGCTCCGCGACGAGGAGATCCGGCATAATTGGAGCGATGAAGGAGATCGCGCGAACCGGGAGGAGATTCGTTGGGTTTTTGTGCGTCTGGCGAAGGTATGGCCATGGGACTCCTTGGGGTTGGTCTAGGTACAGTTCTTAGGGTCATTATCATGTTTTTAGATCAATTGGTGGTTGTAACACCCCAAAAATTTGCTTTCCTTAAATTCATGTGTGATTTGGCACTTTGGTGAATTTTTGGAATTTTCTGGAATTTATTTGGATTTATTTGGATTTATTTGGAATTTATTTGAATTTATTCCATTTTGAAATAATTAAAGAATTAAACTTTGCAAATAAAATTTTGTTGGAAATATTTTATTTGAGTCCAAAATGATCCAAAATATTTCCCAGAATTTTTCTGGAATTTTTCTGAGTCATTTGCTATTTTTAATGAATTAAATGAATTACTAGGAATTATTTTAATTATTAAATCACTGGAAATTCGAGTTGGGTCAAGTACTGTTCATCCGACCGAGCCCGAGTCAGACTCGAGTTCGAGTCCGACCCGAGCCCGACCGCGCCCGTGGTCAAGCCGAACCCGCCGCCGAACCCTTAATCGCGGATCATGGATCCAGATCCAACGGCCACGATTGAGCCACGTCACCGAGCCCGAGCCGACCGAGCCAGCCAGCTCGCCCGAGTCCGACCCGGACCCAAACTCGCGCACCGTTGGATCTCGATCCAACGGCTGTGCGCGTGCCACGTCACCCTAACCGTGTCGCCGCCGGACTCCGCCGCCGCAACGGAGAGGGCCTCGGATTCTGCGCGTTTCACGGACGCTGAGGGCCCTATTTATTGCGCCGCCACCCGTGTCGGGATCGCCGTTTCATTGCACACCCGTAGCTCCAACCCACGCCGCTCAAGCCGCCGCCGTCAGCCCGCGCGAGCTCGCCGTAGTTGGAGGAGGTGTCCGCCGCGGTTTGCGCCGTTTTCCGCCGCCGTCCTCGTCTTCCGCCGAGAAGGAGCCCAGATCCGGAATCCCCGCTTCGAGACGCACCCGAAGAGACCACCCACTTCGCCGGAGCGTGCCCGAAACGCCGTCGGTGTGGTCTTCGTTCTCAACGCCGGCCGCCGGAGCTCCGCCGTGGACATCGCAGACCCGCGAAGCTTTTCCACCGTCGGATCTTCATCGCACGGTCCAGATTCGTCCACGTCACCCACGGTAAAGAATCACGTGTTGATCTCCAGGTCTAATCTCAACCGTTAGATCTAGATCCAACGGCTTAGATTGAACCACGTTCATAGCGGTAGATTGGATCTTGACCGTCCGATCAAGATCGAACGGTTCAGATCAATGGAGTTGTTTTCCAAGCGCGTTAGCCAGATCTAATCTGGGCCGTTGATTTCCAAATCAACGGCCGAGATTGAGCCACGTGTCCGGGAAGGCTGACCGTCGCGGTCAGCGTCGTCCTGGCAGCGTCGCGTGTGACCGACACGAGGCCAGCGTGTCGGAAGGGCACCTGTCGGCCGGCAGTGGCCGTGGGCCGAGCCCACGGTGGACCGAGCCGAGACCGTGCGCCGGGTCCGTGGACCCGAGGCCACGCGTCGCCACCCGATTGGTCCACGTGTCCTCTGACGCAATAAATGATTTTCGAAAAGAAAATGATTTAATAATTCGGTTTAATAATTGATTTGAATTTCAAAACTTCAAACGCTTATAACTTTTGCGTTTCAACTCCGATTTGAGTGATTCAAATTTCTAAATTCGTATAAAATTGAGATCTACCTAAATATGAATTTTATTTAATTTTTGGACTAAATTTTTTCTCTGTAAAATTATTTAATTGATTATTTAAACTTTAAATAATCATAACTTTTGCATTTTAACTCCAAATTTGACGATTCCAGTTTCTAAAAATTCATAAAATTATGTTCTCTCTGTTTATGGATTTTATTTGGATGTTTGGACACTTTTTGCCTATTGTTTATTCGTGTATTTGCTATTTGCACGCTTTACGAGTAGACGTTGAAGTGCCGGAAGGATTCGAAGGAGAAGTACTAACTCAGGATCCAACTCAAGACCAAGAACAAGTACTTTTTGAAGGCAAGTTGTGCTTTGACCATGTTGATCCTATTTCGAAATCTATTTTGATTTAACCTATTGCATGCTAGTTCAATTAGAAAATACTTTATTTAAATTTGGGGAAGTAGATAAATACCAATTTGCTGTATGACACCTTGATTACTTAAATATGAGCCATGACCCCTTGTCACCCTAGTTGTGGTTTACTAGTTGGACATTATTAACTTGCCAACATGGGTTTTAGACCGTTGTAGTAAACTGCTTAGACCTGCTACGTGCTCATGACATGATTTTGGACAATCAAATGTTAATATTGACTTAATGATATATTGAACCTGTTTTTGAAAGGTATCATGTGATGTTGATGGCACGTGGTGCATGGTAATCAACTGGGGTTTGATAAGCGATTTCGGCCAGGGCATGTGGCAAGAATAATCGGGTGGGCAGTTGTGGCATTGGGGATGTTGATTTGGTTCTTCGGGTAGTCGTGCCCTGGTCACCCAAAGGACTTAACCTTGCAAGCCTTTGAACTGGGTCTAACGTGCAACCACATGTCTGTAATGGGACGGACCTAGTTGATTAAGTTGCTAATAACGCACTGTGGGACCTCGGGAGGTCAACTACACCCTTTGTGTAAGTTGTGCGGGAGCGTCTGGGGTGAGGCCAGTACCCATCTAACGGTTGATTGGCCTAGACTTCGCCTTAGCTAAGGGAAGGGTTAGTGCGCAATAACCGGGGAGGACCACTTGTATTGTTAGAGGTTTAGAAAGACTTTGTTACGGAACTCGCCTTTGTGGTGTTTATTTGTATCTTGTGGGTAAAGTGCATAACCTCTGCAGAGTGTAGAATCTATTCGAATAGCCGTGTCCGCGGTATTGGACATCGCTCGGGAATTACAGTGAAGGGTTAGATTTTCTCAAAAATAACTTGGTTTGAAAAGTTGGGTTGGATTAATAATGATGTTGATGGAAATGTGGTTTAGGATGGGAAGATGGTTGTTAAACTTCTTGAAAAGTTATTTATGCTTTACTTGTTTCTACTGCTTTCGAATCTACTTATATTACTTGTCAAATGCTGTTTACTGCAAATATACCTCGAGCCACTCCTTTGTATTAAGCCATGCATGTAGTATATTAGCTGCATTTTGTGCATGACTTGCTGAGTACCAAGTACTCACCCTTGCCACAATATAACACCAGTTGAAGAGGAGACTACACCAGCTTTGGAGGAGGAACTCCAAGAGGATCCGTCTACTTAGGGAAGCGAGCCCGATCGATTGCTGTGGTATCTTGGATGGCGCCACGGTTATTTGATTTTCCGCTGCTACTATTTTCTCTCTTAATAAGTTTTGCCTGCGAGGCGCACATTTGTGACTTGACCATAAGGTCGAGTAACTTGATTAGTTATTTAAATAAAGTACTTTATTAGTATCGAATGGTATGATTGTGATATTTACCGATGTTAAGACTGTGTGCACTAGCGCGTTCCTGGACTAGTGTTGAATACACAGAGGGTCCGGATTTGCAAATTCGGGGTCCCGACAGAGGTGGTATCAGAGCCATACTGACTGTAGGCTCAACCCTAAGCTAGAATGGTCGTAGTGAGGATAAAACTTATTTTCTAAAGCTAAAAATTTGTCAAGACAAGAAATGACATCTCGACTTATCCCATTCTTTCTTTTCTTGTCTCTTGCTGAATTTTTCCTTACCTTGTCACAATTTAAAAATTTCGAGTTCTTACGTAAGCACTCTTGTGACAGATGGAGGAAGAGTTCAGCTACGTTGATCTGGGAGTTGGTCACGCTGCAGAACTTTGGCATATGCTACAAACTCTCGGAGATTTTGAGAAGCCGCAATACCAAGTGGAAGTGATTAGACAAGCAGGATTGATCAAGGCTTGTGACGTGAAGATTGTGGTGCCTGCTAGGAAGAAGGGCCCAGGCAACCGCCCGATACACTGCACTGCCAGGAGGTCTACAATGCAGATGGGTATCCAAGAAGTATCACGACGAGCAATGCGGCACATTACCCGTATCTACGCCAGAGAGTTGGAGAGCACGGTGTTCCGTTATCACCACAAGCAATAACCTTCTTGACCAGAAGGCGATTCAGGATGAGGATGCCATGGTTACACAGTTGGCACGATTTGTTGTCGCCCAGGAGGATGTACTCGATGATACAAGCAAGGAGCTACAGAAGGCCCGCAAGGAGATCACGACAGAGAAGAACAGATGGCGGGAAGCTCAAGAGTACGTGTCCCACCTTCTGCAAAGGATTGGAGAGTTAGAGACGGCATTGTACGGACCAGAACCAGAGCCAGTACTCGAGCTACATGAACCAGATCCAGAGGAGTCAGATCTCGATGAGGACACTGCTTCTTCGACTACCACAGATGACACAGTTGCTGGACATGGCAATCGTTTCGCGCCTATGCCGCAGCATCCGTACCCAGGCCGTGGAGGTTTTCTCGATGAGTGAGCATAGGTTCTATAGTGAGACTCCTTCGCCGAGTCACGTCATAGAATAAAGAGTCACCCTTTAGGCGTTAGACTTCAGTGTTGGTTCGATTTGGATTTTCATTGCTTGCTGAGTGTGCAGTATGTGTTGCAAGCCTTTAGGCATTGTAAGCAACCATACCAAGTTATTGATATCATTAGTTAATAAAGTTAGACCTTAAAGTTACACCTTTCGCCCCGCATAAGTTCCATATTACTTGTCTATTCTTGTTTCCCTCTCATCTCTAAAACCTAGAGCAAATCGACAGATGGTGAACACCCGCGGAAACCTTGGAGGCAATGGGAGTGGTTCTCGCCAATGTAAAACCCCAATGATGGAGCACCGGCACCGCCACTTGGATATGCAGAATTTCGAGCTTTTCTCATTGCTCAGGACTCGCTTGATGCATGCTATTATGCAACAGATGCAAAGCGTCCTTTGCTCAGGCCACAGCTAATCAAGTCAATCAGGGACAACGCCAGAATACAAGACTGTCAGAGTTTATGAGGACTCACCCACCCACTTTCTCTGGGAATGCCAACCCATTGGAGGCCGATGATTGGTTAAGGTCAATTGAGAGGAAGCTACACATAGCTCAATGCATAGGAAATGAGAAGGTACTTTACGCTTCTCATCAGTTGGAAGGAACCGCTTGAATGGTGGGAGAACTTCTGTGCCACGCAAGAGAACCCTCAAGATATCACTTGGGAAGAGTTCACAGCTGCGTTTCGTCAGTATCACGTGCCTGAAGGAATCATGGACCTTAAGAAGGAGGAGTTCGGAGCACTGAAGCAAGGTAATCAGCCAGTGGCCGACTACCTGAACAAGTTCACACAGCTAGCATGCTACGCACCTGAGGATGTAGCGACAGATAAAGCCAGACAGTCTCGTTTTATGAAGGGACTTAACTCAGGATTGCAAGTAGGATTGATCACCCACACCTTTCCAGATTTCCAAGAGTTGGTGAATAAGGCGCTTATTCTTGAGGACAAGCGCAAGGAACTGGATGAGAACAGGAAGCACAGAATGCAACAGCAGGGATCACGCCAGGGGACGCAACAGCGTCTGAGAGTTGCACCAAATCAGTTTTTCAGATTCCAGCCACAGAATGCCACAAGGACACCGTCACCAGCACCAAGACCCGTCAATCAGAACTACCAGACCCCAGCCCCCGCTAGAAACGCCGCTCCAGGCAGTCAGCAAGGAACCGTGAGGCGCTGCTATAACTGCAACGAGCCAGGACACTTTGCCAACAGTTGTCCGAAGAAGACAGCAGGAGTGACCCCAGTTCGCTTCAACCTAGGAACCACCCCAGCTAGGACGCCAGCACCAGGAGCCACACCCCAAACTGTGGTTAGAGGCCGAGTCAACCATGTCACCGCAGATGCACTGCAGAATGCTACGGACGTCGTACTGGGTAAGTAATTTGTTAACTCAGTACCTGCAACCGTCTTGTTTGACTCTGGAGCTTCGCATTAGTTTGTTTCGCAAGGCTTTGCTGCTAGAAATGATTTGGGGATTGCAAGACTTAAGTGCATGCTTTTAGTTCAAACCCCTGGTTCCGAACTCCGAACGAAAGTAGGATGTTCCGGGGTGAGAATACTAATAGATGGAATAGAATTCCTAGCGAACCTTATTATTTTGGAGACCCAGACCTTAGACGTTATTTTGGGAATGGACTGGTTATCCAAGCACAAGGCCGTATTGGATTGTGGACGAAGGACTATCTCAGTTGAGAGCCCGTGTGGAAAGAAAGTGGAATTTCAAGCTACTGCCGTTAGAGATGGCTGATTGATGGTTAACGATACCAAGGCAATCTGCATAGAGGATGTCTCAAGAGTGAATGAGTACCCAGATGTTTTTCTGAAGATCTACCTGGTATGCCGCTGACAGGACATAGAGTTTGTGATAGAGCTTGTACACAGAGCCGATAGCAAAGAGACCTTATCGGATGTCCACCGAGGAATTGGTAGAGATGAAGAAACAGCTAGAGGAGTTAATGGAGAAAGGATTTATCAGACCGAGTTCGTCGCCGTGGGGAGCACCAGTTTTGTTTGTCAAGAAGAAGGACGGGAGTTTCAGGATGTGCATCGACTACCGTGCACTCAATGAAGTCACCGTGAAGAATAAGTACCCGCTACCCAGGATTGATGATTTGTTCGATCAGCTGAGAGGAGCCGGAGTTTTCTCCAAGATTGATCTGAGATCGGGATACCATCAGTTGAAGATCCGATCAGAAGATATCCCGAAGACTGCATTCTCGTTAAGATATGGACATTACGAGTTTACAGTTATGTCTTTTGGACTGACGAATGCGCCAGCATATTTCATGAATATGATGAATAAGGTGTTCATGGAATATTTGGACAAGTTTGTTGTCATGTTCATAGATGATATCCTAATCTACTCCAAAACAGAGGATGAACATGCCGAACACTTGAGGCGAGTTTTGGAAAAGCTGAGGGAACAGCAACTTTTCGCCAAGTTCAGTAAGTGTGATTTTTGGAAGGACAAGGTAGAATTCCTCGGACATGTAATGACCGCAGAAGGAGTCGCCGTAGATCCAAGCAAAGTAGAAGCCGTGTTACATTGGGAGCAACCGAAGACCGTGACCCAGATCCGGAGTTTCCTTGGAATGGCAGGGTACTACCGCCGTTTCATTGAAGGCTTTTCGACAATTGCGAAACCTCTTACGCAATTGCTGAAGAAGGAAAAGAAGTTTGCATGGACGTCAGAATGTGAGAAAGGATTTCAGGAGCTGAAGAAGCGATTGACATCAGCACCGGTGTTAGTTCTACCGGATGTTAATCAAAGCTTTGATATTTATTGTGACGCATCGCGCCAAGGACTTGGATGTGTGCTGATGCAGAATGGAAAGGTCGTCGCTTATGCATCAAGGCAGTTGAGGCCGCATGAGGAGAATTATCCGACGCATGACCTAGAGTTAGCTGCCGTAGTGCATGCCTTGAAGATATGGCGTCACTATCTAATCGGGAACAGATGTGAAGTGTATACGGATCATAAGAGCCTTAAATACATATTCACCCAGTCGGATCTGAATATGAGGCAGAGGAGATGGTTAGAGTTGATCAAGGACTACAATGTTGGAATCCATTACCATCCCGGGAAGGCCAACGTAGTTGCCGATGCCTTGAGTCGGAAAAGCCATACCGTGAGCATGTTGCTAGCCACAAGTCAGGATGAGCTATGTGAGGATTTCCAGAGAATGAAGATTGAGGTGGTACCTAGCGAATTCTTGGCCACATTAGAAGTAAAGCCTACCCTAGAGGACCAGATCCGGGAAGGACAGAAGGATGATGACAAGATCCGCAGGATTAAGTCCATCAAGGAGGAAGGCAAGGCAGAGGACTTCAAGTTGGATGAGCAAGGCACGTTATGGATGAAAGATCGCATTTGTGTGCCCAACAAGAAGGAATTAAAGCAACTGATTTTGGAAGAAGCCCATGACTCCAAGTACTCAATTCATCCTGGAAGCGCCAAGATGTATCAGGATCTGAAGGAAAGATTCTGGTGGCCGAGCATGAAGCGTGAAGTTGCCGAGCATGTTGCATTGTGCGATGTATGCCAGAGAGTCAAGGCAATGCATCAGAGACCAGCAGGATTACTACAAATTACTGAAAATACCTGAGTGGAAGTGGGAGGAAATCGGAATGGATTTCATTACCGGTTTGCCTAAGACTCAAGGAGGTTATGACTCCATATGGGTTATAGTGGATCGTTTGACCAAAGTAGCCCATTTTATCCCCGTGAAGACCACCTACTCGGGAGATAAGTTAGCAGAGTTGTACATGGTCAGGATCGTCTGTTTGCACGGTGTGCCAAAGAGGATCAGACGCATGCAGGTACCCAATTTACCTCAAGGTTACGGAATAAGTTGCACGAAGCCATGGGAACCCGTTTGAACTTCAAAGATGACCTATCATCCACAGACGGATGGACATCGAAAGAGTCAACCAGATCTTTGGAGGATATGTTAAGAGCTTGTGCATTGGCTTATGCTACCTCTTGGGATAAGAGTTTGCCGTATGCCGAGTTCAGTTACAACAATAGTTATCAGGCTAGTTTACAGATGTCACCTTTTGAGGCACTGTATGGTCGACCTTGTCGGACGCCATTGAATTGGAATGAGACCGGCGAGCGCTGTGTCTTCGGGCCTGATATTCTTCAGGAGGCTGAGGAGCAGATTGCCATGATTAGGGAAAGGTTGAAGATAGCCCAATCACGACAGAAGAGTTATGCTGACAACCGTCGCCGAGACTTGAGTTTTGAACCAGAAGACTTTGTATACCTTAGAGTTACGCCTCTCAGGGGAGTTAAGAGGTTCCATGCCAAAGGGAAACTCGCACCCCGTTATGTTGGACCATTTAAGATTTTGAGCCGCAGAGGCGAAGTTGCCTATCAGCTGGAGTTGCCACAGTCGTTAACAGGAGTACATGACGTATTCCATGTGTCCCAGTTGAAGAAGTGTCTCCGAGTTCCTGAGGAACAGACGCCGCTAGAGTCAATTGAGTTGCAAGAGGATTTGACTTATAAGGAGCATCCCGTGAGGATTCTAGACACAATGGATTGAGAAACTAGAAACAAGTCAACCCGTTTCTGTAGAGTTCAGTGGAGCAACCATGCAGAGAGCGAAGCGACTTGGGAGCGCGAAGAGGATTTGAAGAAAGAGTTTCCAAGCCTATTCTGTAGTAAGCCCTGAATCTCGGGGACGAGATTCTATTAAGGGGGGGAGGTTTGTAACACCCCAAAAATTTGCTTTCCTTAAATTCATGTGTGATTTGGCACTTTGGTGAATTTTTGGAATTTTCTGGAATTTATTTGGAATTTATTTGAATTTATTCCATTTTGAAATAATTAAAGAATTAAACTTTGCAAATAAAATTTTGTTGGAAATATTTTATTTGAGTCCAAAATGATCCAAAATATTTCCCAGAATTTTTCTGGAATTTTTCTGAGTAATTTGCTATTTTTAATGAATTAAATGAATTACTGGGAATTATTTTAATTATTAAATCACTGGAAATTCGAGTTGGGTCAAGTATCGTTTCATCCGATCGAAGCCCGAGTCGGACTCGAGTTCGAAGTCCGACCCGAGCCCGAGCGCTGCGTGGTCAAGCCGAACCCGCCGCCGAACCTAATGCGCTGACCGTTGGATCGGATCCAACGGCCACGATTGAGCCACGCCACCGAGCCCGAGCCGACCGAGCCGCCTACCGCCGAGTCCGACCGGACCCAAACGCGCGCACCGTTGGATCTCGATCCCACGGCTGTCGGCGCTGCCACGCCACTCCTAACCGTGTCGCCACGGACTCGGCCAAGAACGGAGAGGACCTCGGATTCCGCGCGTTTCACGGACGCCGAGGGCCCTATTTATTGCGCCGCCACCCGTGTCGGGATCGCCGTTTCATTGCGCACCCGTAGCTCCAACCCACGCCGCTCAAGCCGCCGCCGTCAGCCCGCGCGAGCTCGCCGTAGTTGGAGGAGGTGTCCGCCGCGGTTTGCGCCGTTTTCCGCCGCCGTCCGTCGTCTTCCGCCGAGAAGGAGCCCAGATCCGGAATCCCCGCTTCGAGACGCACCCGAAGAGACCACCCACTTCGCCGGAGCGTGCCCGAAACGCCGTCGGTGTGGTCTTCGTTCTCAACGCCGGCCGCCGGAGCTCCGCCGTGGACATCGCAGACCCGCGAAGCTTCTCCACCGTCGGATCTTCATCGCACGGTCCAGATTCGTCCACGTCACCCACGGTAAAGAATCACGTGTTGATCTCCAGGTCTAATCTCAACCGTTAGATCTAGATCCAACGGCTTAGATTGAACCACGTTCATAGCGGTAGATTGGATCTTGACCGTCCGATCAAGATCGAACGGTCCAGATCAATGGAGTTGTTTTCCAAGCGCGTTAGCCAGAGCTAATCTGGGCCGTTGATTTCCAAATCAACGGCCGAGATTGAACCACGTGTCCGGGAAGACTGACCGTTGCGGTCGTCGCCCACGCTGGCGTCGCGTGACCCGACACGCGGGCCCGCGTGTCGAGGGCCCTTTGTCGGCCGACCGTGGCCGTGGGCCGAGCCCACTGCGGACCGAGCCGAGACCGCGGCGCCGGGTCCATGGACCGAGGCCACGCGTCATCACCCGATTGGTCTACGTGTCCTCGCCGACGCAATAAATGATTTTCGAAAAGAAAATGATTTAATAATTCGGTTTAATAATTGATTTGAATTTCAAAACTTCAAACGCTTATAACTTTTGCGTTTCAACTCCGATTTGAGTGATTCAAATTTCTAAATTCGTATAAAATTGAGATCTACCTAAATATGAATTTTATTTAATTTTTGGACTTAATTTTTTCTCTGTAAAATTATTTAATTGATTATTTAAACTTTAAATAATCATAACTTTTGCATTTTAACTCCAAATTGGACGATTCCAGTTTCTAAAAATTCATAAAATTATGTTCTCTCTGTTTATGGATTTTATTTGGATGTTTGGACACTTTTTGCCTATTGTTTATTCGTGTATTTGCTATTTGCACACTTTACGAGTAGACGTTGAAGTGCCGGAAGGATTCGAAGGAGAAGTACTAACTCAGGATCCAACTCAAGACCAAGAACAAGTACTTTTTGAAGGCAAGTTGTGCTTTGACCATGTTGATCCTATTTCGAAATCTATTTTGATTTAACCTATTGCATGCTAGTTCAATTAGAAAATACTTTATTTAAATTTGGGGAATTAGATAAATACCAATTTGCTGTATGACACCTTGATTACTTAAATATGAGCCATGACCCCTTGTCACCCTAGTTGTGGTTTACTAGTTGGACATTATTAACATGCCAACATGGGTTTTAGACCGTTGTAGTAAACTGCTTAGACCTGCTACGTGCTCATGACATGATTTTGGACAATCAAATGTTAATATTGACTTAATGATATATTGAACCTGTTTTTGAAAGGTATCATGTGATGTTGATGGCACGTGGTGCATGGTAATCAACTGGGGTTTGATAAACAGTTTTATCGGGGCATGTGGCAAGAATAATCGGGTGGGCCAGTTGTGGCATTGGGGATGTTGATTTGGTTCTTCGGGTAGTCTTGCCCTGGTCACCCTAAGGACTTAACCTTGCAAGCCTTTGAACTGGGTCTAACGTGCAACCACATGTCTGTAATGGGACGGACCTAGTTGATTAAGTTGCTAATAACGCACTGTGGGACCTCGGAGGTCAACTACACCCTTTGTGTAAGTTGTGCGGAGCCGCATCGGGTGAGGCCAGTACCCATCTAACGGTTGATTGGCCTAGACTTCGCCTTAGCTAAGGGAAGGGTTAGTGCGCAATAACCGGGAGGACCACTTGTATTGTTAGAGGTTTAGAAAGACTTTGTTACGGGAACTCGCCTTTGTGGTGTTTGACTGTATCTTGTGGGTAAAGTGCATAACCTCTGCAGAGTGTAGAATCTATTCGAATAGCCGTGTCCGCGGTATTGGACATCGCTCGGGAATTACTGATCAAGGGTTAGATTTTCTCAAAAATAACTTGGTTTGAAAAGTTGGGTTGGATTAATAATGATGTTGATGGAAATGTGGTTTAGGATGGGAAGATGGTTGTTAAACTTCTTGAAAAGTTATTTATGCTTTACTTGTTTCTACTGCTTTCGAATCTACTTATATTACTTGTCAAATGTCATTTCGCAAATATACCTCGAGCCACTCCTTTGTATTAAGCCATGCATGTAGTATATTAGCTGCATTCTGTGCATGACTTGCTGAGTACCAAGTACTCACCCTTGCCACAATATAACACCAGTTGAAGAGGAGACTACACCAGCTTTGGAGGAGGAACTCGAAGAGGATCCGTCTACTTAGGGAAGCGAGCCCAGTCAGTTGCCTGTGGTATAGTGGATGGCGCCACGAAGTTATTTGATTTTCCGCTGCTACAATTTTCTCTCTTAATAAGTTTTGCCCTGCGAGGCGTACATTTGTGACTTGACCATAAGGTCGAGTAACCAGTTGGTTATTTAAATAAAGTACTTTAGTATCGAATGGTATGATTGTGATATTTACCGATGTTAAGACTGTGTGCACTAGCGCGTTCCTGGACTAGTGTTGAATACACAGAGGGTCCGGATTTGCAAATTCGGGGTCCCGACAGTGATGCTGGAATTGAGTAGATTAGATGGAATCTTGAGTTTGCCATGTTATCTGTTTCGGGCAGCATGAGCAGTCGACATAGGGTTTGAGTTTTCGTCAATTTAGAGTCGGAATTTGGTCGTACGGCTGTTGAAGAAGTTGTAGGTAATTTCAATATCTTTCCGTGGGTATAGAGAACGTCCAATTCCGCCCAGCCGTTTGAATGTTGTGGCTGTTTTACCGAGCGTGTTAAAATCTTTAACGTGATTAGAACAGATCACGGTATTTTTTAGATTAAATAACTTTAGAGTCCGAATCAGTCTTTCCGTATACTTATAAAAAGTTAGGAAATTTCCTAAGCTATGCGAGGAAGTACTCGTTTAATTGATTCGGAGTCTTAGAACTCAAGTTGTGCCTTTTCGAAGGCTGCTATCCCGACGGGACAGAACCTCTGTTTTTGGGTTTTGCGAGTAGTTGGCAATGTCAGGGTAGAAGAGGGTTTGTGTAATGTTTTGTGGACGTGATTGTGAGTGTGTGGTCCCTTTGTGCAGGTGGTGTGCCCCCGGGAGTGCCTTCTACCTCTCGCCAATCCGTCGCCCGTGGTTGAGGCAAGTGTATTGGAATGGGCAGCGGGTTGTAGTTGCTAGATTGATTGAGATTGAATTTGAATACATGATATGCTCACATGCCATGCCTTAATGATTGCCAATGATATGATGAATATGTTTATTATGTTATGATGCCATGGGATAGTGTACAAGTGTGACACTACGGTATGGTGTGACATTATAGAATGTGAAATTAGAGAATAAAACCTTTCGGCTTGAGGTTTACTCGCGTTTTTGGGCCGTTTGAAGTGATGTGTCACCACGGAGTGTCGTAACCTTTTAAATGGTGCATGTTAAGGTCAAAAACTTTATGAAATATGGTATGGCAGGTTAAAACCATAAGGTATGGAGGTTAATAGCTTTTCCGGGCCGTTTTCGGGGTTTTGGGCCTTCCCGGGGGAGTTTTGGGCCTTGGTGGGCTTTGGTGGGATGGATTAGGTCTCCGTAACGGACTAGAATTGGGTGTGGGGGCTGGTAAAAGGGGTTTCCCTGCCCCTTTGGGGCGTCCACCCTGCTGCCTTTGCGCCCCTTGAGGCCTTGGTGCGTCCCCCTCACCTCCCCCCACTTGCAAGCCCTAGCCGCCCCTTCCCTTTGAGCCTTGCGCCTCCCCCTTGCTCTCCTCCATTGCCCCACCTCTCCACCACCTCTCCTCCACCCCCTTGCTGCCCTAGGGTGGTCTCCACACCTCTGCACCTTGTGGATCCATCCGTTGGAGCGAGGAGCGAGGAGCGTGGAGCGAGGAGCGATCCGCGAGGAGATCGATTGGAGTTTTCGTTCGTCGGGCAAAGGTATGATCATGGGGATCCTTGGGTTTGATCTAGGTACTGTTCTTAGGGTGTTTATGAAGTTTTTAGATCAATTGGTGGTGCTGGGTTGGAGTTCTTTGGGTTAGATCTAGACGTTGCCACGTTTCTGTTTTCGGGCAGATTGAGCAGTCGGGCTAGGGTTCGAGTTTTCATCGATTTAGATTCCGAATCTGTCCGTACGGACTTAAAAGGAGTTGTATATAATTTAATTATCTTTCCGTGGACATAAAGCACGTTAAAATCCGATCAGCCGTTTGAAAGTTATGTCTGTTTTACCGAGCGTGTTAAAAACTATGACGTAATTGGAACAGATCACGGTAATCTGTAGATTAGATAACTTTAGAGTCCGAATCAGTCTTTCCATATACCTAGAGAAAGTTGGGAAATTTCCTCAGCTACGCGAGGATGTACTCGTTTAATTGATTCGGAGTCCCAGAACTCAAGTTATGCTTTTTGCAAGGCTGCTGTCCCGTCGGGACAGAACCTCTGTTTTTAGGTTTTGCGAGTAGTGGGCAATGTCGGGTTAGATGGGGGTTTGCGTACTGTTTTGTGGGCATTATTGTGAGTGTGCGATACCTATGTGCAGGTGGTGCGACCCCGGGAGTGCCTTCTACTTCCCGCCTTTCCGTTGCCCGTGGTTGAGGCAAGTGTGTTGTAATGAATAACGAATGTTATGTTGCTTGTTGAGACTAGATGAAAGATGGATTTCATGATATGATCAATTGCCATGCTTTAATGTTTTCCTATGATATGATGAGTATGCTATGATGCCATGTGTTAAATATACAAGTTTATGATGATGATGGCATATTTGCATACATGACATGTTACATGGCTCGGGCGGTGAGAAAGTCATAACTAGTCCGGGAAGGTCGGTGAGAAAGTTATGACTAATCCGGAAAGCCAATGAGTAAGTCCTACATCGTGATTCCATTCACCGTGGTGAACGGAAGCGAGGAGTAGGCACCCTCCATCTTCGGGATGGAAGGGGGGAGAGGGTGCACACCGACGGGTGTGTACTCAACCATATCGGTATGAGTTTCCAAGGAGACATGAGCATTGCATTACATTGCATACATAATGATGATGATACTGTTAAGTGTTCATGAATGAGATGATATACATGATGGATGATGTTATTGCCATGATATTGTTCTTGTTGTCCATTACAATATACTTGCTGAGTTTCGAACTCACGCTTGTGTTTTATGTTGTTGTTTTTTAGGTACTTTGAGATCGGCATGCGGGGAAGGGAAATAGTCACAAGCCCACACGTAGCTTCACCTTAATGATTCCACAAGTCATTCTATTAGTTTGATAATAAATTGCGTGTGATGATCATTGCTTTAGTGTTTAGCTTTACTATTTGAGAGCTTATTTGTTCTTTTGACACTTGGAGACATTAAGTGCTTGATGTTAGTCTTATATTGTCGTTAAGACTCTATTTATTGCTGTTTTAGATGTTTCCCTTATTGCCATATAATGCTATATCGTTGTTGCTCCTTAAATTCATGATAAAACAAAGGAGAGTGCTGCGAAATCTCGGTTTTTAGCCTATGCGCCTTTGCTGGAATTTTATGTTAAATATGATATTTGGATGTTGTTTAGCTTATGTTTGGTAGCATTCGGGCATATTAAATGCCGGGTGTTTCTGATTGGTATCGAGCGGGCTGTAGGTCCTTGGAATGTGTATTTTTAGTGTCATGCTATAGGGTACAACTAAAATGTGATGTGGAATAACTTAGAAACATGGCTTAGGTTTTTACTAAAATTTTGTCATAGGATAGCAACATTAAAACTTGCAAAAGTGGTATAACTAATCTAAAATTTGACACACATGGATGCACAGCAGGAAGGGTATGGGTATCGTTGTTTACGCTTAAATGTTGTATTTAAGCCTTGTTGCTAAATGCTATATTTGATATAGTACGTTGCTATGTCTATGAGATAAATGATTGAATTATTCCTGTTGTGGTGGTAAAAGTGGGGTTTTGGTGCCGAAGGATTTCGGCCACCTCTCTTATTTCATAGTAAGGGTGAGGTTTGACGGTGTGGCCGGTTAGCGCCACCACCGAAGAACTATTGACCCATGTAGGAGAAGAGTGCTTATCCTTTCTGTCGTTGATCGGGTAGTTGACTGGAGTCAAATAGAAGAGTTAATGGTGGTTTCCTTCGTATGTTCTTTGCCGTTCTGACGGTCGGTGTTCTTTGCTTTTCTTGGCTTTAGTAGATTTGAATCAAATGAAAAGTGTTGGGTTTTCGCGGATCGTTCCATATGCGGTGTGTGGTTTTGTCTTCCTTGGTTGAAGACGAAGAAGAGGAGACTAGTGTTGCGCTTCTTTTGGGTGCCTTTCCGCTTTGATGCCTGTTGATTGCATTATGGGGAACAAGCATTCAATTTATCCTGTGTTTGTCTTTCTCTCGAGGTTAAAGGAGTTATTGCGGAGTTGTGCGGACACTGGCCGTCAGGCTGAAGTTACGTGGCTTTGTAGTAGTACGTGGTGTTTGATTCCGTTATTTCTTGGTTTAAGAAATCATCTTTGAAAAAAAAAACCCTTCTTGTTTCGTGAAAGATTGGGGTTTGGTGCTAAGGTTTTATTTGCAAAGGTTTATTTGATCGGTTGGATCCCTCCAAAGGGGAGTCTTAGAGATTGAAAAGTGTTTTGGAGAATTCCTTTGCATGACCAAGTTTGGGTTTGTCTCATTGCAATTTTGAGAGTCAAGTTTCCTTATGAATTTGGGGTGAGTTTTAAAACTAAAATGTTGCAAACAAAGAAAGTAGTCTTTTGACTGAAATCGTTTGTCCCTAGTAAGAATTGATGTTTAAGCATGTTATGTAGTAGGTAACAATGTGATTAATATCTCTAGCTTGTGAATAAATAGACTACTAGTGTTGTAGTTTACTCTTAGCGAGATTGATTGAATGCGTTAATGTACATGCTTGTAATCTGTTGCTTTGTCATAAAAGTACTTATGACCCCCGATCATGTTTAAAAGTTTTAAACCCGGATGCATAGTTAAAACATTAAGATGATGTAGACTGCCGATATTGTTAAAGAAACTTTGCTGGTTGTCTAAAGATGTTCTAATCTAATGGATTAATAGAGAGATTTAATCATGTTGACTAGTGACTTTAATTTGGAAATTGATTAGAGTTTCTATTTATGTTGTCGCAAACCATTCGTATATTTGGAAGTATGCAGTTGTGTCCCTTCAATGCTAGTATTAATATCAATTGAGAAGACATAATACTTATTCTTAATGATGTTGTTAAGGGCAGTGTCAATACTAGTATTCAATCTATTTTAAATAGTTGGAGTATGTTGTGTGGTGGTAATTTGGTTATCACCTATGTATAGGATAGCTAAAAGCAATGTGTTGATTGATGATAATCAAATTTTTGATATTGATGACTTAGTAAGTGGTGGTAGTTGTGTAGAATACTTGTTGGAAACCATTGATTAAATGGAGGGTATTGTAACCTGTGGTGATGGAGTGAACCATGGATAAATAACCTGATGTAGAGTTTTATCCTTAATGAATGTATGCCTTGGAATCCTAGCTATAAACTTTGTCTTGTAGAGATAATATTTACATGTTGAAGTCGTTGTTTAACTGAATAAGGTTCGGTTGTCGAGACGTGAATAGATAGGAGGTATGAAATTTATATGTTGATCTTGCTGAAAGATTTGTGGAAGTACTATGTTCCAAATTTAGAATAAGATGTATTATGATTCGGTGATCCGTGGGGATCATGTCATTATAGTCTTGGTTGGGTGCCTTTTTGATAAGCATCATAAACCCTTATTAAGAAATGTTGGGAATGGTAACTAGAGGAAGAATTTGTTGTGAAACTTTCGGTTGAATTGTGTTGTGGCTCCTCAGATAGTAAATAGTGATTATTGAAGTCTTTAATGGAAAGCGTAGTGGAGTACTAGAGATGGTTCCTTTCATCTTTGAGCTGTTGTCTAAAAACCTTTGAAACTGGTTTGGTTGTTTGCCATCTCGGTTGAATGCTTTCGGTTGAGGTGTTCCTTATGTTGAGTTTCAGAGTTTCCCCAAAACTCGTAGTGGTTGGTGTCGACCTTTGATTTTGGCGAATTTGTTTAGTTCGTGTTGTGAGTTTGTGTTTACATCCAAAAGTTTTTGAGTGGATCGCGCCCTTTCGCGTTAGACTGATTTATCTTTGAAATTAATTTTAAAAGGAAGCAGATGGTCATAAAGGGTTGTGTTGGAAACTTTTGAGTTAAGCCCTTGATGTGTAACTCTGTTTGGCTAGAGTTGAGTCATTTGGAAAATGTGTCTGGTGTGCGGATGTTTCACAAGTCTGGATTTTTATGAATGTTTCATAAGTTAATTTGGTTAGAGAAGAGTTTTCTTCTGGGATTGAGTTTCCCTCTCTTTTGATAAAATTTATGGCAGTTGTTTGTGCAGATGTCTAACTTTGGAGTCAATGTTCTTTTCCAAAACGTTGATCTTGGTTAAAATGCGATGTTTTGCAAAGTTTAGCTATCTATCGTTGGTGGGTTTTGATTTGATGTGGTGCCTTACTGTTAATTATGTTGCCGTCATAGTCTATATGATTTAGCGCAACCGTCAGTGTTATGGGTATTTCAATCATTTGATACCGAGGAAGAAGTTATTTGGTGAATGACTATTCGGTACCGTTGTTCCATGATGAATGAATGGTGAAAAGTAAACATGACATCGTTTTTACATGTTAAATGATAAAGGAGTTGTTGAGCCAGGTCGGTGAGAAAGTCATATATGGAGATATGACTAATCCGGAGTGCTCCTGAAGAGTGTGCATTTATGTCATGAAACGAGATTTCCCTTGCTTTCTAGTATGAAAAGAAGCAATGAACAATTTCTGGTATGTTGGTTGTGATGTAGGGGATTTATGCTTCCTTTGTGATTTGGCTTGGATGTTGCCGAATTCTTTCCAAAATGGTTGTTAACGCTTTGGGTTTGAGTTGTTGTGTGTACACTCGGGCTTGATAGCTAAGTATTTTTGTGTGAGGGCGAGACCCTCTTAAGAAAGGAACCAATTGTGGTTTGGTAAGGTTTTCGATCCTAGCTTGGGCTAGGTGTCGAACCTTAGTGGTATAAGGGTGGTTTGTGATGGAGGTTGATGATGTATGGGTTTAACCTTTACTAAGAGTAGCGATGGGTGGAAGTGAAGTTGACGGTAGATCGGTGATAATTGCCCTGCCGTGAGCAGTTGTCTTCACTAGTTGTTTTTGGGTTTGAGTCTTGCCTGGGAAAGGATGGAATAAAATGTTAGTATGATCGTGTATCGGAAGGGCTAGTGTGCCTTAATGAGTTATTCCCCTCGATGGAAACTTTCGGGAATGAAGAGAGGTCGTTAAAGGAATTGTGACTTCCTTTGATTATGTCATGTTGAGTTTAATGGAGTATGGTAGTCAGGGTGGTTGTGATAGAAGTATGAAGTGTTTGCCGTGAGGATTCGAGCGTTTTGGGTTGATGGAGCCCTTTGTGGTTGAAACGCAGATTCTGTTGGGGAATTGAAGTGAAGGTTGATTTGTGAGGGTTTGCCCTTAATTGAGCTAGATCAACACTTTTTCTCTATGTGTTGGTTTTGGGAACTCGTTTGTTGTTTGTTCCGGTTTTAGTCGTTGTGTGAATGTTTTGAGCTGCAGAGAAGCCTTTTGTCCCTTGGGGACTTTGTTGTTGATTATGGCGTCCTTCGGATTCGAGGTCGAATCCTGTTGAAGGGGGGAAGAATGTGACACTACGGTATGGTGTGACATTATAGAATGTGAAATTAGAGAATAAAACCTTTCGGCTTGAGGTTTACTCGCGTTTTTGGGCCGTTTGAAGTGATGTGTCACCACGGAGTGTCGTAACCTTTTAAATGGTGCATGTTAAGGTCAAAAACTTTATGAAATATGGTATGGCAGGTTAAAACCATAAGGTATGGAGGTTAATAGCTTTTACGGGCCGTTTGGGGTTTTGGGCCTTCAGGGAGTTTTGGGCCTTGGTGGGCTTTGGTGGGATGGATTAGGTCTCCGTAACGGACTAGAATTGGGTGTGGGGGCTGGTAAAAGGGGTTTCCCTGCCCCTTTGGGGCGTCCACCCTGCTGCCTTTGCGCCCCTTGAGGCCTTGGTGCGCCCCCCTCACCTCCCCCCACTTGCCAAGCCCTAGCCGCCCCTTCCCTTAGAGCCTTGCACCTCCCCCTTGCTCTCCTCCATTGCCCCACCTCTCCACCACCTCTCCTCCACCCCCTTGCTGCCCTAGGGTGGTCTCCACACCTCTGCACCTTGTGGATCCATCCGTTGGAGCGAGGAGCGAGGAGCGTGGAGCGAGGAGCGATCCGCGAGGAGATCGATTGGAGTTTTCGTTCGTCGGGCAAAGGTATGATCATGGGGATCCTTGGGTTTGATCTAGGTACTGTTCTTAATGTGTTTATGAAGTTTTTAGATCAATTGGTGGTGCTGGGTTGGAGTTCTTTGGGTTAGATCTAGACATTGCCACGTTTCTGTTTTCGGGCAGATTGAGCAGTCGGGCTAGGGTTCGAGTTTTCATCGATTTAGAATCCGAATCTGTCCGTACAGACTTAAAAGGAGTTATAGATAATTTAATTATCTTTCCGTGGACATAAAGCACGTTAAAATCCGATCAGCCGTTTGAAAGTTATGTCTATTTTACCGAGCGTGTTAAAAACTGTGACGTAATTGGAACAGATCACGGTAATCTGTAGATTAGACGACTTTAGAGTCCGAATCAGTCTTTCCATATACCTAGAGAAAGTTGGGAAATTTCCTAAGCTACGCGAAGATGTACTCGTTTAATTGATTCGGAGTCCCAGAACTCAAGTTATGCTTTTTGCAAGGCTGCTGTCCCGTCGGGACAGAACCTCTGTTTTTAGGTTTTGCGAGTAGTGGGCAATGTCGGGTTAGATGGGGGTTTGCGTACTGTTTTGTGGGCATGATTGTGAGTGTGTGATACCTATGTGAAAGTGGTGCGACCCCGGGAGTGCCTTCTGCTTCCCGCCTTTCCGTTGCCCGTGGTTGAGGCAAGTGTGTTGTAATGAATAACGAATGTTATGTTGCTTGTTGAGACTAGATGAAAGATGGATTTCATGATATGATCAATTGCCATGCTTTAATGTTTTCCTATGATATGATGAGTATGCTATGATGCCATGTGTTAAATATACAAGTTTATGATGATGATGGCATATTTGCATACATGACATGTTACATGGCTCGGGCGGTGAGAAAGTCATAACTAGTCCGAGAAGGTCGGTGAGAAAGTTATGACTAATCCGGAAAGCCAATGAGTAAGTCCTACATCGTGATTCCATTCACCGTGGTGAACGGAAGCGAGGAGTAGGCACCCTCCATCTTCGGGATGGAAGGGGGGAGAGGGTGCACACCGACGGGTGTGTACTCAACCATACCGGTATGAGTTTCCAAGGAGACATGAGCATTGCATTACATTGCATACATAATGATGATGATACTGTTAAGTGTTCATGAATGAGATGATATACATGATGGGTGATGTTATTGCCATGATATTGTTCTTGTTGTCCATTACAATATACTTGCTGAGTTTCGAACTCACGCTTGTGTTTTATGTTGTTTTTTTTAGGTACTTTGAGGTCGGCATGCGGGGAAGGGAAATAGTCACACGCCCACACGTAGCTTCACCTTAATGATTCCACAAGTCATTCTATTAGTTTGATAATAAATTGCGTGTGATGATCATTGCTTTAGTGTTTAGCTTTACTATTTGAGAGCTTATTTGTTCTTTTGACACTTGGAGACATTAAGTGCTTGATGTTAGTCTTATATTGTCATTAAGACTATATTTATTGCTGTTTTAGATGTTTCCCTTATTGCCATATAATGCTATATCGTTGTTGCTCCTTAAATTCATGATAAAACAAAGGAGGTGCTGTCGAAATCTCGGTTTTTAGCCTATGCGCCTTTGCTGGAATTTTATGTTAAATATGATATTTGGATGTTGTTTAGCTTATGTTTGGTAGCATTCGGGCATATTAAATGCCGGGGTGTTACAACAAGTTATTTATGATGTTGGCATATTTCCATACATGGCATGTTACATGGCCCGGGCGGTGAGAAAGTCATAACTAGTCCGGGGAAAGTCGGTGAGAAAGTTATGACTATTCCGGAGAGCCAATGAGTAAGTCCTACATCGTGATTCCATTCACCACAGTGAACGGAAGCGAGGAGTAGGCACCCTCCATCTTCGGAATGGAAGGGGGGAGAGGGTGCACACCGACGGGTGTGTACTCAACCATACCGGTATGAGTTTCGAAGGAGACATGAGCATCGCATCGCATTGCATACATAATGGTGATGATATTGATATGTGATCATGAATGAGATGAAAGACATGATATGAGTTGTTGTAGCCGTGTAATTGTTTTTGTACCATTGCAATATGCTTGCTGTGTGTTGAACTCACGCTTGTGCATTCTTGTTGTTTTAGGTACCATGAGATCGGCATGCGAGGAAGGGAATTAGTCACACTTCTACACGTAGCGTCACTCAATTGTTCCCATAGTCACTCAATTGGGTCTTGATAATAGATTAAGTGTGATGCCTATTGTTTTATGGTTTAGCTTTGCGATATGAGAGTCTTATTGTTCGTTTGGCTCATGGAGACATTAAATGTTTGGAATTAGACTTTTAAGGTCGTCATACCTTTAATTATTGCTATTTTAAATGTCTCTCATATTGCCTTATATTGCTATGCTATTGTGTTCCCTTCAATTCATGTTAAAACAAAGGAGATGCTACCGAAATTTCGGTTTTTAGCATTTACTCCTTTGCTGTAATTTATCTTTATTTATGGTATTTAGATGTTTAGTCTATGTTTGGTAGCATTTGGGCATACTAGATGCCGGGGTGTTACAGATACCCATACCCTTCCTACTGTGCATCAGAGTGTGTCAAGTTTTAAATTAGTTAACCAAACTATTGTAGATTTTAAGGTTATTGCCCTAAGGCCAAATTTTAACAAGTAAACATAGGCCATAACGAGCAAACTCTAAAATCCCAAAAACTCAAACCCTAGGTCGAGTGCACAATGTGCCCGAAACAAGAGAACATGGCAAACTCTAGTTTTCATCCAATCTACCCAGTCACAGCACCACCACTCGATGTAAAAGCATCAAAACACCCCCCTACCACAGCACCTAGACCAACTGTGACACTACGGAATGGTGTGACATTATTTAACGTGAATGTTAAGGTCAAAAACTTTATGAAATATGAAATTGGATGTTGAAATCATATGGTATGAGGTTTAATTGCGTTTCCGGGCCGTTTCCGGGAGTTTGGCCGTTTCCGGGGGAGTTTGGACCTAAAAGAAGGGGTTGTGGGCTTTGGTGGGATGGAGTATGAGTCCATTTAGGACTAGGAGTCTTGTGTGGGCTGGTAAAAGGCCCCCCTGCCCTCCTTGCGCCCACACCCCCCCTTGGGCGCCCCCACCTCTCCCTCCATGCCCTAGCCGCCACCCCCACCTCCCCCTCTACCTTGCATGCGCTTCCAACCTCCCCCATTGATCCCCTTTGCTCCACCACCTCTCCACCACCTCTCCTCCACCCCCTTGCTGCCCTAGGGTGGCATCCCACCCCTGCACCTCGTGGATCCATCCGTTGGAGCGAGGAGCAAGGAGCGAGGCGCGAGGAGCGAGGAGCGAGGAGCGATCCGGGAGGAGTTTCGTTGGGATTTCGGTCGTTGGGCGAAGGTATGGCCATGGGGCTCCTTGGGGATGGGCTAGGTACTGTTCTAAGGGTGTTTATCATGATTTTAGATCAATTGGTGGTGCTGGACATGAGTAGATTGGATTAGATCTAGATGTTGCCACGTTTCTGTTTTGGGACAGCATGAGCAGTCGATGTAGGGTTCAATTTCTCGCCAATTTAGAGTTGCAATTTGGTCGGCTACCTGTTGAAGAAGTTGTAGGTAACTGAATTATATTTCAGTGGACATAAAGAACGTTAAATTCCGAGCGTGTTAAAATCTGTGACGTGATTGGAACAGATCACGGTATTTTCTAGATTAAACAACTTTAGAATCCGAATCAGTCCTTCCCTATAACTAGAAAAAGTTGGGAAATTTCCTAAGCTACGCGAGGATGTACTCGTTTAATTGATTCGGAGTCCCAAAACTCAAGTTATGCCTTTTGGAAGGCTGCTATCCCGACGGGACAGAACCTCCGTTTTTAGGTTTTGCGAGTAGTTGGCAATGTCGGGGTAGATGAGGGTTTGCGTACTGTTTTGTGGACTTGATTGTGAGTATGTGATGCCTATGTGCAGGTGGTGCGACCCCGGGAGTGCGTTCTACTTCCCGCCAATCCGTTGCCCGTGGTTGAGGCAAGTGTGTTGTAATGGATAGCGATTTGTAGGTTGTTTGTTGATATGATGAGCATGTTTATTATGTTATGATACCTTGTGTTAATATACGAGTTAAATATGATGTTGGCATAATTGCATACATGGCATGTTACATGGCCCGGGCGGTGAGAAAGTCATAACTAGTCCGAGGAAGGTCGGTGAGTAAGTTATGACTAATCCGGAGATCCATTGAGTAAGTCCTACATCGTGATTCCATACACGTGGTGTTTGGAAGTGAGGAGTAGGCACCCTCCATCTTCGGGATGGAAGGGGGGAGAGGGTGCACACCGACGGGTGTGTACTCAACCATACCGGTATGAGTTTACAAGGAGACATGAGCATTGCATTGCATTGCATACATAATGATGATGATAATGTTATGTGTTCATGAATGAGATGATATACATGATGTGAGAAATTATTGCCATGTTATTGTTCTTGTTGTCCATTGCAATATGCTTGCTGAGTTTCGAACTCACGCTTGTGTTTTGTTGTTGTTTTAGGTACCATGAGACCGGCATGAGGGGAAGGGGAATAGTCACACTTCCACACGTTGCTTCACTCTTTTGATTTCACAAGTCATTCAATTAGTGTTGATAATAAATTGCGTGTGATGATCATTGCTTTACGGTTTAGCTTTGCTAAATGAGAGTCTTTTCGTTCGTTTGAATCTTGGAGACATCATATGATTGCAACTAGACTTATGTTGTGGCTAAGTCGTTAATTATTGATGTTTTTAGTTGTCTCTAATATTCCATATATTGCTATACTGTTGTTGTTCCTTCAAATCATGTTAAAATAAAGGAGATGCTGCCGAAATCTCGGGTTTTAGCATGTGCGCCTTTGCTGGAATTTATGTTTAATTGTGGTGTTTAGATGTTGATTAATTTATGTTTGGTAGCATTTAGGCATATTAGATGCCGGGGTGTTACATTTGGTATCAGAGCAGGCTGTAGGTCCTTGGAATGTGTATTTTTAGTGTCATGCTATAGGGTACAACTAAAATGTGATGTGGAATAACTTAGAAACATGGCCTAGGTTTTAACTAAAATTTTGTCATAGGATAGCAACATTAAAACTTGCAAAAGTGGTATAACTAATCTAAAATTTGACACACAATGGATGCATAGTAGGAAAGGGTATGGGTATCGTTTCTTTACGTTTAAATGTTGTATTTAAGCTATGATGTTGAATGCTTCCTTTGATAATGCATGTTGCTATGTCTATGAGATAAATGATTGAATTCTTCCTGTTGTGGTGATAAAAGTGGGGTTTTGGTGCCGAAAGGTTTCGGTCACCTCTCTTATTTCATCGTAAGGGTGAGGTCTGACGGTGTGGCCGGTTAGCGCCATCACGGAAGAACTATTAACCCTTGCGGGAGAAGAGTGCTTATCCTTTCTGCCGTAGATCGGGTAGTTGACTGGAGTCAAATAGAAAAGTTGATGGTGGTTTCCTTCGGATGTTTTTTCACCGTTCTGACGGTCGGTTTTGGTTGGTCTTCTTTGTTTTTAGTCGATTGAAATGAAAAGAAAAGTGTTTGGTCTTAGATTTTCGTGGATTGATCCACATGCGGTCTAGTGTTGCGCTTCCTTTGGTTGCTTTATGGGAAAGAAGCATTAAATTTATTCCTGTGTCTGTCTTTCTCCGAGGTTAAAGGAGTATTGCGGAGTTGTGCCAGACCTGGCTGTCAGGGCTAAAGTTCTGTGGCTTTGTAGTAGTACGTGGTGTTTGATTTCGTTATTTTACTGGTTTAAGAAATCATCTTTGAAAAACCCTTCTTGTTTCGTGAAAGATTGGGTTTGGTGCTAAGGTTTTATTTGCAAAGGTTTATTTGATCGGTTGGTACCCTCCTGTGGGAGCCTTTGAGATTGAAAAGTGTTTTGGAGAATTCCTTTGCATGACCAAGTTTGGGTTTGTCTCATTGCAATTTTAAGAGTCAAGTTTCCTTATGAATTTGGGATGAGTTTTAAAACAAAAATACTGCAAACAAAATAAGTAGTCTTTTGACTGAAATCGTTTGTCCCTAGTAAGAATTGTTGTTTAGCATGTTATGTAGTAGGTAACAATGTGGTTTATGGATTGATGTGTTGCTAAGTTAAATTTTGAGTTGAATCAATTCAATGTGATTATTATCTCTAGCTTGAGAATAAATAGACTACTAGTGTTGTAGTTTACTCTTAGCGAGAATGATTGAATGGGTTAATGTACATGCTTAGAATCTGTTGCCTTGCTTTAAAAAGTGCTTATGATCCTCGTTAATGTTAAAAGTTTAAACCTTGATGCATAGTTAGAACATTAAGATGATGTAAATTAATGATACTGTTAAAGAAACCTTGCCGGTTGTTTAAAGATGTTCTAATCTAGCGGGTTAATAGAGAAACTTAATCAGGTTGACTAGTGGCTTTAATTTGGAAGTTGATTAGAGTTGCTATTTATGTTGTTGCAAAATATTAGCATGGCTGGAAGTATGCAGTTGTGTTCCTAAAATGCTAGTGTCGAGGCCAATTGGAAATATATTGGTTTTGTAGTTTCATGATATTGCAAGAACTTTGTGCTGGTCTAACTTATTAAATTTAATTTAATAGTTGGAGTATGTTGTGTAGTGACAATTTTGTTGTAACCTATCTATAGGGTAGCTAAAAGTAATGTTATCGTTTGATGATTATGCTCGTTGGTTGTTATTAATAACCTAGTAGTGGTGGTAATTGTTTAGATTACTTGTTGAAAACCATGGTTAAAATAGAGGAAAATTTTAACATGTTGCGATGGAGTGAGCTTTGGATAATTAACATGATGTACAATTTCATCCTTAATGAATGTATGTCGTAGAATCATGTTTACGAACCTTGTCTTGTGGAGATAATATTTACATGTTGAAGTCTCTTGTTAACTGAATAAGTTTCGATTGTCGAGACGTTTACATATAGGTGGTATGAAATTTATTGGTTGGTCACGCTGAAAGTTTTGTTGGAGCACTTGTTTCAAATCTAGAATATGATGTTATTTGTTATGTTGGTCAGTGGGGATCTTGTTGACTTAATCTTCGTGGGATGTCTTTTCGTAAGCATCATAAACTTTATTTATAAGTATTGGGGAAGATAATAAGAGAAAGAATTTGTTTTGAAGCTCTTGTTGTAACCTGAGGGGTTTCTCGATGAGAAAAAAATGAATATTGAATGTTTAAAAGGATAAGTATAGGGTTTCATGCTAAGCTTGTGTTTAAAACCTTCTGGACTGGTTTGGTTGTTTGCCATCTTGGTTGAATGCTTTCGGTTGAGGTGTTCCTTATGTTGAGTTTCAGAGTTTCCCTAAAACTCGTAGTGTTTGTTGTCGACCTTTGGTTTTGGCGAAATTGTTTAGTTTGTGTTGTGAGTTTGAGTTCACATACAAAAGTTTTTGAGTGGATCGCGCTCCTTTGCGTCCACACTGAATTATCTTTGGAATAAATTTTAAAGGAAACAGATGGACATAGTGGGTTGTGTTGGAAACTCTTGAGATTTAATTTGTAACTCTTTTTGCCTACAGTTGGAGTTGTTTAGAAAATGTGTGTGATGTTTGCGAGTGCTTCAAAAAAGTGGATTTTATGAATGTTCTACAAAGTGATTTTGTTAGTGAGGTGTTCCCCTTTTGGGAATGAGTTTCCCTCTCCTTGAGGAAGTTTGTGATGGTTGTGGGAGCAAATGCTCCACTTGAAATTTTGATGTTCTCTTCCAAAATGTTGAATTTGGATCAAATGCAACGTTTTGCAAGTTCAGTTTTCAATTGATGTGGGTTCTTTTACGACGTGGTGTTTTTCTGTCAACTATGCTGCCGTCATAGTCTATATGAATTTCCGCAACCTTCGATGTCAATTGTGTTTCCATCATTTGATACCGAGAAAGAAGTCGTTATGTGAATGACTCTTCGGTAGTGTTGTTACATGATGAAGAAATGGTGAAAAGTAAACAGGACATCGTTTGTAGATGTTAAATGATAAAAGAGTCGTTGAGCCAGATCGGTGAGAAAGTTATATATGGAGACATGACTAATCCATAGTGCTCTTGAAGAGTGTGCATTCATGTCATGAAACGAGATTTTCCTTGCTTCCTAGTATGAAAGGAAAGAATGAATAATTTGTGGTATTTTGGCTGTGGTGTTAGAAGTTGAGTTTTCTTTGCGATTTGGCTTAGGAAAAAAAAAAGAAAAGAAAATGTGTGCTCTTTGGATTTTGCCGGATCCTTTCCAAAGTGGTTTTAGCGCTTTGGGGTTTGAGTTGTTGTAGGTGGACCAATTGGGTTCATGTTTATGGTTGAGCTCACTCAATGATTGTACTCTTTATCGTGGTCCTTTGAGTGGAAGGTTGTGTATGACTCAATGCAAACCTTCTTGGAGAATTGTGTCGTTGAGGTGTTCCTCGGTAGAGTTGATTAAATTATTAGTGGACCACTTGGTGGTTGCTAGTAATCGCTTTTCCTTTTGAAGTATAGTGGATCCTTTGGTCGCCAGTCCTAGAGCGTGTTGTGCCAACCGAAGAGGAATGTTCGGTTGTTGTTTAATTTGCGCGTTTTCAGAACCCTGGTCATAACGTAGGCCTCTCCTTTCGGTGGTAGTGGGGTGGGTGTTGGTCTCGTTGTAAAAGATCAGCATGTAATCCCGTTGGTTCGAGCAGTTAGTGATCTTAGAGTGTTGTGTCTCACTTGGTCTGTATCGTCTTGAATACGACGAACCACAGTTGAGAGGTTGAGAAGTGAATCACTTTTGTGCGTGGGAGCGGAAGATAGAACTAGAAGTTGGTACCATGTCCTTCTGGAGAGTGGCTTTGGTTAACTGGATCAGGCACTTTAGTGCCAAGGAATGCATGGAATGAGGAGTATGAGACCGTTTTATTTCGTGGTCTGTATGGGACTTTAGCATACCACTTGGGTTGTGCCGAGGCCGTATGTGAGTGCTTTTGTGTTTCAATGTTGAGTAAGAATTCTGGCAAGTTTTGAATGTGAGTTATCTTTAGAGCGGTCAGTCTTTGATCCTTAGCTCCTTGCCTCTGTGTGCTGGCTGGTGCAAATCGTAGGGGCTTCTAAGCGGGTTCTGAGGTGTGAACCATAACTCCTTTTGATTTGGTTGTTTGCGAAGTTGCGTGTCTCGGATTCGGGGTCGAATCCTGTTGAAGGGGGGAAGAATGTGACACTACAAAATGGTGTGACATTATTTAACGTGAATGTTAAGGTCAAAAACTTTATGAAATATGAAATTGGAGGTTGAAACCATATGGTATGAGGTTTAATTGCGTTTCCGGGCCGTTTCCGGGAGTTTGGGCCTTTCCGGGGGAGTTTGGGCCTAAAAGAAGGGGTTGTGGGCTTTGGTGGGATGGAGTATGAGTCCATTTAGGACTAGGATTCTTGTGTGGGCTGGTAAAAGGCCCCCCTGCCCTCCTTGCGCCCACACCCCCCCTTGGGCGCCCCCACCTCTCCCACCATGCCCTAGCCGCCACCCCCACCTCCCCCTCTCCCTTGCATGCGCCTCCACCTCCCCCATTGCTCCCCTTTGCTCCACCACCTCTCCACCACCTCTCCTCCACCCAATTGCTGCCCTAGGGTGGCCTCCCCAACCCTGCACCTCGTGGATCCATCCGTTGGAGCTAGGAGCGAGGAGCGAGTAGCGATCCGGGAGGAGTTTCGTTGGGATTTCGGTCGTCGGGCGAAGGTATGGCCATGGGGCTCCGCGGGGATGGGCTAGGTACTGTTATAAGGGTGTTTATCATGATTTTAGATTAATTGGTGGTGCTGGACATGAGTAGATTGGATTAGATCTAGATGTTGCCACGTTTCTATTTTGGGACAGCATGAGCAGTCGACCTAGGGTTCAGTTTTTCGACAATTTAGAGTTGGAATTTGGTCGGCTGCCTTTTGAAGAAGTTATAGGTAATTTAATTATCTTTCAGTGGAAATAAAGAACGTTAAATTCCGATCAGCCGTTTGAATGTTATGACTGTTTTACCGAGCATGTTAAAATCTGTGACGTGATTGGAACAGATAACGATATTTTGTAGATTAAACAACTTTAGATTCCGAATCAGTCTTTCCCTATAACTAGAAAAAGTTGGAAAATTTCCTAAGCTACACGAAGATGTACTCATTTAATTGATTCGGAGTCCCAGAACTCCAGTTATGTCTTTTGGAAGGCTGCTGTCCCGACGGGACAGAACCTTTGTTTTTAGGTTTTGCGAGTAGTTGGCAATGTCGGGGTAGATGAGGGTTTGCGTACTGTTTTGTGGACTTGATTGTGAGTATGTGATGCCTATGTGCAGGTGGTGCGACCCCGGGAGTGCCTTCTACTTCCCGCCAATCCGTTGCCCGTGGTTGAGGCAAGTGTGTTGTAATGGATAGGGATTTGTAGGTTGTTTGTTGAGAATAGATGAAGTTGACTACATGATATATGATCACTTGCCATGCTTTAATGATTGCCAATGATATGATGAACATTTTTATTATGTTATGATGCCATGTGTTAATATACGAGTTAAATATGATGTTGACATAATTGCATAAATGGCATGTTACATGGCCCGGGCGGTGAGAAAGTCATAACTAGTCCGAGGAAGGTCGGTGAGAAAGTTATGACTAATCCGGAGAGCCATTGAGTAAGTCCTACATCGTGATTCCATACACGTGGTGTTTGGAAGCGAGGAGTAGGCACCCTCCATCTTCGGGGTGGAAGGGGGGAGAGGGTGCACACCGACGGGTGTGTACTCAACCATACCGTTATTAGTTTCCAAGGAGACATGAGCATTGCATTGCATTGCATTGCATACATGTAATATCCCAAAATTTGCTTTTAATTTATTTAGAGTGTTTCTGGGTTTATTTGAATTTTTCATAAATTATTTAAAGTCCTCGCGGTTAATTCGGATTCAAGTCTATTGAAATAATCACATTAAATAAAGATGAGGCATTTTCGAATAAACAAAAAATCTAAGATTTTGTTGATAATAAAGATAATTGGTAGACGAGAGTGTTCGCTTTAAATATTTTCAAAAAATATGCTATATAGCTTGAGTCATTGATTTTATAAAAATTGGTACAAGTATCTGTTTCACTAAAAGAATTTCTGCGAAAAATCTATACGTCGAAAAATCGCGAAACCAACTTTGTTAAGTTTCAAATAGTTCCTAGTATTTTAGAGGAATTTTCCACGATCTTTAGAACCTTCTGCTATTTTATTCTAATCAAGTATTGGGAGCATGCATGTATGTGTATACATGTATATGCATACGTAGACTTTTCCTTCCCACCTTTTCCTCCTTCTGCATGCATGCAAAACGCACATTCAAAGCCTTCCAGCCGACTTAATGCCATGCAGCCGTTTCATCCCATATGCTGAGACACATTCATTAATTAGGAATGGAATTACTTCACGTCATTTCCTTTTGGTTGTGCGCATGTAAGGCTTGGACTTAATTTTAGTTTCCATTTGGCTGTCTGTTTTCCTCCGTTTTCCTTTTCCACATTTCATTAGCCATGGCGCATGCAAATCCAGCCGTTTCCTGTGCTCATGGAGTAGTAACGTGAGATTTGAAATTAGTCATCTCTTTCCTTTCCTTGCATGCATAACGCATGAAGCAATTCCTCCAGCCGATCCATTTTTCTTTCTGCCTTCCTTCATACTTTATGTAAGAGTGGCTCACACCAAGGAAAGAATTGTTGATTCTTCTCTCTGTGCGCACGAGTCTTCCAGCCTTTTCCTTTTGTGCGCATACACCAGAGAGATCTTCCTGTTTCTTTTTCTTTACAACCGCGTCTTCTTGCTTCCTTGCCGGACGACTGCATACCTCCCGGCCTTACCGATCCGCAGCTCGTCTGTCCTGACCGGTAGTCCCTCTCATCTCTCGCGCGCGTTTTATTCGTGTCGACTAGTTAATCTATTTTGTGTGTATTTGTGTTTTTTTTATCAGATCAGATGCATATATATAGGTATATTTTGGTTAACGTACGCAAGTAGACATGTAAATATTTATATATATTAGAACGTGTACACATATACATACGCTAGTCTGTACGTATATAAATGTATACATGTGAATATATTCGGTTAATTCGCATGTAGATAATTTACATGTAGATTTATTCGGCTGATCGCATGTATAACTTTCCATAGGCATGTATTCGTATATTTAATAGACGTATAAGTGCATACGTGTATTTGATAGTATAGACGCCGTACGTGTATATATATTTATTAGCATGCATATTAGGACTTTGTGCCTAGCCGTACGCGTCTGCCGTTCGCCGCCTGGCCGTTGTTGCCGACTTACCTGCGCTTGCCGGTCCTACGAGACTGTAACACCCCGGCATTTAATATGCCTGAATGCTACCAAACATAAGCTAAACAACATCTAAATACCACAATTAAACATAAATTCCAGCAAAGGCGCACATGATAAAAACCGAGATTTCGGCAGCATCTCCTTTGTTTTAACATGAATTAACACAATATCAATATCATGGCAATATATGTCATAGCACACGACAAATAAAACATCAACATAAATGGATATATCATCAAATTACGCCAATAAAAGCATGCTCAACCACTTCATAAGCTATAACCAAGCAAATAAGGAATCACAAGCATGCTAAATTAAACCCTACATTAAGTTTATGGCACAACTCTTAATATCATGTCTCCAAGTGATTAATTATGGACTATGATGGTGGAGCTACGTGTAGAAGTGTAGCTAGACCCCTTTTTCCCGCATGCCGATCTCAAAGTACCTAAAAACAACATAAAACACAAGCGTGAGTTCGAAAACTCAGCAAGCATATTGTAATGGACAACAAGATCATTTACAAGACAATAATACCTTACATCACATATAACGTCTCATACTTGAGCACATAACAACATCATCATCATTAAATATGTATTGCAATGCAATGCAATGCAATGTTATGCTCATATCTCCTTGGAAACTCATACCGGTATGGTTGAGTACACACCCGTCGGTGTGCACCCTCTCCCCCCTTCCATCCCGAAGATGGAGGGTGCCTACTCCTCGCTTCCACAACCCACGGTAGATGGAATCACGATGTAGGACTTACTCTAATGGCTCTCCGGATAAGTCATAACTTTCTCACCGACCTTCCCGGATTAGTTAATGACTTTCTCACCGCCCGGGCCATGTAACATGTCATGCATGCAACTATGCCAATTATCATATTTCACATGTACATAAACATATGGCAACTCATCATGACAAATATAAACACATGGCATCGAACCATGATAATCATACTCAATATTTCATTGGAAAACAGCAAGCATGGCAAGTGACCATAGCAAGTGTTCAATCTTTCACCCAATATCAACAAACAACCTACAATCCGCTATACATTACAACACACTTGCCTCAACCGCGGGCGACAGATTTGTGGGACGTAGAGGGCACTCCCGGTGTCACACCACCTGCACATAGGCATCACATACTCTCAATAATGCCCACAAAATTGTACACAAATCCGCATCTCACCCGACATTGCCCGCTACTCGCAAAATCTAAAACAGAGGTTCTGTCCCGGCGGGACAGCATCCTTGCAAAGGCCATAACTTGAGTTCTGGGACTCCAAATCGATTAAACGAGTACACCATCGCGAAATTTAGGAAATTTCCTACCTTTTTCTAGTTATACGGAAAGACTGATTCGGACTCTAAAATTGTTTAATCTACAGATTACTACGATCTGTTCTAATTGCGTCACAGATTTTAACACGCTCGGTAAAACGGCCATAACTTTCAAACAGCTGATCGGATTTTAACGTGCTTTGTGTCCACGGAAAGATAATTAAACTATCTACAACTTCTTTTAAGTCCGTACGGACAGATTCGGATTCTAAATCGACGAAAACTCGAACCCTAGCCCGACTGCTCAATCTGCCCGAAAACAAAAACGTGGCAACGTCTAGATCTAACCCAAAGAACTCCAACCCAGCACCACCAATTGATCTAAAAACTTCATAAACACCCTAAGAACAGTACCTAGATCAAACCCAAGGATCCCCATGATCATACCTTTGCCCAACGAACGAATCTCCAATAGATCTCCTAGCGGATCGCTCCTCGCTCCACGCTCCTCGCTCCTCGCTCCAACGGATGGATCCACAAGGTGCAGAGGTGTGGAGACCACCCTAGGGCAGCAAGGGGGTGGAGGAGAGGTGGTGGAGAGGTGGGGCAATGGAGGAGAGCAAGGGGGAGGCGCAAGGCTCAAAGGGAAGGGGCGGCTAGGGCTTGGCAAGTGGGGGGAGGTGAGGGGGACGCACCAAGGCCTCAAGGGGCGCAAAGGCAGCAGGGTGGACGCCTCAAAGGGGCAGGGAAACCCCTTTTACCAGCCCCCACACCCAATTCTAGTCCGTTACGGAGACCTAATCCATCCCACCAAAGCCCACCAAGGCCCAAAACTCCCCCGGGAAGGCCCAAAACCCCGAAAACGGCCCGGAAATGGCCCGGAAAGGCTATTAACCTCCATAACCTATAGTTTTAACCTTAATTCCACATCTCAGAATGTTATTAACCTTATCATGCACGTTAAATAAGGTTACGACACTCCGTGGTGTCACAACACTTCAAAAGGCCCAAAAACGCGAGTGAACCTCTAGCCGTAAGATTTTCTTCTCTAATTTCACAATCTGTAATGTCACACCAAAACGTAGTGTCACATTCTTCCCCCCTTCAACAGGATTCGACCTCGAATCCGAAGGACACCAAAAACAACTACCAAGTCCCCAAGGGACAAAAGGCTTCTCAGCCGCACAAAGGCTCCATCAACCCAAAACACTCGAATCCTCACGACAAACATTTCGCACTTCTATCACAAACAACCTGACTACCACACTCCATCAAACTCAATCATAAATTCCAACTGTAACACACCTTCGAACCACAACCAAAGTTCTACGCCTAGCCCAAGGTAGAGTTGTAAATTCTTACCAAACCTCAACTGATTCTTTTCCTATGAGGGTCTCGCCCTCACACTTTCTCACTCAAAAAACTACCAAACCCATGAGTATAATCCTCCATTATGCTCAACAATTCCATAGACATTTCTATTCACATCTCAAACGAGAATGCCAACAAAGAGCAACTCCCCTAGTCGGATGAACCACATTCATCAACTCGAACCCAAAACACAACAAATCACTTGGAACAAAGGTTTGACAACCTCGAAAGATCACTCGATCTCTTTTCCTAAGTCAAGTCGCAAAGGAAAAACTCCAATCTCAAATCAATGCGATACAACTCGCATCGGGGACCACTCAAACAAAAAGAGAGACTCCACACAATTCTTTGTCAGAAATTCTCAACAATCAATGACAACTCGACTCACTTTCGCCATAGCCAAGCATCTCATAAAAACAACATTGTGGAAAAGAAAACCGATTCTCAAACCAATCGAAAGAATCCACAACCGCCATAATAACTCTCAAGGAAACAAGGAAACCCAATCCTCTCACAACAAAGCCAAATGCCAGGAACTCTTCACTCTTTCTTTTCATGCTAAAGAGCAAATGGAAATCTAGATTCATGACATGAATCCAAGCTTTTCGAGAGCACACCGGATTAGTCATATTTCCCTATATGACTTACTCACCGACCTGGCTCAACGACTCTTTTATCAATAGACATCTATAAATGATGTCATGTTTCCTTTTCACCATTCATTCATCATGTACAACGCTACCAAATAGTCATTCACAAGACAACTTCTTCCTCTGCATCACATGATTAAAAACTTGGATAGCATCGATGATTGCGCCCAATCATAAAACTATGAGGGGAACACCATTAACAGGAAAACACCACGTCATACATAACCCGTCGACAATTGAAAGCCAAATTTGTAAAGCATCGCGTTTTAACCAAAATCAACATTTTGAAAGAGAACATCAATTCTCAAAGAGAAATGGGAGACTCATTTTCCCAAAATGAGGACACTTCACCAACCCGAATCACTTATAAACATTCATAAAATCCACCCTTTTGAAACACTCGCAAACACCACATGACCTTTTCCAAATAAATCCAGTTCCAATCAAATAGACTTACAAATTAAATCTCAAGAATTTTCAACACAGCCCACTATGTCCATCGGCTTCCTTTTTAAGATTTACTCCAAGTATGCTTCAGTGCGAACGCGAAGGAGCGCGATCCACTCAAAGGCTTTTGGGTGCAAAATCAAACTCATAGCATAAACTGAACAACTTAGCCAAAACCAAAGATGGGCACCAACCTCTACGAGTTTTAGGGAAACTCGAAAATGCAACATAAAGAACACCTTGACCAAAAAAAAACATTTAACCAAGATAGCAAACCACCAACCCAGACAAAAAGGTTTTATGCACAAGCTCGGCATGAGACTCACCATAACCAGTGTCCCACTATCCTTAACATTTAAGCATTCCAAAATCACTATTTACTTATCGAGAAAACCCATCTTAAATCAATCCATACTACCTCCTCAAGAACCCCACAAACCAACACATCATAAAACAACGTATTCTATATTTCAAACGTAGTACTTCAACAGATACTTAAGCATGATCATCCTATCAATTTTTATACCATAAATACGTCAACATCTTGACAATCAAAACTTATTCCATTAACAAATGACTTCAACATACAAATAGTATCTCTATAAGACAAAGTCGAAAATTATGATCCTAAGATACACCTTCTTTAGGATACAATTCTATATCATGCTAAAATATCCATGGTTCACTTCATCGCCACATGTTATAATAATCTCCATTTTACAATGGCTTCCAAAAAGTAATCCAAACAATTACCACCACTACTAAATCATCAATATCCATAAATAGGCATAATCATAAAAGCAACTACATTGTTTTTAGTTACACTATCCATATACCATAACAAATTGTCACTACACAACATACTCCAACTATAAAAACAAATTTAATAGGTTAGACCATCCCAATGCTTTAGCAATAACATAAACAGCAAAGCCTATGTCTTCACAATTGACATCGATACTAGCATCGTAGGAACACAACTGCATACTTCCAATTATACTAATGGTTTGCGACAATATAAAAAGCAACTCTAATCAACTTCAAAATTAAAGTCACTAGTCAACACGATTAAATCTCTCTATTAATCCATTAAATTAGAACATCTTTAGACAACCAGCAAAATTTCTTTTACAATAACAGCAGTCTACATCATCTTAATGTTTTAACTATGCATCAAAGTTTAAACTTTTAACATTAACAAGGATCATAAGCACTTTAAAAGCAAGGCAACATATTCTAAGCATGTACATTAACACATTTAATCATTCTCGCTAAGAGTAAACTGCAACACTAGTAGTCTATTTATTCTTAAGCTAGAGATATTAATCACATTGAATTGATTCAACTCAAAATTTAACTTAGCAACACATCAATCCATAAACCACATTGTTACCTACTACATAACATGCTAAACATCAATTCTTACTAGGGACAAACGATTTCAGTCAAAAGACTACTTTGTTTACAGCATTTTAGTTTTAAAACTCATCCCAAGTTCATAAGAAAATTTGACTCTCAAAATTGCGATGAGACAAACCCAAACTTGGTCATGCAAAGGAATTCTCCAAAACACTTTTTTAAATCTCAAAGACTCCTACTGGAGGGAACCAATCGATCAAATATACCTTTGCAAATAAACCCTAACTCCAAACTTTCACAAAATAGGAAGGGTTCTTCAAAGATGATTTTCTTAAACCAGCAAAATAATGAATCAAACACCACTTACTTCTACAAAGACACAGAACTTCAGCCACAGCGGCCAGTGCGGCATAACTCATAATAACTCCGTTAACCTCGGAGAAAGACAAACACAGGGATAAATTTGAATGCTTCTTCCCCATAAAGCCATCAACAAACTAATCATTAAAACTGGAAAGGCGCCCAAAAGAAGCGCAACACTAGTCTCCTCTTCTTCGTCTTCAACCAAGGAAGACAAAACCACACACCGCATACAGAACGATCCGCGAAAACCCAACACTTTTCATTTGATTCAAATCTACTAAAGCCAAGAAAAGCAAAGAACACCGACCGTCAGAACGGCAAAGAACATACGAAGGAAACCACCATTAACTCTTCCTTTTTGTCTCCAATCAACTACCCGATCTACAACAGAAAGGGTAAGCGCTCTTCTCCTACAGGGGTCAATAGTTCTTCGGTGGTGGCGCTAACCGGCCACACCGTCAAACCTCACCCTTACTATGAACAAAAAGAGGTGACCGAAACCCTTCGGTACCACAACCCCACAACATAAAACATTGACATAGCAACAAGCATTGTCGAAAGAAGCATCCAACATCATAGCTTAAATACAATATTTAAGCGTAAGGAAACGATACCCATACCCTTTTCCTACTGTGCATCCATTGTGTGTCAAATTTTAGATTAGTTATACCACTTTTGCAAGTTTTAATGTTGCTATCCTATAACAAAATTTTAGTTAAGACCTAAGCCATGTTTCTAAGTTATCCCACATCACATTTTAGTTTTTCCCTATAGCATGACACTAAAAATTCACATTCCAAGGACCTACAGCCCGCTCTGATACCAACTGTAACACCCCGGCATTTAATATGCCTGAATGCTACCAAACATAAGCTAAACAACATCTAAATACCACAATTAAACATAAATTCCAGCAAAGGCGCACATGCTAAAAACCGAGATTTCGGCAGCATCTCCTTTGTTTTAACATGAATTAACACAATATCAATATCATGGCAAGATATGTCATAGCACACGACAAATCAAACATCAACATAAATGGATATATCATCAAATTACGCCAATAAAAGCATGCTCAACCACTTCATAAGCTATAACCAAGCAAATAAGGAATCACAAGCATGCTAAATTAAACCCTACATTAAGTTTATGGCACAACTCTTAATATCATGTCTCCAAGTGATTAATTATGGACTATGATGGTGGAGCTACGTGTAGAAGTGTAGCTAGACCCCTTTTTCCCGCATGCCGATCTCAAAGTACCTAAAAACAACATAAAACACAAGCGTGAGTTCGAAAACTCAGCAAGCATATTGTAATGGACAACAAGATCATTTACAAGACAATAATACCTTGCATCACATATAACATCTCATACTTGAGCACATAACAACATCATCATCATTAAATATGTATTGCAATGCAATGCAATGCAATGTTATGCTCATATCTCCTTGGAAACTCATACCGGTATGGTTGAGTACACACCCGTCGGTGTGCACCCTCTCCCCCCTTCCATCCCGAAGATGGAGGGTGCCTACTCCTCGCTTCCACAACCCACGGTAGATGGAATCACGATGTAGGACTTACTCTAATGGCTCTCCGGATTAGTCATAACTTTCTCACCGACCTTCCCGGATTAGTTAATGACTTTCTCACCGCCCGGGCCATGTAACATGTCATGCATGCAACTATGCCAATTATCATATTTCACATGTACATAAACATATGGCAACTCATAATGACAAATATAAACACATGGCATCGAACCATGATAATCATACTCAATATTTCATTGGAAAATAGCAAGCATGGCAAGTGAGCATAGCAAGTGTTCAATCTTTCACCCAATATCAACAAACAACCTACAATCCGCTATACATTACAACACACTTGCCTCAACCGCGGGCGACAGATTTGTGGGACGTAGAGGGCACTCCCGGTGTCACACCACCTGCACATAGGCATCACATACTCTCAATAATGCCCACAAAACAGTACACAAATCCCCATCTCACCCGACATTGCCCGCTACTCGCAAAACCTAAAACAGAGGTTCTGTCCCAGCGGGACAGCAGCCTTGCAAAGGCCATAACTTGAGTTCTGGGACACCAAATCGATTAAATGAGTACACCATCGCGAAGCTTAGGAAATTTTCTACCTTTTTCTAGTTATACGGAAAGACTGATTCGGACTCTAAAATTGTTTAATCTAGAGATTACTACGATCTGTTCTAATTGCGTCACAGATTTTAACACGCTCGGTAAAACGGCCATAACTTTCAAACAGCTGATAGGATGTTAACGTGCTTTATGTCCACGGAAAGATAATTAAATTATCTACAACTTCTTTTAAGTCCGTACGGACAGATTCGGATTCTAAATCGACGAAAACTCAAACTCTAGCCCGACTGCTCAATCTTCCCGAAAACAGAAACGTGGCAACGTCTAGATCTAACCCAAAGAACTCCAACCCAGCACCACCAATTGATCTAAAAATTTCATAAACACCCTAAGAACAGTACCTAGATCAAACCCAAGGATCCCCATGACCATAACCTATAGTTTTAACCTTAATTCCACATCTCAGAATGTTATAAACCTTACCATGCACGTTAAATAATGTTACGACACTCCGTGGTGTCACAACACTTCAAAAGGCCCAAAAACGCGAGTAAACCTCTAGCCGTAAGATTTTCTTCTCTAATTTCACAATCTGTAATGTCACACCAAAACGTAGTGTCACAGAGACCATCCAGCCGTGCGCCCTTCTCTCTTTCTCCTTCTCTTTTTCTCTCGCTCTCTGTGCTCTCAATGGAGTCCAACCGGCCGAAGCGCTCATGTAATCCATGCTAGCGCTACAGTAGCATGCAATTGAGAAGAAACGTTTTGCACATAATAGTTTCAAAGAATTGCAGAATTTGTTATTTTCATTACAAATTCATTATAAGTCCAAATCACATGAAACAAATTTTGTTAATTAGTAAATATTAATACCTAGCTACTCTAATTCTTCTGAAACTTTATAATCAAATCTATACTGTTAAATTATTCGCGGAAAGTCCAAACTTATGAATTTTGTAGCTCGTAAACTATACGTCCAAAAATGTCCAAATAAATTTTATAAATCTTAGAAAATACTAAACTGATTAGCTAGAAGTTTTCATAAAATTATAACCTAGTTTGATTTGTAGTATTTTTCTGTATATGTGTCGTATGTTGATTTGCGTGTTTATTTGGTTCTTTAACTGTTGCGCGTAGACGTCGAACTGTGTGAGGGTGTCGATTTCGAGGAGCCAGCTCAAGATCAGGATCTAGACCAACACCAGCTAATCTTTGAAGGCAAGTTATGCTTTGATCATCTTGCTCCTATGTTTTAAAATGTTATGTTGATTTAAGTTATGCATGCTAATTTAACTACAATGTGTTCAAGTAATTTGGAATATGATAATTACCACTTGATATTGTCACCTTGTCCATAATACTTGTATGCCAATAAACCATTTGTCACCCAAGGTTGGATTATACATACTGGTTAATACTAATCACCAGAATGGGGTGGATAGAACGTGTTAGTTCTGATTAGCCATGCTATTCGAGCTAATGACACAATTTGAAAATAAGTTGAATACTGACTATTAAACTATGAAACCTGTTTTGAAAGAATGTGACATGTGTTGTTGATAAGTTGTTGGCACATGGTACATGGTAACCAACTGGGTGGGAAAATATTTAGACTGTGGCAAGTGGCAAGTGATTAATGGGGGGGGCCGATGTGGCACATGGGAGAGATGTTATTGAATTTGGTTTTGTGAACTTTGGGTAGTCTTGCCACGGTCAACTTAAGGACTTAACCTTGCAAGCCTTTGAACTGGGCCTAACATACAACCACATGTCTGGAGTGGGACAGACCTAGTTGAGTACGATTCCGAAGTCTTAGCATGTGAGACCTCAGGTGGTTTTTGTATCTGTAAATGTGGAAAGAAGGGTGTAGTGTTTACCGATTGGTCTTACATCTCTTCAACGGTATACGTTGGCCCTGTACTTCCGCTCCGCAAAAGGGAAGGGACAGCGGGAACTATACCGGGAGGTACGCATGCGAGGATAGAGGTTTCGGAAAGACTTTGTTATGGTTACTCGCCCATGTGGTGTTTAACTATATCATGTGGGTAAAGTGTATAACCTTTGCAGAGTGTACAAACTATTCGAATAGCCGAGTCCACGGTACTGGACAAAGCTCGGGGATTACAGTCAAGGGTTAGATTTTCTGAAATAAAAATGTGGGAATAGGTTGGTTGTATGCTAGAGATAATTGCTAAGTGATTTAGGGCTTTGTGCCAAATTGTTTGAAAAGAGATTGATAACTTATTATATAATATGGTTTCACTGCTTTTGAATCTACTAAGATTATTTGGTAAAAGCGAAAAGCTGCTTGATGCAAAATAACCACTTAAGCCATTCCTTTGGAAGAAGCCATGCATATAATAATAGAACTGCACCTCTGTGCATGACTTGCTGAATATGTTGTATACTCACCCTTGCTTCCAACAAAATCATCTGCTAAGGAGAAGACTACAACTTCAAAGGAGGAGAAGTTCCGCGAGGTGGCAGTTATCTAGGAGTTGAACCTTTTCAGTTGCCTATGGCATACTGTTGGGTGTCACCGACGTTCTTTGTTCCGCTGCTGATTATTTACTTTTGTTATTATAAGCCCTGCGTGGCAGACTATTTGTAAGGTGACCATAAGGTCTTGTAACCAGTTTATTTAATGTTTGAAGTACTTTATTAATTATTTCCGCTGTGTATGATTATGGTACTTCATCCCTGTTATTGCTGTGTGCACTAGCGTGATCCTGGACTAGTGCAGAATACACAGAGTGTCCGGATTTGCAGATTCGGGTCCCGACAGGAGGTGGTATCAGAGCCATACTGACTGTAGGTCTTGACCCTAGATAGATTGGCCGTCTCTCAGAGCTTCAAAATTATTTTCTAAAGAGAAAATTTAACTTGAAAGAATAATAAGTTCTCGACTTATCTTATTCTTCTATTTTTTTCCCCCTTTGCTGAAATTCCTATCTTTTCCCCCTGGTTTAAATAGAAATCTTACCTGAGTCATTCTGAATAGTTAACGATGTTTCACACTTAAAGAGTAAGTACTGGGTATCGTTGCTAACCTTGAAGATCGTGACGTGAGGAGTCATCGAGCTCGAAGAGAATTGGATCGATGAAGTCTTCCCGAAGGTTGAGGAACCAACGCTTTATTGGTCAGTTGAGACTCGTGTGTGAGTGTCGCGTCCCTTAAGATAGGAGAGTTACCCTCTTAGCCGTTAGAATATTGTGTGCTTAGAAATTTGGATCTTCCTTGATTGCTGAGTGTGCAGTATGTGTTGCATAGCCTTTAGGCTTGGATAAGCAACCATACCAAGTTATTACTAATTTGTGTATAAGTTTTTGGGTTAAGCCTGCTTCCCTGCACTAGTATTCTTAAACCTTACCTCTGCTCTTCCCTTTCAACTAAACCTCGGTGTGTCAACAGATGGAAGGGATCGAACACACCAGTGCTTCTGAAGCAATTCAAGTCAATACAGTTGCTGCTACAGTTGCCAATGATAAAGCGGAGAAAAACAAGCAGTTATCTACCATACCGGCAATAACTAATCAGTACTTGGATCATATTCTCATCTCTCAAACCCGCTTCTGCAGAGTCCAATAGAGTAATCACTCAGAAAGCGAAGCGACATGGGAAAGCGAAGACGATTTGATGAAGGAGTTTCGGAACCTATTCTGTAGTTAGCCTCGAATCTCGGGGACGAGATTCTGTTAAGGGGAGGAGGTTTGTAACATCCCAAAATTTGCTTTTAATTTATTTAGAGTGTTTCTGGGTTTATTTGAATTTTTCAGAAATTATTTAAAGTCCTCGCGGTTAATTCGGATTCAAGTCTATTGAAATAATCACATTAAATAAAGATGAGGCATTTTCCAATAAGCAAAAAATCTAAGATTTTGTTGATAATAAAGATAATTGGTAGATGAGAGTGTTCTCTTTAAATATTTTCGAAAAATATGCTACATAGCTTGAGTCGTTGATTTTATAAAAATCGGTACAAGTGTCTGTTTCACTAAAAGAATTTCTGCGAAAAATCTATACGTCGAAAAACCGCGAAACCAACTTTGTTTAGTTTCAAATAGTTCCTAGTATTTTAGAGGAATTTTCCACGATCGTTAGAACCTTCTACTATTTTATTCTAATCAAGTATTGGGAGCATGCATGTATGTGTATACATGTATATGCATACGTAGACTTTTCCTTCCCACCGTTTCCTCCTTCTGCATGCATGCAAAACGCACATTCAAAGCCTTCCAGCCGACTTAATGCCATGCAGCCGTTTCATCCCATATGCTGAGACACATTCATTAATTAGGAATGGAATTACTTCACGTCATTTCCTTTTGGTTGTGCGCATGTAAGGCTTGGACTTAATTTTAGTTTCCATTTGGCTGTCCGTTTTCCTCCATTTTCCTTTTCCACATTTCATTAGCCATGGCGCATGCAAATCCAGCCGTTTCCTGTGCTCATGGAGTAGTAAAGTGAGATTTGAAATTAGTCATCTCTTTCCTTTCCTTGCATGCATAACGCATGAAGCAATTCCTCCAGCCGATCCATTTTTCTTTCTGCCTTCCTTCATACTCTATGTAAGAGTGGCTCACACCAAGGAAAGAATTGTTGATTCTTCTCTCTGTGCGCACGAGTCTTCCAGTCTTTTCCTTTTGTGCGCATACACCAGAGAGATCTTCCTGTTTCTTTTTCTGTACAACCGCGTCATCTTGCTTCCTTGCCGGACGACAGCATACCTTCTTCCGTCACTTCACGTGGACTTCGCGAACGCCGGCGCACCTCCCGGCCTCGCGGATCCGCAGCTCGTCTGTCCTGACCGGTAGTCCCTCTCATCTCTCGCGCGCGTTTTATTCATGTCGACTAGTTAATCTAGTTTGTGTGTATTTGTGTTTTTTTATCAGATCAGATGCATATATATAGGTATATTTTGGTTAACGTATGCAAGTAGACTTGTAAATATTTATATATATTAGAACGTGTACACATATACATACGCTAGTCTGTACGTATATAAATGTATACATGTGAATATATTCGGTTAATTCGCATGTAGATAATTTACATGTAGATTTATTCGGCTGACTCGCATGTATAACTTTCCATAGGCATGTATTCATATATTTAATAGACGTATAAGTGCTTACGTGTATTTGATAGTATAGACGCCGTACGTGTATATATATTTATTAGCATGCATATTAGGACTTTGTGCCTAGCCGTTGACGGTCCTGCGCGCCGTAGTCGCCGTCGCCGCCGTCACTGTCTTCGGCTCGACTGCCTGCAGGACGCACGCGTCTCACTACAGGAAACAGGGAAATTAACGTCGGCCATATTAATTATCGTCGGCTAAAGACTATGCCGACGTTAATTAATTAAGTAACGTCGGCCACCTGGTGGCCGACGTTAATTAATTAATTAACGTCGGCATAGTCTTTAGCCGATGATAATTAAACCGTAACTAACGTCGGTCCTAATTAGCCGACGGTAATTCATCCTTAACTAACGTCGGCCGTAATTAGCCGATGGTAATTAAACGTAACTAACGTCGGCCGTATTTAGCCGACGGTAATTGGCCAGCATAAGCCCTGGATTGGCCCCGAAATCGGCTACCTTTCTTCGCTCGCGCCACACTCAATCGGCTCCCGCGCCCTGACGCCGCCACTGCCGCCGCGCCGCCCACGCTCCTACCCCAACCGCGTCGCCGCCCTCGCCACTCCCCGGCCCCGTCCCTAACGCGCCGCCGCCCTCACGCGCCGGCCCCATCTCGACGCCGCCCTGGCGCGCGCTGGCGCGACCGGCGGCGAAGCTCAATCGGCTCCAGCTCGACGCCGCCATCGCCGCGCGCGCCACGCTCCTACCCCAACCGCGTCGCCGCCCTCGCGCGCCCGGCCCCGTCCACACGCGCCGCCCTCGCCGCGCCGGCCCCGACGGCGCCCTGCCCCTGACGCGTCCTCTCCACCCGGCGAGCCTGCCCCCAGAAGGCGTGCGGCGTCCTCCTCCTCCCCGGGCGTCGACCTCGTCCTCCTCTCCACCTGCTACGACCCGTCCCCAGCGTCCGCTTGAAGGTCGATATCCATGAACTCGCCCTCCTTGTTAGCTAGAAATGTGCTTACCTTTGCATAGACAAGTTAGCTTTTTCTTTGTTGTTGTTGTGTCATGGTTCACGAGGTTTTAGTAGCTTTAGTATGCTCGGCGTGCAACAATGTACCGCTGCCCTGGTTAAAATGTCGTCCTGGTGTGCTATGGCCTATGGCAATAGTTGCTTCAATGAGATAGGGCTGGAATTTTATTTTGTGTTTTAGTGGTGCCATGGTTTTGGTAGTTGCAGTTGCCACTATATTTCTTTCCCATTTTTAAACGGAATTAGTAAGCCAGGACTCAGGGCCCAACTGCATTTACCAAGATGGCAATATTTAACCAGTCATGGTAGATAAAATGCATGGCCAACTGTTTTTTCACCCCGTAATTCTTATCTCCCAACGTAGATGACTGCAAATCTTACCCTTCGGTCGTGAATTTGTGTTGCCATACTGTTTTCATGAAGCTGCCAATATGTAATGAACTAGACTGTACTTGAAAAGAAAAAAGCAATGGACTAGACTTCTTGATAGTTTGGTGGTTTCTTTTTCGAAAAAGAAAAGACATTTTGTAAGTTCTTTTTCTGGAAAGAATGGCATGCTTCAGCATAAGTACCAGCAAGAAACTTCAGTGTAAATTAGCATACCAGCTACAATCAAGGGTAGCTTCTTTTTCGGTTGAAGTGTGAGTGAAGAAATTAAATGGGCAGTTGGCAGATCTTATTCAAGTATTTTCATCAGCCACTCTCCAGCAAGATGCCAAAACTTGTAGTCAGGTTACTTCAATTGTAATCCTCTCCACATCTGATATGCCATCATTAATTAGTCTACGCAGTGTGCATGCAATTATGAATATTGTGCATCAGCAAATTCTTTTATTACATAGTAGACTCGTTGCAAAACAAGAACATGGTTATGACAAATCTTGGATAGAAATGGCCATTTTGAAGAAAATAAACAAGTATGATCATGTAAAAAGACATCATATCTCACCCAAGTGCCAATGCACCAGACCACTGGAGAAGGAAACCAAACAAAGCAGAAATGATAATAGCACAGCTGTTTCTCAAATTCCAATTGAACAACAGCAAGCCCGGGGGATCCAGCAAAGGATGCCAACAAGAAAAATATAGTAATGGGGGTTGTCTTCCACCTCAACCTAGTTGAAAAATCTGTGTTAGGGGAAGAACAATGGAACACGGGCCTATGTGGAAGGAAACGAACTTAGAACTTACGCAAGAGCAGTCCAATTTCCACTCTGTAAAGTTGAAGTAAACTTTAAATAAATTAAATAAATTTGGCAGTATAATAGGTTTCCACTCCCAAAAGCAAACACATGCACACAGATAGCATGATCAGTATTACAGTAGAGGAACAACAAAGCATGCATTCTACAATTATTTGATTTTCCTCAGTTGCGCTTAATGATTGAAGAGTTGAATTAACTTTGAAGCAATGTGATAATAGTTGGGTCAAAGTACATTATCCCAAAAGCACATTATATGAAAGCAAACCTACCTTCTGAAAGGAAACCTTCTTCTGGAAAAGCATAAATTCTGCTACAACAATTGTTGGAGTTACAGCAATCTTAGCCATTTGATAGAAACCTACACTGAATAGCAAAACTAATGAGAATACATGTAGGCAACATTACAAAACATAAATGTTAAGTACACTGGATTGTAGCTGTCAAATAGAATCTGGTTTACCTATTATGCTTTAAGCTCACATTAGCAAGCCCAGTGGAGAGAGACATTACAGCACCCAAAGCAAAATCCTGCGGTATTGATGTTTGGAGCTTGTGACCAGGTAGGAAGCTATGAAGCTTTGCTTGATACATGATAACAGTCTAAGGATTTAGTTGTGGGGATAATTTCTTTTAAGACTGCATCTGTAATTCTGAATTATTACTTTGTCTATGTAACGGCTTAGGAATGTTGGTCTATGTAACCTGATTTGGGTTTGGCATTCTAGAATGCATTTTTATTTTTGATTTCAAATCACATAGTGTCACGAAACCTATGCGTCACCCGTTTCGGATCGGCATGTCTCACATGTGTCACATGTGAGATGTGCTGGTCCGGAATTGTCCCTTTTTTGGACAGCCTCGGAGTGGATGACAAAGTGCGGTATTTATGATGAGCCACAGAGTACGAATGAAATTTCGGCGTCATAACCCTGTTGTTCTCCCCTGCACCATATCCGGGCGTGCAGGTGGAGAACAACGGGGTTATGCTGCCGAAATTTCATTCGGACTCTACAGGCTCGTCATAAATCCGCGCTTTGTCTACCACTCTTGGGTGGGTTTAGGACATATCCTTTCCTATAGATGTAGGGTCGTGATATATAGAAACAAAATAAACCTAATAACTGTTGATTTAACCTATATAGCCTCAAGTATGGGTGACGACCGCCGATGGATGTATGAAGGTTGGGAGAAAAGTGGGGCTCACTCGACTGAGTGGACGGTCAAGGCTACCGCTTTTGTCGACCGTGCCTTCTCTATGTCTAGTACTGTTAAGGTGAAGTGCCCATGCAGCAAGTGCCGTAATTTCCACCCCCAGGACAAGAAATCGATGTCTCTGCACCTGTGTCGGTTCGGTTTCATGCCAAGCTTTGAGTTGTGGGTACGTCATGGTGAGTCACGTGCTCAAGGACCTCAAGTTGCGGTTGAAGAGGAAGATGATAGGGCGGGCGATGATAGGATGGATGAGATGCTAGAAGCTTTGCGTCCAGAGATTAACGTAGACTCGGAGGATCCGCCAACACGTGAGGTTCGGGAGTTCTTTGAGCTACTTAAAGCTTCTGAAGAGCTGTTGCACGAACACACGAAAGTGACCCAGCTTGCTTTTGTGACGCGGCTCATGGCCATTAAGTCCAAGTATTTCTTTTCCAATAATTGTTACAATGATCTCGTGGAATTGATCTCTGATATACTGCCGGCGAATCATAAGATGCCTAGAGACATGTACCAGTCTAAGAAGTTGTTGTCTGGTCTCGGTATGAAGTATGAGAAGATTGATGTGTGCAAGGATAACTGCATGCTTTTCTGGAAGGAGCATGAGAAAGAGAAGCATTGCTTAGTGTGTAAAAAACCAAGATTTGTCGAGGTGGTGAACAAAGAAGGTGAAAAGGTAACGACCGATGTTGCACACAAGCAACTTCGGTATATGCCGCTCACACCTAGGCTGAAGCGGTTGTTTATCTCAAAACGAAGTGCCAGACACATGAGGTGGCACAAAGAAGGTGTGCGTGAGAACGACGGAGTAATGGTACACCCGTCAGATAGTGAGGCATGGAAGGCTCTAGATAGCTTTGACGAGGACTTCGCGAGGGATGCGAGAAATGTTCGCATTGGGTTGGCGACCGATGGTTTCACGCCTTTCAACACAACCGCCGCATCATACTCGTGTTGGCCAGTTTTTGCTATTCCATACAATCTTCCACCTTCCCTTTGCATGAAATATGAGTTTATGTTCCTGTGCCTCATCATACCTGGCCCTGAACATCCTGGAAAGCGTCTCAATGTGATGCTCAAACCCTTGATCGAAGAGCTGAAAAAATTATGGACAGGGGTAGAGGCGTATGACTGCTACAAGAAACAGAAATTCAACCTTCGTGTTGCATATTTGTGGTCTGTCCATGATTTCATGGCCTATGGTATTTTTGCCGGGCCGAGCTGTCATGGAAATTTTACATGTCCGATCGTGGTTCGAGACACCGATTGTTTTCGCCTTATAAATGGTGGAAAGATTTGTTACTTCGATTGCCATAGGCGTTTCCTGCCCCTGAGACACGCCTTTAGGTTCCAGAGGAATGCCTTCCGTAAGGACACAATTGTCAGAAAGGGTCCGCCGAAACGTCTAACTGGGCCAGAAATTGCTGATATGCTGAGTAAATTGGTGGAGAAAGAAGATGGGTTTGAAGGGTTTGGAGAGGAGCACAACTGGACTCACATTTGTGGATTATGGGAGCTCCCATATGCGAAGGCCTTGATTCTGATGCACAACATTGACGTCATGCATCAGGAACGTAACGTTGGTGAAAGCATTATAAGCACGGTCATGGATATGACGGACAAGACAAAAGACAACCTAAAGGCCGAAGAGACTTAGCAGAGATCTCAGAATCGCCAACACTTGAGCTCACCGGGCAGGGGTAAGCCACGCGCTCCATTTTGCCTTAAACCTAAAGAAAAGAAAGAAGTGTTGAGGTGGATGAAGAAATTGAAATTTCCGATGGTTACGCAAATGATTGAGACGATTTGTGAATGTGAATACGGGAAGCTAAATGGGTTGAAGAGCCACGATTACCACATAATCATGGAAAGACTCCTTCCTGTAATGTTTCGTGGGTATCTTAATGATAATGTGTGGAAGGTGCTAGCTGAGCTAAGTTATTTCTATAGACAATTATGTGCTAAAGAAATATCGAAAGACATGATGGAGAGGTTGGAGAAAGAGATACCAGTGCTTGTATGCAAGATGGAAAAAATATTCCCTCTGGGTTTCTTCAATCCAATGCAACATCTACTTGTTCATCTACCTTACGAAGCTAAGGTAGGTGGTCCTGTTCGATGCAATTGGATGTATCACATTGAAAGAGCTCTAAAGAAACTTCGAGCTATGGTTGGCAATAAGGCAAGAGTTGAAGGGTGCATTGCAGAAGCATTTTCTCTAAAAGAGATATCATACTTCTCGAGTGTATACTTTGCAGAGGAACACAAAGTCAATGCTCCCACGATGCGGTACCATGTAGATGAAGAGACACCGTGTAGTGACCTACAGATTTTCCAATGGAGAGGTACTACTGTTGGTAGTTGCACTGCTTACTATTACACTTCGGAAGAAAAGAAGTCTGCTTGGATGTACATGTACTCCAATATGGAAGAGATGGAACAATATTTCATGTAAGCGTTTACTTTGTACATGTCAATCAAGCTATGTTGCCGAAGACATCATTCATATATGTATCCATTTACGTTTTCATTTACAGTGAATTTGATAAGCAGAACTGGACGTCTATTCGTCAACCAACTGCCAAGCAACTTAATACTATGCGTCGGGATGGAATAAATGGGGGCCCTAATTTCATCACTTGGTTCCGAGATCATGTAACACCTTCACATCCTATAATATTCTGTAATGTTACGTTTCAATATATTATAAATCTTATATTTTGTTAGCAGTGCGTGAAATATGGGAACGTCCATGAGGACTTGCTTCAGCTATCCTGTGGCCGTGTAACTGTTAAAAGCTATGGGCGATACGACGTGAACGGGTTTCAATTCCGTTCAACCAAATTTGAAGCTGGTCGTCCCCTTGCGGCCACAACAAATACTGGAGTTGTAACTAGGGCAATCGATGCTCAAGGGATCGAAACAAATTTCTATGGAATCATTCAAAACATCCTCGAGTTCAAGTTTGCAGGGAATAAGGAGCTGAAAGTAGTCTTTTTCGATTGTGTTTGGTTTGATAGCAAACATGGGACTCATCAAAACCAATATGGGATGGTAGAAGTCAAACACAACGAACAGCTACATGGCTATGACAATTTTATCCTTGCTCACCAAGTTGAGCAGGTGTATTATATGCCATATCCATGCACAAGACTGAGTGCTTGGTGGGTTGTGTACAAAGTGAATCCCCGAGAACGGTTACATACTCCTGGTGATGCTGGTTATCTTGATAGCCAGCTGGAGGCCATGGAGGTTGTTGAGGTTTTCCAAGATGAAGAATTGCCAAGCACTTTTGATATAGAGACTGGTCCAGGTCTCGATTCATTAGTCGGAGACCGTGGAGATATAACGATTCCTGAGAAACGGAAAAGACAACCAATCAAGAAAAAAGTAACAAGTCGTCCCTTAGAAAGAAGGAGACTACATCATCGCGACATTGATGAATTTTGACAAGTAATTTTGTGTGTTTATTATCTTATTCATTCATTCATTATTATTGTTGTTATACTAACTTGATATTTTTCTTTCAACAGGATGCCCCGATCGATCAAGCAGCTGGCGAAGGGATTCCTCAGTGGTAGGAGGAAGTCCAGTAGTTCGCGCGACGAGGAGGCCTTGTTTCAGGGTAGCGCTTCAAGCGCAAGTAGACGGCGTGCTTTGTTGAGTCCAGTGGACCCTAAGTTGCAGAGTCGCAGTGTTCCTTTGCAGAGTGGAGAGGTAACTAAGCTTTTGATGTGTACTTCATGTCAAAACATAAATATAACTGTCTTGTATTATTTCGCAGGATGAGACGACGGAGGAAGAAGTGGCTGCTACCATGGATGTCGATGCAGGTAAACTAGAATGTTATATTCTCTTAATTTATTTGATTATTATCTTCTTTATTCATTCATTATTGTTGTTGTTGTAGCTGGGATCGATGAGGATCAGGAGGTTGATGTTGACGCAGGTAAACTAGAATGTTATATTCTCTTAATTTATTTGATTATTATCTTCTTTATTCATTCATTATTATTGTTGTTGTAGCTGGGATCGATGAGGATCAGGAGGTTGATGTTGACGCAGGTAAACTAGAATGTTATATTCTCATAATTTATTTGATTATTATCTTCTTTATTCATTCATTATTATTGTTGTTGTAGCTGGGATCGATGAGGATCAGGAGGCCGATGTGGGCCAAGGGGATGAGGACCCAATGGGTGGGGATACGACCGAGGGTTCTACCGAGCCCGCTTTGAGGTTTAGGAGGAGCCATCTTGTCGCCCCTCCAGCGCCCAGACGGGAGGAGGAGAAGGTTGTGATCACACCTGTTGGCGATAGGTTTGTATTTTCTAAACCATGTCTTATTTCATTTCTTTCCGAACTGGAACTATATCATTTATAAGTCTTGCAGTTCATGGGATGACTCGGGGTTTGACGGCAGAGGGCACCATAGGCAGGTTAACTACGTGCTAGGTAACCTCTGCCGTTTGCACTACCGGGTTGGTCACAAAGAGCCAATGGCGAGCAATTTGTTGCTACTAGTTGGGATCATTACCGCTTGCTCCTAATGCTTGAGCACTTGAATGCTCAGGGGCGCTTTGGAGTGACTTTTGGGTAAGATTCTCTGCGCGCTTGGTATTGGTTCAACTGCCGATTTTTACTATTCTAACTATTCTTTGTGATGAACAATTGTAGAAGCGTTACCGTTTGGCTGACGGTGCAAACATGGAGCATGCTCGTAGAGTTTTCCATGTAAATGCACGTCGGGTGACCAAAGATGCATTGTCTAATGCTCGGATTCAAGCAACAAATCTTTACTTGAGGTCTGTTAAAGGGCAACGAATTAACAGGACTCGCGGGTCTTCAGAAAGTTACTTGACCGAGGAACAGTACATGCAGGTAAAACAACAAATATTACACGCTATTTGAGTTTAACGTTTCTTGGTAATGCTGTTTTAATGTATTAATATCTTTGTGCAGGTCATGATTCCATGGTTGGGGGACCGTCCAGAAGCTTACCAGGCTCTTTGCCGGCGTTGGGCTTCACCTGAGTTCATCGCCAAGTCAAGAAAGAACCGAGATCGCCGAGGCAAACAATCAAAGCACACGTATGGCGCCGATGGACATATGCGTAAAGCTAAGCGCATGGTAAGTCTGGCCGTAGCAATCTTTTGCAAAATACATGTTACCAAATATATGTATGCACCTAACTTATGTCTACAGGAGGCTCGGACCGGTGTTCAGCCGAGTGATATTGAAGTGTACGTGGAAGGTCATAAAGGTCGAGACCCGACACACCCTCGAGCAACAGGCAAATGATACCGTTGATCGGCTGGTTAGTGGTCACAATTTTGATCCAATTCAAATTAAGTTGTTTGATTTGCAGTTCCCATTTAAATTGTCTGATTTGGTTATGCAGGAGAAATATAGCGAGGAAATGGCCAAGCGCCATGGTGCAGACTATGATTGGAGGAAGGAACCGATTGACGGCGTAGCTGTGCATGCTAGTGGAGGCGGCAAGGCCCATGGACGGTGAGATGTCATACCTTGTAAAATTTCATGAAGTCATAATTTCAAGTGCTCAAGCCTTTGTGGTCACGCATTTTGAAGGTACTCCATGTTCACCGGAGTGATCGACTCGGCGGTGGTGCGAGCTGAGAGGGGATCTTCTTCGTCCCAGACCTCGGGGGTTGGTAGCCGTCGCTCCTCAGAGCAGGAGTTGGAGGTTACTAGGCTGCGTGAGGAGCTGCGCCAACGTGATGATTATGCAAGGGCGCAACAAGAGTACTATGCTTCATACCAAGCACAACAGCAAGTGGCGATTCAAGTAAGTTCGAGTCTTCAATCTATTGCATTTAGAGAAAATATTAATTCAAAATACTTATACATTGTATTTGTAGGCAATGTTCCAGGCGATGGGGCAAAACATTGTCTTTCCACCGTTCCAACCGCCGCCGCCACCACCGCAATGGGGGATGTATCCTCCGGCACCTCCTACAGCTCAGGTATTTGCGGTAAACATTGTGAATCGAGTAGAACTTAGTCAATCTAGCTAATACTAGTTTGTTGTACCTAATCTTGTTCAAACTAGCTACATTTAGTCAATCTAGCTAAACTTAGTCATTTCTAGCGAGACTTAGTGAATCTAGCAAGATTAAGTATCTCTAGAGTTAAGTTTGATGAATTTAACGATATTTAGTTCATTTTTGCTAAACTTGGTCCGTTCTAGTTAAACTTTGTAAATGTAGTTAAATTTACTCAATATAGCTACACTTACTAATTTCTAGCTAAACTTTGTCAAACCTTGCAAATCTAGTAAAATTTGATCAATCTAGCTATAATTGTTGCCTTATGTAGGGATCAACGGCACATGGGTCCTCGTCTTACAGTACTCCGCCTGCAACACTTGCAGCACCTGCAGATCCGGCGGTTCGTTTCTTACTTGTCTCCTTATGGTACATTCATTCTTATATTATTGTCTAATCTTGCATTTTCTTGTGTAGGGAACCGACGGTGCAACTGCCTTTGTCAACACGCTCTTTGCTTCCGGATCAAGCGGCCAGAACTCCAATCAACCAGATGGCGGCCAGCAGTTGTAGATTGTTTCATAGTTGTCACTTTGGATGTGTATGATTCGAGCTGTACTTTTGGATGCGTTTGTAGTTGTCACTTTGGCCTTTTTTGTATGTTATGACAATTTGCATATTATGATGGATCGGTAACTTGATTATATGCATGTTCTGTGCTTGATTGATTATATTCATGAATTGTATGTGTTGATGTGTGAATTGCTGTCAATGTTGATTATATTATGTATTGAATTGTATTGCGAAACATGAAAATAGGGCTAAAAGTTGCCCCTGATATTACTAATTAACGTCGGCCTACGGGGTCAGCCGACGTTAATTAGTAATCCTGAGGTCCTGTTTTCGTTCGACAAATATCCGGCAAAACGCTAATTAACGTCGGCCTAATATGAGCCGACGTTAATTATCCCCACGGCACTAATTACCGTCGGCCAGGCCTAAGCCGACGTTAATTAGTAATTACCATCGGCTAACAAGGAGCCGACGTTAATTAGCGGGCTCCGGCAGTAATTATCGTCGGCGGAGCTAGGCCGACGGTAATTATTAATTAACGTCGGCTGCCGACGTTAATTATGCTAATTAACGTCGATTAACTATCGTGGGCTAAAAGCCGACGTTAATTAGCCCTTTGCCGACGTTAATTATAATTAACGTCGGCAAAGGGCTAATTAACGTCGGCTTTTAGCCGATGTTAATTTGCGGGATTACTGTAGTGTCTGCCGTTCGCCGCCTGGCCGTTGCTGCCGACTTACCTGCGCTTGCCGGTCCTACGAGACCATCCAGCCGTGCGCCCTTCTCTCTTTCTCCTTCTCTTTTTCTCTCTCTCTCTGCTCTCAATGGAGTCCAACCGGCCGAAGCGCTCACGTAATCCATGCTAGCGCTACAGTAGCATGCAATTGAGAAGAAACGTTTTGCACATAATAGTTTCAAAGAATTGCAGAATTTGTTATTTTCATTACAAATTCATTATAAGTCCAAATCACATGAAACAAATTTTGTTAATTAGTAAATATTAATACCTAGCTACGCTAATTCTTCTGAAACTTTATAATCAAATCTATACAGTTAAATTATTCGCGGAAAGTCCAAACTTATGAATTTTATAGCTCGTAAACTATACGTCCAAAAATGTCCAAATAAATTTTATAAATCTTAGAAAATACTAAACTGATTAGCTAGAAGTTTTCATGAAATTATAACCTAGTTTGATTTGTAGTATTTTTCTGTATGTGTGTCGTATGTTGATTTGCGTGTTTATTTGGTTCTTTAACTGTTGCGCGTAGACGTCGAACTGTGTGAGGGTGTCGATTTCGAGGAGCCAGCTCAAGATCAGGATCTAGACCAACACCAGCTAATCTTTGAAGGCAAGTTATGCTTTGATCATCTTGCTCCTATGTTTTAAAATGTTCTGTTGATTCAAGTTATGCATGCTAATTTAACTACAATGTGTTCAAGTAATTTGGAATTAGATAATTACCACTTGATATTGTCACCTTGTCCATAATACTTGTATGCCAATAAACCATTTGTCACCCTAGGTTGGATTATACATACTGGTTAATACTAATCACTAGAATGGGGTGGATAGAACGTGTTAGTTCTGATTAGCCATGCTATTCGAGCTAATGACACAATTTGAAAATAAGTTGAATACTGACTATTAAACTATGGAACCTGTTTTGAAAGAATGTGACATGTGTTGTTGATAAGTTGTTGGCACATGGTACATGGTAACCAACTGGGTGGGAAAATATTTAGACTGTGGCAAGTGGCAAGTGATTAATGGGGGGGCCCGATGTGGCACATGGGAGAGATGTTATTGAATTTGGTTTTGTGAACTTTGGGTAGTGTAACACCTCGGCATTTAATATGCCCGAATGCTACCAAACATAAGCTAAACAACAACTAAATATCACATTTAAACATAAATTCCAGCAAAGGTACATATGCTAAAAACCGATATTTCGGCAGCATCTCCTTTGTTTTTCCATGAATTAACACAATATCAATATCATGGCAAGATATATCATAGCACACGACATCTAAAACATCAACATAAATGGATGTATCATCAAACTACGCCAATAATACCACGCTCAACCACTACATAAACTATAACAAAGCAAATAAGGGATCACAAGCATGCTAGATTAAACCATACATTAACTTTATGGCACAACTCTTAAAATAATGTCTCCAAGTGATTAATCATAGACTATGATGGTGGAGCTACGTATAGAAGTGTAGCTAAACCCCTTTTTCCCGCATGCCGATCTCAAAGTACCTAAAAACAACATAAAACACAAGCGTGAGTTCGAAACTCAGCAAGCATATTGTAATGGACAACAATAACGATATCATAGAAAATAACATCTCACATCATGTATATCATCTCAATCATGAACACTTTAACAAAATCATCATCATTGTATATGCAATGCAATGCAATGCTCATATCTCCTTGGAAACTCATACCGGTATGGTTGAGTACACACCCGTCGGTGTGCACCCACTCCCCCATTCCATCCCGAAGATGGAGGGTGCCTACTCCTCGCTTCCACAACCCACGGTAGATGGAATCACGATGTAGGACTTACTCTATTGGCTCTCCGGATTAGTCATAACTTTCTCACCGACCTTCCCGGATTAGTTAATGACTTTCTCACCGCCCGGGCCATGTAACATGTCATGCATGCAACTATGCCAATTATCATATTTCACATGTACATAAACATATGGCAACTCATCATGACAAATATAAACACATGGCATCGAACCATGATAATCATACTCAATATTTCATTAGAAAACAGCAAGCATGGCAAGTGAGCATAGCAAGTGTTCAATCTTTCACCCAATATCAACAAACAACCTACAATCCGCTATACATTACAACACACTTGCCTCAACCGCGGGCGACGGATTTGTGGGACGTAGAGGGCACTCCCGGTGTCACACCACCTGCACATAGGCATCACACACTCACAATAATGCCCGCAAAACAGTACACAAATCCCCATCTAACCCGACATTGCCCACTACTTGCAAACCTAAAAACAGAGGTTCTGTCCCGGCGGGACAGCATCCTTGCAAAGGCCATAACGTGAGTTCTGGGACTCCAAATCGATTAAACGAGTACACCATCGCGAAGCTTAGGAAATTTCCTACCTTTTTCTAGTTATACTGAAAGACTGATTCGGACTCTAAAATTGTTTAATCTACAGATTACTACGATCTGTTCCAATCGCGTCACAGATTTTAACACGCTCGGTAAAACGGCCATAACTTTCAAACGGCTGATCAGATTTTAACGTACTTTATGTCCACGGAAAGATAATTAAATTATCTACAACTTCTTTTAAGTCCGTACGGACAGTTTCGGATTCTAAATCAACGAAAACTCGAATCCTAGCCCGACTGCTCAATCTGCCCGAAAACAGAAACGTGGCAACGTCTAGATCTAACCCAAAGAACTCCAACCCAGCACCACCAATTGATCTAAAAACTTCATAAACACCCTAAGAACAGTACCTAGATCAATTCCGAGGATCCCCATGATCATACCTTTGCCCAACGAACGAATCTCCAATAGATCTCCTCGCTCCACGCTCCTCGCTCCTCGCTCCTCGCTCCTCGCTCCTCGCTCCAACGGATGGATCCACAAGGTGCAGAGGTGTGGAGATCACCCTAGGGCAGAAAGGGGGTGGAGGAGAGGTGGTGGAGAGGTGGGGAGCAATGGGGCAAAGGGGGAGGTGGAGGCGCACAAGAGGGAGAGGGAGAGGGGGTGGCGGCTAGGGCTTAGGAGGGGGAGGTGGGGGCGCCCAAGGGCAGGGGGAGCACGCCCAAAAGGCTGGTGGGGAGCCCTTTTACCAGCCCCCACACCCAATCCTAGTCCGTTACGGAGACCTACTCCATCCCACCAAAGCAAACCAAGGCCCAAACTCCCCCGGGAAGGCCCAAAACCCCGGAAACGCCCCGGAAAAGCTATTAACCTCCATATCCTATAGTTTTAACCTTAATTCCACATCTCATAATGTTATTAACCTTATCATGCACGTTAAATAAGGTTACGACACTCCGTGGCGACATAACACTTCAACCGGCCCAAAAACGCGAGAAAACCCTAAGCCGAAAGGTTTTATTCTCTAGTTTCACCTTCTATAACGTCACACCAAACCATAGTGTCATAGGTAGTCTTGCCATGGTCAACTTAAGGACTTAACCTTGCAAGTCTTTGAACTGGGCCTAACATACAACCACATGTCTGGAGTGGGACAGACCTAGTTGAGTACGATTCCGAAGTCTTAGCATGTGAGACCTCAGGTGGTTTTTGTATCTGTAAATGTGGAAAGAAGGGTGTAGTGTTTACTGATTGGTCTTACATCTCTTCAACGGTATACGTTGGCCCTGTACTTCCACTCTGCAAAAGGGAAGGGACAGCGGGAACTATCTGGGAGAATGCATCATGCGAGGATAGAGGTTTCGGAAAGACTTTGTTATGGTTACTCGCTCATGTGGTGTTTAACTATATCGTGTGGGTAAAGTGTATAACCTCTGCAGAGTGTACAAACTATTCGAATAGCCGAGTCCACGGTACTGGACAAAGCTCGGGGATTACAGTCAAGGGTTAGATTTTCTGAAATAAAAATGTGGGAATAGGTTGGTTGTATGCCAGAGATAATTGCTAAGTGATTTAGGGCATTGTGCCAAATTGTTTGAAAAGAGATTGATAACTTATTATATAATATGGTTTCACTGTTTTGAATCTACTAAGATTATTTGGTAAAAGCGAAAAGCTGCTTGATGCAAAATAACCACTTAAGCCATTCCTTTGGAAGAAGCCATGCATATAATAATAGAACTGCACCTCTGTGCATGACTTGCTGAGTATGTTGTATACTCACCCTTGCTTCCAACAAAATCATCAGCTGAGGAGAAGACTACAACTTCAAAGGAGGAGAAGTTCCGCGAGGTGGCAGTTATCTAGGAGTTGAACCTTGTCAGTTGCCTGTGGCATACTGTTGGGTGTCACCGACGTTCTTTGTTCCGCTGCTGATTATTTACTTTTGTTATTATAAGCCCTGCGTGGCAGACTATTTGTAAGGTGACCATAAGGTCTTGTAACCAGTTTATTTAATGTTTGAAGTACTTTATTAATATTTCCGCTGTGTATGATTATGGTACTTCATCCTTGTTATTACTGTGTGCACTAGCTTGATCCTGGACTTGTGCAGAACACACAGAGGGTCCGGATTTGCAGATTCGGGTCCCGACAATACATAATGATGATGATAATGTTATGTGTTCATGAATGAGATGATATACATGATGTGAGACATTATTCCCATGTTATTGTTCTTGTTGTCCATTGCAATATGCTTGCTGAGTTTTGAACTCACGCTTGTGTTTTCTTGTTATTTTAGGTACCATGTGACCGGCATGAGGGGAAGGGGAATAGTCACACTTCCACACGTAGCTTCACTCTTTTGATTTCACAAGTCATTCAATTAGTGTTAATAATAAATTTCGTGTGATGATCATTGCTTTACAGTTTAGCTTTGCTAAATGAGAGTCTTTTCGTTCGTTTGACTCTTGGAGACATTATATGATTGGAACTAGACTTATATTGTGGCTAAGTCGTTAATTATTGATGTTTTTAGTTGTCTCTAAAATTCCATATATTGCTATACTGTTGTTGTTCCTTCAAATCATGTTAAAACAAAGGAGATGTTGCCGAAATCTCGGGTTTTAGCATGTGCGCCTTTGCTGGAATTTATGTTTAATTGTGGTGTTTAGATGTTGATTAATTTATGTTTGGTATCATTCAGGCATATTAGATGCCGGGGTGTTACACCAACCCCAGGGATTTCCCAAAACCATACCTTCATCGACGAACAACGAATAATGAATCTCCTCTCCTCCCGGTTTCCCCGATCGACTTCCTCGCGCCGGAAACGCTGGATCTCCTTGTTGCGGGGCTTCCCGACGGATGGAACAGCGGGTGGCGAGGTGGGGAGCTCCCCTAGGGCAGCAAGGAGGGTGGAGAGGGGAGGGGAGGGGTGGTGGCGCAATGGGGAAGGAGATTGGGGAGGGGTGGTGTGACACTACAGAGTGTCGTAATCTTATAAAATGTGAACGTTAAGGTCAAAACATTATAAAATATGAAATCGGAGGTTAAAACTATACGCTGTGAGGTTTATTCGCATTTCCGGGCTGTTTTCGGGAGTTTGGGCCTCTCCGGGGAGTTCGGGCCCAAGGGGGATGTATCGTGATCCTTGGTGGGAGGATTTTTGGGCCCATGAGGGAGGGGGAGGCAGGATAACCTACCTTGGGGCATCCTCCCCCTGCCCACATGCGCCCCACAGCCCTAGCCGCCACTCTACCTCCTCCTCCCACCACCCAAGCCGCCACCCCCCACTTTGGGTGCCTCCTCTCCCCCTTGGGCTATCCCCTCCCATCTCCACCATCCCTTGCTGCCCTAGGGAAGCCTCTCCACCTCACCACTCCGAAGATCCGTCCATTGGAGCGTTACGCTATGAGGAGATCCGGTGGATTTAGAGCTAGGAAGGAGATCGCGCGAACCGGAAGGAGATCCGTTGGGTTTTCATTCGTCGAGCGAAGGTATGGCCATGGTAATCCTTGCGGTTAGTCTAGGTACTGTTCTAAGGGTTATTATCATGTTTTTAGATCAATTTGTGGTGCTGTAATTGGGTAGATTAGATGAAATCTAGAGTTTACCACGTTCTCTGTTTCGGGCAGCAGGAGCAGTCGACCTAGGGTTTGGGTTTTCGCCAATTTAGAATTGGAATTTGGTCGTCCGCTTGTTGAAGAAGTTGTAGGTAACTTCAATACCTTTCAGTGGGTATAAAGAACGTCCAATTCCGCCAAGCTGTTTGAAAGTTATGCTCGTTTTACCGAACGTATTAAAAACTGTGACGTGATTGGAACAGATCACGGTATTCTGTAGATTAAACCACTTTAGAGTCCGAATCAGGCTTTCCATATACTTAGAAAAAGTTAGGAAATTTCCTAAGCTATGCGAGGATGTAGTCATTTAATCGATTCGGTGTTTTAAAACCCGAGTTATGCTTGTTGCAAGTCTGCTGTCCCGGCGGGACAGAACCTCTGTTTTTGGATTGTGCGAGTAGTTTGCGAAGTTGGGGCATAAGATTGTTTGTGTATTGTTTTGTGGGCATGATTTTGAGTGTGTGGTGCCTATGTGCAGGTGGTGTGACCCCGGGGGTGCCCTCTACTTCTCGCCAATCCATCGCCCGTGGTTGAGGCAAGTGTATTGGAATGGGTAGCGGGTTGTAGAAATTTAGTTTTGTTGAGTTGAAATTGAATATATGAAATGTTCACATGCCATGCTTTAATGTCTGCCATTGATATGATGAATATGTTTTATTATGCGGTGATGTCATGTGTTAATGTACAAAGTTATTTATGATGTTGGCATGTTTGCATACATGTCATGATACATGGCTCGGGCGGTGAGAAAGTCATAACTAGTCCGGGGAAGGTCGGTGAGAAAGTTATGACTATTCCGGAGAGCCAATGAGTATGTGACACTACGGTACGGTGTGACATTATAAAATGTGAAATTAGAGAATAAAACCTTTCAGCTTGAGGTTTACTCGCGTTTTTGGGCCTTTTGAAGTGTTGTGACACCACGGAGCGTCGTAACCTTATAAAAGGTGCATGATGAGGTCAAAAACATATTGAAATATGATATGGGAGGTTAAAACCATAAGGTATGGAGGTTAATAGCGTTGTCGGGCCGTTTTCGGGCCGTTTCCAGGGTTTTGGGCCTTCCCGGTGAAGTTTGGGCCTTAAAGAGGGGGTTGTGGGCTTTGGTGGGATGGAGTGGGAATCCATTTAGGATTAGGAAAGGGGCTTAGGGCTGGTTAAAGGGGGGTTTCCCTGCCCTTTTGGGCGTCCTCCCCCTGCCCCTTGCGCCCCCAAGTGCCCTAGCCGCCTCCCACACCTCCCCACCTCCTCCTTGGGCGCCTCCACCTCCCCCAAGCCTCTCCCCTTGCACCACCACCCTCTCCACCACCTCTCCACCTCCCTTGCTACGCCTAAGTGAGTTCTTGACCTCACCACCTTGAAGATCCATCCATTGGAGCGCTCCGCGACGAGGAGATCCGGTGGATTTGGAAGCGAGGAAGGGGATCACGCGAACCGGAGGAGATCTATTGGGTGTTCGTGCGTCGGGCAAAGGTATGTCCATGGAAATACTTGGGGTTGATCTAGGTACTGTTCTAAGGGTGTTTATCAAGTTTTTAGATCAATTGGTGGTGCTGGAAATGAGTAATTTGGATTAGATCTAGATGTTGCCACGTTCTGTTTTTGGGACAGCATGAGCAGTCGACTTAGGGTTTGCATTTTCGTCAATTTAGAATCCGAATCTGTCCGTACGGATGTTGAAGAAGTTGTAGATAATTTCATTATATTTCAGTGGGTATAAAGTACGTTAAATTCCACCAAGCCGTTTGAAAGTTATGGCTGTTTTACCGAGCGTATTAAAATCTGTGACGTAATTGGAAAAGATCACGGTAATCTGTAGATTAAACAACTTTAGAGTCCGAATCAGTCTTTCCATATACCTAGAGAAAGTTGGAAAATTTCCTAAGCTACGCGAGGATGTACTCGTTTAATTGATTCGGAGTCTCAGAACTCAAGTTATTCCTTTTGCAAGGCTGCTGTCCCGACGGGGCAGAACCTCCGTTTTTAGGTTTTGCGAGTTGTTGGCAATGTCGGGGTAGATGAGGGTTTACGTACTGTTTTGTGGACATGATTGTGAGCGTGTGTTACCTATGTGCAGGTGGTGCGACCCCGGGAGTGCCCTTTACTTCCCGCCAATCCGTTGCCCGTGGTTGAGACAAGTGTGTTGTAATGGATAGCGATTTGTAGGTTGCTTGTTGAGAATAGATGGAATTGACTACATGATATATGATCACTTGCCATGCTTTTATTATTGCCAATGATATGATGAGCATGTTTAATATGTTATGATGCTATGTGTTAATATGTGAGTTAAATATGATGTTGGCATAAATGCATACATGGCATGTTACATGGCTCGGGCGGTGAGAAAGTCTTAACTAGTCCGGGAAGGTCGGTGAGAAAGTTATGACTAATCCGGAAAGCCAATGAGTAAGTCCTACATCGTGATTCCATTCACCGCGGTGAACGGAAGCGAGGAGTAGGCACCCTCCATCTTCGGGATGGAAGGGGGGAGAGGGTGCACACCGACGGGTGTGTACTCAACCATACCGGTATGAGTTTTCAAGGAGACATGAGCATTGCATTACATTGCATACATAATGATGATGATATTGTTAAGTGTTCATGAATGAGATGATATATGATGGGAGATGTTATTGCCATGATATTGTTCTTGTTGTCCATTGCAATATGCTTGCTGAGTTTTCGAACTCACGCTTGTGTTTTCTTGTTGTTTTAGGTACCATGAGAATGGCATGCGGGGAAGGGAAATAGTCACACGCCCACACGTAGCTTCACCATATTGATTCCACAAGTCATTCTATTAGTTTGATAATAAATTGCGTGTGATGATTATTGCTTTAAGGTTTAGCTTTGCTATATGAGAGTTTTATTGTTCGTTTGACCCTTGGAGACATTATGTGTTTGACACTAGACTTATATTGTTGCTAAGTCGTTAATTATTGCTGTTTTTAGTTGTCTCTCATAATCCATATATTGCTATACTGTTGTTGGTCCTTTAATTCATGTTAAAACAAAGGAGATGCTACCGAAATTTCGGTTTTTAGCATATGTACCTTTGCTGAAATTTATGGTAACTTATGGTATGTAGATGTTGTTTAGCTTATGTTTGGTAGCATTCAGGCATATTAAATGCCGGGGTGTTACAGTTGGTATCAGAGCGGGCTGTAGGTCCTTGGAATGTGTATTTTTAGTGTCATGCTATAGGGTACAACTAAAATGTAATGTGGAATAACTTAGAAACATGACTTAGGTTCTAACTAAAACTTTGTCATAGGATAGCAACATTAAAACTTGCAAAAGTGGTATAACTAATCTAAAATTTGACACACACTGAATGCACAGTAGGAAAGGGTATGGGTATCGTTTCTTTACGCTTAAATGTTGTATTTAAGCTATGTTGTTGAATGCTTCATTTGATAATGCATGTTGCTATGTCAATGAGATAAATGATTGAATTGTTCCTGTTGTGGTGATAAAAGTGGGGTTGTGGTGCCGAATGGTTTCGGTCACCTCTTTTTGGTTCATAGTAAGGGTGAGGTTTGACGGTGTGGCCGGTTAGCGCCATCACCGAAGAACTATTAACCCCTGTAGGAGAAGAGTGCTTATCCTTTCTGTCATTGATCGGGTAGTTGACTGGAGTCAAATAGAAGAGTTGATGGTGGTTTCCTTCGGATGCTTTTTCATCGTTTTGTGGTCGGTCTTGGTTGGTTTTCTTGGTTTTAGTTGGTGGAAACCAAAAGAAAAGTGTTTTGTATTGGTTTTCCGCGGATCGTTCCGTATGCGGTGTGTGGTTTTGTCTTCCTTGGTTGAATACAAAGAAGAGGAGTCTATTCTTGCGCTTCTTTTGGGCGCCTTTCCAGTTTGATGCTTGTTGATTGCTTTATGGGGAAGAAGCATTTAATTTATCCGTGTGTTTGTCTTTCTCCGAGGTTAAAGGAGTTATTGCGGAGTTGTGCCAGACCCGACTGTCAGGGCTGAAGATCTGTGGCTTTGTAGGAGTAAGTGGTGTTTGATTTCGATATTTTACTGGTTTAAGAAATCATCGTTGAAAAACCCTTCTTGTTTCGTGAAAGTTTGGGGTTTGGTGTTAAGGTTTTAATTGCAAAGGTTTAATTGAGCGCTTGGTTCTCTTTCGAGAAAATTGTCTTTCAACCATTTTCCTCTATGGGAGTCCTTGAGATTTAAAAGTGTTTTGGAAAATTCCTTTTGCATGACCAAGTTTGGGTTTGTCTCATTGCAATTTTGAGAGTCAAGTTTCCTTATGAATTCGGGATGAGCTTTAAAACTAAAATGTTGCAAACAAAGTAAGTAGTCTTTTGACTGAAATCATTTGTCCCTAGTAAGAATTGCTGTTTAGCATGTTATGTAGCATGTAGCAATGTGATTTATGGGATGATGCATTGTTAAGTTAATTTGTGAGTTGAAACAATTCCATGCGGTTGTTATCTCTAGCTTGAAAATAAATAGACTACTAGTGTTGTAGTTTACTCTTTGCGAGAATGATTGAATGTGCTAAAGTACATGCTTAGAATCTGTTGCTTTGCTTTAAAAGTGCTTATGACCCTTGATAATGTTTAAAGTTTTAAACCCTGTTGCATAGTTTGAACATTAAGATGATGTAAACTGCTGATAGTGTTAAAGAAGCTTTGCTGGTTGTTTAAAGGTGTTCTAATTTAAACATGTTAGTAGAGAAATTTGATCATGCTAGCGTGTGACCTTAACTTGGAAGTTCATTAGAGTTGCTATTCATGTTGTTACAAAATATTAGCATGATTGGAAGTATGCAGTCGTGTTCCTAAAATGCTAGTTTTGATATCAATTGAGAAGACATAAGACTATTTGTTAATGATGTTGTTAAAAACATTGTGCTAATCTAACTTATTAAATCCAATTTAATAGTTGGAGTATGTTGTGTGGTGGAAGTTTTGTTATAACCGATGTATAGGGTAGCTAAAAGCAATGTTGTTGATTGATGATTTTGCAAAGAATTGATATTGATGCTTTGGTAGTGTGGTTAATTGTTGGAAACCATTGATCCAATAGAAGAAAAAGTGTAAAACTATGGTATTATGTCAAGTACATGTTGTGATGGGATGAACAATGGATAATAATCATGATGCAAGATTTTAATCTTAATGATTGCATATCTTAGAATCCTATTTACGAATTTTATCTTGTAGAGATATTACTTATTTGTTGAAGTCATTTTATAGATTGAACAAGTTTCAATTGTCAAGATTTTGACGTATGGATGGTATAAATTGATAGGTTGACCATGCTCAAGTAGCTGTTGAAGTACTATGTTTCAAATTTAGAGTAAGAAGTATTATTATTTAGTGATCCGTGGGGATCATGTCAATGTAGTCTGGGTTGGGTGCCTTTGTGATAAGCATCTTAAACCTTAATTAAAAGTGTTGGGAATGGTAACTAGAGGAAGAATTTGTTGTGAAGCTTTTGGTTGATTTGTGTTGGGGCTCCTCAAGGAGTAAATAGTGATTACTGAAGTCTTTAATGGAAAGCGTAGTGGAGTACTAGAGATGGTTCTTTTTATCTTTGAGCTTGTGTTCAAAAGCTTTTGGACTGGTTTGGTTGTTTGCCATTTTAGTTGAAGAGTTTTCGGTCAAGGTGTTCCATATCTCGTGTTTGAGTTTCCTAAAACTCGTATAAATTGGTGCAAATATTTGCTTTTGGCTAATTTGTTTAGTTGGTGCTATGAGTATGGATTTACACCCCAAAAGTTTTTGAGTCGATCGCGCCCTTTCGCGTTCGCACTGAATTATCTTTGAAATTAATTTTAAAAGGAAGCAGATGGTCATAAAGGGTTGTGTTGGAAACTTTTGAGTTAAGCCCTTAATGTGTAACTCTGTTTGGCTAGAGTTGGAGTCATTTGGAAAATGTGTCTGGTGTGCATATGTTTCACAAGTCTGGATTTTTATGAATGTTTCACAAGTGAATTTGGTTAGAGAAGAGTTTTCTTTTGGGATTGAGTTTCCCTCTCTTTTGATAAAATTTATGGCAGTTGTTTGTGCAGATGTCTAACTTTGGAGTCAATGTTCTTTTCCAAAACGTTGATTTTGGTTAAAATGCGATGTTTTGCAAAGTTTAGCTATCTATCGTTGGTGGGTTCTGATTTGATGTGGTGCCTTACTGTTAACTATGTTGCCGTCATAGTCTATATGATTTAGCGCAACCGTCAGTGTTATGGGTATTTCAATCATTTGATACCGAGGAAGAAGTTATTTGGTGAATGACTCTTCGGTACCATTGTTCCATGATGAATGAATGGTGAAAAGTAAACATGACATCGTTTTTACATGTTAAATGATAAAAGAGTCGTTGAGCCAAGTCGGTGAGAAAGTCATATATGGAGATATGACTAATCCGGAGTGCTCCTGAAGAATGTGCATTTATGTCATTCAACGAGATTTCCCTTGCTTTCTAGTATGAAAAGAAAGAATGAAGAAATTATGGTATCTTGGTTGTGGTGTAGGGGATTTATGCTTCCTTTGTGTGCTCTTTGGATGTTGCCGAATTCTTTCCAAAATGGTTGTTAACGCTTTGGGTTTGAGTTGTCGTGAGTACACTTGGGCTTGATAGCTAAGTGTTTTTGTGTGAGGGCGAGACCCTCTTAAGAAAGGAACCAATTGTCGTTTGGTAAAGTTTTTACGATCCTAGCTTGGGGCTAGGTGTAGAACCTTAGTGGTATAAGGGTGGTTTGTGATGGAGGTTGATGATGTAAGGATTTAACCTTTATTAAGAGTAGTGATGGGTGGAAGTGAAGTTAACGGTAGTTCGGTGATGTTTGTCCTGCCGTGAGCAATTGTCGTCACTAGTTGTTTTGGATTTGAGTTTTGCCTGGGAGAGGATAGAATGAATGTTAGCATGACCGTGTATCGGAAGGGCAAGTGTGCCTTAATGAGTTATTCCCCTCGAGAGAATTTTTCGGGAATGTAGAGAGGTCATTAAAGGAATTGTGACTTGCTTTGATTATGTCATGTTGAGTTTAATGGAGTATGGTAGTCAGGTTAGTTGTGATAGAAGTATGAAGTGTTGGCCGTGAGGATTCGAGCGTTTTGGGTTGATGGAGCCCTTTGTGGTTGGTACACAGATTCTGTTTGGGAATGGAAGTGAAGGTCGACCTGTGAGAGGTTGCCCTTGGTTGAGCTAGATCATTACTTTTCTCGCCAAGTGTTGGTTTTGAGAACTCGTTTGTCGTTTGTTCCGGTTTTAGTCATTGTGCGAATGTTTTGAGCTGAAGAGAAGCCTTTTGTCCCATGGGAACTTTGTTGTTGATTATGGCGTCCTTCGGATTCGAGGTCGAATCCTGTTGAAGGGGGGAAGAATGTGACATTACGGTATGGTGTGACATTATAAAATGTGAAATTAGAGAATAAAACCTTTCGGCTTGAGGTTTACTCGCGTTTTTGGGCCTTTTGAAGTGTTGTGACACCACGGAGCATCGTAACCTTATAAAAGGTGCATGATGAGGTCAAAAACATATTGAAATATGATATGGGAGGTTAAAACCATAAGGTATAGAGGTTAATAGCGTTGTCGGGCCGTTTCGGGGGTTTTGGGCCTTCCCGGGGGAGTTTGGGCCTTAAAGAGGGGGTTGTGGGCTTTGGTGGGATAGAGTGGGAATCCATTTAGGATTAGGAAAGGGGCTTAGGGCTGGTTAAAGGGGGGTTTCCCAGCCCTTTTGGGCGACCTCCCCCTGCCCCTTGCGCCCCCAAGTGCCCTAGCCGCCTCCCACACCTCCCCACCTCCTCCTTGGGCGCCTCCACCTCCCCCAAGCCTCTCCCCTTGCACCACCACCCTCTCCACCACCTCTCCACCTCCCTTGCTGCTCCTAGGTGAGTTCTTGACCTCACCACCTCGAAGATCCATCCATTGGAGCGCTCCGCGACGAGGAGATCTGGTGGATTTGGAAGCGAGGAAGGGGATCACGTGAACCGGGAGGAGATCTATTGGGTTTTCGTGCGTCGGGCAAAGGTATGTCCATGGAAATCCTTGGGGTTGATCTAGGTACTGTTCTAAGGGTGTTTATCAAGTTTTTAGATCAATTGGTGGTGCTGGAATTGAGTAATTTGGATTAGATCTAGATGTTGCCACGTTCTGTTTTTGGGACAGCATGAGCAGTCGACCTAGGGTTTGCGTTATCGTCAATTTAGAATCCGAATCTGTCCATACGGATGTTGAAGAAGTTGTAGATAATTTCATTATCTTTCAGTGGGTATAAAGTACGTTAAATTCCGCCCAGCCGTTTGAATGTTATGGCTGTTTTACCGAGCGTGTTAAAATCTGTGACGTAATTGGAACAGATCATGGTAATCTATAGATTAAACAACTTTAGATTCCGAATCAATCTTTCCATATACCTAGAGAAAGTTGGGAAATTTCCTAAGCTACGCTAGGATGTACTCGTTTAATTGATTCGGAGTCCCAGAACTCAAGTTATGCCTTTTGCAAGGCTGCTGTCCCGACGGTACAGAACCTCTATTTTTAGGTTTTGCGGGTAGTTGGCAATGTCGGGGTAGATGAGGGTTTGCGTACTGTTTTGTGGAAATGATTATGAGCGTGTGTTACCTATGTGCAGGTGGTGCGACCCCAGGAGTACCCTCTACTTCCCGCCAATCCGTTGCCCGTGGTTGAGGCAAGTGTGTTGTAATGGATAGCGATTTGTAGGTTGCTTGTTGAGAATAGATGGAATTGACTACATGATATATCATCACTTGCCCTGCTTTTATGATTGCCAATGGTATGATGAGCATGTTTAATATGTTATGATGCCATGTGTTAACATGTGAGTTAAATATGATGTTGGCATAAATGCATACATGGCATGTTACATGGCTCGGGCCGTGAGAAAGTCATAACTAGTCCGGGAAGGTCGGTGAGAAAGTTATGACTAATCCGGAAAGCCAATGAGTAAGTCCTACATCGTGATTCCATTCACCGCGGTGAACGGAAGCGAGGAGTAGGCACCCTCCATCTTCGGGATGGAAGGGGGGAGAGGGTGCACACCGACGGGTGTGTACTCAACCATACCGGTATGAGTTTCCAAGGAGACATGAGCATTGCATTACATTGCATACATAATGATGATGATATTGTTAAGTGTTCATGAATGAGATGATATATGATGGGAGATGTTATTGCCATGATATTGTTCTTGTTTTCCTTTGCAATATGCTTGCTGAGTTTTCGAACTCACGCTTGTGTTTTCTTGTTGTTTTAGGTACCATGAGAATGGCATGCGGGGAAGGGAAATAGTCACACGCCCACACGTAGCTTCACCATATTGATTCCACAAGTCATTCTATTAGTTTGATAATAAATTGTGTGTGATGATTATTGCTTTAAGGTTTAGCTTTGCTATATGAGAGTTTTATTGTTCGTTTGACCCTTGGAGACATTATGTGTTTGAAACTAGACTTATATTGTTGCTAAGTCGTTAATTATTGCTGTTTTTAGTTGTCTCTCATAATCCATATATTGCTATACTGTTGTTGCTCCTTTAATTCATGTTAAAACAATGGAGATGCTGCCGAAATTTCGGTTTTTAGCATATGTACCTTTGCTGGAATTTATGGTAACTTGTGGTATTTAGATGTTGTTTAGCTTATGTTTGGTAGCATTCAGGCATATTAAATGCCGGGGTGTTACAGAGTAAGTCCCACATCGTGATTCCATCCACCGCGGTGTATGGAAGCGAGGAGTAGGCACCCTCCATCTTCGGGATGGAAGGGGGGAGAGGGTGCACACCGACGGGTGTGTACTCAACCATGCCGGTATGAGTTTCCAAGGAAACATGAGCATCGCATCGCATTGCATACATAATGATGATGAAAATGATATGTGATCATGAAGGAGATGATAGACATGATGTGAGATGTTGTAGCCATGAAATTGTTTCTTTTGTACCATTGCAATATACTTGCTGAGTGATGAACTCACGCTTGTGTTTATGTTATTTTTTTAGGTACCATGACACCGGCATGTGGGAAAGGGCATTAGCTACACATCTTCACTTAGTTCCAGTTACATTTACCAAATTTTGAGTCATGACCTTAATAATAGTGCCATGAATTTTGGTGTCTGGATTAAATTGTGGTCGGGTCCCTTATTTGCTTCGTTATAGTTTATGGAGTGGTTGAATTTGATATTATTGCCTTATGATGATGCTATATCCATTTACATTGCTTCTTTAGATGTCTTATGATATGTTATTACTTGCCTGTTATTGCTATTGTCTCAAATCATGTTAAAACAAAGGAGATGCTGCCGAAATTTTCGGTTTTAGCATTTGCTCATTTGCTATAATTTTTCTTTATTCTTGGTATTTAGGTGTTGTTTAGCCTATGTTTGTTCGCATTCGGGCATACTAGATGCTGGGGTGTTACAATTGGTATCAGAGCGGGCTGTAGGTCCTTGCAATGTGTATTTTTTAGTGTCATACCTTAGGTTACAACTAAAATGTGATGTCGAATAATTTAAAAACATGGCTTAGGTTTTAAATAAAATTTTGTTATAGGATAGCAACATTAAAACTTGCAAAAGTGGTATAACTAATCTAAAATTTGACACACATGGCTACACAGTAGGAAAGTGTTTGGGTATCGTTTCTTTATGCTTAAATGTTGTATTTAAGCTTTGATGTTGAATGCTTCATTTGATAATGCATGTTGCTATGTCTATGAGATAAATGATTGAACTGTTCTTGTTTTTTTGTGATATTGTGGGGTTGTGATGCCGAAGGGTTTCGGTCACCTCTTTTTGTTCATAGTAAGGGTGTGGTTTGATAGTGTGGCCTGTTAACGCCATCACCGAAGAATTGTTAACCCCTGTAGGAGAAGAGTGCTCACCTTTTCTGTCGTAGGTCGAGTAGTTGACTGGAGTCAAATAGAAGAGATTGGTGGTGGATTCCTATGGATGTTCTTTACTGTTCTGACGGTCAGTTTTGGTTGGTTTTCTTTGTTTTAGCCGATCGAAATAAAAAGAAAAGTGTTTGGTATTTGATTTATCGCGGATTGTTCTGTAGGCGATTTGTGGTTTTGTCTTCCTTGGTTGAAGACGTAGAAGAAAGGTTTTGTGTTACGCATCTGTTGGTCGCTATTTTTGCTTTGACACCGGTTTTTGTTGGTCATTACGGACTGTCTTGAGGAGGAAACTTTTGCGGTTGTTGTTCTCCCTATCTAAGAAAAAGTGTTGGAGTGTCCCCTTGTGCAGGCCTTGAGTTGGTGCAACTAAGTTTGAATCTTTTATCGGAAAAGATTTAATGAATATTTGATTTTCCGTAGTGCATCCTTCTTCCTTCTTGGAAGTATAGATCTTGAGATTTCTTGAAGAGTTTTGTGGGCAAATTTGGGAATTTGAGAGTTGAGCTCTCCTGCTTTTCTGTTCGAGTTTTGTTTTTTTTTTCTTCCTTACCTAGAAAGGAGAAATTTTCTATCGGTGTTCGTTCTGGTTCTTGAGTTGTGGTTATCTTTAAAAGTTGAGTTGCATCTTGTTTGTCAAGAGTTCGTGCCCATGAAGGTGTTTAGAAAAGTTTATGTCCGTGCTATGTAGTAGGTAACAATGTGGTTTATGGAATGATGTGTTGCTAAGTTAAATTTTGAGTTGAATCAATTCAATGTGATTATCATTTCTAGCTGGAGAATAAATAGACTACTAGTGTTGTAGTTTACTCTGTAGCGAGAATTATTAAATGGGTTAATGTACATGCTTAGAATTTGTTGCCTTGCTTTAAAAGTGCTTATGATCCTCGTTAATGTTAAAAGTTTAAACCTTGATGCATAGTTAGAACATTAAGATGATGTAAATTAATGATACTGTTAAAGAAACCTTGCCGGTTGTTTAAAGTTGTTCTAATCTAACGGGTTAATAGAGAAATTTAATCATGCTGACTAGTGGCTTTAATTTGGAAGTTGCTTAGAGTTGCTATTTATGTTGTTGCAAACTACTAGTATATTTGGAAGTATGCAGTTGTGTCTCTACAATGCTAGTATTGATATCAATTGAGAAGACATAAGACTTATTGTTAATGATGTTGTTAAGGGTAGTGCTAATGCTAGTACCAATGTCAATTGGGAAAAAACATAGGTCTAGTTGTTGTTTTAAGAACATTGTGCTGATCTAACTTATTAAATCTAATTTAATAGTTGGAGTATGTTGTGTAGTGAAAATTTTGTTGCAACCTATGTGTAAGGTAGCTAAAAGCAATGTTGTTGATTGATGATTATGCAAAGAATTGATATTGATGCCTTGGTAGTGTTGTTAATTGTTGGAAACCATTGATCCAATAGAAGAAAAGTGTAAAACTATGGTATTATGTCGAGTACATGTTGTGATGGGATGAACAATAGATAATAATCATGATGCAAGATTTTAACCTTAATGAATGCATATCTTGTAATCCTATTTATGAATTTTATCTTGTAAAGATATTACTTATTTGTTGAAGTCGTTTTATTGATTGAACATGTTTCAATTGTCAAGATTTTGACGTATGGATATTATAAATTTGATAGGTTGACCATGCTCAAGTAGCTGTTGAAGTACTATGTTTGAAATATAGAATACGTTGTTATATGATTTGGTGATCCGTGGGGATCATGTCAATGTAGTCTTGGTTGGGTGCCTTTGTGATAAGCATCTTAAACCTTAATTAAAAGTGTTGGGAATGGTAACTAGAGAAAGAAATTGTTATGTAAGTTTTGTTAAATCCGGTTGGACTCTCTTGATGAGTAAATAGTGATTATTGAATGCTTAAATGGTAAGTGTAGTGGAATACAAGTTATGGTGGGATTCATGTTGAGCTGGTGTTTAAAAAACCTTTTGAACTGGTGTGGTTGTTTGCCATTTTGTTGAATGCCTTCGGTCAAAGTATTCCTTGTGTTGTGTTTCCGAGTTTCCCTAAAACCCGTAGCTATTGGTGCCAACCTTTGGTTTTGGCTATTTAGTTTAATTTGTGCTATGAGTATGGATTTACACCCAAAAGTTTTTGAGTGGATCGCTGTCGGGACCCGAATTTGCAAATCCGGACCCTCTGTGTATTCAGCACTAGTCCAGAAACACGCTAGTGCACACAGTCTTAACATCGGTAAATATCACAATCATACCTCTCGATACTAATAAAGTACTTTAATTAAATAGTCAAACTGGATGCTCGACCTTATGGTCAAGTTACAAATATACGCCGCGCAGGGCGAAACTTATTAAGAGAGAAATAATAGCAGCGGAAAATAAAATAACTTCGTGGCGCCATCCAGTATACCACAGGCAACTGACTGGGGCCGCTCCCTAAGTAGACGGTTCCTCTTGGAGCTCCTCCTCCAAAGCTGGTGTAGTCTCCTCCTCAACTGGTGTTGTATTGCGGCATGGGTGAGTACTTGGTACTCAGCAAGTCATGCACAGAATGCAGCTAATATACTACATGCATGGCTTAATACAAAGGAGTGGCTCAAGGTATATTTGCAGTAAGAGCATTTAACAAGTATCATAAGTAGATTCGAAAGCAATAGAAACAAGTATAACATCAATAACTTTTCCAAGAGTTTAATCAACATCTTTCCCATTCCTAATCCACATTTCCATCAACATCATTAATAAACCAAACCCAACCTTTCAAGTCCAAGTTATTTTCAAGAAAGTCTAACCCTTGACTGTAATTCTCGAGCGATGTCCAATACCGCGGACACGGCTATTCGAATAGATTTTTCACTCTGCAGAGGTTATGCACTTTACCCACAAGATACAGTCAAACACCACAAAGGTGAGTTCTGGTAAAAAAGTCTTTCGGAAACTTTTAACAATACAAGTTGTCCTCCCCGGTGTTGCACACTAACCCTTCCCTTAGCTAAGGCGAAGTTTAGGCCAAACAACCGTTAGATGGGTACCCGGCCGCAGCCCCGGTACGCTTCCCCGTACAACTTACACAAAGGGTGTAGTTGACTTCCTGAGGTCCCACAGGTACGTTATTAGCAACTTAATGAACTAGGTCCGTCCCATTTCAAACAAGTGGTTGCACGTTTGACCCAGTTCAAAGGCTTGCAAGGTTAAGTCCTTCGAGTGACCAGGGCAAGACTACCCGAAGAACCAAACCAACGTTCCCGGTGCCACAACTGGCCCACCTGATCATTCTTGCCACATGCCCCGATCAAAAGCTATTTATCAAAGCCCAGTTGATTACCATGCACCACGTGCCATCAACATCACAACACATGATACATTTCCAAAACAGGTTCAATATATCATTAAGTCAATGTTAACATTTGATTGTCCAAAATCATGTCACTAGCACGTAGCAGGTCTAAGCAATATACTACAACGGTCTAAATTCCCACGTTGGCAATTTAGTAATGTCCAACTAGTAAACCCCAACTAGGGTTGTAACACCCCAGCTTTTACTAAGCCCAGAATGTCACCAAACATAGATCATGACACATTTAATACCATAATTTAAGGTAAATTACAGCAAGTAATCATTTGGAATAATTGGAAATTTTGACAGCATCTCCTTTGTTTTTGCATGAAACTTAACAACATAGCATCATATCAATATGTAAGACAAACGGGATATCCATACGCAGCGATAAGGATAGCTAATCATCAACTAAAACATCAATAAGCATCGATAGCAAAATAATAAGCATCAATTTAACTCTAGGAAGTTAAAACAACTCCCCCACATGATATACATGAGGGAAACAACCAAACATACAGACCATACACTAATGATTATTGTAATACTTATTGTCGTGTCTCCAAAACAGGTGAATTAGCTAGATTATGATACTACGTGGAGGAGTGTAGCTAGATCCCTTTCCCGCACGCCGATTTCATTGTACCTAAATAAACAAACAACATAAAACACAAGCGTGAGTTCGAAAACTCAGCAAGCATATTGTAATGGACAACAAGATCATTTACAAGACAATAATACCTCACGTCACATATAACATTTCAAACTTGAACACATAACAACATCCTCATCATTTAATATGTATTGTAATGCAATGCAATGCAATGCTATGCTCATATCTCCTTGGAAACTCATACCGGTATGGTTGAGTACACACCCGTCGGTGTGCACCCTCTCCCCCCTTCCATCCCGAAGATGGAGGGTGCCTACTCCTCGCTTCCACCACCCACGGTAGATGGAATCACGATGTAGGACTTACTCTAATGGCTCTCCGGATTAGTCATAACTTTCTCACCGACCTTCCCGGATTAGTTAATGACTTTCTCACCGCCCGGGCCATGTAACATGTCATGTATGCAAGCATGCCAACAATATATAAAACTCATATATTAACACACGGCATCATAACATCTTAAACATGCTCATCGTATCATAGCAATCATTAAAACATGGCAAGTGGACATATATCATATAGACAATTTCATCTAGTCTCACAAGCAATCTACGATCCATAATTCAATACAACACACTTGCCTTCAACCGCGGGCAACGGAGTGACGAGAGGTTGAGGGCACTCCCGAAGGCACACCACCTGCAAACATGTGCCACACACTTAATTCGACTCCTCAAAACAGTACGCACTACACCTAATACGCTAAATACTCCAAAACCCCGAAATCACAGATTTTGCCCCGTTCTGGACAGCGGCTTCGAAAAATCATAACTTGAGTTCTAGGACTCCAAATTGAATAAACGAGTACATCCTCGCGTAGCTTAGGAAATTTCCCAACTATTTCTAGTTATAGGTAAAGACTGATTCGGAATCTAATGTTGTTTAATCTAACATTGAACACGAACTATCTCAATCTCGTCACAGATTTGACAGCGCTCGGTAAAACAGGCATAACTTCCAAACGGCTGGGCGGAATTTCAATTTCTTTATATGCACTGAAAGATATTGAAATTATCTACAACTTCCTAGAAGTCCGTACGGTCAGATTCGAAATCTAAATTAGTTTAATCTAATGTTCAACACAGACTGTCCCAACCTCGACACAGATTGGACAGCGCCCACCAAAACGGCCATAACTTTCATACCGTAACTCCAAAAATTCTCAAAAAAAAACACAAAATAGGTCTTGATGATACCTACAACTTTTTCAACAGGAGGTTGGCCAAATTCCGACTCTAAAATTGCGAAATCGCACCCCCTAAAACGGACTCCAAATCTGCCCGAAACTGAGTACAATACGAACTCTAGTTCTTTTCAGATCTACTCCATGGCAGCACGTCCTCTTGATCTAACAACTCCAAATCTACCATGAGAACAGCACCTATACCTTCCCCAAGGTTTCCCCATGGACATACCTTAGTCCGACGAACGATGAACACGAAGAATGCCTCTCGATCGCCCGATCTCGCTCCCACGCGACGTTGCCACCGGTTCTCCTCGTCGCGGATCCTCCCACCGGCGAGGGCAGCACCATGGCTTGGCGTGGCAGCGAGGGGAACGCAGCAAGGGTGGGGGAGGAGGCGCAAGGGTGAGGGAGGGGTGGCGGCTAGGGAGGAGGAGGCAATGGGGTGGAGGGGAGACAAGTGGGGGCTAGGGCTAGGGAGGGGACTTGTTTGGGGCGCAGGTAGGGCTAGGGCAGCAGTTTTGCTGTCCTAGACCACCTCCAAAAGGCCCAAATATGTCCCACCTTCGGCCCACATGGACCCCCCAAGGCCCGAACTCCCCCGGAAGGCCCAATTCCGCTCCGAAAAGGCCCAAAATCCCCCGGAAAGGCCCACACTTGCAGAAACGGCGCAAAAACATGTTACAAGAGTCGTACCTTATGGCCGAGATAAAAATGACTCATACCGTCATTCCATAGTATCACATTCTAACTCCCTTAACTGGATTCGACCTCGAATCTTACACGTCAATTCTAAAACAATGTCCACTAGAGACTCATCTTCTTTGCGAACTCAACACACCCACGCAAAGACTCAAACAATAGCAATGACAACTCCATTCTCCAAATCCATCTATTAACAAGAGTGACTTGGCTTAGCTTAACTAAGCACAACTTGACATGATTCCTCATTTACTTCAATCTCTATCATGATTCATAAACTCCGAATGACACAATCACCTTGAAACACATCACTTTTTCATCATTAGTATTAAAACGGTCAACCGAGGTTCCAAACTAGAACCCCCCCAAAAAGACCATTTACGCAAAACCCCATCTCTCCCAATTATTTGACCCCTTTTCGCAAGGAATCAAAATTTACTAATGTCATCTTCGCCCATAGCCTACATCAACCATACTTTCCTTTCGACTGCCAACCACAATACCCTTTTCATTCTATCCTCTCCCAGGCATAACGCACACACAGGGACGTCTAGCTAATACAATGTCCACGACAAAGCATTTTACATCACACTTTCTATAACATTTGCTTCCACCCAACGATACTTTCAACCAAATTCAAACCACGACATCAACAACCTCCATCATCATCCACCCTCATACCACTAATGTCCAGCACCTAGCCCAAACTAGGACCGTAACTCACTACCAAATCTCAATTGGCACTTTTCCCAAGAGGATGTCGCCCTCACAAACAACGAAGCCCACGAGTATAGCTCTTAGATTATACTCAACAATAACCCGAGGCCCTTCTTATTCTCGCTCCTATCAATAGTGCAAAAGAAGTACGATTCTTTTGAATCCAAGTAGACCACATACAACAACTCGAATCTCAAAGCGCCACAAATCGCTTTGGAAAGAACCCGATAACATTGAAAGACCACCCTTTTGCTTTTCCTAAGTCAAGCCGCAAAGGAAAACTCAAATCTCTAATCAACGCGATACAATTCGCATCGGGGAGCACTCAAACAAATAGAGACTCCACACAATTCTCTGGACAGAAGTTCTCAACAACTAAAGACAACTCGACTCGCCTTCACCACAGCCAAACTTTTCACTTTAACCAAAATCAACATCTTGGAAGAGAACTGCCACAAAAACTCTCGAAGAGAAAGGGAAACTCAAATCCCTTGCATAACAAAACCAAAATACCAGCATTTATCCATTCATTCATTTTCATGCTACAGAGCAATGAAAAATCTCGATTCATAACACGAATGCGAATTCTACAAGAGCACTCCGGATTAGTCATATGTCTCTATATGACTTTCTCACCGTCCTGGCTCAACAACTCTTTTATGCTTATAAAAACGATGTCATGAATCTTTTTCACCATTTATTCATCATGTAACCACGATACCCATTAACCATTCACCAAGAGACTTCATTCTCCTTGTCACATGATTGACACCCAACAACATCGATGGTTGCTCAAATTCGCATAAACTACGACGGCGTTAACGAAAAATACCATATCTCATCACAACCCAACAACCATTGCACGCATAATGCGCATAAAACATCGCATTTTAACCAAAGCCAATATGTAAGATAGCATCAACTCTCCAATCAAACATCTACGCCTAATAACCGCTACCAATTCTCTTAAAGAGAAAGGAAACACATTCCCAGCAGGAACATTTTACCAACAAAAACACTTATGAAACAATCATAAGATTCACCTTTTGAAACGCCGCTCAAAAACAACACACGTTTCCCAAATCAATCCAACTCTAGTCACGATAGAATTACAATTTAAGCGCTTAACTCCAGGATTACCAAAGATAAATCAGTTGAACGCTAAAGAGAGCGTCCCACTCCAACGCTTTGGGTGTTAACCCATACTCATAGCATAGACTAAACAGATTAGCCCAAAGCGGATGTCATAATCACCCAAATCCCGAGAAGTCCAACATCTTGCACACAAGCTACAACATCTGCTCTTGATAAAATCACTTTTCACTATTCATATAACCACAATTGATTATATTACCAACTAACCGTAGACCATATCTACCGTATGATAACCAACAAGGAGCACCACGTTCTCACAACTCAAGCACAATTAACTTATCAGTTAATCCAACATAAGACTCATATCAACAACTTATTTTGGTCTACTAACCATGACGAACCATTATTCATGCAACTTATTATCCCAAGCGTGGCACACATCTCTTTACAATTATTCGGCGTAATCAACAATTACCCTGGTATAATCCCTAAGTCACATATTCCATATCACGATTCATTCCACCAATAATTAATACTCACCACCCGACCAGATCTCCACTAGACATTCCTCATAAATACGGATCCCAGACAGACCTCTGTCAAGAATAATTCAACCTTTCCTACAATCATTCCATATATCCTCATTAATTGATTACACGAATTTTAAGTCATATTGTCGACCCACAATATTAACTGACCCACCAGCTACAATAGGCAGAATTTCACACCATCTTCTTGCTATAACAAGTTCATCAACCGAGACATTCTATGCTAACGAATCTCAAACATCCATTAGATGCCTTTACCCGCATCACTTTGCACACACCACTAATCAACTTTCACTTTGGATCACCTGACGTCACGTTTAATCATCTCTTATCAACACTATATTTTAGTTTATCTTTAAACAACAACAAATTCACTTTAACCGAACCACTAGCTCATATCATCCGAAAACTCTAACTTCTCGTCATACACTTAACTTCTTAAACATTCATGTGAATCACGCACCCAACTCTTAAGGAAACCATAATTACTCCAGAAAAGAACAACACCCAAAACACCTTTCCTTCCGGAAAGCTCAACCATAAATCACAAGAGAAGTCAACTCTTAAATTCCCAAATGCCGACACGCAACTACTCCACAACTCTCGAGATCAACAACTTCCACGAAGGAAGATGGTTGCACGAGGAAAAACCAAGCGATTAACCAAAATTTTTAGGCCATAACCCCAAACTTCAAACTTTCACGAAACAAACGGTTTTTCAAAGATGAATTCCCAAGCAAGTCATCATGGCAATCAAACACCACTTAGGCCCCAACAACAAGATCTGGCACAACCCGCAATAACTCTTTTAAACCTCGAAAAAGACAAACACAAGAATAAATTGAAATCTTTCTCCGTAAAGCAACCGATCAACCACATCCTTTCCGACAAAACCTTGACACCTAAATCCATGCGACTTAGATTTTTCATCGGAACTTCAATAACTTCCTTTCAAGTTGGAGAATGGTAACCCAAGAATCAATCTATAAGTTTCTCTATAAGGCAAACAACAAATCGGGCGTTAAAGCTGACAAGGCGACCAAAAGAGGCGCAACCCGAAATTCTTCTTTTGTCTTCAACCAAACAAGACAAAACTAAAACCACCAAAAGAACCATCGGTGAGTATCCAAAACCGAACACTTTTTCTTTTATTTCAACCAACCAAAAACCAACCAAAACCGTTCGTCAAAACGGCAAAGAAAAATTCGGAGGGTCAATCCACAACTCTACTACTCGACTCCAACCAACTACCCAATCTACGACAGAAAGGATAAGCACTCTCCCAACAGGAGGTTAAAAGTCCATTGGTGATGGCACTACCCGGCCACACCGTCAAACCCAACAATACTACAAACAATGAAGGTGACCGAAACCCTTTCGCACCACAACCCACATAATCTCAATTGTATCAACACAATCAATTCTTTCATAAACATAGCAACATATATTACCAAATGTAACATTCAACATCAAAGCTTAAATACAACATTTAAGCGTAAAGCAACGGTACCCATACCCATTCCTCTCAGGCAACAGAGTGTGTCAAGTTTTAAATTAATTATTCCACTTACACAAGTTTTAATGTTGCTATCCTATGGCAAAGTTTTAAGTAAAACCTAAGCCATGTTTCTAGGTTATCCCACTTCATATTTTAGTTGAACCTATAATTATGACACTAAATACACATTCCAGGGACCTACAGCCCGCTCTGATACCAACTGTAACACCCCAGCTTTTACTAAGCCCAGAATGTCACCAAACATAGATCATGACACATTTAATACCATAATTTAAGGTAAATTACAGCAAGTAATCATTTGGAATAATTGGAAATTTTGATAGCATCTCCTTTGTTTTTGCATGAAACTTAACAACATAGCATCATATCAATATGTAAGACAAACGGGATATCCATACGCAGCGATAAGGATAGCTAATCATCAACTAAAACATCAATAAGCATCGATAGCAAAATAATAAGCATCAATTTAACTCTAGGAAGTTAAAACAACTCCCCCACATGATATACATGAGCGAAACAACCAAATATATAGACCATACACTAATGATTATTGTAATACTTATTGTCGTGTCTCCAAAACAGGTGAATTAGCTAGATTATGATACTACGTGGAGGAGTGTAGCTAGATCCCTTTCCCGCACGCCGATTTCATTGTACCTAAATAAACAAACAACATAAAACACAAGCGTGAGTTCGAAAACTCAGCAAGCATATTGTAATGGACAACAAGATCATTTACAAGACAATAATACCTCACGTCACATATAACATTTCAAACTTGAACACATAACAACATCCTCATCATTTAATATGTATTGTAATGCAATGCAATGCAATGCTATGCTCATATCTCCTTGGAAACTCATACCGGTATGGTTGAGTACACACCCGTCGGTGTGCACCCTCTCCCCCCTTCCATCCCGAAGATGGAGGGTGCCTACTCCTCGCTTCCACCACCCACGGTAGATGGAATCACGATGTAGGACTTACTCTAATGGCTCTCCGTATTAGTCATAACTTTCTCACCGACCTTCCCGGATTAGTTAATGACTTTCTCACCGCCCGGGCCATGTAACATGTCATGTATGCAAGCATGCCAACAATATATAAAAATCATATATTAACACATGGCATCATAACATCTTAAACATGCTCATCATATCATAGCAATCATTAAAACATGGCAAGTGTACATATATCATATAGACAATTTCATCTAGTCTCACAAGCAATCTACGATCCATAATTCAATACAACACACTTGCCTTCAACCGCGGGCAACGGAGTGACGAGAGGTTGAGGGCACTCCCGAAGGCACACCACCTGCAAACACGTGCCACACACTTAATTCGACTCCTCAAAACAGTACCCACTACACCTAATACGCTAAATACTCCAAAACCCCGAAATCACAGATTTTGCCCCGTTTTGGACAGCGGCTTCGAAAAATCATAACTTGAGTTCTAGAACTCCAAATTGAATAAACGAGTACATCCGGGCGTAGCTTAGGAAATTTCCCAACTTTTTCTAGTTATAGGTAAAGACTGATTCGGACTCTAATGTTGTTTAATCAAACATTGAACACGAACTGTCTCAATCTCGTCACAGATTTGACAGCGCTCGGTAAAACAGGCATAACTTCCAAACGGCTAGGCGGAATTTCAATTTCTTTATATGCACTGAAATATATTGAAATTATCTACAACTTCCTAGAAGTCCGTACGGTCAGATTCGAACTCTAAATTAGTTTAATCTAATGTTGAACACAGACTGTCCCAACCTCGACATAGATTGGACAGCGCCCACCAAAACGGCCATAACTTTCATACCGTAACTCCAAAAATTTTCAAAAAAAAACACAAAATAGGTATTGACGATACCTACAACTTCTTCAACAGGAGGTCGGCCAAATTCCGAATCTAAAGTTGCGAAATCGCACCCCCTAAAACGGACTCCAAATCTGCCCGAAACTGAGTACAATACGAACTCTAGTTCTTTTCAGATCTACTCCATGGCAGCACGTCCTCTTGATCTAACAGCTCCAAATCTACCATGAGAACAGCACCTAGACCTTCCCCAAGGTTTCCCCATGGACATACCTTAGTCCGACGAACGACGAATACGAAGAATGCCTCTCGATCGCCCGATCTCGCTCCGACGCGACGTTGCCACCGGTTCTCCTCGTCGCGGATCCTCCCACCGGCGAGGGCAGCACCATGGCGTGGCGTGGCAGCGAGGGGAACGCAGCAAGGGTGGGGGAGGAGGCGCAAGGGTGAGGGAGGGGTGGCGGCTAGGGAGGAGGAGGCAATGGGGTGGAGGGGAGACAAGTGGGTGCTAGGGCTAGGGAGGGGACTTGTTTGGGGCACAGGTAGGGCTAGGGCAGCAGTTTTGCTGTCCTAGACCACCTCCAAAAGGCCCAAATATGTCCCACCTTCGGCCCACATGGACCCCCCAAGGCCCGAACTCCCCCGGAAGGCCCAATTCCGCTCCGAAAAGGCCCAAAATCCCCCGGAAAGGCCCACACTTGCAGAAACGGCGCAAAAACATGTTACAAGAGTCGTACCTTATGGCCGAGATAAAAAATGACTCATACCGTCATTCCGTAGTATCACAAGGGTGACAAGGGGTCATGGCACATATTTAATTAACCAAGGTGTCATACAGCAATTAGGCATTTATCTAATTACCCATAATTAAGTAAAGCATTTTCTAATTTAAACTAGCATGCAATAATTTGAATCAAAATAGGTTTCAAAATGGGATCAACATGGTCAAAGCATAACTTGCCTTCAAAAAGTACTTGCTCTTGGTCCTGAGCTGGCTCCTGAGTCAATACTTCTCCTTCGAATCCTTCCGGCAATTCAACGTCTACTCGTAACGTGTGCAAATAACAACAAATGAATAAAACAGTAGAACAAAAGTGTCCAATCATCCAAATAAAATTCATAAACAGAGAGAACATAATTTTATGAATTTTTAGGAACTGGAATCGCTCAAATCGGAGTTAAAACACAAAAGTTATGATTATTTAAAGTTTAAATAATCAATTAAATAATATTACAGAGAAAAACTTTAGTCCAAAAATAAAATAAAATTCATCAATAGGTAGATCTCAATTTTATACAAATTTAGAAATTTGAATCACTCAATTCGGAGTTAAAACGCAAAAGTTATAAGCGTTTGAAGTTTGAATCAAAATCTGAAATCATTATTTCGAATTAATAAATCATTTTCTTTTTCGGAAATTAATTTATTGCGTCAGCAGTGACACGTGGCAGCCTCTGATTGGTCTGCTGACGTCAGCCGGTTCATGGACGTGGTCCATGGTTTGGCTTGGGTCTACCGTGGACCCGGTCCACGGCTCCCCGTGAGACTGACAGGTGGGACCCTACGGTGACGTCATTGCTGACGTCAGCGGGGACTCAGCCCGTTGCGCTGACAGGTGGGACCCACTGGTGACGTCATCGCTGACGTCACCGCACGGCTGGGGTGGCCGCTGACATGCGGGCCCGTGCTGACGTCACGGTGCGGTTGTGGCTGAGCTGCTGACATGCGGGCCCGGTGTGTCAGCGACACGCACATGGACGCGTGGCACGATCTCGGCCGTTGATTTGAAAATCAACGGCCCAGATCAGATCTGGCTTCCACGCGTTTGGGTTAACGCGTTTGATTCGGACCGTTGGATATAGATCCAACGGTCGAGATTGGATCTTGAGTTTTGGATCGGAATCTCACCGGCGGGTGACGTGGCGCGATCTGGACCGTGCGATCTTGATCGGACGGCTGATGGCGTGCGGCGGCGCTGGCTGGCCGGAGCTGGGGATGGCGACCAACGGCGCGGCGCTGCGGGGCTTCTCCTGCGAGGTGAGTTCTCCCTTCGGGTGCGTCTCGTCACGGGGAACTCGGATCTGGGGCCAACGGCGGCGGAGAACGGCAGACGGCGGCGGGATTCGACAAAAACCGTGGCGGAACCCTTAAGCAACTACGGCGAGCGATTGCAGCTGAGCGGTGGCGGCTAGGGCTCGACAGGCTAGGGTTTCGGGTGCGCACAGCAAAGGGCAACCTCGGGCGATGTCCCACGCATTAAATAGCCCTGAGATGCGCGCACAAATCGGAAACCTAACGGAACACGGCGGCGGACGCGGCGGCGCAATCCGTATAGGACTCGGCGGAGACGAAGCAATCTCGACCGTCCACGTGTTCCATCCAATGGCTGGGATTCATCCAACGCGGGCGGGTCCGATCCGGCCTGGGCTCGGGTGACGTGGTCCAACGCGGACCGTTGGATTTTGATCCGACGGTCACGCGGCTAGGGTCTCGCCGAGCGGGTTCGGCTTGACCGCATGGCGCGGGTCGGACTCGAGTCTGACTCGGGTTCGACTCGGTCGGATGAATAGTACTCAACCCGATTCGATTTTCCAGCGATTTAATATTCAAAATAATTTCCAGAAATTTATTTAATTCATTAAAAATAGCAAAACACTCAGAAAAATACCAAAAAAATTCTGGAAACTATTTTGGATCATTTTCGACTCAAATAAAATATTTCCAACAAATTTTTATTTTCAAAGTTTAATTATTTAATTATTTCAAAATGGAATAAATTCCAAATAAATCCAAACAAATTCCAGAAAATTCCAAAAATTCACCAAAGTGCCTAATCACTCATGATTTTAAGAAGAGCAAAATTTTGGGGTGTTACAAACCTCCCCCCTTAACAGAATCTCGTCCCCGAGATTTAGGGCTTACTACAGAAGTAGGTTCGGGAACTCTTTCTTCAAATCCTCCTCGCGCTCCCAAGTGGCTTCGCTCTCTGCATGGTTGCTCCATTGAACTCTGCAGAAACGGGTTGACTTGTTTCTCGTTTCTCGATCCATGGTGTCCAGAATCTTCACGGGGTGCTCCTTGTAAGTCAGATCTTCTTGCAACTCAATTGACTCTAGCGGTGTCTGCTCCTCAGGTACTCGGAGACACTTCTTCAGCTGGGACACGTGGAACACGTCATGCACTCCTGCTAGTGATTGCGGTAACTCTAGCTGATAAGCAACTCCACCTCTGCGGCTGAGAACCTTGAATGGTCCAACATATCTCGGCGCGAGGTTTCCTTTGGTATGGAATCTCTTAATTCCTCTGAGCGGCGTGACTCTGATATACACGAAATCTTCTGGTTCGAAACTCAGGTCTCGGCGACGGTTGTCAGCATAACTCTTCTGTCGTGATTGGGCAATCTTTAATCTCTCCCTGATCATGGCAATCTGTTCTTTGGCTTCTTGAAGAATATCTGGTCCAAAGACATGGCGTTCACCTGTCTCTTTCCAGTTCAACGGTGTTCGACAGGGGCGACCGTATAGTGCCTTAAATGGTGACATTTGCAAACATGCTTGATAACTGTTATTGTAGCTGAACTCGGCGTATGGCAGACTCTTATCCCAGGAGGTAGCATAAACCAATGCATAGGCTCATAGCATGTCCTCTAGAATCTGATTAACTCTTTCTGTTTGCCCATCCGTCTGTGGATGATAAGCTGTGCTGAAATTCAAACGGGTCCACATGGTTTCATGCAACTTATTCCAGAATCTTGAGGTAAATTGGGTACCTCTGTCCGATACAATCCTTTTTAGCACTCCGTGCAAGCAGACGATCCGGATCATGTACAACTCTGCTAACTTATCTCCCGATTAAGTGGTCTTCACTGGGATAAAATGGGCGACCTTGGTCAAGCGATCCACTATAACCCATATGGAGTCATATCCACCTTGAGTCTTGGGCAAACCGGTAATGAAGTCCATTCCGATTTCCTCCCACTTCCACTCAGGTATCTTCAATGGCTATATCAATCCCGCTGGTCTCTGATGCATTGCCTTGACTCTCTGACATATGTCGCACAGCGCGACATGTTCGGCAACTTCACGCTTCATGCTCGGCCACCAGAATCTTTCTTTTAAATCATGATACATCTTGGCGCTCCCCGGATGAATTGAATACTTGGAGTAATGGGCCTCTTCCAGAATCAACTGCTTCAGCTCCTTCTGGTTCGGCACATGTAACACCCCAAAATTTTGGCTTTTCTTAAATTCATGTGTGATTTGGCACTTTGGTGAATTTTTGGAATTTTCTGGAATTTATTTGGATTTATTTGGAATTTATTTGAATTTATTCCATTTTGAAATAATTAAAGAATTTAATTTTGCAAATAAATTTTTGTTGGAAATATTTTATTTGAGTCCAAAATGATCCAAAATATTTTCGTAATTTTTGGAATTTTTCAGTCATTTGCTATTTTTAATGAATTAAATAAATTATCGGGAATTATTTTAAATATTAAATCATTGGAAAATCCAACTCGGGTCAAATCTTGTTCATCCGATCGAAGTCGGACTCGAGTCCGACCGAGCCGATTGACTCGACCGAACCCACTCCTAACCCTAATCGATCCCAACCGTTGGATCAAGATCCAACGGCCGAGATCCGCCGACTCGACCGAAAGCCGTGTCCGGACCGGACCGATCGCGCCGTGCGGCGATCGTGGCCGTTGAGCGCGACACGTGGGCGGCCACGATTTCGTCGTCTTCAGAATCGAGCCGGACTCCGCCGAGTGCGCCTGCGTGATCGATTAGGGCTCCGCCGAGCACGCCTCCGGCTATTTAATGCCGGATCGCACTCGAGGACCGCCGTGACCCGCGCACTTCTTGCCCTAACCCGCCGAGCTCTAGCCGCCGTAGGTTCGCTAGAATCGCTCGCCGTAGTTGTGTGAAGCGCCGCCACGGTCCTTGCCTCGTCTCGCCGCCGTCCGCGATCCTCCGCCGCCATTGACCCCAGATTCAAACCCCGGCCAGCGCACCAAGACACCCTCCATCTCGCCGAGCACGCCCCAACCGCCGTTTGGGTGGTCGGCGATCCTCGGCCAGCCGGCGACGCGGCTCCGCCGTGAAGCCATCGCCGACCCGAGCTCCACCAACCGTCCGATCAAGATCCAAAGGTCCAGATCGTGCCACGTCACCTCGGTGAGTGTCCGGATTGAAAATCCTAGATCTAATCCCAACCGTTGGATCTAGATCCAACGGCTTAGGTTGCGCCGCGTATCAAGAATCGCACCAGGTTAGATTGGATCTCGACCGTTGGATCAAGATCCAACGGCCACGATCGATCACGCGCGCCCCAAGCACATGTGGCCAAACTCACTCCCCGCCGTCGTATTTCAAACCACCGGCCACTTTTGTGCCACGCGTCCCGGACGCCGCGCCGTCGCGCCCCCGCGCGCGGGCGTGGTCACTGACACGCGGGGCCCGCGTGTCAGCGACAGTACCGTGACGTCACCCATGACGTCATCGGTGGGACCCACATCGCCGCTGTGGCCGAGCCTCGCCGACGCCGATGACGTCACCCGAGTGGGCCCACATGTCGATCCACGTGAGCCGTGGACCGAGTCCACCGTGGACCCGAGCCGAGCGTGGACCGAGCCCATGGGCCGACGCCAGCAGCCAATCAGAGCTGCCACGTGTCCATGCTGACGCAATAATTAATTTTCGAAAAAGAAAATGATTTATTAATTCGAATAATGATTTCAAATTTAGATTCAAACTTCAAACGCTTATAACTTTTGCGTTTCAACTCCGATTTGAGTGGTTCAAATTTCTAAATTTGTATAAAATTGAGATCTACCTAAATATGAATTTTATTTAATTTTTGGACTAAAGTTTTTCTCTGCAAAATTATTTAATTGATTATTTAAACTTTAAATAATCATAACTTTTGCGTTTTAACTCCAAATTTGACGATTCCAGTTTCTAAAAATCCAGAAAATTATGTTCTCTCTGTTTATGGATTTTATTTGGAGTTTTGGGATCTTTTTGCATAGTGTTTATTTGTGTATTTGCTATTTGCACGCTTTACGAGTAGACGTTGAAGTGCCGGAAGGATTCGAAGGAGAAGTGTTGGCTCAGGATCCAACTCAAGACCAAGAGCAAGTACTTTTTGAAGGCAAGTTGTGCTTTGACCATGTTGATCCTATTTCGAAATCTATTTTGATTTAAACTATTGCATGCTAGTTTAATTAGAAAGATACTTTGGTTTAAACCTGGGGGTTAGATAAATACCAATTTGCTATATGACGCCTTGATTACTTAAGTATGTGCCATGACCCTTTGTCACCCTAGTTGTGGTTTACTAGTTGGACATTATTAAATTGCCAACATGGGTTTAGATCGTTGTAGTATCGCTTAGAGCACCTTTCGTGCTCATGACATGATTTTGGATAATCAAATGCTAATATTGACTTAATGATATATTGAACCTGTTTTGGAAAAGTATCATGTGATGTTGATGGCACGTGGTGCATGGTAATCAACTGGGGTTTGATAAACAGTTTTCGACCGGGGCATGTGGCAAGAGTAATCAGGTGGGCCAGTTGTGGCATTGGGGATGATGATTTGGTTTTTCGGGTAGTCTTGCCCTGGTCACTCTAAGGACTTAACCTTGCAAGCCTTTGAACTGGGTCATACTTGCAACCACATGGCTGGAATGGGACGGCCCTAGTTGACTAAGTCGCTAAGGACTCACTTGTGGAGCCTCAGGGTGTCAGTTACACCGTTTGTGTGATTGTACGGGGGAGCGTATCGTGGCTGTGGCCAGGTACCCATCTAACGGTGTGTTGGTCCCATACTTCGCCTTGGCTAAGGGAAGGGATGGTGTAGAGCACGTACCGGAGAGGACCACCTGTGTTGTTTGAGGCTTCCGAAAGGCTTTATTCTGGGAACTTCGCCTTTGTGGTGTTTGATTGTATCTTGTGGGTAAAGTGCATAACCTCTGCAGAGTGTAGAATCTATTTGAATAGCCGAGTCCACGATCTTTGGACAATGCTCGGGAATTACAGTCAAGGGTTAGATTTTCTGAAAATAACTTGGATTTGAAAAGTTGGGTTGGATTAGCAATGAAGATGATGGAAATGTGGTTTAGGATGGGAAAAATGTTTGTTAAACCTCTTGAAAAGATATTTATGCTTTACTTATTTCTACTGCTTTCGAATCTACTTATATTACTTGTCAAAAGCTGTTTACTGCAAATATACCCTGAGCTATTCCTTTGTACTAAGCCATGCATATAGTATATTAGCTTGCATTCTGTGCATGACTTGCTGAGTACCAAGTACTCACCCTTGCCTCAACACAATACCAGTTGAAGAGGAGATTACGCCAGCTTTGGAGGAGGAACTCCAAGAGGACCCGACTACTTAGGGATGCGAGCCCGGTCGATTGCTGTGTGGTATCTTTGGATGGCGCCACGAAGTTTATTTGATTTTCATTCTTTGTTATTTCTCTTTGAATAAGTTTCGCCTTGCGAGGCATATATTTGTAACTTGGCCATAAGGTCAAGTAACCAGTTTGGTTATTTAAATAAAGTACTTTGTTGGTATCGATTGGTATGATTGTGATATTTACCGATGTTAAGACTGTGTGCACTAGCGCGTTCCTGGACTAGTGCTGAATACACAGAGGGTCCGGATTTGCAAATTCGGGGTCCCGACAGCACACAAATGTGATCCTTCATCCATAACGTGCCTTGCTCATCCAACTTGAAGTCCTCTGCCTTGCCTTCATCCATATTGGACTTAATCCTACGGATCTTGTCATCATCCTCCTGTCCTTCTCGGATCTGATCCTCCAGGGTAGGCTTCACTTCTATTGCGGCCAAGAATCCTCCTTGTACGACTTCAATCTGCATTCTATGAAAATCCTCACATAGTTCATCCTGACTTGTGGCTAGCAACATGTTCACGGTATGGCTTTTCCGACTCAAAGCATCGGCAACTACGTTAGCCTTTCCTGGATGGTAATGGATTCCAACATTATAATCTTTGATCAACTCTAACCATCTTCTTTGCCTCATGTTCAGGTCTGATTGGGTGAAGATGTACTTATGACTCTTATGGTCCGTGTATACTTCACATCTGTTTCCCATTAAATAGTGACGCCATAATTTCAAGGCATGCACTACGGCAGCTAGCTCTAAGTCATGTGTCGGATAATTCTCCTCATGTGGCCTCAACTGCCTAGATGCGTAAGTGACGACCTTTCCATTCTGCATCAGCACACATCCAAGTCCTTGACGCGATGCATCACAATAAATATCGAAGTTCTGATTAACGTCTGATAGAACCAACACCGGGGCTGATGTCAATCGCTTCTTCAGCTCTTGAAAACCTTTCTCGCACTCTGGCGTCCATGCAAACTCCTTCTCCTTTTTCAACAATTGCGTCAGAGGTTTCGCAATTGTTGAAAAGCCTTCAATGAAACGGCGGTAGTAACCTGCCATTCTAAGGAAACTCCAGATCTGGGTCACGGTCTTCGGCTGTTCCCAATTTAACACAGCTTCTACCTTTCTTGGATCTACGGCGACTCCTTCTGCGGTCATTACATGTCCGAGGAACTCCACCTTGTCCTTCCAAAAATCACACTTGCTGAACTTGGCGAAGAGTTGCTGTTCCCTCAGCTTTTCCAAAACTCGCCTCAAGTGCTCTGCATGTTCATCCTCTGTCTTGGAGTAGATTAGAATATCATCTATGAACACAACAACAAACTTGTCCAAATATTCCATGAACACCTTATTCATCATATTCATGAAATATGCTGGCGCATTCGTCAGACCAAAGGATATAACTGTAAACTCGTAATGTCCATATCTTGACGAGAATGCAGTCTTCGGGATATCTTCCGATCGGATTTTCAACTGATGGTATCCCGATCTCAGATCAATCTTGGAGAAAACTCTGGCTCCTCTCAGCTGATCAAACAAATCATCAATCCTGGGTAGTGGGTACTTATTCTTCACGGTGACTTCATTGAGTGCACGGTAGTCAATGCACATCCTGAAACTCCCGTCCTTCTTCTTGACAAACAAAACTGGCGCTCCCCACGACGATGAACTCGGTCTGATAAATCCTTTCTCCATCAGCTCTTCAAGTTGTTTCTTCATCTCTACCAATTCCTCGGTGGACATCCGATAGGGTCTCTTTGCTATCGGGGCTGTACCAGGTACAAGCTCTATCACAAACTCTATGTCCCTGTCTGGCGGCATACCAGGTAGATCTTCAGGAAAAACATCTGGGTACTCATTTACCACTGGAACATCTTCTATGCTGATTACCTTGGTACTGTTAACCATCAACTGTCCATCTCTGACGGCAGTAGCTTGAAATTCCACTTTCTTCCCACACGGGCTCTCAACTGAGATAGTCCTTCGTCCACAATCCAATACGGCCTTGTGCTTGGATAACTAATCCATTCCCAAAATAACATCTAAGGTCTGGGTCTCCAAAATAATAAGGTTCGCTAGGAACTCTATCCCATCTATTAGTATTCTCACCCCAGAACATCCTACTTTCGTTCGGAGTTCGGAACCAGGGGTTTGAACTAAAAGCATGGATTTAAGTCTTGCAATCTCCAAATCATTTTTAGCAGCAAAGCCTTGAGAAACAAAAGAATGCGAAGCTCCAGAATCAAACAAAATCAAGGTGTGCACTGAGTTAACAAGTAACTTACCCAAGACGACGTCCGTGGCATTCTCAGAGTGCATCTGCGGTGACATGATTGACTCGGCCTCACCACACGATGCAGGGTGCAGCTCCTAGTCTTTGGCGTCTTTGGTGGTGTGGATCCCAGATTGAAGCGGACTGGGGTCACTCCTGCTGTCTTCTTAGGACAACTATTGGCAAAGTGTCCTGGCTCGTTGCAATTGTAACAGCGTCTCACTATCCCTTGTTGACTGCCTGAAGCGGCGTTTCTGGCTGGTGCTGGGGTCTGATAATTCTGATTGACGGGTCTTGGTGCTGGTGACGGTGTCCTTGTAGCACTCTGCGGCTGGAATCTGAAAAACTGATTTGGCGCAACTCTCAGACGTTGCTGCGATCCCTGACGCGATCCCTGATGCTGCATCCTGCGCTTCCTGTTCTCATCCAGTTCCTTGCGCTTGTCCTCAAGAATAAGCGCCTTATTCACCAACTCTTGGAAATCTGGAAAGGTGTGGGTGATCAGTCCCACCTGCAGTCCTGAGTTAAGTCCCTTCATGAAGCGAGACTATCTAGCCTTATCTGTCGCTACATCTTCAGGTGCGTAGCGTGCAAGCTATGTGAACTTGTTCAGGTATTCGGCCACAGGCTGATTACCTTGCTTCAGTGCTCTGAACTCCTCTTTCTTGAGATCCATGATTCCTTCAGGCACGTGATACTGACGAAATGCAGCTGTGAACTCCTCCCAAGTGATATCTTGAGGGTTTTCCTGCGTAGCGCAGAAGTTCTTCCACCATTCGGCGGCTGTTCCTTCCAACTGATGAGAAGCGTAGAGTACCTTCTCATTTCCCATGCATTGAGCAATGTGTAGCTTCCTCTCAATTGACCTTAACCAATCATCGGCCTCCAATGGGTTAGCATTCCCGGAGAAAGTGGGTGGATGAGTCCTCATGAACTTTGACAGTCTTGTATTCTGGCGTTGTCCCTGATTGACTTGATTAGTTGTGGCCTGAGCGGTGACGTGCTGCATCTGTTGCATCATGGCATGCATCAACCGAGTCTGAGCAGCAAGAAAAGCTCCGAAATTCTGCATATCAACTGGCGGTGCTGGTGCTCCATCATTGGGGTTTTCTGCTGGGCGAGAACCACTTCCATTGCCTCCAAGGTTTCCACGAGTGTTCACCATCTGTCGATTGCTCCAAGTTTTTAGAGACGAGAGGGAAACAAGAATAGACAAGTAATATGGAACTATGCGGAGAGAAGGGTGTAACTCAAAATCCAACTTTATTATTAATAATAGTAATAACTTGGTATGGTTGCTTACAATGCCTAAGGGCCTTGCAACACATACTGCACACTCAGCAAACAATGAAAATCCAAATCGAACTAACACTGGAGTTTAACGCCTAAAGGGTGACTCTTTATTCTATGACACGACTCGACGAAGGAGTCTCAACCTCAAAACCTAAGCTCACTCATCAAGAAAACCTCCACTTCCTGGGTGGGGGTGCGACGGCATAGGCGCGAAACAATCGCCATGTCCTGCAACTGCAGCTGTGGTTGACGACGCGGTGTCCTCCTCTGGCTCTGGATCTGGCATTCTTTGTGGTGTGGCGCCTCTTACGGTTCCTCCTGCAGTGCAGGCGTCCAACTCCAACACTGGATCGGGACCTTGGCCATACAGTGCAATCTCCAGCTCTGCGATCCTTTCTGCAGCGTGAGCGACGTACTCAGTGGCATTCTCCAAGTGCTTCTTCTCTTCCTCAACCTGCTCGCGAGCCTTCTTCAACTCCTGAATTGTGTCCTCGATCAGTTCTTCCTGAGCGGCGTCGAATCTGGATAAGTGAGTGACGGTAGCATCTTCATCTTCTATCGGCTTCCGATGAGCTCTGTTGTCTCGGCGTGGGTGGTGATGGAATACTGTGCCTTCCAGTTCCCTGGAGTAAGTGCGAGCGATCTGCTGCATTGCTCGACGCGACACCTCCTGGATTCCCATCTCAAAGGTAGACCTCCTGGCGGTGAAGTATATTGGACGATTGCCCTTGCCCTTCTTCCTGGCATGTACCGTGATCTTCACGTCATAAGCCTTAATCAGTCCCGCTTGTCTGATGATGTTCACTTGGTATTGTGGCTTCTCAAATCCTTCGAGAAACTGCATCATACGCCAAAGTTCTGCGGCGTGGCCAACCTCAAGATCGACGTAGTTGTCCTCTCCCTCCATCTGTCACAAAGTGCTTACGTGAAAACAGAGTTCAAATTGTGATGAAGGTAAGAAAAATTCAGCAAGGGGTAAGACAAGAGAGAAGGGGTAAGTCGAGAATTCATTCATTATCTTGACCACTTTTAACATTAGAAAATAGGTTTTATCCTCACTACGACCATTCTAGCTATGGGTTGAGCCTACGGTCAGTAAGGCTCTGATACCACCTCTGTCGGGACCCGAATTTGCAAATCCAGACCCTCTGTGTATTCAGCACTAGTCCAGGAACGCGCTAGTGCACACAGTCTTAACATCGGTAAATATCACAATCATACCTCCCGATACTAATAAAGTACTTTAATTAAATAGTCAAACTGGTTGCTCGACCTTATGGTCAAGTTACAAATATACGCCGCGCAGGGCGAAACTTATTAAGAGAGAAATAATAGCAGCGGAAAATAAAATAACTTCGTGGCGCCATCCAGTATACCACAGGCAACTGACTGGGCTCGCTCCCTAAGTAGACGGTACCTCTTGGAGCTCCTCCTCCAAAGCTTGTGCAGTCTCCTCCTCAACTGGTGTTGTATTGCGGCAAGGGTGAGTACTTGGTACTCAGCAAGTCATGCACAGAATGCAGCTAATATACTACATGCATGGCTTAATACAAAGGAGTGGCTCAAGGTATATTTGCAGTAAGAGCATTTAACCAGTATCATAAGTAGATTCGAAAGCAGTAGAAACAAGTATAACATCAATAACTTTTCCAGGAGTTTAATCAACATCTTTCCGATTCCTAATCGACATTTCCATCAACATCATTAATAAACCAAACCCAACCTTTCAAGTCCAAGTTATTTTCAAGAAATTCTAACCCTTGACTGTAATTCCCGAGCGATGTCCAATACCGCGGACATGGCTATTCGAATAGATTTTTCACTCTGCAGAGGTTATGCACTTTACCCACAAGATACAGTCAAACACCACAAAGGCGAGTTCCCGTAACAAAGTCTTTCGGAAACTTTTAACAATACAAGTGGTCCTCCCCGGTGTTGCACACTAACCCTTCCCTTAGCTAAGGCGAAGTTTAGGCCAAACAACCGTTAGATGGGTACCCGGCCGCAGCCCCGCTACGCTCCCCGTACAACTTACACAAAGGGTGTAGTTGACTTCCTGAGGTCCCACAGGTATGTTATTAGCAACTTAATTAACTAGGTCCGTCCCATTACAGACATGTGGTTGCACGTTTGACCCAGTTCAAAGGCTTGCAAGGTTAAGTCCTTAGGGTGACCAGGGCAAGACTACCTGAAGAACCAAACCAACGTTCCCGGTGCCACAACTGGCCCACCTGATCATTCTTGCCACATGCCCCGGTCAAAAGCTATTTATCAAAGCCCAGTTGATTACCATGCACCACGTGCCATCAACATCACAACACATGATACCTTTCCAAAACAGGTTCAATATATCATTAAGTCAACGTTAACATTTGATTGTCCAAAATCATGTCACTAGCACGTAGCAGGTCTAAGCAATATACTACAACGGTCTAAATTCCCACGTTGGCAATTTAGTAATGTCCAACTAGTAAACCCCAACTAGGGTGACAAGGGGTCATGGCACATATTTAATTAACCAAGGTGTCATACAGCAATTAGGCATTTATCTAATTACCCATAATTAAGTAAAGTATTTTCTAATTTAAACTAGCATGCAATAATTTGAATCAAAATAGGTTTCAAAATGGCATCAATATGGTCAAAGCATAACTTGCCTTCAAAAAGTACTTGCTCTTGGTCCTAAGCTGGCTCCTGAGTCAATACTTCTCCTTCGAATCCTTCCGGCACTTTAACGTTTACTCGTAATGTGTGCAAATAACAACAAATGAATAAAACAGTAGACCAAAAGTGTCCAAACATCCAAATAAAATTCATAAACAGAGAGAACATAATTTTATGAATTTTTAGGAACTGGAATCACACAAATCGGAGTTAAAACACAAAAGTTATGATTATTTAAAGTTTAAATAATCAATTAAATAATATTACAGAGAAAAAAATTAGTCCAAAAATTAAATAAAATTCAACATTAGGTATATTTCAATTTTATACAAATTTAGAAATTTGAATCACTCAATTCGGAGTTAAAACGCAAAAGTTATAAGCGTTTGAAGTTTGAATCAAAATCTGAAATCATTATTTCGAATTAATAAATCATTTTCTTTTTCGGAGATTAATTTATTGCGTCAGCAGTGACACGTGGCAGCCTCTGATTGGTCTGCTAACGTCAGCCGGTTCATGAACGTGGTCCATGGTTTGGCTTGGGTCTACCGTGGACCCGGTCCACGGCTCCCCGTGAGACTGACAGGTGGGACCCTACGGTGACGTCATTGCTGACGTCAACGGGGACTCAGCCCGTTGCGCTGACAGGTGGGACCCACTGGTGACGTCATCGCTGACGTCACCGCATGGCTGGGGTGGCCGCTGACATGCGGGCCCGTGCTGACGTCACGGTGCGGTTGTGGCTGAGCCGCTGACATGCGGGCCCGGCTTGTCAGCGACACGCACGTGGGTGCGTTGGCCGCGCTGACCGCGGCAGTAAGCCTTCCTAGATGCGTGGCATGATCTCAGCCGTTGATTTGAAAATCAACGCCCCAGATCAGATCTGGCTTCCATGCGTTTGGGTTAACGCGTTTGATTCGGACCGTTGGATCGAGATCCAACGGTCGAGATTGGATCTGGAGTTTTGGATCGGAATCTCACCGGCAGCGGGATTCGACAAAAACCGCGGCGGAAACCCTAAGCAACTACGGTGAGCGATTGCGGCTGAGCGGTGGCGGCTAGGGCTCGACGGGCTAGGGTTTCGGGTGCGCACAGCAAAGGGCAACCTCGGGCGATGTCTCACGCATTAAATAGCCCCGGGATGCGCGCACAAATCGGAACCCTAACGGAACACGGCGGCGGACGCGGCGGCGCAATCCGTATCGGACTCGGCGGAGACGAAGCAATCTCGATCGTCCACGTGTTCCATCCAACGGCTGGGATTCATCCGACGCGGGCGGGTCCGATCCGGCCTGGGCTCGGGTGATGTGGTCCAACGCGGACCGTTGGATTTTGATCCGACGGTCACGCGGCTAGGGTCTCGCCGAGCGGGTTCGGCTTGACCGCATGGCACGGGTCGGGCTCGAGTCCGACTCGGGTTTGACTCAGTCGGATGAACAGTGCTCGACCCGATTCGATTTTCCAGCGATTTAATATTCAAAATAATTTCCAGAAATTTATTTAATTCATTAAAAATAGCAAAACACTCATGATTTTGGATCATTTTGGACCCAATTCTGGAAACTATTTTGGATCATTTTGGACTCAAATAAAATATTTCCAACAAATTTTTATTTGCAAAGTTTAATTCTTTAATTATTTCAAAATGGAATAAATTCAAATAAATTCCAAATAAATCCAAATAAATTCCAAAAAATTCCAAAAATTCACCAAAGTGCCTAATCACTCATGATTTTAAGAAGAGCAAAATTTTGGGGTGTTACAATCGCGCTCCTTCGCATTCACCCTGAATTATCTTTGGAATAAATTTTAACGAAAGCAGATGGACATAGTGGGTTGTGTTGGAAACTCTAGAGATTTAATTTGTAAGTCTTTTTGACTGTAGATGGATTTATTTTGCATAATGTGTGTGATGTTTGCGAGTGCTTCAAAAAGGTGGATTTTATGTTTATAAAGTGATTTTGTTAGTGAGGTGTTCCCTTTTGGAAATGAGTTTCCCTCTCCTTGAGAAAAATTTGTGACGGTTGTGTCAGTAGATGCTCGACTTGAAATTTTGATGTTGTCTTCCAAAATGTTGAATTTAGATGAGATGCAATGTTTTTCAAGTTCAGTTTTCAATTGATGTGGGATGTGATGCGACGTGGTGTTTTACTGTCAACTATGATGCCGTCATAGTCTATATGAATTTCCGCAACCTTCGATGTTAATTGTGTTTCCATTATTTGATACCGAGGAAGAAGTCATTTGGTGAATGACTATTTAGTACCGTTGTTACATGATGAATGAATGGTGAAAAGGAAAACGAGACATTGTTTATGCATAATTAATCATAAAGGAGTCGATGAGCCAGGACGGTGAGAAAGTCATATATGGATATATGACTAATCCGGAGTGCTCTTGAAAAAGTTTGCATTCATGTCATGAATCGAGGTGTCCATTTCCTTTAGTATGGAAAAGAAACAATGAAGAATTTCTGGTATGTTGGTTGTGGTGTAGGAGATTTGCGTTTTCTTTGCGTCTTGGCATTGGAAATTAAAATGAGTACTCTTTGGTTGTGCCGAATTTTTTTTTCCAAAGTGGTTTTTAGTGCTTTGGGGATTCGAGTTGTTGTATGTGGATCAATGGGGTTCATGGTTCGAAGTTGAGCTCACCCAAGGATTTTGCTCTTGTTTTGGTCCTTTGAGTGGAAGATTGTAAGGGCGAGGCCTTCTTAGAAAGAGGAATCTAGTGCGGGTTGTTAATGACCTGAGCTATTAGATGTTGCTAGTAATTGCTTTCCTTTTCAGAGTGTATGGGATCTTTCTGTCGCTGAGGTTGTGACACTACGGTATGGTGTGACATTATAAAATGTGAAATTAGAAAATAAAACCTTACGGTTGGAGGTTTACTCGCGTTTTTGGGCCTTAGGGGGGATGAAGTGATGTGACACCACAGAGTGTCGTAACCTTATCTAATGTGCATGATGAGGCCAAAAACACTATGAAATATGAAATCGGAGTTTAGAACTATACGGTATGTGGTTTAATCGCGTTTTCGGGCCAATTTCGGGAGTTTGGGCCCTTCCGGGGAAGTTTGGGCCTAATGGGGACGAGTCATGGGCTTTTGTGGAAGGGGTAGGTGCCCAAGAGGGAGGAGGGACCAAGCTAAGGGGGCTTGGGGCGCCCCCTCCCAGCCCTAGTCGCCCCCCACAAGCCCCCTCCCTCCCCTTGTGGCAGCTCCCCTAGCCGCCGCCCCCCCATTGCCATGCGCCCCCTCCTACCTCCTCCCCATTGCACCACCACTTCTCCTCTACCTATCCTCCACCCCCTTGCTGCCCTAGGGTAGCCTCCCCACCCCTGCACCTCCAAGATCCATCTGTTGGAGCGAGGAGCGATCCGGGAGGAGTTTTGTTGGGTTTTCGGTCGTCGGGCGAAGGTATGGCCATGGGAAACCTTGGGTTGATCTAAGTACTGTTCTTAGGGTCATTATCATGTTTTTAGATCAATTGGTGGTGCTGGAATTGAGTAGATTAGATTAGATATAGAAGTTGCCACGTTCTCTGTTTTGGACAGCATGAGCAGTCGACCTAGGGTTCGGTTTTCTACCAATTTAGAATCCGAATTTGGACGTCCGCTTGTTGAAGAAGTTGTAGGCAATTTCAATACCTTTCAGTGGGTATAAAGAATGTTAAATTCCGATTAGCCGTTTGAAAGTTATGGCTGATTTACCGAGCGTGTTAAAATATGTGACATGATTAGAACAGATCACGGTATTTTGTAGATTAAACAACTTTAGATTCCGAATCAGCTTTTCCATATACTTATAATTGATTCGGAGTTTTAGAACCCGAGTTATGCCTTTTGGAAGGCTGCTGTCCCGACGGGACAGAACCTCTGTTTTTGGGTTTTGCGAGTAGTTGGTGATGTCGGTGTAGAAGAGGGTTTGCGTACTGTTTTGTGGACATGATTGTGAGTGTGTGGTCCCTATGTGCAGGTGATGCGACCCCGGGAGTGCCTTCTACTTCTCGCCAATCCGTCGCCCGTGGTGGAGGCAAGTGTATTGGAATGGGTAGCGGGTTGTAGTTTGTTTGATTGATTGAGATTGAAATTTGAATATATGATATGTTCACATGCCATGCTTTAATGTTTGCCATTGATATGATGAATATGTTTATTATGTGATGATGCCATGTGTTAATGTACAAGTTATCCATGATGATGCCATGTGTTAATGTACAAGTTATTCATGATGTTGGCATATTTGCATATATGGCAAGATACAAGGTCCGGGCGGTGAGAAAGTCATAACTAGTCCGGGGAAGGTCGGTGAGAAAGTTATGACTATTCCGGAGAGCCAATGAGTAAATCCTACATCATGATTCCATCCACCGCGGTATGGGGAAGCGAGGAGTAGGCACCCTCCATCTTCGGGATGGAAGGGGGGAGAGGGTGCACACCGACGGGTGTGTACTCAACCATAACGGTATGAGTTTCCAAGGAGATATGAGCATCGCATCGCATTGCATACATAATGATGATGATAATGATTTGTGAACATGAATGAGATGATATACATGATGTGAGTTGTTGTAGCCATGTAATTGTTTTTGTTTGTACCATTGCAATATACTTGCTGAGTGATGAACTCACGCTTGTGTTTATGTTGTTTTTTTTAGGTACCATGACGCTGGCATGTGGGAGAGGGCATTAGCTACACATCTTCACGTAGTTCCAGTCATATTTACCAACCTTGAGTCATGATCATAATAATAGTGCCCTGAACTAGATGTATGGAATAATTTTAATGTGCTGTTGATCCTCTTTGCTTATCTATAGATGTTTGTGTGGTTGGTTTTGCTTTAATGGTTATGATGATGTTTTATCCATTATATATTGCTGCTTTAGATGTCTTATGTTATGAGATATTTTGGTATGATATTACTATTGTTCAAATCATGATAAAACAAAGGAGATGCTTCCGAAATTTTGGGTTTTAGCATGTGCGCATTTGCTGTAATTTATGCTTAATTGTGGTATTTAGATGTTGTTTAGCCTATGTTTGGTAGCATTCAAGCATGCTAGATGCCGCGGTGTTACAGAGGTTGAGCGAGGTTGTGTCAACTTTAACGATTTTGTTTGGTTGTTACTGTTTCTTGCGGGTTTAAGGACCCTGATTGTAAAGTAGGCTTTTCCTTTCGGTGGTAGTGTTGGGTATTGGTCTTTTGTAAAAGATCAATCTTTTGCAAGGTCTTAACCTCGTTTGTTCAAATAGTTGGTGGTCTTGGAACATACGTCTCACCTGGTTCATCGTCGTCTTGAATATGGCGAACCACAATAGAGAGGTTGAGGTGTGAAAACATGTTTGTGCGTGGGAGATGAAAAGGGTTCTAGAGGCTGGTACCATGCTCTTCTGGAGAGTAGTTTCGATTAAAGGGATCGGGCACGTTGGTGCCAAGGAATGTATGGAATGAGGAGTGTGAGACCGTTTTCTTTCGTGGTCTATTTGGGAATTGAAGTGAAGGTGGAACCGTGAGAGGTTGCACTTTGTGGAGCTAAATCAACACTTTCTCGCTAAGTGTTGGTTTTGAGAACCGGTTTGTTGTTTGTTCCGGTTTTAGTCTCTGTGTGAATGTTTTGTGTTGCAAAGAAGTCTTTTGTCCCTTGGGGAACTTGTTGTTGATTTTGGCGTTCTTCGGATTCGAGGTCGAATCCTGTTTACGAGGGGGGAAAATGTGACACTACGGTGTCGTAATCTTATAAAATGTGAATGTTAAGGTCAAAACATTATAAAATATGAAATCGGAGGTTAAAACTATACGCTGTGAGGTTTGGGCCTCTTCGGGGGAGTTCGGGCCCAAGGGGGATGTGTCGTGGGCCTTGGTGGGAGGATTTTTGGGCCCATGAGGGAGGGGGAGGCAGGATAACCTGCATTGGGGCGTCCTCCCGCTGCCCACATGCGCCCCACAACCCTAGCCGCCACTCCACCTCCTCCTCCCACCACCCAAGCTGCCACCCCCCACTTTGGGCGCCTACTCTCCCCTTTGCGCCATCCCCTCCCATCTCCACCACCCCTTGCTACCCTAGGGATGCCTCTCCACCTCACTACCCCGAAAATCTGTCCATTGGAGCGCTTCGTGATGAGGAGATCCGGTGGATTTGGAGCGAGGAAGGAGATCGCGCGAACCGGGAGGAGATCCGTTGGGTTTGCGTTCGTCGGGCGAAGGTTTGGCCACGGTAATCCTTGGGGTTGGTCTAGGTACTGTTCTAAGGGTTATTATCATATTTTTAGATAAATTGGTGGTGCTGTAATTGGGTAGATTAGATGAAATCTAGAGTTTGCCACGTTCTCTGTTTCGGGCAGCAGGAGGAGTCGACCTAGGGTTTGGGTTTTCGCCAATTTAGAATTGGAATTTGGTCCTACTCCTATTGAAGAAGTTGTAGGTGACTTCAATACCTTTCAGTGGGTATAAATAACGTCCAATTCCGCCCAGCCGTTTGAAAGTTATGCTCGTTTTACCGAACGTATTAAAAACTGTGACATGATTGGAACAGATCACGGTATTCTGTAGATTAAACCACTTTAGAGTCGGAATCAGGCTTTCCATATACTTAGAAAAAGTTAGGAAATTTCCTAAGCTACGCTAGGATGTACTCGTTTAATCGATTCAGAGTTTTAGAACCCGAGTTATGCTCGTTGCAAGTCTGCTGTCCCGGCGGGACAAAACCTCTGTTTTTGGATTGTGCGAGTAGTTTGCGAAGTCAGGGTAGAAGAGTGTTTGCGTATTGTTTTGTGGGCATGATTTTGAGTGTGTGGTGCCTATGTGCAGGTGGTGTGACCCCGGGGGTGCCCTCTACTTCTCGCCAATCCGTCGCTCGTGGTTGAGGCAAGTGTATTGGAATGGGTAGCGGGTTGTAGATTGTTAGTTTTGTTGAGTTGAAATTGAATATATGAAATGTTCAAATGCCATGTTTTAATGTTTGCCATTGATATGATGAATATGTTTTATTATGCTGTGATGCCATGTGTTAATGTACAAAGTTATTTATGATGTTGGCATGTTTGCATACATGGTATGATACATGGCCCGGGCGGTGGGAAAGTCATAACTAGTCCGGGGAAGGTTGGTGAGAAAGTTATGACTATTCCGGAGAGCCAATGAGTAAGTCCTACATCGTGATTCCAACCATCGCGGTGTATGGAAGCGAGGAGTAGGCACCCTCCATCTTCGGGATGGATGGGGGGAGAGGGTGCACACCGACGGGTGTGTACTCAACCATACCGGTATGAGTTTCCTAGGAGACATGAGCATCGCATCGCATTGCATACATAATGATGATGAAAATGATATGTGATCATGAATGAGATGATAGACATGATGTGAGATGTTGTAGCTATGAAATTGTTTCTTTTGTACCATTGCAATATACTTGCTGAGTGATGAACTCACGCTTGTGTTTATGTTGTTTTTTTAGGTACCATGACACCGGCATGTGGGAAAGGGCATTAGCTACACATCTTCACTTAGTTCCAGTCACATTTACCAAAATTTGAGTCATGACCTTAATAATAGTGCCATGAATCTTGGTGTATGGATTAAATTGTGGTCGGGTCCCTTATTTGCTTCGTTATAGTTTATGGAGTGGTTGAACTTGATATTATTGCCTTATGTTGATGCTATATCCATTTACATTGCTTCTTTAGATGTCTTATGATATATTATTACTTGCCTGTTATTGCTATTGTCTCAAATCATGTTAAAATAAAGGAGATGCTGCCGAAATTTTCGGTTTTAGCATTTGTTCCTTTGCTGTAATTTGTCTTTATTAGTGGTATTTAGGTGTTGTTTAGCCTATGTTTGGTCGCATTCGGGCATACTAGATGCCGGGGTGTTACAGGCGGCGCACCAAAGGAAGAGGGGAAGGGGAGGGGGCAGCTAGGGCAAGGGGGAGGTGCATAAAGGGCAGGGGGAGTGCGCCTCAAGGTAGGGAATTCTGCCTCCCCCTCCCTCATGGGCCCAAATCTCCTCCCACTAAAGCCCACGACTCATCCCCCTTGGGCTCGAACTCCCCTGGAGAGGCCTAAACTCCCGAAATCGGCCTAGAAACGCGATTAAACTGCATAATGTAAAGTTTTAATGTCCGATTTCATATTTTATAACGTTTTGACCTTCCGTAGTGTCACAGAAATCATGATCAATATGAAATCAAGTTCATCATATCATAGGCAAACGTCAATTATGGCATCATATCATAAAACATGAGTAAACCATCTCATTATCAAACATTACGGCTCCCTAAGCCGCAACCACTACAATACACTTGCCTTAACCATGGGCGACGGATTGGCGAGAGGATGAGGGCACTCCCGGGGTCACACCACCTGCACATACATGTTTTCCACAATATCGTACCACCCAAGCAAGTACAAAACTCAGAACACAACGATTCTACCCGAAACCCCAAAAACCTGAAAAATAGACCAATCTGTCCGTTAGGACAGTAGGCTTCCAACAATCATAACATGAGTTCTAAGACTCCAAATTGAGTAAACGAGTACATCATCGCGAATCTTAGGAAATTTCCTAGCTTTTTCTAAGCATTGGGAAAAGCTTATTCGGCTTCTAAAATTGCCCAATCTAGAGATCAACACGATCTATCCCAATCACGTCATAGTTTTGAACACGTTCGGTAAAACGACCATAACTTTCAAACGTCTAGGCGGAATTGGACATTATTGGTGTCCAATTAAAGGTATTAAAATTATCTACAACTTTCTCAACAGGTGGCCAACCAAATTCCGATTCTAAAATCGCGAAAACTCAAACCCTCCCCCACATGGGGGGGGTGGAGGTGCATGGGGCAGCTGCATGCTGCCCTAAACCCTCCCCCACATGGGCCAAAGGCCTCCCACCTCTGGCCCATGTGGTTTCCTCAAGCCCACGATGGGTTCCCCAAGGCCCAAAGTCCCCCGGAAAGCCCAAAACACTATTTAACCTCAAACCGCATGGTTTTATTCTCTAATTTCATATTTTGTAATGTCACACCATTCCGTAGTGTCACATTCTACCCCCATTCAACAGGATTCGACCCCGAATCCAAGACACGCCACTACGCCAAACAAACAATACAAAACATCCACGCAAAGACTCAAACCGAAACAAACGACAAGCAAGTTCCCAAAACCAACACTTAGCGAGAAAGAGCTGATTTAGCTTAACTGGGTGCAGCCTCTCACAGCTCGACCTTTCAATCCAAATTCCCATCCACAATCCTCGATTTCACCCACTAAAGGCTCAATTGAAATAAATAATACGCCCAAATGCTCGCATCCAACACTCCACGCTTCTATCGCAAACAACCTAATGAACTCAAGACGATTCCCCTTTCAACCGAATGGACTATTACCAAGAAACGCCATTGAAAGAAATAACTCACAAAGGCACAATTGTCCTCCCAAATTTGCAATCATGCTAGAATTTCATTCTATCCTCTCCAAGGCATATATTATACCCAAAGACAACTAGCTAAGACAATTGTTTACCACAGAACATTTATCAACAAAATTACCGTCACCTTCACTACCAGCAACCAATACTCTTAATAAAAGTTTGGACCCGACATCATCAACCTCCATCGTGATCCACCCTTATTCCACTCACGTCCAGCACCTAGCCCAACTAGGACCGTAAAACCTTACCGAACCACAATTGGTGCATTTCCCATGAGGGTGTCGCCCTCATAATCTCACCCAAGCATCCAAGACAAAGAGTATAAATCTTTGGTATACTCAACTCTAACCATGAACATTCTTTTTCTTAACCCCATCAAGAATTCAAAAGAAGTACAATTCATTTGAACCCAATTGATCCACGTGCATCTATTTGAATCCAAGCGCAAACATCCACTTTGGAAAGACCTCAACAACATCCAAAAAAAATCATTTCATTTTCCTAAGCCAAAACGCAAAGGAAAGTCAAATCTCATTCGCTAGAGCCAAAATGCCATAACTTATTCAATCTTTCTTTTCATGCTAGAAAGCCAGGGACATCCCGATTCATGACCTGAATGCAATCTTTTTGAGAGCACTCTGGATTAGTCATATGCCCCTATATGACTTTCTCACCGACCTGGCTCGTCAACTCTTTAATGGTTGCATACATATAAATGATGTCAGGTTTCCCTTTTCACCATTCATTTATCATGAAACAACGATACCGAATAATCATCCACCAAGAGACTTCATTCTCTTTAACACAACGAACGACAATCACCACCTTCAAACCAAGGCTCTAAAATTCACATACATGACAACTCGACTTGAAAGAGGAACTCCATAAAACAAATACACCAAAAATTTACCCTGCGGAGAAACCCCATTTTAACAGATAAACACCACGAAAGTCTTCTACAACAGCATTTCGGAAAGAAGAAACCAATCAAGGAATCAAACACCTCAACACAATATATATATACACAAATTTTAAGGGAAAGGGAAAACTCATTTCCCGACAGAAACTACTTTACTGGCATAAGTCACTTATGAAACAATCATAAGGATCGTCTTTAAGAAGCGTCCACAAAACCTCACACATTTTAATCAAATCTATCTGTAGACAAACTAATAATGTTCAAATCACAAACTTTTAAATCATTACATTAGATTTAGCTACTTCTTTTAACCAACAATGCAGTTGATAACTCATCCTTAAAAAGTAACATATGCAAACCAATTATACATCCTTGAGCATAAATTTCGCATCCATGACTTAAACTAATTTTCTTAGTAACAACGAAAGAACAATGTTGTTTAATGGAGTTAAACATTCCAAAACCTCCACAAATTACTTCAGGTTTAATCATTCTTTTACCCTCATTTCCAAACCTTGAAAGTTACCCAGATTTAGCATTAATCACTCTAGGTCTAGGGGAGCTTTAAAACACATCATAACGAATACCTTGACCAACAGCATTCAACCAAACTAGCAACCAACCAAACCAGTCCAAAAAAGTTTTAAACACCAGCTTAGCATAAATACAACCATCTCTAGTGTTCCACTACGCTTTCCATTAAAGACTTCAAAATTCACTACTTACTCATTCAATAAATGACTTCAACAAATAAATATTATCTCCCCAAGACAATTCGTAAGTAGGATTTTAAAACATACGTTCATTAAGAATAAAATCCTACATAATGTTAATTGTCCAAGGTTCACTCCATCACAACATGTTATATTCTCCTCAATTTTAACCATGGTTTTCCAACGAGAAATCTAAACAGTTACCACCACTACTTAGTCATCAATATCAATAAACGTGCATAATCATCAAACCTTAACATTCCTTTTAGTTACCCTATACATAGGTTATAACAAAATTGCCATTACACAACATTCTCCAACTATTAAAATAAATTTAATAAGTCAGACCATCACAATGCTCTTAAAATACCGTCAAACCAAAAAACCTATATCTTTCCATTTGACATCGGTACTAGCATTTCAGGAACACCAATGCATACTTCCAATTATGCTAATAGTTTGCAACAACAACATAAATAGCAACTCTAATCAACCTCCAAGTTAGGGTCACATGCCAGCAAGATTAAATTTCTCTATTAACACGTTAAATTAGAACATCTTTAGTCAACCAGCAAAGTTTCTTTAACAATATCAGTAGTTTATATCATCTGAATGTTCTCATAACGCATCAAGGTTTAAAACTTTAAACACTATCAATGGTCATTTTCCCATTAAGTAACAACAGTGTGCTACCTCATTTTTAACATAAAGCTACAAATTCTAAACATGTACAATCACACATTTAACCATTCTCGCTATAGAGTAATCTACAACACTAAAAGTTCATTTAATCTTAAGCTAAAGATAAAAATTACATTTAATTGGTTCAACTCGCAAATTAACTTAGGAGTACATCATTTCCATAAACCACATTGTTGATCGCTTGGTTTTATTTGGTGTTAAGGTTGGGGTTTGGTTTTAAGGTTTTATTTGAAAAGGATTACTTGATCGCTTGGTTCCCTTTTGAGAAAATTGTCTTTCAACCATTTTCCTCTATGGGAGTCCTTGAGATTGAAAAGTGTTTTGGAGAATTCCTTTTGCATGACCAAGTTTGGGTTTGTCTCATTGCAAATTTGAGAGTCAAGTTTCCGTGTGAATTTGGGTTGAGTTTTAAAAAAATAAAATGATGCAAACAAAGTAAGTAGTCTTTTGACCGAAATCGTTTGTCAATAGTGAGAATTGTTGTTTAGCATGTTATGTAGTATGTACCAATGTGGTTTATGGAATGACGTATTGTTAAGTTAATTTGTGAGTTGAAACAATTCAATGCGGTTGTTATCTTTAGCCTGAGAATAAATAGGCTACTAGTGTTGTAGAGTACTCTATAGCGAGAATGATTAAAGGTGTTAATGTACATGCTTAGAATCTGTTGCTTCGCTTTAAAAGTGCTTATGACCCCCGATAATGTTTAACGTATTAAACCCTGATGCATGGTTAGAACATTAAGATGGTGTAGACTGCTGATATTGTTAAAGAAACTTTGCGGGTTGTTAAAGATGTTCTAATTTTACATGTTGATAGAGATATTTTATCGTGTTGGTGACCTTAACTTGGAAGTTGATTAGAGTTGTTATTTATGATGTTGCAAACTATTAGTATATTTGGAAGTGCGGTTGTGTTCCTATAATGCTAGTATCGTGTTAATTGGGAAAACAAAGGTTTTGTGGTTGTGGTAAGAGCTTTGTGATGGTCCAACCCATTCAATTTGTTTCAAATAGTTGGAGCATGTTGAGTAGTGATAATTTGCTATAGCCTTTGGATAGGGTAACTAAAGTAATGTTGCAGTTTTTAAGATTATGCAAACAATTGATATTGATGACTTGGTAGTGTTGTTAATTGTTGGAAACCATTGACCCAATAGAAGAAAAGTTTAAAACTGTGGTATTATGTCGAGTACATATTGTGATGGGATGAACAATGGATAATAATCATGATGCAAGATTTTATCCTTAACGAATGCATATCTCAGAATCCTATTTACGAATTTTATCTTGTAGAGATAATATTTACTTGTTGAAGTCATTTATTGATTGAACAAGTTTCAATTGTCAAGATGTTGGCGTATGGATGGAATAAAATTGATAGGTTGATCATGTTTAAGTATCCGTGGAAGTACTATGTTTGAAATATAGAACACGTTGTTATATGATGTGTTGGTCTGTGGGGATCATGATGAGGTAGTATTGGTTGGATGTCTTTTGATAATCGTTATAAACTTTATTTATAAGTGTTGGGAAAGGTAACTAGAGAAAGAATTGCTTATGTAGCTCTTGGTTGAATTATGACAGGCTTCTCGATGAGTAAATAGTGAATATTGAATGCTTAAATGGTAAGTATAGTGGAATACTAGACATGGTGGGTTTCATGCTGAGCTTGCGTCTAAACCTTTCAGACTGGTTTGGTTGTTTGCCATTTTGGTTGAAGGGTTTTGGTCAAGGTGTTCCTTATGTTATGTTTCAGAATTTCCCTAAAACTCGTAGAAATTGGTGCCAAACCTTTGGTTTTGGCTAATTTGTTTAGTTTGTGATGTGAGTATAGATTTACACCCAAAAGTTTTTGAGTGGATCACGCTCCTTCGCGTTCACACTGTGTTATCCTTGGAATAAATTGAAAGGAAACATATGGACATAGACGATTGTGTTCGAAAACTCACGATGTTTAATTTGTAATCCTTTTTGGCTAGAGTTGGAGTTATTTGGAAAATCTGTGTGGTGTTTGCAAGTGCTTCAAAAGGTAGTTTTTATGGATGTTTCATCGGTGATGCTGTTGGTGAAGTGTTCTCTTTTGGAAATGAGTTTCCCTTTCTCTTTGAGAAAATTTATGGCGGTTGTATGTGCAGATGTTCAACGTTGTAGCCGATGTTCTTTTCCAAATGTTGATTGTGGTTAAAAATGCAAGGTTTTGCAAGTTTAGTTTTTCAATTGACGTGTGTTCTTTTACGATGTGGTGTTTTCTTGTTAATGGTGATGCCATCATAGTTTATAAGAATTTCGCAGCCATCGATGTTAATTGTGTTTCTATCATGTGTACCGAGGAAGAAGTCTTTTTGTGAATGACTACTTGGTATTGTTGTTACATGAAGAATGAATGGTGAAAAGGAAGCATGACATTGTCTATAGATGTTTAATGATGAGAGAGTCGATGAGCCAGGTCAGTGAGAAAGTCATATATAGATATATGACTAATCCGGTGTGCTTTTGAAAAGTGTGCATTCATGTCACAAATCGAGATTTCTATTTCTTTCTGGTATGAAAAGAAACAATGAAGAATTTCTGGTATGTTGGTGGTGGTGTAGGAGATTTGTGTTTCCTTTGCATCTTGGCTTAGGAAATTAAAATGAAAACTCTTTGGTTGTTGTCGAATCCTTTCCAAAGTGATTGTAGTGCATTGGACTCAAAGTTATGCATGGGGATCAATTGGGTTAATGGTTGGTGGTTGAGCTTACCCAATGGTGGTACTCTTTGTCTTGGTCCTTTGAGTGGAGGGATGTGAGGGCGAGACTTTCTTAGTAAGAGAAATCTGGTGTGGCTAGTAGATGATCGTAAATGGTTTAAAAGTAAAGAGTAAAGGAGGGTTTTGTATGACCCAATTCAAACCTTCTTGGAGAATTGTGGCATCCATGTGTTCCTCGGTGGGGTTGTTTAAATTATTAGTGGACCACTTGGTGGTTGCTAGTAATTGCTTTTCCTTTTGGAAGTGTATTGGACCTTTTTGTCGCCGATCTCTGAGCGAGCTGTGTCAACCGATGGGGATTGCTCGGTTGACAGTGTTTTTGCGGGTTTTAAGGACCCTGGTTATAAAGTAGTTTTTTCCTTCAGTGGTAACGATGGGTGTTGGCCTAGTTGTAAAAGATCAATCTTTTGCAAGGTTTTAACCCCGTTTGTTCAAGCAATTGGTAGTCTTGGAATGATGTGTCCCGCTTGGTTCACGTCGTCTTGTTTATGACGAACCACTGTAGAGAGGTTGAGGTGTGAAAGCATTTTTGCACGTGAGAGCTGAAGGGGGATCTAGAGTTGGGGTTAGAGGTTGGTACCGTGTTCTTCTGAAGAGTAGCGTTGGTTAAAGGGATCGGTCGCTCTAGTGCCAAGGAATGTATGAAATGAGGAGTCACTACAGGAAATCACTAATTTTTCGTCGGTTAAATATAATTTCGTCGGCTCGGGAGAAGCCGACATTTCTAATCCTTTTTTTTCCTTAGCTAGAGGTCTACTGACGATAATACTTATATTTTCGTCGGCTACATGGCCAAGCCGATGAAAATATTCATGTTTTCGTCAGCCACATGGATAGGCCGATGAAAAACAAAGTTTTTTCATCGGCTGTATGTACCAGCTGATGAAAATACAGTATCTACGTCGGCTAGTTGTAGCTGACGAAAATGACCAACCCTAGCTAATACACATTCCAGACCTCGCGCGTGCCACACACAGCCATACCGCTTCACGCCGCAACACAGCTCCGCCCCCGCCAATGCGCCCGCCTCGGCCCCCGCGCCCGCCCCGGCGACACCTCGGCCACGCCGGCCTCGCGCCCGCCTGCCTCGGCGCAGCTCCCGGCCGACGCCCCGGCCTCCAGCGCCCGGCGACGCCGCCGGCCTGCCGCCCGGCCACACCGCAGCGTCACTCCGTCTAGCGCCCGGGCCGGCCTCGCCGATCGCGCCGACCTGTATCCAGATTGCACGCCTCGCCTCCACAGTACGGGGTTTTAGAGCTTTCTAGAAGATATTAGTTCATCCATGTGGGGGCTCCTGTCCTGGTACAGTGATACACCATTACTGTTTTGTGGGCCTGGTTAATCACGCAACCCGTAACGTAACGATCACGGCATCACGACAGACTCAGATTGAAATCGCTTGGCTAGCACGATACTCGAATGAGGTCACATGCTACCCAATTGGTTCCAATTTGAGCTTCCTGCAACCATGTGATAACCACTAGTCCCTGGATCAGTAGGCTAGCGTCACATGTTGAGAAGGGAGAGTCTCATCCAAACGAACGCAGTACAAGGGCAGAGGTAATATATTACAACGGTAGATAATAATATTACAACTTGTTTCTGTTTACAAAATGCCGATTGGCTTAAAGTAAACTGAAGAGAAAAACATCAGAGAAACAAAAGTAAAGCGGCCGCGGTGTGCCTCCATTCCCTAAGGCAACCGGCGAGCAACTAGCTCCGCTAGCCGTCAAACGCACCACCCACGCCTGGGTCACTGAACACCTGGTCACCTTCTTCCTCACCTGCATCTTCTGCTCCTCACGCAAATTTTCAGAGCAAACAGTGAGTACACGTATGTACTCGCAAGACTTTATTGTTTGCAAGTATAATAATAATGCAGGTTAAACAATGAAGATGGTTGCTACTCTAGTTCAGTTTTGCATGAAGCTGAAGTTATTTGCAATAGACTAATAGATTGGAATACTGCACTGTTTATAAAACATTTAGTAAATGAGAGTACAACATTACATAATGTAATTGTACATTTCATTCAACATCCAAATTCCTCCAACATATCCAACACCACCATCAAATGGCAACAGGAATCATTTCCTTCAACATAACCAACACCATCATCACATGGCATCAAGAATCACCACCAGCTTGATCAAACCACCAAACCAACCGATCTTTGAGTTCAGCGACTCAACATTTGCATGAAACAACCCAACATTTAAAAGATCTACCGATTTCAAATCCTTTTCAGAAACCAAAACCAAAATACTATACTTCACAGCAAATACCCAAGATGCTCATGACCGTGAGCACGGCTAATCGATTAGTTTGATTAATCTCTGCAGAGAATGCACACTTTACACACACGACACATTCTAGCAATTATGTCAACCATGCCACGCGATAAATACCATATCCGTTTTGCTAGATTGTGACGAAACTCTTCCAATTGTCGGCATCTAGTCTTGCGTCACCCCGGCGATGTGCGCTCTTTGCATTGGGTGGGGGCTCCACACACCCACACAGAGTACCCCCGGGCCAGGCGAGAGTACCCCCCCATTTAAGGTGTTTGGGTACCTTAAACTCCAAACCTGATTCACCCACACGGATCCAACGATGGCTAACAGCCCATCGTGCCTTTTACCCTCAGCAAAGCATCCAGCGTTGTTTCACGAAAGTCTCCAACACCTGCGCGTGGTGAGGGAGTATTCTAAGCAACACCAGCACGTCGGTATTGCCCAACTACTTCGACCTACCACGGCGCAAGATCAAATTCCAACTCCTGTACTGGGTTTAGGCTATCCCATACTAGCACATGTGGTTGTACGAAAGGACTTGGGTTAAAAACGTTAAGTTCAGTCCTTAGGATTGCACAGACGAGACCTCCCATCATCCGTCCAGCATAAATCACCGTACACCTTTTCCTTTTTCATCTTTTACCAACAAAGCCTTTGTTTTTTCGAAACCACCATTTCCGAAATCCTAATAACATATCGAAAAATCTTTGATTGACTGAGTCCACCGATCATTATTCAATCAGTCTAAAGCTGGGCTAAGCGTATGCAACTATTAGACTTATAACCCCTGACGACACTTATTATAGCATCTAACCTTAAACTAGGGTTACTCAAGGATTTTAGGGTAGCAACAAGATTAAGATAAGCCATCCAACCATTAGGGTATCTATCTATTCCCACCATTTAAATACTTGTAATAATCATATGCATGCGTAATCATTTTGCAAAACATCAAATACTTTTGCAATTATGGGAGCAATATGTTCAAAGGGGGTGCTTGCCTGCTTGTTCTGGGTTTTGCGTGTCCTCTGGGTCGAAGTCTGGATCCTCGGCTACTGCTCCTGAGGCGTCGACGTCTAAATGAAAGTGCGACAAAAGAAAAACGAGGAAACGATTAAGATCCAACGAGAACCAAGCAAAAAGCTCAAAGAAGCGGACAACAACCAGCAAGCGAACACGAGGGAAAGAAACCTAAACGAAAACCGAATTTTGAATCGAGACCGGGCAAGACGTGTACAAACCCCGGTAGTGCTTGCTCTGATCGGCACTACCGGCCTTGCGGGTCGGTAGTAAGGCGACTCTGAAAACCTAAACGGGACCTCTCTGGAAAATAACTACCGGCGCCGAGCGGTAGTGCCGGCCTTAGCCCGGCAAAGACCGCCACAAGGATGGGTAGTGCCGGCCTGAGCGGCAAGATCGACTTACCACGTCGGTAGTGCCGGCCACAGTCGATCGAATTTTCCGTAAAAAGGATTTTCGCACAAACGACTTCGAATTTCATGCGATCGCATGGATGGGTTCTCGGAGATAACAAGGACCCATTTATGCAAACCACACATGGTTCCAACCTCGTTTGGCCTAATTCCTAATCCGAGAAACTCTAAAGTCCTAATCCATGCTAAATCCCGACTTTCTCCCCGAATCGAATTCTAACTCGATTCTTTTCGCGAAACTCGGACTTTAACAAAGTCGAATACATTCTAGTGTCCTTTTCCTAGCTTTTGGAACCAGGATTCCAAGGTTTAATTCCAAAAGCTACGAAAATGTCATTTAACCAAATATATCCGATAAAAACGTACTTACGGTTTCAAATCTCAGTTTTCGCGCTAACAAGAACTCTTGCACCTAACCTAGGTTTAGAAACTCAGCTAACTAAAAGTTGAGCACTACAATTTGGTTTTGTAGGGTTTTAGCTAAAAGAAAAGTTGATAGAAATGGAGAAAAATACAAGATCAAGCTCAAGTCATCACAGATCTGACTGAAACTTGCTTCACTCACCACAAATTGCTGCTAGGGTTTTGGGAAACGACGTCTTCCTCCGTGGCTTGCTTCACCTCAAGCTCAAGAACACCAGGGAGAGTTTTAGCTGGAGGGAAAACTCAAGAGAGAGGGAGAGAGCTCCATGGGAGAGAGAGCTATGGGAGAGAGAGCTAGAGGGTGAGGGTGAGAGTGAGAGGGAGTGAGGGAGAGTGAGCTGGGGGAGGGAGAGAGTGAGGAGAACCCTCTAGAGAAAAAGGAGGTGGTCATGGCAACGGTCAGCTCGGGCGCTCGCCCCTGCTCGACCCTCGGTCAAGATCGCCAGGGTCGGCCAGATCGCCTCCCAGGCAGGAAAAACCCCAAAAAACCCCCAAAAACTCCGAAACTCACGAATCCTTCCCGAAAACTTTTAGGATAGACTCTAGGGTAGCTAAAGGAGGTTTGGAAACTACGGTTGCTCGGAAATTCTAATCGCAACATGAAACGAGGTTTTAGAGCAAAAACTAAAACGAAACAGATAGAGTGAACAATTCCAAAAACAATTAACTCCAAATTGAAGTCCAAACAACTCCCAAAGGATAATTAACATTAAAAAGGCAAGTTCAAACTCAGGATGTTACAGCTCCACCCCCCTTACAATAATCTCGTCCTCGAGATTACAAGGATTCCGAAAAGAAAGATGGAAACTCGGATCGAAGGCAATCTTCACGCTCCCAGGTTGCTTCTTCTTCAGTATGATTACTCCACTGAACTCGAAGCATCTTAAATACATGATTACATGTAAGTCGTTCAGCTTCGTCCAGAACGCGAATTGGATATTCACGGTATGAAAGATCTGGTTGAAGTTCAATTGCATCCAGAGGAGTGAGTTCATTAGGAACTCGAAGACACTTTTTCAACTGAGAGACATGAAATACGTCATGCACATCCGCAAGTTGAGGTGGAAGCTCCAACTGATAAGCTACTTCACCCTTCCTTGCAAGAATGCGATACGGACCGACGTATCTCGGCGCTAACTTTCCGCGAACTTGGAATCGCTTCGTGCCACGTAACGGTGACACCTTAAGATAGACAAAATCGTCTACATTGAAGCTCAGATCACGGCGGCGATTATCAGCATAGCTCTGTTGTCTAGACTTAGCTTCTTTTAACCGACATGGATTAGCTCGACTTGCGTCTCAGCTTCTTGAATCACTGTGGGTCCAAAGAACTTTCTTTCACCGACTTCGGACCAGAAGAGAGGAGTTTGGCATTTTCTTCCATACAGTGCTTCGAACGGAGACATTTGAAGGCTTGCTTGATAACTATTATTGTAGGAAAACTCAGCAAATGCTAAACACTTTTCCCACTTCGAGTTATACGAAAGAATACAAGCTCTGAGCATGTCTTCTAGGACTTGATTTGTTCTTTCACCTGTCCATCTGCCTGGGATGGTAAGTCTTTGAAGAGCAGCTTGGTCCCTAGAAGTTCATGCAAATTCTTCCAGAACCGCGAAGTGAACTGGGGTCCACGGTCAGACATAATGGTTTTAGGAATTCCATGTAGTCGGACGATATGGTTCAGGTAGAGTTCTGCAAGTTTAGTTCTATTGTAGGTAACGCGTACCGGTATGAAATGAGCGACTTTGGTTAACCGGTCGATGATTACCCAAATAGAGTCATGGCCATTAGCTGATTTTGGCAGGCCAGTGATGAAGTCCATTCCGACCTCATCCCATTTCCACTCCGGAACCTTCAAGGGTTGAAGCATTCCAGCTGGTCGTTGGTGCTCTGCTTTAACTCGCTGACACACGTCACAAATGGCGACGTACGCAGCGATATCTCTTTTCATACCCGGCCACCAAAACTTCTTTCGAATATCTTGGTACATTTTAGTGCTTCCGGGGTCGACTGACAACGGAGTCTCATGAGCTTCCTTCAAGATCAATTCTTTGATCTCCTGATCATTCGGGACATAAATTTGATATCCATGCACGATCAGACCATCAACTCGTTCTGAAAACTCAAATGATGCGCTTTCTTTCAAATTGCACTTGATTTCATCTACTCCTTCATCTTTCAACTGAGCAGCTTGAATTTGGGATTCAAGGGTAGGTTGTAGGGCTAATGTAGCCACAAATCCTTTCCCTACCATCTCCAAGTTGAGTTTACGAAACTCCTCCAGTAACTGGGGTTGACAAACATCCGACAAGGTATTACTAGTGTGTAGCTTGCGACTGAGGGCATCAGCTACCACATTAGCTTTTCCCGGATGATAATGGATTCCCAAATCGTAGTCCTTGATTAGCTCCAACCACCGGCGCTGTCTCAAGTTTAGATCTGGTTGGGTGAAAAAGTATTTCAGACTCTTAAGATCGGTAAATATCTCAACTCGGTTTCCGATGAGATAATGTCGCCATAACTTGAGAGCATGAATTATAGCAGCCAATTCTAGATCATGAGTCGGATAATTGGCTTCATGAGGTTTCAGTTGGCGTGAAACATACGCCACGACTTTTCCTTCCTGCATCAGCACACAACCAAGACCTTGACATGAAGCATCACAGAATACGTCAAAGTTTTTGAGCACATCAGGCAAGACAAGAATTGGAGCTGTTGTAAGCCTTCGCTTCAGCTCAAGGAAACTAACTTCACAAGCTGACGTCCACTCAAACTTCTTCTCGTTCTTGAGTAACTCAGTCATCGGCTTGGAAATTTTGGAAAAGTTTTCAATGAATCGCCGATAGTACCCGGCTAACCCAAGAAAACTTTGGACTTCAGGAACAGTCCATGGCTGTTCCCAGGCAAGTACATCCTTCACCTTGCTGGGATCAACAGCAACACCTCCTTCCGAGAGAACGTGGCCTAAGAAGGCAACTTCTTTGAGCCAGAACTCACATTTGCTGAACTTGGCATACAACTGATGTTCACGCAATTTATCAAGCACTAAATGCAGATGGAGTTCATGCTCCTGTTCACTCCGAGAATAGATAAGAATGTCAACAATGAACACCACCACAAATTTATCTAGGTATTCCATGAATACCTTATTCATGAGATTCATGAATGTGGCTGGTGCATTGGTGAGTCCAAAAGAAACTGCTGTAACTTGAGAGCATGAATTACAGTAGCCAATTCTAGATCATGAGTCGAATAATTGGCTTCATGAGGTTTCAGTTGGCGTGAAGCATACGCCACGACTTTTCCTTCCTGCATCAGCACACAACCAAGACCTTGACATGAAGCATCACAGAATACGTCAAAGTTTTTGTGCACATCAGGCAAGACAAGAATTGGAGCTGTTGTAAGCCTTCGCTTCAGCTCTAGGAAACTAACTTCACAAGCTGACATCCACTCAAACTTCTTCTCCTTCTTGAGTAACTCAGTCATCGACTTGGAATTTTTGGAAAAGTTTTCAATGAATCGCCGATAGTACCCGGCTAACCCAATAAAACTTCGGACTTCGGGAACAGTCCGTGGCTGTTCCCAGGCAAGTACATCCTTCACCTTGCTTGGATCATGTGACACCACGGAGTGTCGTAACCTTATTTAATGTGAATGATAAGTTCAAAAATAGTATGAGATGTGGAAATAAGGTTAAAACCATAGGGCTTGGAGGTTTATAGCGTTTCCGGGCCGTTTCCGGAGTTTTGGGCCTTTCTGGGGGGTTTTGGGCCTTAAGGGGGGTTGTGGGCTTTGGTGGGGTGGAGTAGGAATCCATTTAGGATTAGGAAAGGGGCTTAGGGCTGGTAAAAAGGGGTCTCCCTGCCCCTTTGGGGCGTCCACCCCTGCTGCCCTTGCGCCCCACCTCTCCCCCTCCATTGCCTAGCTGCCCCACCCTTCCTCCTTTGTGCCGTGCGCCCCCCCTTGCACCTCTCCACCTCTCCTCCACCCCCCTTGCTGCCCTTGGGTGGCCTCCCCACCCCTGCATCCTCGTGGATCCATCCGAGGAGCGAGGAGATCTATTGGAGTTTTCGTGCGTCGGGCAAAGGTATGATCATGGGGTTCACTGGGATTGATCTGGGTACTATTATTAAGGTGATTATCAAGTTTTTAGATCAATTGGTGGTGCTGGATTAGAGTAATTCAGGTTAGATCTAGACGTTACCACGTTTCTTTTTTGGGACAGCATGAGCAGTCGACCTAGGGTTCCTGTTTTCACCAATTTAGATTTCGAATCTGATTGTACGGACTTTTAAGAAATTGTAGATAATTTCATTATCTTTCCGAACATATAAAGAACGTTAAATTCTGCCCAGCTGTTTGAAAGTTATGACTATTTTACCGAGCGTATTAAAATCTGTGACGCGATTGGAACAGATCTCGGTAATCTGTAGATTAAACAACTTTAGAGGCCAAATTAGTCTTTCCTTATACCTATAGAAAGTTGGGAAATTTCCTAAGCTACGCGAGGATGTACTCGTTTAATTGATTCGGAGTCCCAGAGCCCAAGTTATGCCTTTTGCAAGGCTGCTGTCCCGCCGGGACATAACCTCTGTTTTTAGGTTTTGCGAGTCGTTGGCAATGTCGGGGTAGATGAGGGTTTGCATACTGTTCTATGGTTATGATTGTGAGTGTGTGATACCTATGTGCAGGTGGTGCGACCCCGGGAGTGCCTTCTACTTCCCGCCAATCCGGTGCACGTGGTTCAGGCAAGTGTGGTGTGATGGATAGCGAGTTGTAGGTTGCATGTTGAGATTAGATGGAATTGTCTACATAATATATGATCACTTGCCATGTTTTAAAGATTGCTATGATATGATGAGCATGTTTAAAATGTTATGATACCATGTGGTAATATATGAGTTATATATGATGTTGGCATGCTTGCATACATGACATGTTACATGGCCCGGGCGGTGAGAAAGTCAATATCTAATCCGGAAAGGTCGGTGAGAAAGATATGACTAATCCGGAGAGCCAATGAGTAAGCCCTACATCGTGATTCCATTCACCGCGGTGAACGGAAGCGAGGAGTAGGCACCCTCCATCTTCGGGATGGAAGGGGGGAGAGGGTGCACACCGACGGGTGTGTACTCAACCATACCGGTATGAGTTTCCAAGGAGACATGAGCATTGCATTACATCGCATACATATTGATGATGACAATGTTAAGTGTTTATGAATAAGATGATTTACATGATGGGAGATGTTATTGCCATGTTGTTGTTCTTGCTGTCCATTGCAATATGCTTGCTGAGTTTCGAACTCACGCTTGTGTTTTCTTGTTGTTTTAGGTACCATGAGATCGGCATGCGGGGAAGGGAAATAGTCACACGCCCACATGTAGCTTCACCATAATGATTCCACAAGTCATTCTATTAGTTTGATAATAAATTGCGTGAGATGATCATTGATTTAATGTTTAGCTTTACTATTTGAGAGTTTATTTGTTCATTTGACATTTGGAGATATTAAGTGCTTGATGTTAGACTTATATTGCCGTTAAGTCTTTAATAATTGTTGTTTTAGATGTCTCTCATATTGCCTTACATTGCTATAATATTGTTGATTCTTCGTAGCATGTTAAAACAAAGGAGATGCTGCCGAAATCTCGGTTTTTAACATATGTATCCTTGCTGGAATTTATGATAAATGGTGGTATTTAGATGTTGGTTAGCTTATGTTTGGTAACATTCGGGCATATTAAATGCCGTGGTTATTCTGATTGGTATCGAGCGAAATTTGTAGGTCCTTGGAATATGTATTTTTAGTGTCATACCTTAAGTTGCAACTAAAATATGATGTGGAATAACTTAGAAACATGGCTTAGGTTCTAACTAAAACTTTGTTATAGGATAGCAACATTAAAACTTGCAAAAGTGGTATAACTAATCTAAAATTTGACACACTTGGTTGCACAATAGGATGGGGTTTTGGTTCATCATTGCATCGCGCTTGATCATGTGATAAAGAATATGTCTATGATGATGTTTGATCTATGTTCTTGGTTGTGTGATGTTGTGTTTATGTTTTTGTGTTTGGATGATTGTCTGTCTGAAGCAGCCATGCCGAGGGGTAGAGGCCGTGGACGCCGTGGCCGTGGAGGCCAGGGCGAAGCTCCCAGGGAGTGGCGGAGTCTGTTGCTGAGGGTAGCGTTTCGCTCAATGCTCATGGGCCAGCTAAGGAGGAGTTTCCAGCTGCACAGTCGGGGGCGGGGGTGCCCGCCGCCAATGATGATTTAGTTCAGGCTCTGTAGAGGGAGATTCAGGAGCTGCGCCTGCAGTTGCGGGCAGCCCCTGCTGTTGTGCCTCCCCCTGCGGTGGCCCCAGTTGTTGCCCCCGCTGCGCCGGAGCCGAGGATGAGTCTTCGGGAGTGGATGTCCCTCCGTCTTGACACTTTTGACGGAGCGGGCACGCCGATCCAGTCCGCAGATTGGCTGCGGTACATGGAGAGGCAGTTTGAGGTCCTAGAGTTGACCTCGGTCCAGAGGGCTCGCTTTGTGGCCTTTCAGCTGAAAAGCCAAGCTGATATCTGGTGGGAGGGGTTCTGGCTGCTACAGCCCCCGATCTTGGTCCAGTCACCTGGGAGGACTTTGTGGCTCGCTTCCGAGCCAAGTTCTACCCGGAGTCTTTTCTTGAGAGGATGGAGCATACTCTGACAACTCTTTCCCAGGGAAAGAGGTTGGTGGCAGAGTATGAGGTGGAGTTCAACAGCGTGGTGCGGCCGTCTGTGGCGTGGCAAACGGCGAGGGAGAAGGCGAGGAGGTTCCGTAGGGGCCTCAACCAGGAGTTCAGAGTTGTCATGGGGGCGACTGTCCCTCGTGACTTCTGCTCCATGGTGGAGAAGGCGAAGGGCATGGAGCTCGAGTTAGAGCTCTCCCGGGAGAAGCAAAACCCGGGTGGTTCAGGGGTTCCTGCGGCCCCAGGCAGGGGCCAGAAGAGGACCTTTGGTGGAGGAGGTGGGTCTTCTCAGCGACCCACCTTCAAGAAGTTCAAGGGGGGACAGGGTGTGACACTATGGAATAGTGTAACATTATAAAATGTGAAATCGGAGATTTAAACTTTACGTTATGAGGTTTAATCGCGTTTTCGGGCCGATTTCGGGAGTTTGGGCCTCTCCGGGGGAGTTCGGGCCTAAGGGGGTTGAGTCGTGGGCTTTAGTGGGATGATTTTTGGGCCCATGAGGGAGTGGGGGGCAGCATACCCTGCGTTGGGGGCGCCCTCCCCTTGCCCTAGGCGCCCTCCCCTCTTCTCCCCTCAAGCCGCCACCTCCTCCTCCCCATCTCCCTCTCCTAGCCACCCCCATCTTTCCCCATTGCGCCTCCACCCTTCCCCTCCCTTCCCAAGCCATCCACCCCTCTCCTAGCAGCCCCACGGCGTCCCCTCTCGTGGTGCTCCTTGCTGTCCCGCTCGGAGGATCACCGGAATTCGGGAATCTCAGGCGAACTGTTGCGGATCGGGAGGAAGGAGCGGCCGGCGGGAAGGAAGGCTTCGTCTGTTTTGGATCTTCTTGGCGAGGTATGGTATGGGTGATCTGTGGGTTAGGTCTAGGTGTTTTTCTAAGGATCATTACCATGTTTTTAGATCAAGGGAGGTGCTGCCATGGGGTAGAATTGATGAAAACTTGGATTGTATTCACGTTCTGTTCGGGCAGATTGGGAACCCGAGATAGGGCAGGCGTTTTCGCCAATTTAAATTTGGAATATGTCCATATGGACTTCTAAGAAGTTGTATATAATTTCATTACCTTTCCATGCATATAAAGAAAGTTAAATTCCGCCCATCCGTTTGAAAGTTATGGCTGTTTTACCGAGCGTGTTAAAATCTGTGACGTTATTGGAACAGATCACGGTAATCTGTAGATTAAACAATTTTAGAGTCCGAATCAGTCTTTCCTTATAACTAGAAAAAGTTGGGAAATTTCCTAAGCTACGCGAGGATGTACTCGTTTATTCAATTTGGAGTCCTAGAACAGAAGTTATGCCCGTTGGAAGGCTGCTGTCCCGAAGGGACAGATTTGCTGTTTTCAGATTTTAGGAGTTGTAAGCGAAGTCGGGGTAGTGGGATGTATGTGTGCTGTTTTGTGGATCCGATTTGAGTGTGTGGCACGTGTTTGCAGGTGGTGTGCCTCCGGGAGTGCCCTCAACCTCTCGTCACTCCATTGCCCGTGGTTGAAGGCAAGTGTGTTGCGTGGATTGTATGCTATACGTGTTGCTAGAGTTGCTTGATAGTATTTGGAAGAGATAACATGTTGTCTTGCCATGAATTACATGTTACAATTGATAGGATGTCCTTAGGCCATCATTTAAATGTTGTCGATGATATGGTGTCCTCATGCTATGATAAAAAAAATGCTTGTTGTTGATAAATGATTCACATGCCATGTTTTGAACGGTTACAGTCGATTGTTGAATACGGTCTTACATGTTGAGATGCCATATGTTGATATGCAATATTTCTATTTATGTATACGTGGCTGTCCATTTTGCATACATGGCATATTTTCATGGCCGGCCGGTGAGATAAGTCATAACTATTCCGGTAGGGTCGGTGAGAACCGTTATGACTAGTCCGGGGCTATTCTTTTGAGTAAGTCCTACCTCGTGATTCCACCACCGAGGTGAATGGAAGCGAGTGATAGGCACCCTCCATCTTCGGGATGGAAGGGGGAAAAGGGTGCATGCCGACGGGTGTGCACTCAACCATACTGGTATGAGAATTCCAGGAGACATGTGCATTGCATTGCATGAATGATATACATAAATTAAGATGTTTATGAGATGATGATGAGAGTACTCATGAGATGCTCATGAGATGATTATCATGTTGTTTTAAAGGATGTACATAATGTTAAATATGATGTGTTGTGATATAACTGTGGAGACTGGAATGATGGTTTGTTTTCTTGATCCTTGTTGATCCATTACAATACACTTTGCTGAGTTATGAACTCACGCTTGTGTTTACATTGTTTGTTTCTTTAGGTACCACGAAATCGGCGCGCGGGAAAGGGATCTAGCTACACTCTTCCACTTAGTATCATAATCTAGCGAATTCACCTGTTTTGGAGACACGGCAATAAGTATTACAATAATCATTAGTGTATGGTCTTTATGTTTGGTTGTTTCCCTCATGTGTATCATGTGGGCGATGGAGTGAGTTGTTATATCTTCCTGGACTTAAATGGATGCTTATTCTTTTGCGAAAGATGCTTATTGATGTTTTAGTTGATGATTAGCTATCATTATCGCTGCATATGGTGATCTTGTTTATCCTACATATTGATATGATGTTATGTTGTTAAGTTTCATGCATAAACAAAGGAGATGCTGTCAAAATTTTCATTTATTCTAAATTATTACTTGCTGTAATTTACCTTAAACTATTGTATTAAACGTGTTATGTTCTATGTTGGGTGACATTCTGGGCTTAGTAAAAGCCGGGGTGTTACAGTTGGTATCAGAGCGGGCTTCAGGTCCGTGGTGTATGAATTTAGTGAAATACCATAGGGTTAACTAAAACTTTGATGTGGGATAACCTAGAAACATGGCTTTGGTTATAACTAAAATTTTGCTATAGGATAGCAACCTTAAAACTTGTGTATGTGGAATAACTAATTTAAAATTTGACACACATGGATGCACAGTAGGAAAGGGTATGGGTATTGTTACTTTACGCTTAAATGTTATATTTAAGCCTTAATGTTGAATGTTTTATGTGATAAAGTATGCTGCTATGTGTATGAGATAATTGATTGAATTACTCATGCTATCGTGATAAAGTGGGGTTGTGGTGCCGAAGGGTTTCGGTCACCTTTTTGTTCATAGTAAGGTTGTGGTTTAACGGTATGTCCGATTTAAACCATCACCGAAGAACTATTAACCCTTGTGGGGAAAGAGTGCTTACCTTTTCTGTCGCAGTTTGGGTAGTTGATTGGAGTCAAAAGGAAGAGTTAGTGGTGGATTCCTTCGTATGCTGTGTAACGTTCTGACGGTCAGTTTTGGTTGTTTTTCTTGGCTTTAGTTGAGTGAAATCAAATGAAAAGTATTGGGTTTTCGCGGATTGTTCCGTATGCGGTTTGTGGTTTTGTCTTCTTCGGCAGAAGACAAAGAAGAAGAGTTATGTGTGCGTGTATTTTGGTAGCTACGTTTGGTTTTGACGTCGGTTTTGTTGGTTGCCTTGCAAAGAAAAGTATGGTTTTGCTCTTGCGTGTCTTACTCTGAGTTTAAAAGAGGTTCTTGAAGTTGTGTACAAGAATTTAAGATGTGTCGATTTATGTTTTGTGCATTTGTCCGCAAAGGTTACTTGATCGCTTGGTTCCCTCCCGTGGGAGTCTTTAAGATTTAAAGGTGATTTGGAGATCTTTTGCTTGATCCAGTGTGAGTCATGTTCCATTTCAACTTTTGGGGAGTCAAGTTTCTTTGTGAGTCTTGGTTGAGTTTTTAAAAGAAAATGCTGTAAACGGAGTAAGTAGTCTTTTGACTGAAATTATTTGTCAAATAGTGAGAATTGATGTTTAGAATGTTATGTGGTATGTAACAATGTGGTTAATGGAAATGATGTACTCCTTATTTAATTTGTGAGCTGAATCAATTAAATGTAATAGTTATCTTTAGCTTAAGATTAAATGAACTTCTAATGTTGTAGATTACTCTATAGTGAGAATGATTAAAGGTGTTAATATACATGCTCAGATTCTGTTGTTTACTTTAAAAGTGCTTTTGACCCCTGATAATGTTTAAAGTTTTAAATCCTGATGCATAGTTAAAACATTAAGATGATGTGGACTGCTGATATTGTTAAAGAAGCTTTGTTGGTTGTTAAAGATGCTCTAATTTTACATGTTATTAGAGAGATTTAATCGTGTTGGTGACCTTAACTTGGAAGTTGATTAGACTTGTTATTTATGATGTTGCAAACTGTTAGTATATTTGGAAGTTTGCATATGTGTTCTTTTAATGCTAGCACCGATGTCAGTTGGGAAGACATAGGTTTAGTGGTTGTGGTAAGAGCTTTGTGATGGTCTAACTCATTTAATTTGTTTTAAATAGTTCGAGCATGTTGAGTAGTGACAATTTGCTATAGCCTTTGGATAGGATAACTAAAAGTAATGTTGCAGTTTTTAAGATTATGCAAACAATTGATATTGATGACTTGGTAGTGTTGTTAATTGTTGGAAACCATTGATCCAATAGAGAAAAGTGTAAAACTGTGAAAATTATGTCGAGTACATGTTGTGATGGGATGAACAATGGATAATAATCATGATGTAAGATTTTAACCTTAATGAATGCATATTTTAGAATGTTATTTACGAAGTTTATCTTGTAGAGATAATACTTATTTGTTGAAGTCATTTTATTGATTGAACAAGTTTTAATTGTCAAGATGTTGACGTATGGGTGGTATAAAATGGATAGGTTGATCATGCTCGGGTATTTGTTGAAGTATTCTATTCTAAATACAGAAAATGATGTATTACGATATGTTGGTCCGTGGGGATCTTGTTGACGCAGTCTTAATTGGATGTCTTTTGATAAGCATCATAAACTTTAATTAAAAGTGTTGGGAATGGTAACTAGAGAAAGAATTTGTTATGTAAATTTTGTTAAATCCGGTTGGACCTTCCCAATGAGTAAGTAGTGAATTTTAAAGTCTTTAATGGAAAGCGTAGTGGAACACTAGAGATGGTTGTATTTATGCTAAGCCGGTGTTTAAAACCTTTTTGACTGGTTTGGTTGTTTGCTAGTTTGGTTGAATGCTTTCGGGCAAAGTATTCCTTATGTCATATTTCAGAGTTTCCCTAAACTTGTAGTGATTGGTGCCAATCTTTGATTTTGGCAAATTTGTTTAGTTTGTGCTATGAGTATGGATTTAGACCCAAAAGTCTTTGAGTGGATCGCGCTCCTTTGCGTTCACACTGAATTACCTTTGGTATAAATGTTTAAAAGGAAGCAGATGGTCATAGTGGGTTGTGTTGGGAACTTTTGACTTAAGCCCTTGATGTGTAACCCTATTTGGCTAGAGTTGGAGTTAATTGGGAAATGTGTCTGGTGTTTGCGTGTGCTTCACAAAGGTGGTTTTTGCGAATGTTCATAAGTGATTTTGTTGGTAAAGTGTTCTTTTTGGAAATGAGTTTCCCTTTCTCTTTGAGAAAATTTGTGACGGTTGTGGGAGCGGATGCTTGACTTGAAGTTTTGATGTTCTCTTCCAAAATGTTGAATTTGGTTGAAATGCAATGTTTTGCAAGTTCAGTTTTCAATTGATGTGGGATGTGATGCGACGTGGTGTTTTATTGTTAACTATGTTGCCGTCATAGTCTATATGAATTTCTGCAACCTTCGATGTTAATTTTATTTCAATTATTTGATACCGAGAAAGAAGTCATTTGGTGAATGACTATTCGGTACTATTGTTACATGATGAATGAATGGTGAAAGGGAAAAACGAGACATTGTTTATGCATAATTAATGATAAAAGAGTTGTTGAGCCAGGTCGGTGAGAAAGTCATATATGGATATATGACTAATCCGGAGTGCTCTTGGGAAGTTGCATGCATGTTCTGAGTCGAGATTTCAATTGCCTTCTAGTACGAGGAGTAAGAATGAATACCTTCTGGTATGTTGGTTGTGGTGTAAGAGATCTGAGCTTTCTTTGCATCTTGGCTTAGGAAAAATAGAATGAGTACTTTTTGGTTGATGCCGAATTCTTTCCAAAGTGGCTTTTAGCGCTTTGGAGTTCGAGTTGTTGTATGTGGATCATTTTGGGTTCATGGGTCTTGGTTGAGCTTACTCAATGATTGTATTCTTTGTTCTAGTCCTTTGAGTGGAAGAGCCTGAGGCGAGACCTTCTTAGAGAGAGAAATCGGTGTGGGTTGTTAATGACCTCAGTTATTAAGTGTTACAAGTAGTTAATCGAAAATAGTTTAAAAGTGAAGAGTAAAGGAAGGTTGTGTTGGACTCAATGCAAACCTTCTTGGGGTATTGTGTCGTTGATGTATTCCTCGGTAGGGTTGATTAAGTTACTCGTGGACCACTTGGTGGTTGCTAGTAATTGCTTTTCCTTTTCGAAGTGTATTGGATCTTTTGTCGCTGATCTATGAGCGAGTTGAGTCAACCGTAGTGATTTTGTTCGGTTGTTATTGTTCTTGCGGGTTTTAAGAACCTTGGTTTTAAAGAAAGCTTTCCCTTTCGGTGGTAGTGGTGGGTATTGGTCTTTTTACGCAAGATCATTCTTTTCAAGGTCTCAACGCTGATGGTTCCAGCAGTTGGTAGTCTTGGAGTGTTGTGTCTCTTGGTTCTCGTCGCCTCGAATACGACGAACCATACCAAAGAGAGAGTTGAGGTGTGGAAACAATTTTGCACGTGGGAGCTGAAGAGGGATCTAGAGTTGGAGTTAGAGATTGGTACCGTGTTCTTCTAGAGAGTAGCGTTGGTTAAAGGGATCGGGCACTTTAGTGCCAAAGAATGTATGCAAGGAGGAGTGTGAGACCGTTTTCTTTTGAGGTCGGTTTGGGAATTTATCCTGTTGCTTGGGACATTCCGAGTCCTTGTTTTAAAGTTTTGTGTTCATTGTTGAGTAATATTCTGGCAAGTCGTGATTGTGAGCCATCATTACAGCCGTCGGACTTCGAGCCTTAGCTCCTTGTTTTTGAGTTCTGGCTAGTGCAAATTGTAGGGTTGTTTGAGCGGGTTCAGAGTTGTGAACCTTAGCTTCCTCCGATTTGGTTGTTTGCAAAGTGGTGTGTCTTGCATTCGAGGGCGAATCCTGTTGAAGGGGGGGAGAATGTGACACTATGGAATGGTGTAACATTATAAAATGTGAAATCGGAGATTTAAACTTTACGTTATGAGGTTTAATCGCGTTTCCGGGCCGATTTCGGGAGTTTGGGCCTCTCCGGGGGAGTTCGGGCCTAAGGGGGTTGAGTCGTGGGCTTTAGTGGGAGGATTTTTGGGCCCATGAGGGAGTGGGGGGCAGCATACCCTGAGTTGGGGGCGCCCTCCCCTTGCCCTAGGTGCCCTCCCCTCTTCCCCCCTCAAGCCGCCACTTCCTCCTCCCCATCTCCCTCTCCTAGCCACCCCCATCTTTCCCCATTGCGCCTCCACCCTTTCCCTCCCTTCCCAAGCCATCCACCCCTCTCCTAGCAGCCCCACGGCGTCCCCTCTCGTGGTGCTCCTCGCTGTCCCGCTCGGAGGATCACCGGAATTCGGGAATCTCCGGCGAACCGTTGCGGATCGGGAGGAAGGAGCGGCCGGCGGGAAGGAAGGCTTCGTCGGTTTCGGATCTTCTTGGCGAGGTATGGCATGGGTGATCTGTGGGTTAGGTCTAGGTGTTGTTCTAAGGATCATTACCATGTGTTCGCGCAAAAAACGTGAAGGAGGGTTTTCGGCCTCGAACACACAAGACAAACGCCCGGTTTGCAGAGCGTGCCAGTCAATTTGACCTGAAATTGACAAGGTAGAGTTTGTAACTTGATCAAAGCCGATAAACAAGGATCTATCGGCTTTTCCCTAGTCGGCAAGAACCGATTAGGAGATAACTAGATCAACCGGTTACAATTGATCCGGATACAAGGTAAAATCGGCTTCGAGAAGGCGATGCGCAACAAAGAGAAGCAGATCGAACCTCGGTGAAATCGGCAAAAATCAACAATCGGCGATGCGCAACTATATTGATTCCGTCGACTTGCAGAGAGATCTATGAGGCTTAAAACAATGTAAAAGAAAAGCTTGTAAAAAGTAGATGTGTGTATTGTTGGATTGATTGATTTTCGCTTGACGTCTGCCCCCTTTTATAACACACCTGGCCGATCCGAGTTGTACATGGATACGGTGCGTTTATCCGTATCGGCCTCTAATCTGATTTCTTTTCCTTTTTAGAAACGGATTCCTTTTCCGATTCGTTTACCGATTTCTTTCCATACGTACACTCTTTCCGTTTCAGACCGATTTCAATACATGCCGAATTTTGGTGCAAACATATGCCCCCCATTTTTGAAAGGTAGCTTGCTATTTTTCAAAAATCCCTTCGCCTTTTTCCGTGATCGGCTTGTCGTTTAGGATTCACCTTGGTAACTTCCACATTAATGGCGCCGCAATACCCTCGGTGCATTTTTAAGGCAGCAACTGTTCCCGCCTTCTCACCTTTTTCACCGAGGTATAAATATGAGGTCCCCCCCTGCGGTCATTTTCACCCTGGCGTGCTCTCGCTCATCTTGAAATCGGCTTTTCTCCGCGTCAATCCCCTCTTCCTGTCGTATCGGCTGAAATGGACGCATCCCAGGTACTCATTCCGATCCCAGATAGCGACCATCAGTATTTTCTAGGCCCAATAGGAACTATAGAGACCGATACGGTTGTTGGAGATGAAATCCCTAGACTCCCTTTGTCGGCTCCTGGCTACAACATCAAGGAATGGACCAAAAGCTTTAGGGCTTGGCCGACAGCTCTCAAGGGCTGGAGGTCCTGGTATATTAGAGTATCAGCCCAAAAAAAGGCGGAGTGGGAAGGAATGGGTATTGCTGAGTGTATTCCCATGTCCTTAGCCGATCCAGAACCTAATGAATCCTTGGTAGCCGCTGCTTGCTATTTTTGGTCGGATTCCTTTAACGCCTTCTTTTTCCCAACTGGTCCCATCGGCCCAACCCTCTTAGACATGGCCGAATTGTGTTACCTTAGGCCTGATGGAGACCAAATATCGGCTTTTAGCGTAAACCTCAGAATAAATTGACTCGAAAAAAGGGAGAAGGTTGGTCCAGATATATCCAAAATAATAACAAGTTAACCGGCCCTGTATCGGATGAGGAACATGTAGCTTTCCTCAACCTATGGCTAGACCGATTCCTCTTCTGTGGCGCTTCCTTAGGACCAACCCAGGTTTATCAATTTATGTCGGAGCAGCTAGTCATGGGTCGTCGGCTAGCTTTAGGGAAATCCTTGTTGGGGGCCGTGTACCATATGATGCATATCATCCGGAGTCGGCTTTTTACCGGCAATGGTTCCTATGTCGTGGGCAACATTGGTGGCCCACTTTGGTTTATTCAGATCTGGCTTTACTGCGTTTTTGGCTGCCTTATTATCCCAGATCCATCGGAAGAATCGGCTTTCCCAACGGAAGATTTTCCTGAGGGTGCAACCCCTAGATTTCAACCTAGCCGATCTCCGGGTGAAAAATTCATGATGTGTTCATCTGATGAACCTAAAATCTCCCTACGGTTTTCACAAGTACTTATCCTTCTTCTTGAATCTCAACCAAGCCACCTTCAACCGTCGAGACTTCTTTTCGTATAGCCAACTAGCCGATCTCCCATGGCCTTCTTTCCTCCGTCTAAATTCTGATAGCTCTTTAATGCCCCAGTCCACTCTTGATCTGCTTCCTTTGCTGCTTTCCCCTTGCATCCTTCATGTCGGCTTGAGTACCCGTAATAGAACCTTTCAGCTGACCTATGAATTTTACCACCCTTCTGTATATGCACGCCAGCTGGGTTTTGGACAAACAATACCTAGTCTCCCTGTGATGCCTTAGAGCGTCAGAGCGATTCTAGGGTTCCTTTTCCTGGTTTTGTTTCGGGAGAGGAATGAAGGATTTGTCGGGGGATGAAATAATTGAAGTTTATCCGGTGTATTAATATTAAATTTGGAGTTGTCGGGCTAGAAACAGTGGGCCGAGGAAAACCTGGGCCTGGGCTGCGAATCCCCTCCCCACCTCTCTCTCTTTTCCCCTAGTGGGCCGGCCCACCATATAAAAGGGGTGTCACCCCCCCAAAAGCCCTAGGGCGCCCCCCTTCCTCCCCTAGCAGCTACACCACCCCTCCTCTTCCTCCCCTTGCGTGGTGGCTCAAGATCCACCGCGAAACGCGAAGGAGCAAGCGAGAAGAGGATCCGTGGAGGCGTGGAGGACGAGCCGATTTCCGTTTCGGGAATCGTCGCGCGTTTTTCGTGGGTTCTCAAGGGAGAACTCAAGGTAAAATTCCCAATCTTTTACCCCTGTTCTACCTAGGGATTAGGAGTGTATTAGATCTGGTGGTGAGTGATTTAGATGGATCTTGATGGGGGAGAAGGGTAGATGTTCACGCGGTGCTGTTTTTGGAAGGGGAGATTGTGCAGCGCGGATTGTTTCTTGTTTTACGTGGCATAGACGATTTTTCCTGCAAAAACCTATAACTAGAAAGTTGTCGATAACGTCGAGATATAGCTTCTGTAATTTTTTCAGAATTTTTGGGGCGTGGGTCTGAGAGTTATCGCTGTTGCAAGATGACGGACAGAATCTGGAAACAGATTTTGTCCACTGTGTTGGACATTTGTTTAGGCATATTTAACAGTGGAATTGAAATTTGTGATCTTCATGAAAGTTGTAGATCTCGTCAATATCTAGCTACTGTAATTTTTTTGTATTTTTATTATCTGTATAAAAAAAGATACGAAATTGTGAAGAGAGGGTGATGCTGTTTGACCCGGACAGATTGGGGTTTTTGGCGCTTAAGAAGGGAACAGGGATTAGGAAGCGTGTGTTCGAGTTGTGTGATCATTTGTGATGTTGCTATGTACTGAAATAATACTTGTACAGGTGGTGCCCCTTCTGGACGCAACTAGGTTCGTCATCCACGTTGGTAAAGGCAAGTGGAAGTAGCGGTCTTGCTAAACTATAACTCGCTATTTGTTTCGTCTTCAATATAAACCTTAATTGCAGCACACCTACATGGTTTAACTACTTGTTTATGAGATTACAATATCCTATCCTGCATTGTGATGTGGTTGTTTGGCTTTTGAATCATGAGTAAGAATGAAGAAAGATGTTGTTTGCAAGATGAATTGTGGAGATATTCTATCTCAATGATGTTCGCATTCTATCCATGTTATTTGATGGTATGCAAGCATGTGAATTCAGAGTGGGAAGTTATGAATGTATTTATGCATGAAGCATTAACTGCATAATCATGCATTGGAAGTTTGTCGACGCCAGCGCGGCGCGATCAGTGCCGTACAACACCGTGTGTTCCCGAGAAAGGGCACGGTGAGGAGGATCATGGCATAAGCATGTGCACAATCATATGCATTTTACTGAGGTTGTGTGGACTCTATAATGTGGTATTGGACATGAGGAATTTGGTATGCTAGTTTTACTGTGGCTGTGTTATTCGTTAGAAGTTGTTCCGCTTTGGCCGAGATTACCCAATCTCACCCCTTGTTATTTTGTTGTTTTCAGGTAGTTCTCAAGAGTCGTAAGCTTGAAGGGTGGGCTTAGTAGCACAATCAACCCTCCGGGGTCATCACGAATCACATGGACTAGTGCATTTAATAATTCATTAGCTTGCTGAAATTTTATCAATCATAGACCTGTTGATGTCCTCTTTGGAGCTGTTTTACGTGTATGTTTGTTTTACGGTTGATTTAGACTTGTTATCTCTAGTATTGATGCTTTTATGTTATTCCTGTTTATAATGGTTATTATGAATCTTGTTGTCGCCTGCTTTGTCCTAATTTTAGGAGAGATGTCGAAATTTTCTTGTCTGACAGTTTAGATTTGTAGGGTGTTACTGATTGGTATCGTGAGCTGGTTTGTAGGTCCTTGGAATGTCTATTTTTATTGTCATACTATAGGATACAACTAAAATGTGATGTGGAATAACTTAGAAATATGGCCTAGGTTTTAACTAAAATTTTGTCATAGGATAGCAACATTAAAACTTGTGTAAGTGGAATAACTAATTTAAAATTTGACACACATGGATGCACAGTAGGAAAGGGTATGGGTATCGTTGCCTTATGCTTAAAGGTTTAATTTAAGCTTTGTTGTTGAATGCTACTTTTGATGATGTATAATGCTATATTTATGATAGATTTGATTGAGTTGCTTCATTTGTGATAAAGTGTGGTTGTGGTGCCGAAGGGTTTCGGTCACCTTTTGTTTGTAGTGAGGCTGTGGTTTGACGGTGTGGCCGGGTAGAGTCACCACCGAAGAACTATTATACCCCTGTAGGGAAAGAGTACTTATCCGTGCCTATCGTAGATCGGGTAGTGACTGGAGTCAAATAGAAGAGGTTGGTGATGGATTCCTTCGGATGTTCTTTACCGTGCTAACGGTCGGTTTTGGTTGGTTTTCTGGGTATGTGGTTGGTTCGAAACCGAGGAAAATGCTTAGTTTTGAGCACTCGCTGATTTGTCCTTTTGGCGGTTTGTGGTTTTGTCTCCTTTGAGTGAAGACACAGAAGAAGAGTTCTACGTTGCGCGTCTTTTGGTCACAATTTTGCTTTGGCACCTGATTTATTGTGATGGACTGTCGTTGGGAGGAAATTTCTGTGGTTGTTGTTTCCCCGATTTTTTTTTTAAAAAGAAGGGGTTGGAGTTTCTCTGTTGCAGATCAAGTTGGATGGAGCTAAGTTTGAATCTTTATCGGAAAATTTTAGTTGGACATTTGGTCTTCCCTTTTGCATCTGTCTTCCTTTGTGGAAAGTGTAGGTTTTGGATTTCTTGAAGAGTTTTGGCTACTATGATTGGACATTTGAGGGTCGAGCTCTCTTGCATTTATGTTTGGATTTTGCTTTTCTTCCTTGCACGAAAAGAAGAATTTTTTTATCGGTGTTTGTTCTTGATCTAGAACTGTGTTTGTTTTTTTAATGTTTTGGATTGCCTCCTGTTTGTCAAGGGTAGGTGACCCATGACGGTGTTTAGAAATTTTATGTCTGTGTTACGTAGTATGTAACAATGTGGTTTATGGAATGATGTACTTCTAAGTAAATTTGTGAGTTGAATCAATTAAAATGTAATTGTTATCTTTAGCTTGAGATTAAATAAACTTCTAGTATTGTAGATTGCTCTATAGCGATAATGATTGAATGTGTTAATGTGCATGCTTAGGATTTACTGCATTATTTTAATGTGTCCTTGACCATGGACAATGTTTAAAGCTTTAAATCTTGATGCGTAGTTAGAACATTATGATGATGTAAACTACTGTGAAGGTAATAGAAAATTAGTGGGTTATTTAGAGACATTTTAATATAAGGTCGGTAGAACAATTTAATTGTAATGGTGGACTACCGATATTGTTAAAGAAACCATGCTGGTTGTTTAAAGATATTCTAATTTAATCGTGTTGGCTAGTGACTTTAACTTGGAAATTGATTAGAGTTGATATTTATGACATTGCAAACTATTAGTAGATTCGGAAGTATGCAGTTGCGTTCCAATAATGCTAGTATCGATATCAATTGGGAAGACATAAGTTTTTGCCTTTGCCGTAAGAGCTTTGTGATGATTTCACCTATTCAGTTCACTTTAAAAAAAAGGCTGGAGTATGTCTTGGAGTGGCAATTTTGCTATAACCCGTGTATAGGGTAGCTAAAAAAAATTAAAAAAAAATTAAATTTAATTTAGCGTTGTTATTATAAGAGCTTTGGATGGCTTAAATTATTCAATCTATTTTACATAGTTGGAGTATGTTGTGTAGTGACAGTTTGTCATAGCCTATGGATAGGGTAACTAAAAGCAATGTTGTTGTTTTACAATTATGCCAATTATTGATATTGATGACTTAGTAGTGGTGGTAATTGATTAGATTAATTGTTGAAAACCTTTGTTAAAATGGTGGAAATTGTAACATGTTGTGATGGAGTGAACCAGGGATAGTTAGCATGACGCGTGATTTTGTCCTTAATAAATGTATGTTTTAAACTTCTATTTATGATTGGTGCCTTGTTGAGATAATATTTACTTGTTGAGTCATCTTTTAGGTGAATAAATTTCCATTGTCGAGATGTTGACGCGTATGTGGTATGGAATTTATAGGTTCATCATCTTTGAAAGACTTGTTGAAGCAATCGCCTTTCAAATTTAGAATATGATGATATAGGTTTGGCTGCTCCGTGGGGATCTTGATGAGGTAGTGTTGGTTGGATGTGTTTTTGATAAGCACTGTGAACTTTATTTATAATTGTGGAAAAGGTAATAAGAGTAATAATTTGTTGTGTAGTTGTTGTTAAATCCTGATGGGCCTTCTCAATGAGTAAATAGGGAATATTGAAATCTAAATGGTAAGGGTAGTGGAATGCTATAGATGGCGGGAGTTATGCTGAACTTATGTTTAAAAATTCATATGGATTGGTTTGTTTGTTTGATATTTGGGTTGAATACTTTCACCAAAGTATTCTTTGTCTTTGTTTGAGTTTCCTAAACTTAGAATGATTCTGCCAAATGTGGGTTAATTTCGAGGCTTAAAACAAGGATAAAAGAATGATTAACCTTGAAGTAATTTGTGGAGATTTTGGAATGTTATTCTATTAAATATCGTCATTCATTCATCTTTGATAAGAAAACTAGCTTAAGTTATGAATGCGACATTTATGCTCAAGGATGTATGCTTTGACTGTGGTCCGTAGTTTTCAAGGTCGAGTTATCGGTTGCATTGTTGATCAAAAGAAGTAGCTAATCCAATGTAAGATTTGGAACTTCATGATCTGGAAATATTTGTATTTCTATTTTGGGCTAGAGTTGTGTTGTGGTGTGAGGTGTTTGACAGCTTTTGTTTAAGAGACGATTCTTCCGGTTGTGACATGAATGATATTCGTGGTTGAAACAATTTTTTCTGTTGGGAAGTGAGTTTGGTTCCTTTTTAAGGAAAAAGAGATGGTGGTTGTGTGGAAGCATTTAATTCCTTGATCGGTTTCTTTTTACGAATGGCTCGGCCTTGGATAAAAGTGAGATGATTTGTTTTGGTAAAAGTGAAATGCATTTGCAGAAGACTTTCATGTGTTTCTCTTTTGAATAGAGCTTCTCCCGAAGAAATTTTTTTTTTTGGTGGTTTTGGTTCTATGGAGTTCCTCTTCCAAGTTGAGTTCCGTGTATGTGAATTTCAGCCCTTTGGTTTAAAGGTGGTGATTGTCGTCGTTGTGTTAGTGAGAATTAAGATTTCTTTTACGTTCAAGCTTGGGGGTAAGAAAATGAATGTTTATGTTATGGTTGAGTTTATTCAAGGATTGTACTCCTTGCCCTGGTCCTTGGGTGGAAGAATGTGAAAGCGAAACCTTCTTACAAGGGAAAACTAGTGTGGGTCGCTGATCATAAGTAGTTTAAAAGTGAAGAGTAAAGGAAGGTTGTGTATGACTCAATTCAAACCTTTTTTGGAGAATTGTTTTCATTGATGTGTTCCTCGGTGGGGTTGCTTAATTTAGTAGTGGACAACTTGGAAGTTGCAGGTAATTACATTAATTTTTGGAACTTTTGTCGCTGGTTCGGCGAGTTTGTGTCAACCGTAGTGATTGTGTTCGGTTGTTATTGTTTCATGGATTTACGGACCCTGGTTGTAAAGTAGGCTATCTCTGTCGTTGGTAAGGGTGGATATTGCTTCTTTTTGTAAAAGATCAATCACTTGTAGGAGATAGGAGTTTGTGTTTGGGTTGATGTAGAGACTTACCTAGAGCGTTATGTCTCACATGGTTCGCGTCGTCCAGAATGCGACGAACTGTGGTAGAGGAGTTGAGATTGGAATGCGGAGTTTCGCGATCGGGTTGAAGAGAGAAGTGGGAGTTGAGATTCCAGATCGATACCAGATTCACCTAATAGGTGTCCTTTATTTAATAGGGGAATAGTTCGTGTTAGTGTCCAATGAAAGATTTGTGGACCAATTAGTATGAGCGGGATGCAACTTGGGAACTTGAGGACCAGATGCGGAAGAAGTATCCTACACTCTTTGAGGATGCTGAAGGTAAAGTGTTGATTACCATTTTGCCTTCCTTTTTTAAGGTTCCGTAGCAAAGAGGAGTAGATTCGGGACTAATCCTTTTAAGGAGGGGAGAATGTGATGCCTTAGAGCGTCAGAGCGATTCTAGGGTTCCTTTTCCTGGTTTTGTTTCGGGAGAGGAATGAAGGATTTGTCGGGGGATGAAATAATTGAAGTTTATCCGGTGTATTAATATTAAATTTGGAGTTGTCGGGCTAGAAACAGTGGGCCGAGGAAAACCTGGGCCTGGGCTGCGAATCCCCTCCCCACCTCTCTCTCTTTTCCCCTAGTGGGGCGGCCCACCATATAAAAGGGTGTCCCCCCCAAAAGCCCTAGGGCGCCCCCCTTCCTCCCCTAGCAGCCACACCACCCCTCCTCTTCCTCCCCTTGCGTGGTGGCTCAAGATCCACCGCGAAACGCGAAGGAGCAAGCGAGAAGAGGATCCGTGGAGGCGTGGAGGACGAGCAGATTTCCGTTTCGGGACTCGTCGCGCGTTTTTCGTGGGTTCTCAAGGGAGAACTCAAGGTAAAATTCCCAATCTTTTACCCCTGTTCTACCTAGGGATTAGGAGTGTATTAGATCTGGTGGTGAGTGATTTAGATGGATCTTGATGGGGGAGAAGGGTAGATGTTCACGCGGTGCTGTTTTTGGAAGGGGAGATTGTGCAGCGCGGATTGTTTCTTGTTTTACGTGGCATAGACGATTTTTCCTGCAAAAACTTATAACTAGAAAGTTGTCGATAACGTCGAGATATAGCTTCTGTAATTTTTTCAGAATTTTTGGGGCGTGGGTCTGAGAGTTATCGCTGTTGCAAGATGACGGACAGAATCTGGAAACAGATTTTGTCCACTGTGTTGGACGTTTGTTTAGGCATATTTAACAGTGGAATTGAAATTTGTGATCTTCATGAAAGTTGTAGATCTCGTCAATATCTAGCTACTGTAATTTTTTTGTATTTTTATGATCTGTATAAAAAAAGATACGAAATTGTGAAGAGAGGGTGATGCTGTTTGACCCGGACAGATTGGGGTTTTTGGCGCTTAAGAAGGGAACGGGGATTAGGAAGCGTGTGTTCGAGTTGTGTGATCATTTGTGATGTTGCTATGTACTGAAATAATACTTGTACAGGTGGTGCCCCTTCTGGACGCAACTAGGTTCGTCATCCACGTTGGTAAAGGCAAGTGGAAGTAGCGGTCTTGCTAAACTATAACTCGCTATTTGTTTTGTCTTCAATATAAACCTTAATTGCAGCACACCTACATGGTTTAACTACTTGTTTATGAGATTACAATATCCTATCCTGCATTGTGATGTGGTTGTTTGGCTTTTGAATCATGAGTAAGAATGAAGAAAGATGTTGTTTGCAAGATGAATTGTGGAGATATTCTATCTCAATGATGTTCACATTCTATCCATGTTATTTGATGGTATGCAAGCATGTGAATTCAGAGTGGGAAGTTATGAATGTATTTATGCATGAAGCATTAACTGCATAATCATGCATTGGAAGTTTGTCGACGCCTTGGCGGCGCGACCGTGCAGTACAACACCGTGTGTTCCGGAGACAGGGCACGGTGAGGAGGATCATGGCATAAGCATGTGCACAATCATATGCATTTTACTGAGGTTGTGTGGACTCTATAATGTGGTATTGGACATGAGGAATTTGGTATGCTAGTTTTACTGTGGCTGTGTTATTCGTTAGAAGTTGTTCCGCTTGCTGAGATTACCCAATCTCACCCCTTGTTATTTTGTTGTTTTCAGGTAGTTCTCGCGAGTCGTAAGCTTGAAGGGTGGGCTTAGTAGCACAATCAACCCTCCGGGGTCATCACGAATCACATGGACTAGTGCATTTAATAATTCATTAGCTTGCTGAAATTTTATCAATCATAGACCTGTTGATGTCCTCTTTGGAGCTGTTTTACGTTTATGTTTGTTTTCTGGTTGATTTAGACTTGTTATCTCTAGTATTGATGCTTTTATGTTATTCCTGTTTATAATGGTTATTATGAATCTTGTTGTCGCTTCCGTTTTGTCCTAATTTTAGGAGAGATGCTGTCGAAATTTTCTTGTACGACAGTTTAGATTTGTAGGGTGTTACACTCCCCTTATTCAACATGATCAAACCACGCAACAAAGTTACTAATGTTACCGCGGCGGAGCTCATTATTGAACTAGCCGATGAGCTCCATGTGGTAGACTTGCCTTTCCTCGTGTTAAACACACGTCGATCGGGCCAATTTACCACATGGTGGGCTTCCATAGCTGAGGCGCTCTTGCGGAGGCGCACTATCCATGAGGTCTTATCCTCCTTCCTCCCTGGCTTTCAAGAGCCTACGGAGACCGTCGCCGGGTCTAGCTCGAGTTCAGGCTATGCTAACTCTTCTTTAGAGGTATTTTATTTTGATGTTTCGTTGAAAATAAGCTTTTCATTGGCTTAACCATATTTTTTGTCCTTCAGACTAGCAAAAAGTCGACTCCGGTTCAGACAACATCGGCCGACGACCGTTCGAAACGTCAAAGGCCGTTGGCCCCCCTTGCTGGTCTATCCTCCGGCACGTTGGGGGTCAATAGCCCATCATTATCGGATCTTGCCGAGCAGCATACTAAGAGTATGTCGTTCCATTTTTTGCTCAAATCTCTTCTGTCGGCAAAGTTCCATGCTTGCTGTCGGCTAACCCCATGCTTGCCGTTTTTCAGAAAAAAAGAAGAGCCGTAGAGTCGTTATCAAACGATCTCCAAAACTTGCTGGTCGTGATGCGGCATCATCCCCAGCTAGATCGGCTACTGCGGTTAGCTTCGATCCTTAATTTGATTTTTGCCTTCGTTTTTCTTATATCTTAATGCAAAGTATTTCTCAGGAAACCCCTTCCGTCCAGTTGTTGGAAGATACAAATTGATGCCGAGAAGACCTGCAGATGTGCCTGTCTTGTTGGCTCCGGCTCCTGCACCGTCACCCGCTTCCCCAACTCAAAAACCTGCCTCTGACCCAGTACCGTCAACGGACCCAGCCGATCTTTTAGGTTTTTCTTTGGACGAGCTCGAGGACCCCGAGGTTATGGCTACTGATGATTACCCGGCCGATATTCAACGCATAATAGCGGCTTCTGCGCCAGCATCGGCTGCCGTTACTGCTTAACCGGGTATGCAAGAGCGACTCAACCGCCTTTTGGATGAAGTGATGCAGCCGGAGGCGGCTCTTCTGGCCAACACCCAACCCTTGAGAAATGCTATGGCGGCCATGCAAGCCGATCTTCCTCCTGCAGCCATGAATGCTCTGCTAGAGGTATGTCATTTGGATGCTCGTTACCGGGCGTAGAATCGGCCAAAATAAGAATTGAACAGAGGAAGGCCCAGCAAGCCGACCAACAGATCCTGGACAAGCTTATAGCAGACGCCAAACTCCGGAAGGGAACGTTTGACCAAGGTGCTGCTGCGCTGAAATCGGCTAAGAATAAGGCCCAAGAGCTGGAGTTAACCAAGAAAAAACTTGAAGAACAGCTGGCTTCAGTTACAAAAGAGCTTGCAGATTGCCAGATCGGCATTACCGACGCGACGTCTTTACTGGCGGTTCAGAGGCGGCAAATTGGTGAAGTTTTTGCCAAAGTCAAGAACCAGTCGTCCAAGATGATCCCAGTTCCGGGCGATGCAGGGGCCGATGAATAACTAATAGATGGCGTCCAAGCTACTATTGGTAGGGCGGCAAAGAAGACTATCGCTTTGGGAGCCCATCCGCTCAGTTCGGGCTTCATTGAAAACGTTGTTTCTTAGACTGATATGCAGTACCGGCTGTGTAGCCGATTTTTGTAAACTGTTTAATCCGGTGGATGATGAATGTTTGCTTCTGACTCGGTCGGCTGTATGACCGATCTTATATGCATGTGTTTTTGTAATCGGTCCTGATGCTTTTCTTCCTGTAGTTAGGACCCGACCCATATGCTGGGGTAATACGCCTTTAAGTATTTTCCGTTGATTGCTTTAGGTAGTACGAATCCGTCTAAGGACTCTAGTATATATGAATTTCCACCAATCAGCCGATTTATCTTGTAAGGACCTTCCCACGTTGGGGACCACTTGCCGAATCGATTATCCTTAGATCCGATTGGCAACACGGTTTTCCATACCAAATCGGCTTGATTGAACGATTTTAAAATCACCTTTTTATTATATGACTTGGCAACCCTCTCTTTATTCCTTTTAAGCCGATCTAGCGTGATCAGCCTTAGTTCAGCCAAATCATCTAGATTGTCAAGCATCGCCTGTTTGTATTCATCGGCTGATACCTTATCTTGCTCACATAGCCTTACTGAGCCGATGTTGATTTCCACGGGCAAAACGGCTTCTTGTCCGTATACCAACTGAAAAGGTGACAATTTAGTTGATCCGTGATGAGATAGCCGATAAGCCCATAAAGCCTCCGATAGCGTTGAATGCCATTTCCTCGGCTCTTCCTCAATTTTTCTTTTTATCAGCTTTATCAATGTCTTGTTTGACGACTCGGCCTGTCCATTGGCCTGAGCGTAGTAAGGGGAAGAGTTGAGTAATTTTATCCCAAGACTTTCCGCAAAACCTTTGAACTCGTTGGACATGAACACAGTCCCTTGATCAGTAGTAATTGTCTGTGGAATTCCAAACCGATGGACGATGTGTTCATTTACAAAGTCGATCAGCTCTTTGCTAGTAACCTTCTTGAGTGGTACAGCCTCAACCCATTTTGAGAAATAATCTGTGGCTGCAAGGATAAATTTATGTCCTTTGCTGGATGACGGAAATATTTGGCCGATTATGTCTATACCCCATCCTCTAAATGGCCATGGCTTGATGATCGGATGCAAAGCCGATGCTAGTGCCGACTGTATGTTACCAAACTTTTGGCACATTTGGCATCCTTTATAATATTTGAAGCAGTCTTCTAACATCGTCGGCCAAAAATATCCTGTTCGTCTCAGTATCCACTTCATCTTATGGGCCGATTGATGTGATCCACAGATGCCTTCATGGACTTCACCCATCGCTACTTTGGCTTCCTCGGTTCCCAGGCATCTTAACAACAAACCTTCCATAGTCCGAAAGTATAATACATCTTTTAGTAGAACATATTTGAGTGCTTTGCGACTGACCTTCTGCTCGGTCGGCTTGGATGGATCTGACAAATAATCCCTTATCTCTGTTCTCCAGTCGATAGGGTGAACACATAAAATCGGCCAAACGTTTAGCCCGATTGGTCCCTGTCGGCTTTCAATCTTGTACCCTGATGCACATTGTGCCAATCGGTTTGCTTTATCATTAGCTTCTCTGGGGATATGTTTTATAGAAAATGTAGTGAACATCTCGATGATCTGGAGGCATTGATGTAAATACTGAGTTAGCGCACCGTCGTTGCATCGGTATTCTCCTTTGACTTGCTGTACAATTAACATCGAGTCTCCAAAAGCTTCGACGTCTTTCACCCCGATGCTATCTAGGAATTGTAGACCTCTTAGCAATGCTTCGTATTCTGCTTGATTATTTGAACATCGGCTATTTAGCCGATACATGAAGTCATACTCCTGTTTTCTAGGTGAAATTAGCCCTTGGAAGTAAGTGGCCTAAATCTGGAAACTCTTGGCCCGATAGCTTCTCTTTTAATGGCGGGATTAGCCCTTGGAATGCTAAATCGGCCAATTGTTCATCGGGTAATGTTACACTAAAGCATCTATTCCGTACGCCTCTAAACCTTCTGATATAATCGGAAACTGATTCGCCGAACTTCTGTCGGACTGAACTAAGATCAGAAATCCTAAGCTCCATAGTTCCCGAAAAGAAGTATTCATGGAATCGGCTTTCTAAATCGTTCCACACGTGAACTGAATTTGGGGGTAGATTAGTGAACCAAGTGAATGCAGCACCAGACAATGATAAAGGAAACAGTCTAATTTTTAGTCCATCGGATTGTGCAGCCTCTCCACACTGAGCCATAAACCGTCCGATATGCTCAATTGTGGTGACGGAATCATCACCTGAGAATTTGGCAAAGTCTGGTATTCGAAAGTTGTGCGGGTATGGCATCCGATCTATGTAATCGGGATACGGCTTCCTGTAGCCGATCACTCTTCCTCTGGGCTGTAAACCGAACTGTTCTCTCAAAACATTGGCAATTTGTTCCGCCCAATTGACATTGTCGGCTTGTGGTGCAACCGGACATTGCCAATTTTCATTGTTCACGCCCTGCCCCCCGAGTGCAAACTCGGGTCTTTGCCCGAATCGTGCCGCAGGCAGTCTTGGCACCTGGTCATAATCGTGATTAAAAACCAATGCATCAGGTATAGGTGCGAGAGGTTCAACGTATGGCACTACCCTGTACAGCGCTTGTTCCACGGTCGTGGCTCCCCGTGATTGCAGAACTTGATCCGTTTCGATCGGCTGATAAGCCGATAAACCGATGCTATTGGAGGGCCCATTTGACGGATTTGATGCGCTTATCTTAGCCCCATCCGTGTGCCCATGGTAGTGTGTAAATCCATCTCTCTGTATGCTTGGTTTCAAAACAGTAGGTTGAGTTGGCGTCATTTGAGCCGACACGTTTACTGTATTGGTGCTAGGTGTTATGGAATATACTGGGTACGTAGGGATGGTTTGTGGTGGATCTAGCAGGCTTCCGGACACAGCCAATTCCTGAGCAATTGTTTTCACACTATTTTCTATCATCGGCTTTAATGTGGATACTAGAGCCGATGACTGATTAATTAATGCGTGATGAACAGATTGCTCGATCATACTTGATAAATCGGCTTGAGCGGGCGCGTATCGGCTTACCGATTCGGATGATGAATCTCCGATAGGATTGATGCTTGGGAGTGCAGTCTTTTGAGTAACGCCACGGCGTGTTTTCTGGAAGCACCGCAGCATCATTTCTTCCAAAGCTGCCTTTCGGTCTTCGATTTCTTTTCGCTGTTCAGGGGTTAAATCGGCCATTTGAGGCGCGATTATAGCATCAGTGTTGATACCGGCGGTAACCGCAGGCTTATCAGTTGACATGTTTGATTTTCTTCGTGGTCCCACCGGGCGTGCCAAAATATGTTCGCGCAAAAAACGTGAAGGAGGGTTTTCGGCCTCGAACACACAAGACAAACGCCGGGTTTGCAGAGCGTGCCAGTCAATTTGACCTGAAATTGACAAGGTAGAGTTTGTAACTTGATCAAAGCCGATAAACAAGGATCTATCGGCTTTTCGCTAGTCGGCAAGAACCGATTAGGAGATAACTAGATCAACCGGTTACAATTGATCCGGATACAAGGTAAAATCGGCTTCGAGAAGGCGATGCGCAACAAAGCGAAGCAGATCGAACCTGGGTGAAATCGGCAAAAATCAACAATCGGCGATGCGCAACTATGTTGATTCCGTCGACTTGCAGAGAGATCTATGAGGCTTAAAACAATGTAAAAGAAAAGCTTGTAAAAAGTAGATGTGTGTATTGTTGGATTGATTGATTTTCGCTTGACGTCTGCCCCCTTTTATAACACACCTGGCCGATCCGAGTTGTACATGGATAAGGTGCGTTTATCCGTATCGGCCTCTAATCTGATTTCTTTTCCTTTTTAGAAACGGATTCCTTTTCCGATTCGTTTACCGATTTCTTTCCATATGTACACTCTTTCCGTTTCAGACCGATTTCAATACATGCCGAATTTTGGTGCAAACACCATGTTTTTAGATCAAGGGAGGTGCTGCCATGGGGTAGAATTGATGAAAACTTGGATTGTATTCACGTTCTGTTCGGGCAGATTGGGAACCCGAGATAGGGCAGGCGTTTTCGCCAATTTAGATTTGGAATCTGGCCATACGGACTTTTAAGAAGTTGTAGATAATTTCATTGTCTTTCCGTGCATATAAAGAAAGTTAAATTCCGCCCAGCCGTTTGAAAGTTATGGCTGTTTTACCGAGCGTGTTAAAATCTGTGACGTGATTGGAACAGATCACGGTAATCTGTATATTAAACAATTTTAGATTCCGAATCAGTCTTTCCTTATAACTAGAAAAAGTTGGGAAATTTCCTAAGCTATGCGAGGATGTACTCATTTATTCAATTTGGAGTCCTAGAACAGAAGTTATGCCCGTTGGAAGGCTGCTATCCCGAAGGGAGAGATTTGCTGTTTTCAGATTTTAGGAGTTGTAAGCGAAGTCGGGGTAGTGGGATATATGTGTGCTGTTTTGTGGATCCGATTTGAGTGTGTGGCACGTGTTTGCAGGTGGTGTGCCTCCGGGAGTGCCCTCAACCTCTCGTCACTCCGTTGCCCGTGGTTGAAGGCAAGTGTGTTGCGTGGATTGTATGCTATACGTGTTGCTAGACTTGCTTGATAGTATTTGGAATAGATAACATGTTGTCTTGCCATGAATTACATGTTACAATTGATAGGATGTCCTTAGGCCATAATTTAAATGTTGTTGATGATATGGTGTCCTCATGCTATGATAAAAAATGCTTGTTGTTGATAAATGATTCACATGCCATGTTTTGAACGGTTACAGTCGATTGTTGAATACGGTCTTACATGTTGAGATGCCATATGTTGATATGCAATATTTCTATTTATGTATACGTGACTGTCCATTTTGCATACATGGCATATTTTCATGGCCGGCCGGTGAGATAAGTCATAACTATTCCGGTTGGGTCGGTGAGAACCGTTATGACTAGTCCGGGGCTATTCTTTTGAGTAAGTCCTACCTCGTGATTCCACCACCGAGGTGAATGGAAGCGAGTGATAGGCACCCTCCATCTTCGGGATGGAAGGGGGAAAAGGGTGCATGCCGACGGGTGTGCACTCAAGCATACCGGTATGAGAATTCCAGGAGACATGTGCATTGCATTGTATGAATGATATACATAAATGAAGATGTTTATGAGATGATGATGAGAGTACTCATGAGATGATTATCATGTTGTTTTAAAGGATGTACATAATGTTAAATATGATGTGTTGTGATATAACTGTGGAGATTGGAATGATGGTTTGTTGTCTTGATCCTTGTTGATCCATTACAATACAATTTGCTGAGTTATGAACTCACGCTTGTGTTTACATTGTTTGTTTCTTTAGGTACCACGAAATCGGCGCGCGGTAAAGGGATCTAGCTACACTCTTCCACGTAGTATCATAATCTAGCGAATTCACCTGTTTTGGAGACACGGCAATAAGTATTACAATAATCATTAGTGTATGGTCTTTATGTTTGGTTGTTTCCCTCATGTGTATCATGTGGGCGATGGAGTGAGTTGTTATATCTTCCTATACTTAAATGGATGCTTATTCTTTTGCGAACGATGCTTATTAATGTTTTAGTTGATGATTAGCTATCATTATCACTGCATATGGTGATCTTGTTTATCCTACATATTGATATGATGTTATGTTGTTAAGTTTCATGCATAAACAAAGGAGATGCTATCAAAATTTTCATTTATTCTAAATGATTACTTGCTGTAATTTACCTTAAACTATTGTATTAAATGTGTTATGTTCTATGTTGGGTGACATTCTGGGCTTAGTAAAAATCGGGGTGTTACACAGGGCTCCTCCTTAGGGGCTAAGATGGGGCCGCCCCAGTCGTCTTCTTCGCGAGCGGCTGTTCGTCCTGTGCCCGGGCAGGGCATGAAGTGTTTCAAGTGCGGTGGTGAGCACCGTGCTTTAGACTGTGGTTGGACCGGGAGTTGCAACCACTGTGGCAAGCCCGGCCACATGGGACGAGTCTGCCGGATGAATCCCGGTAGCATCATCAAGTGGGAGACGGTGCCTTCTAATCCCACTCCAGCGGCGTCTTCCAGAGGATCGGTGCACATGATGGCTGCTCCTGTTTCTCAGCCGCTTTATGCGTGGCGCCACGGTGGCGTACTAGTGCCCGCAGCCGTCTGCTCCTCCTCGATTGCCTCCTTCGCCCCAGCCTTGTTGGGGCATCACCGAGTCGGGGCTCCCACTGTCTCAGCGCCACCAGGAGTGTACGCTTTGCCGACCGCCGAGTCAGCCGGGCATCCAGAGGTGGTTTCAGGTACTCTGCTCGTGGATTCCGTTGATGCCTTTGTTCTGTTTGATTCCGGAGCATCCTATTCCTTTGTGTCGACGGAGTTCGCTAGTAGAGCTAAGTTGGGAGTTCAGCGGATTTCTGAGTCCGTGTTAGTCAGTTCTCCTGGGGGTTTGATTGCTAGCTCTTTGGTTTGCTCGGGTTGCACCATTGCTATTGATGATGAGGTTTTCTTTGCCAATCTTATGGTGATCCAGTTGGCTCCCTTTGATGTCATTTTGGGCATGGACTGGCTGCATCAGTACCGTGCCAAGATCTGTTGTTTCTGGAAGATGGTTGCCTTGCAGGCCCCGTCAGGGGTAGAGTTGACCTTTCAGGGTGGTATAACTTCCAACTCTGTCTTTGCTTTGACTAGTCTGTTTTCTGGTCACCGTTTGACGCATTTGGGTTTCCTCATGGCTTTGTCAAAAAAGCCATCTTCTTCAGTTTCCATTGAGGAGATTCCTGTAGTAATGGAGTTCGTTGATGTGTTCCCTAACGAGTTGCATGGTTTACCTCCTGTGAGGAATGTGGAGTTTCGTATTGATCTTGTTCCTAGCACTCGACCTATTTCTATCTCTCCATACCGCTTGGCTCGTCCTTTTCAAGACGAGTTGAAGAAGCAGTTGGAGGATCTGTTGGCCAAGGGCTTTATTCGGCGTAGCGTTTCGTCATGGGGAGCACCCGTCCTCTTCGTTTCGAAGAAGGATGGGAGTTGGCGTATGTGCATTGATTATCGTGCTCTTAATCAAGTGATAGTGTAGGACCGAATATAGCAATCAGAGGGGGGGTGAATGATTGTGCGGAAGCTAAAACCAAATTCTTGATCTATTAAAAGTTTACCCCAAAATAGAACCAAATAATTACCTCGTTTTCGAAAAAAACAGAATGATAGAGGTTTGGTAAAACACGAATTCCTAGAGATCCAACCGTCCGATCGATCTGTAATTTGGACACAAGAAAATAGATTCCAATATGAATCAAACCCAAAAAGAATCAGCTCCATCGGACTTACGGATCAAAAGTTATGACCTTCGCAAGCTTACTGTTCTAGAAGATGGCGAGAATAAATCTAACTAGAATTGTAGCTCGCCGAAAGATTTGATGAACTTGATCTTTATTTCTCCTTTCTTTTCTCTAAAATACTCCAAACAAAAGAGTACAACCCTAAAGCTTGCTCAAAGCTTGATTGCCTTCAACAGGAGGCAACCCCTCTATTTAAAGAAGGCAAACACACCTAATCCTAGAAGGAGTCCTAATCCTAGAAGGATTCCTAATTCTAAAAGGATTCCCACTCCTAATCCTAGAAAGAGCATGTATTCAACACAACTCTACTTGGCCCAACCTGGCCGAGTACAACTCTTGCACGCGTATGGCACCCTACCATACTCACGTGACTAACACTTTACACGCGAATGACCTCATGCCATTCTCACGTGACTAACCATTCTTCATGTGCACCATTCTCTTAGCCCGAACGTCCCGCATGACATCCTTGACCACCAAGACCTTAGTTCCCCCTGAACCTAGTCTCGAACCTCAGTTCCTCCATGAACCTAGTTTCAGTCCCGTCATCGACCACATTCGCCCTCGAGCAATACCTGCACATGAACAAACCACAAAACGATTCCGAGCACAAGTCCGCGACTTGACTCATATTAAACCATGCAACCACTCACAGGAGTGCATTGCATTAAATATTCTAAGAACACGATTTCAAAACACGAACAAAAACCTTTGCAAAAATCAAAAAGCTTTTCAAATAATCAAACTGATTTCAGATCTTTTCAAATAAAGAAACCAAAAAATAAATCTTGTCGAAATATCAAACTGGTTTCAAATCTTTTTCAAATACTCATCATCAAAATCAACTGGATCAAAAATAACGATCCTTCAATCTCCCCCTTGATGAGTAATTTGACAAAACACAATATAAGATTTGACAAGAGATTGAGCAAGAACCAAAAGACCAAATAATCCCAATTCAAAAACCTCCTTGACTTGTTCTCCCCTTTTTGACAAAATAGTCATCAAGATCTCAAAACTCCCCTTAATGAATGCAAGATCTCAAGCTTTGAAGTATATTCAAGGTATATAATCAAAGTAAAGCATTTGAAGAGTTTTTAGGAGAACTTTCTCATTTTGTATCAAATTATCCAATGAGAAAGCAAATTGTGAGAATATGGAGGCTCTAACACATAGAATAGTTATTGCATAAGCAAATTAGAGCAAACAAGTAAAATGTCATAAACAGATTTTGCCAAAGCGAAAAAGAAATCTATCATGAGCATAGAGAGACTTTCAAATTCACTAATATTTCTCTCAAGCCTTTTTCAACCATTTGAATTTCCTTTTTCTCTTTTAGCAAGTTTGACAATTTTGCTTTGTGATCAACAGGGATGACAAGTAACTGCACACTAGCCCATACTTGTGTATGAGTAGGTAGTTCTTTCTTGTATCTTTCTCAGTTTAAATTGGCAAGTGGCTTCACATTGTTCTGAACTTTTGTTTAGACAAGTAGCCTTTTCTTGCATCTTTTGCATTTAAATCCCTGGCAAGGAAGCTGCACATTGTACTAAACTTGTGTTTAGCCAAGTAGCTTTTGCTTGCAACTTTTTCAACTTGCTTTTAACATTAAAACACTGATTTTGCTTGAGACTCATAATGATCATTTGAAGTCCAACAAAAAACTCACACATAGTTTCTGATCAGCTCTAGCCTTTCAACAGATGACAAGAAACTTTTAAGCCTATTTCACAAATGCAATACCATAATGAGCAAGAGCCAAAATATTCTCGAAAAGCATCTCAAATTGAATTATTTTAGCCTTTTAGTGATAAGTAAAGCATTGAGCATTAACTTGGCTATATACACAAGAATAATCACCAAAGCTTTGTACTACATGATGCAATGTAAACAGGGGTTTTTACTTGAGGTGTAAAGTCAAAATACCACTTATAAAAAAAACACTTCTAGGAACCAAAGTCAAGTAACCCAAAAAGAGATAAACTCAAGACTCCCCCTCAAATCAACCCATGGGGATGAATGATCCCAAGTTCACCGCGTAAGAAAGCAAAACGAGAAAAATCAAGCGGTTTAGTGAAAATATCGACAAAGTCGAGCACTCGAATCAACAAATTTCAGTTCAATAGCTCTTTTTTCAACATGAACTCTAAGAAAATGAAATCTGATGTCAATGTGTCCAAGAAAGAGAATTACTCAAGAAGTGACATGAACCAGATGTACTTTTTCTATCAATTCCACATCCTCCAAATTCAGCATCAGAGAAAGGTCTTAAACTAATGCGTGAAGAAGCAGAAAGCCAAATGCCAAAATCTTGAGTACCACGGAGATACCTTAAAATCCTCTTGATAGCTTGTCGATGTGAAGCACGCGGGGAAGCTTGAAAACGAGCACACAAGCACACAAAGAAACTCCAATTATCTCATCCTCAACAAAGATCATCATCATCTTCATCAACAAAGATACTCTCCCCTGAACATATGCACTGCACTGCACTATTTGGACTAGTGCCTTTTAAGTAAAACAGAGGTGGAGGAAGCATCTTGAAAAATAACACTTTTAGCACGAGATGCACAAGTGAAGGAGCAGAACCAATTCTTATCATCGGACATGTGGCGTGAGCATCCGGAATCCACTAGCCATATGTTCTCCTTCCTCGCGTGAGAAGCCTACATAGAAGCAGAAAGTGTCGATGTCTCAGATGCTGGGGTTAGAAATAAGATGTTTAGGAATCCAGTATTGAGACACACGACGCACAACAGTTGGCACAACACGAGCATTCTTATGCATAAAAGAAGATTTGTCTTTTCTCGTGTTCTTAGCAACAAGAGGTATTTGCATCACCCTAGGCACATAATGAGAAATGAAACGTGTCTGCGAAATTAGACCTAGCATTAAACCTTTCTCTCTTTTGTTGTTTAGCTAGTCTAAAGCAAAAGTCTACTAGATGTCCATCTCTACCACAATGAGTGCAAGTGTACTTAAGATGATCTTTTGCTTTAACAAAGAGAAGCACATTTTGCATTCATCATAGTAGAAGATAAAAGACCACCAGATTTAAATACATTTTTCTTAGGCTCATTGACAATTTCAAATTTTCCACTTCCAAGTGTTTTGACAACAGTGGGAGCATGTGATTTATGATGAGCATAAGAATCAAAACCTAAACCTTTGTTACGAGTCTGACTTTTGATTGATCCAAAATCATGTTTAGGTTTTTCTTGCCATCAGTGAAACGTTCCAAAGAATTTTGCAAGTAATCAACTTTCTTATCAAGAGTTAAACAATTATCACAAGGAGTGTCAATTTTAGCTTTCTATTTCTGGCAATTTGAACACGAGTTAATTTCATGAGTGAACATGTCATTTGTTAATTGTGTAACTCTACAATTTGCATCTTTTAATTTCAACTCAAGAATTGAACATTTAGAGCAAGCAATTTGATCATGTAAACTATCAGTAGAGCAACCAATATTTTTCACAAGTTTTTCATTTTTCAATTGTTCGGCATAAACTTGTTCTAGTTTAATGACATGTTCCTCTTTTAGAGACTTAATTTCAAATTTGAGATCTAAGCAAGTATCACAAATATTTTCAGAATTTGAATTTCTAAGATCAAAGTTTTCAGATTTTAGCATGGATAGATCTTTTTATAAGTTTTTATTTTTGAGTGAAGATTTTCTTAAAGATTTTCTCAATATGACTAAAACTTCACAAAGCTCATCATACGAAGGCATTACCTCATCACCGTCATTTGGAGGTGTCGTTGTCACTAGAATCACTAGTGTTCCCTTTTGCCATGAAGCACAGTCCGGTGAAATCCTTCTCTTTCAGCTTCGTTTGCTTCGCTTCCTTCTCATCTTCAGTTGAGTCATCAATGTCGCTTAAGTCTTAGCGACCAATTGCCTCGAAGACTTTGTTGAGCATCTTCTTCATCCGTTGCTTATTTTTATCCTTGCTCTCTCTTGGCCGGAAGGACTTGGAGGAGTTGCTTTGCTCCTTCTCCTCTCTATCTTTGTTCTTGAAACATTTAGCACGGATGTGCCCTGCCTTGCCACAGTTGTAGCAGTGGATGGAGGCTCCTTTTCTTTCCCTTGATCTCATGTAAGCTGCATTGACACGCTTGGAAAGAAGAGCAAGTGTATCTTCTGGTATTTGATCTAGCTGTTCATCACTAAGAGCACTCAAAGCAGTAATGGAATATGATGATGAAGAACTAGTAGCATTATCATATGAAGAGGAATTAGCATTAAGAGCCATAGAGTTATCATTGGATGTTCTTGAAACAATGTCTATCTCAAAAGTCTTGAGACTAGAATATAGTTTATCCAAAGTCATTTCACTCATCTTGTGAGCTTCCCTAAAAGCGATCACTTTCATTTGCCGATTTTAAGATCAAGAGATGATAGGAAATGTCTAGCATTTTCAGAGTCGTGTACTTTACATCTACTGACTCTAAGATTGTTTAAGATTCTGTTAAAGCGAGCAAAACAATCATCTAGAGATTCTCGAGTTCATTTCAAATCTAGTGTATTCCTTTTTAAATTGATCTTGCCTAGCTTCTTTTACAGAGTCAAGGTGCCCTCATGATAATCTTGAAGAGATTTCCAAATTTCATGAGCAGTGAGTAAATGACAGACTCTATCGAATTCTTTTCTAGCAAGTCCTTGAAGCAATATGTTTCTAGCTCTATTATTGTTTTCAACATCTTTTTCAAACTCGATTTTATCAATATCATCATTAGAAGGAAGCTCGTACGAAATTTTTACCTTGCGCCAAATCGCGTTACCTTGAGCTTGAAGATATGCAGTCATCCGGATCCGCCAGTGGGGGAAGTCTGTGCCATCGAAGATTGGCGGCTTGTTTGAGTATTTCTCTGTTGCCATAACTTACCGTTTACTAATCACCTGTTAAGATGGATTAGTAGAACCTTGCTCTGATACCACTTGTAGGACCGAATATAGCAATCAGAGGGGGGGTGAATGATTGTGCGGAAGCTAAAACCAAATTCTTGATCTATTAAAAGTTTACCCCAAAATAGAACCAAATAATTGCCTCGTTTTCGAAAAAAACAGAATGATAGAGGTTTGGTAAAACGCGAATTCCTGGAGATCCAACCGTCCGATCGATCTGAAATTTGGTCACAAGAAACTAGATTCCAATATGAATCAAACCCAAAAAGAATCAGCTCAATCAGATTTACGGATCAAAAGTTATGACCTTTGCAAGCTTACTGTTCCAGAAGATGGCGAGAATAAATCTAACTAGAATTGTAGCTCGCCGAAAGATTTGATGAACTTGATCTTTATTTCTCCTTTCTTTTGTCTAAAATACTCCAAAGAAAAGAGTACAACCCTAAAGCTTGCTCAAAGCTTGATTGCCTTCAACAGGAGGCAACCCCTCTATTTAAAGAAGGCAAACACACCTAATCCTAGAAGGAGTCCTAATCCTAGAAGGATTCCTAATCCTAAAAGGATTCCCACTCCTAATCCTAGAAAGAGCATGTATTCAACACAACTCCACTTGGCCCAACCTGGCCGAGTACAACTCTTGCACGCGTATGGCAACCCTACCATACTCACGTGACTAACACTTTGCACGCGAATGACCTCATGCCATTCTCACGTGACTAACCATTCTTCATGTGCACCATTCTCTTAGCCCGAACGTCCCGCATGACATCCTTGACCACCAAGACCTCAGTTCCCCCTGATCCTAGTCGAACCACGGTTCCTCCATGAACCTAGTTCGGTCCGTCATCGACCACATTCGCCCTCGAGCAATACCTGCACATGAACAAACCACAAAACGATTCCGAGCACAAGTCCGCGACTTGACTCACATTAAACCATGCAACCACTCACAGGAGTGCATTGCATTAAATATTCTAAGAACACGATTTCAAAACACGAACAAAAACCTTTGCAAAAATCAAAAAGCTTTTCAAATAATCAAACTGATTTCAGATCTTTTCAAATAAAGAAACCAAAAAATAAATCTTGTCGAAATATCAAACTGGTTTCAAATCTTTTTCAAATACTCATCATCAAAATCAACTGGATCAAAAATAACGATCCTTCAGATAGTCAAGAACAAGTATCCTTTGCCTCGCATCGAGGATCTGTTTGACCAACTGAAGGGAGGAAAGGTGTTCTCCAAGATTGATCTTCAGTCGGGGTACAATCAGATCCGTGTGAGGGAGCAGGACATTGAGAAGACTGCTTTTTCCACTAGGTATGGGCATTATGAATTTAAAGTTATGTCTTTTGGACTAACTAATGCTCCTGCTGTCTTTATAGAGGCGATGAACAGTATGCTACACAAGTATCTTGATGAATTTGTGGTAGTGTTCATCGATGACATTCTGTTTTACTCTAAATCAGAAGAGGAGCACGAGGGACATTTGAGGCTTGTGCTGAGCACCTTGAGGGAGAACCAGTTCTTTGCTAAGCTGAAAAAGTGCGAGTTCTGGATTTCAGAAGTGGGTTTTCTTGGCCATATTATCAATCCAGAGGGCATATCTGTAGATCCTAGCAAAGTCTCAGCGGTTTTGGATTGGAAGAGGCCTTCCAATGTCAAAGAGGTGCGTAGTTTCCTTGGGTTGGCTGGCTACTATCGGCGTTTCGTGTGATTTCTCTATCATTGCCAAGCCACTTTCGCGGTGACTCGAGAAGGTGATGAAATTCCAGTGGAATGAAGAGTGTGAGCACTGATTCTGCACTTTGAAGGAGAAGTTAGTGATCGCTCTCGTTCTTACCCTTCCCGAGTGGGAAGCGCTTCACTGCTTATTCCGATGCCTCTCGTTTGGGACTTGGTTGTGTACTCATGCAAGAGGGCAAGGTGATTGCTTATGCATCGAGGCAGTTGAAAAAGCATGAGCAGAACTATCCCACGCATGATCTTGAGCTAGCCGCTGTGGTGTTTGCATTGAAGATGTGGAGGCATTACTTGTATGGCGAGTCTTGTGACATTTTCACTGATCACAAGAGCCTCAAGTACATCTTTACCCAGAAAGATTTGAACTTGAGGCAGAGGAGGTGGCTAGAATTGATAAAGGATTATGACCTCACAATCCAGTATCATCCGGGGAAGGCAAATGTGGTGGCCGACGCTCTCAGTCGCAAGACAATGCCCCCTGTTGTTGATTGTCTTGTTGCTGATTTTGAGCGTTTGGAGGTCTCCTACTACTTTGCGGGGACCGTGCAAGATGAAACTCAATTGATTCTTGAGTCATCGATTCCCGAGCGTGTGAGGGAGGCACAACAGCATGACCGTTTGCTCCAGCAGGTGAGGAAACGCCTTGAGGATGGCAAGTCAGGAGACTTTACCGTTGATGATGCTGGAGCTTTGAGGTTTCAGGGCCGTCTGTGTGTGCCTCAGAAATCTCAAGTGAAAGAAGACATTCTGAAAGAAGCTCATCGCACCACGTACACGGTCCATCCTGGGGAGACCAAGATGTACAGGGACTTGAAGAAGAATTTCTGGTGGAAAAGGATGAGAGTGGATATTGCCAAGTATGTGGCGTCTTGTCGGATCTGTCAGAAGATCAAAGCTGAGCATAAGCGTCCCGCCGGTCTGTTGCAGCCATTGGAGATTCCTGTGTGGCCATGGGATGACATCTCCATGGATTTCGTGGTTGGTCTACCTTGTTCTCCACGAGGGAAGGATGCTGTTTGGGTTGTGGTGGATTGTCTCAGCAAGTCTGCACATTTCATTCCTATCTGCACTACCAATTCAGCGAGCGAGTTGGCTCCTATCTATGTGCGGGAGATTATGAGACTGCATGGTGTGCCCAAGACCATTATTTCTGATCGGGATGCGAAGTTCGTCTCCAAGTTCTGGGAGAGTTCGCAGAGTGCTTTGGGTACGAAGCTTCGCCTTAGTACTGCCTTTCACCCTCAGACGGATGGGCAGTCTGAGCGTACCATCCAGACTTTGGAAGACATGCTCAGGGCCTGTGTGATGGCTTGGAAAGGTAGCTGGAGGATCATTTGCCTCTTGCGGATTTTGCTTACAATAACAGCTATCATTCCAGCATCCGGGCTGCTCCTTATGAGGTACTGTATGGTCGGAAGTGCAGATCGCCACTTTGTTGGGATGCAGTGGGCGAGAGAGAAGTTCTTGGACCGGATTGGGTTCAGCAGACTGTTGATCGCGTGGCGGAGGTACGGCAGAACCTTCTCGCAGCTCAGAGCAGGCAGAAGAGCTATGCTGATGTGAGGCGGCGAGACTTGGAGTTTGAGGTGGGTGATAGCGTACTCTTGCGAGTATCTCCCACCAAGGGTGTGGTGCATTTTGGCACCAAAGGAAAGCTCAGTCCGAGGTATGTTGGGCCTTTTCCTATCATCGCCCGAGTTGGTAGGCTGGCCTATCGTCTGGAGCTACCGGAATCTATGCAAGGTGTGCATAATGTGTTCCATGTCTCGATGTTGAGGAAATACTTGCATGATCCGGAGTTGGTGGTTCCGTTGGAACCATTAGTGCTTGAGCAGGACCTCACCTTCGAGTCCCGTACTGTGGAAATTCTGGGGACTTCGGAGCGAGTGATGAAGAACCGGACGCTCAAGTTTGTTAAAGTATTGTGGTCACATCAGACCGAGAGAGAAGCGACTTGGGAGCTGGAGTCTCGCATGCGCGAGAAGTATCCCGAGCTTTTCGCCTCAGGTATGTGATGTGAAAACCTAGCTATCTCCTGTTTTGCTGGGTTGCGTGTTGGTGCGTTTAGATTCGAGGTCGAATCCTATTGAAGGGGGGAAGAATTTGACACCACGGAGTATCGTAACCTTATTTAATGTGAATGATAAGGTCAAAAACAGTATGAGATGTGAAAATAAGGTTAAAACCATAGGGCTTGGAGGTTTATAGCGTTTCCGGGCCGTTTCCGGAGTTTTGGGCCTTTCCGGGGGGGGGGGGTTTGGGCCTTAAGGGGGGTTGTGGGCTTTGGTGGAGTGGAGTAGGAATCCATTTAGGATTACGAAAGGGGCTTAGGGCTGGTAAAAAGGAGTCTCCCTGCCCCTTTGGGGCGTCCACCCCTGCTGCCCTTGCGCCCCACCTCTCCCCCTCCATTGCTTAGCCGCCCCACCCTTCCTCCTTTGTGCCGTGCGCCCCCCCCCCTTGCACCTCTCCACCTCTCCACCACCTCTCCTCCACCCCCCTTACTGCCCTTGGGTGGCCTCCCCACCCCTGCATCCTCGTGGATCCATCCGAGGAGCGAGGAGCGAGGAGCGAGGAGATCTATTGGAGTTTTCGTGCGTCGGGCAAAGGTATGATCATGGGGTTCACTGGGATTGATCTGGGTACTGTTATTAAGGTGATTATCAAGTTTTTAGATCAATTGGTGGTGCTGGATTAGAGTAATTCGGGTTAGATCTAGACGTTGCCACGTTTCTGTTTTGGGACAGCATGAGCAGTCGACCTAGGGTTCCTGTTTTCGCCAATTTAGAATTCGAATCTGACTGTACGGACTTTTAAGAAGTTGTATATAATTTCATTATCTTTCCGTGCATATAAAGAACGTTAAATTCCGCCCAGCCGTTTGAAAGTTATGACTGTTTTACCGAGCATATTAAAATCTGTGACGCGATTGGAACAGATCTCGGTAATCTGTAGATTAAACAACTTTAGAGGCCGAATTAGTCTTTCCTTATACCTAGAGAAAGTTGGGAAATTTCCTAAGCTACGCGAGGATGTACTCGTTTAATTGATTTGGAGTCCCAGAGCCCAAGTTATGCCTTTTGCAATGCTGCTGTCCCGCCGGGACAGAACCTCTGTTTTTAGGTTTTGCGAGTCATTGGCAATGTCGGGGTAGATGAGGGTTTGCGTACTGTTCAGTGGTTATGATTGTGAGTGTGTGATACCTATGTGCAGGTGGTGCGACCCCGGGAGTGCCTTCTACTTCCCGCCAATCAGTTGCACGTGGTTGAGGCAAGTGTGTTGTGATGGATAGCGAGTTGTAGGTTGCATGTTGAGATTAGATGGAATTGTCTACATGATATAGGATCACTTGCCATGTTTTAAAGATTGCTATGATATGATGAGCATGTTTAAAATGTTATGATGCCATGTGGTAATATATGAGTTATATATGATGTTGGCATGCTTGCATACATGACATGTTACATGGCCCGGGCGGTGAGAAAGTCAATATCTAATCCGAAAAGGTCGGTGAGAAAGATATGACTAATCCGGAGAGCCAATGAGTAAGCCCTACATCGTGATTCCATTCACCGCAGTGAACGGAAGCGAGGAGTAGGCACCCTCCATCTTCGGGATGGAAGGGGGGAGAGGGTGCACACCGACGGGTGTGTACTCAACCATACCGGTATGAGTTTCCAAGGAGACATGAGCATTGCATTACATCGCATACATATTGATGATGACAATGTTAAGTGTTTATGAATAAGATGATTTACATGATGGGAGATGTTATTGCCATGTTGTTGTTCTTGCTGTCCATTGCAATATGCTTGCTGAGTTTCGAACTCACGCTTGTGTTTTCTTGTTGTTTTAGGTACCATGAGATCGGCATGCGGCGAAGGGAAATAGTCACACGCCCACACGTAGCTTCACCATAATAATTCCACAAGTCATTATATTAGTTTGATAATAAATTGTGTGTGATGATCATTGCTTTAATGTTTAGCTTTTTTATTTGAGAGTTTATTTGTTCATTTGACATTTGGAGACATTAAGTGCTTGATGTTAGACTTATATTGCCGTTAATCTTTAATAATTGTTGTTTTAGATGTCTCTCATATTGCCTTACATTGCTATAATATTGTTGATTCTTCGTAGCATGTTAAAACAAAGGAGATGCTACCGAAATCTCGGTTTTTAGCATATGTATCCTTACTGGAATTTATGATAAATGGTGGTATTTAGATGTTGGTTAGCTTATGTTTGGTAGCATTCGGGAATATTAAATGCCGGGATGTTACAGATCAATAGCAACACCTCCTTCCGAGAAAACGTGGCCTAAGAAGGCAACTTCTTTGAGCCAGAAGTCACATTTGCTGAACTTGGCATACAGCTGATGTTCACGCAATTTATCAAGCACTAAATGCAGATGGAGTTCATGCTCCTGTTCACTCCGAGAATATATAAGAATGTTATCAATGAACACCACCACAAATTTATCTAGGTATTCTATGAATACCTTATTCATGAGATTTATGAATGTGGCTGGTGCATTGGTGAGTCCAAAAGAAACTACTGTATACTCATACAAACCGTAACGAGTAGTAAACGCAGTCTTTTGGATATCTTCCGGTCGAATTTTGAGTTGAAAGTACCCCAGTCTCAAGTCAATCTTAGAAAAGACTTGAGCTCCACTTAATTGATCAAACAAATCATCAATCCGAGGAAGAGGATACTTATTTTTGATATTGACTTCGTTTAAGGATCGATAGTCCACGCACATGGAGACGAAAAGCACTGGACTACCCCATGGAGACGAACTGGGGTGAACAAAACCCTTAGCTAAATGCTCCTTGAGTTGCTTCTTCAACTCCAACAACTCATCAGAGGGCATCCGATACGGACGTTTGGATAATGTTGCTGTTCCTGGCAGCAAGTCAATAACAAACTCCATATCCCGATCTGAGGGCAATCCCGGTAATTCTTCAGGAAACACATCAGGATACTCACAGACCACTGGTACTCGATCTAATTCCAGCACAAAAAGCGAATGGAAAGAAGCCTTAAGCACATTTGATCGTCTGGAGTAATACTTAGTCTGGATTCCATCCAAATTCACCAGAGAAATGGAATGATTTGTGCAATCAATATGTCCTTGATTTTGAGATAACCAATCCATCCCAAGGATAACATTGAGTCCAGGGGTATCTATCTGAATCAGATCTCCCAAAAATAGAACTTCATTGATCACTATGGGTACTTTAAGACATATGCGCTCAGCTCGCATAACTGAACCAGGAGAATAGACTAACATTGGATTTCGCAATCTGTTAGTCTTAACCTTATGTTCCAAAACAAACTTTGAAGAAATGAAAGAATGCGAAGCGCCCGAATCAAATAAAACCAAAGTGGGTACTGAGTGTATGAAAAACATACCAACTACCACATCTGGAGCATTACTGGCCTCCTCCGCAGTCACTAGGTTAAGTCGACCACGGGCTTGACTCAGGGCTACTTTTAGGCTAGAACGCCCTCCCAGGTGTCCACCACGCCCGGTTACAGAACCTTGCGGGCGAATCGGACCGCTTGGAACTTGAGGTCGAGCAGCAACAGGACGTTTGCTCGGACAAACAGTAGAGATATGTCCCTTTTAACAGCAAGCATAGCAGGTGAGTGCGGCCATCCTGTCCTGCCCTCCACGGATCTGTCCTCTGCGGGCAGAAGGTTGAGCCGCAGACAGAACAGGTTGGGGAAAGTTCCTCTGAGATCATGGAGGCGGCGATGCCACGGACTGAGCACCGCGGTTGCCTAACGCAGCCTCTCGGCACCGGCACCGGCAGATTTCCGAGCCATCCACTTACGCTTTCGGCTCTTCAAAACTGCCTTGCCGCTTCCTCAACACAAATCGCCTTGTCCACAAGCACTTGCATATTGGGGATGTCAAGTGGTGCGAGCGAATGACGAATCTCCTCATTGAGATGTTGACGAAACAAGGAGATTTTTTGGGCTTCACTCGGGACCTCATCTGCTACATATCGAACCAGATAATTGAACTTATGCAGATAGTCCATCACTAACATAGACCCCTGACGAAGATCATAGATCTCTCGTTTCTTTATCTCCATCAGACTAGTAGGAATGTGCACTGCACGAAAGGCTCCTTTAAATTCCTCCCAAGTCATGACCTGACCAGGTGGACGAATTGCCTTAACACTACCCCACCAAGCTGCTGCTGCGCCTTGGAGATAGTGAGCAGCATACTGAACCTTCTCCTCTTCAGTACACCTCACGAGGTCAAGTTTATTTTCAACATCGCGAAGCCAGTCGTCTGCATCCAGAGGATCGGTCGCAGATGAGAAGTTTGGCGGGCGAGTTCGCTGGAACTCGGCCAACCTTGATTGGGGTTGCATTGCTGCCAAACCACCATAAGCAGCGGCACCAAGGTTCTCGGAATTCTGCACAAACCATTCCAACAAACGGGTCTGCATGACAAGAACTTGGGCCATTGACGGAGGTGGAGGTAACTCTTCACTTTGGGCATCGTGATGACTAAGCGATGCCTCCCGATTACCTACTGGCTCATTAGAGTGATGAGATCCTTGGCTACGGGATCTAGCCAAAGGTGGATCTTGACGCTCTGGATTCGGTATTGCCACTTCTGGTTCTTGGCTATTTTGAGCAACACCCCAGGCCATCACCGAACGATCAACACGTCTCTTCGGCGGCATCCTGTTGACATAAAGACTTAGAGACAAGTACCACAATATCCCATCGAAGAACGTGGGGATTTTGAACAACAGCTGCGAAACTCAAGCACAATCCATCACATAGCAATACAACATTTAAAGTATGCACCACATTGAAAGGATTGCAGGGCGATAGATTTACAGATGATAACTTAGCACGTCTCTTCGCGCTATAGGGGGTTATTTACAATACCACCAACATCAACTACCACCAGTTCCACGAGAGTAAATACAACAAAAGGTTTCTTCCACCAGCTCATAATTACAACAAAAGCGAGCTGTAGATCCTACTACCTATTAGGATAGGGATCTAGTCCTAGACACGGCCACCATTCACAGCAGGGACATCTGAGGTGCCTGGGGCTACAGTAGAAGCAGTTGACTCTACGGGAAACATTAACTCGTACTCGCATCCACCAAACAGCAGGTTACGTCCTGGCATGGCAGTCGCAGAAGCACTAGGGCGCACAGCCGAAACACGGCGACGGCTGCTACCACGAACAGACATCCTGGCACTACGAGAGACCCGACAATAAGATCCATAAGGACGGGGTAACTCCTCAGCAGGCTCAAGATCATCATTCTCCCCATAGATCATCCCAGTAGTAAAGAAACCATAGCTAACCAAGGGCGCCATGTTACTCTCTAACTCAGAGATACGGCGTCGAGCAAGCAACAGTTCTTCACGGAGACGAAGCAGATATCGATCAAGGGATCTCACTAGCCCAGTCTGCCAAATCTGCACAGGATCCGACAGTGGATAATCTGGCACATACAGGTTCTCTTGGCTGTCCGGCTCACGAGAGGGACAAACAGGATACAACTGAGCCATTTCTGGTACAACAAAGCGAAGCCTCAGAATTGCAATATATGCTCCATCGAGTAGAGCTGCAAGAGGACTTGGCGCTGTACCATGATACTGACGGGTTTGCTCTCCTGCGTGGCGTCCGCGAATAGAAACTTCAGCCACATACAGGGAGGAAGCGGGACTAAGTCTAGCACGTGAGATTAAATACCCTGGCGGCTCAGGAAAGCCAGCACGTTGCATCATCTCCTAGAGGGTAGCCTGAACTGAGCCCTCTAGAATCGCAGACGTGAAGTAGCAGGGTTCCCAACGTCCAGACATCTAAAATTACGAAGGGAAATAGATTAGTAACATCCTCAACAAACGGAAATTCGAAATAAACAGAAATTAAATAAATGAAAAGAAAAGAAACCAACAGCGGACCAACAAGAGAAACTCACAATTTTACACCTTAACCTTATCATTACTCAATTCTTAACTATCTTTTGAAGTGGATAAGCTTCCCAAATACTTCTAACTTGAATTTTGAATAGGATCGGGAAAATAGATCAAACCGAATACCCCTCTTGCTTTTACCCTGGAAATCTGACTTTGAAAGCTGAGATAAGAGGAAAATTTTGTTTGAAGCTCAAACCAGAAGAGATGCTACAGAAAAGAAAAGATCAAAATTCTAAGTTTTCACAGTTATAGAGTGCATAATCAAAATAACTTTTAAGGGAAAAGACTATTCCTTAATCCTATCAATTATTAACCTTTGCTCGATACCACTCCTTGTGGGGCTCTGTCTGATGCGGTGATACTCCATTCTTGTTGCGTGGGCCTGGTTAATCACGCAACCCGTAACGTAACGATCACGGCATCACGACAGACTCAGATTGAAATCGCTTGGCTAGCACGATACTCGAATGAGGTCACATGCTACCCAATTGGTTCCAATTTGAGCTTCCCGCAACCATGTGATAACCACTAGTCCTTGGATCAATAGGCTAGCGTCACATGTTGAGAAGGGAGAGTCTCATCCAAACGAACGCAGTACAAGGGCAGAGGTAATATATTACAACGGTAGATAATAATATTACAACTTGTTCCTGTTTACAAAATGCCGATTGGCTTAAAGTAAACTGAAGAGAAAAACATCAGAGAAACAAAAGTAAAGCGGCCGCGGTGTGCCTCCATTCCCTCAGGCAACCGGCGAGCAACTAGCTCAGCTAGCCGTCAAACGCACCACCCACACCTGGGTCACTGAACACCTGGTCACCTTCTTCCTCACCTGCATCTTCTGCTCAAACGGTGAGTACACGTATGTACTTGCAAGACTTTATTGTTTGCAAGTATAATAATAATGCAGGTTAAACAATGAAGATGGTTGCTACTCTAGTTCAGTTTTGCATGAAGCTGAAGTTATTTGCAATAGACTAATAGATTGGAATCTTGACTTGTTTATAAAACATTTAGTAAATGAGAGTACAACAATACATAATGTAATTGTACATTTCATTCAACATCCAAATTCCTCCAACATATCCAACACCACCATCACATGGCAACAGGAATCATTTCCTTCAACATAACCAACACCATCATCACATGGCATCAAGAATCACCACCAGCTTGATCAAACCACCAAACCAACCGATCTTTGAGTTCAGCGACTCAACATTTGCATTAAACAGCCCAACATTTAAAAGATCTACCGATTTCAAATCCTTTTCAGAAACCAAAACCAAAATACTATACTTGACAGCAAATACCGAAGATGCTCGTGACCGTGAGCACGGCAAATCGATTAGTTTGATTAATCTCTGCAGAGAATGCACACTTTACCCACACGACACATTCTAGCAATCATGTCAACCATGCCACGCGATACATACCATATCCGTTTTGCTAGATTTTGACGAAACTCTTCCAATTGTCGGCATCTAGTCTTGCGTCAGCCCCGGCGATGTGCGCTCTTTGCATTGGGTGGGGGCTCCACGCACCCACACAGAGTACCCCCAGGCCAGGCGAGAGTACCCCCCCATTTAAGGTGTTTGGGTACCTTAAACTCCAAACCTGATTCACCCACACGGATCCAACGATGGCTAACAGCCCATCGTGCCTTTTACCCTCAGCAAAGCATCCACCGTTGTTTCACGAAAGTCTCCAACACCTGCGCGTGGTGAGGGAGTATTCTAAGCAACACCAGCACGTCGGTATTGCCCAACTACTTCGGCCTACCACGGCGCAAGATGAAATTCCAACTCCTGTACTGGGTTTAGGCTATCCCATACTAGCACATGTGGTTGTACGAAAGGACTTGGTTAAAAACGTTAAGGTCAGTCCTTAGGATTGCACAGACGAGACCTCCCATCATCCGTCCGGCATAAATCACCGTACACCTTTTCCTCTTTCATCTTTTACCAACATAGCCTTTGTTTTTCCGAAACCACCATTTCCGAAATCCTAATAACGTATCGAAAAATCTTTGATTGACTGAGTTCACCGATCATTATTCAATCAGTCTAAAGCTGGGCTAAGCGTATGCAACTATTAGACTTATAACCCCTGACGACACTTATTATAGCATCTAACCTTAAACTAGGGTTACTCAACGATTTTAGGGTAGCAACAAGATTAAGATAAGCCATCCAACCATTAGGGTATCTATCTATTCCCACCATTTAAATACTGGTAATAATCATATGTATGCGTAATCATTTTGCAAAACATCAAATACTTTTGCAATTATGGGAGCAAATGTTCAAAGGGGGTGCTTGCCTGCTTGCTCTGGGTTTTGCGTGTCCTTTGGGTCGAAGTCCGGATCCTCGGCTACTGCTCCTGAGGCGTCGACGTCTAAACGAAAGCGCGACAAAAGAAAAACGAGGAAACGATTAAGATCCAACGAGAACCAAGCAAAAATCTCGAAGAAGCGGACAACAACCAGCAAGCGAACACGAGGGAAAGAAACCTAAACGAAAACCGAATTTTGAACTGGAGACCGGCAGTACCGGTGTACAAACCCCGGTAGTGCCGCTCTACAGTCGGCAGAACCGGCCTTGAGGGTCGGTAGCACCGGCGGCTACGAAACCTAAACGGGGACCTCTCTGGAAAATAACTACCGGCGTTTTGGGAGCGGTAGTGCCGGCCTTAGCCTGGCAGTACCGGCCAAAAGGATCGGTAGTGCTGGCCTGAGCGGCAGTACCGGACATACCACGTCGGTAGTGCCGGCCACAGGTCGACTGAATTTTCCAGAAAAAGGATTTTCGCACAAACGACTTCGGAATTTCGCGGCGACTGCATGGATGGGTTCTCGGAGATAGCAAGGACCCATTTATGCAAACCACACGTGGTTCCGACCTCGTTTGGCCTAATTCCTAATCCGAGAAACTCTAAAGTCCTAATCCATGCTAAATCCCGACTTTCTCCCCGAATCGAATTCTAACTCGATTCTTTTCGCGAAACTCGAACTTTAACAAAGTCGAATACATTCTAGTGTCCTTTTCCTAGCTTTTGGAACCAGGATTCCAAGGTTTAATTCCAAAAGCTACGAAAATGTCATTTAACCAAATATATCCGATAAAAACGTACTTAGGGTTTCTGATCTCAGTTTTCGCGCTAACAAGAACTCTTGCACCTAACCTAGGTTTAGAAACTCAGCTAACTAAAAGTTGAGCACTACAACTTGGTTTTCTAGGGTTTTAGCTAAAAGAAAAGTTGATAGAAATGTAGAAAAATACAAGATCAAGCTCAAGTCATCACAGATCTGACTGAAACTTGCTTCACTCACCACAGATTGCTGCTAGGGTTTTGGGAAACGACGTCCTCCTCCGTGGCTTGCTTCACCTCGAGCTCAAGAACACCAGAGAGAGAGTTTTAGCTGGAGGAAAAACTCGAGAGAGAGGGAGAGAGCTCCATGGGAGAGAGAGCTATGGGAGAGAGAGCTAGAGGGTGAGGGTGAGAGTGAGAGGGAGTGAGGGAGAGTGAGCTGGGGGAGGGAGAGAGTGAGGAGAACCCTCTAGAGAAAAAGGAGGTGGTCAGGGCAACGGTCAGCTCGGGCGCCCTGCCCCCCTGCCCGCACCCCTCGGCCGGCGAAGACGGCCAGGCCGACAGATCTTGCCAGTGAGGAAAAACCCTAAACCCCCAAAAACTCCGAAACTCACCAATACTTCCCGGAAACTTTTAGGATAGACTCTAGGGTAGCTAAAGAAGGTTTGGAAACTACGGTTGCTCGGAAATTCTAATCGCAACACGAAACGAGATTTTAGAGCAAAAACTAAAACGAAACAGATAGAGCGAACAATTCCAAAAACAATTAACTCCAAATTGAAGTCCAAACAACTCCCAAAGGATAATTAACATTAAAAAAGCAAGTTCAAACTCAGGATGTTACAATCCACCTTTTACTTCATCACATTTTGTTCCTGGTGTTTAGAGCTTTCTAGAAGATATTAGTTGTTCACGGCTTCATGGTATTCACATATTTGTAAATGAGAAAATAGCAATCTTTCAATAAAATCAATTCATCCATCTGCTAGGATGCAGCTATAGCTGCCCATGTTTTACTCAATACAATGCTTAGGTTGGCTATAGCTGCCCATGTTTTACTCAATACAATGCTTAGGATGCATGCAGCTATAGCTGCCCATGTTTTACTGGCTGGCTAGAGACTAGAGATGATTCATTGATGTATGAAGATGTAATGTGTTGTGTATAGAGTATGTGTTGATATGCGTACGTTTACAACCCAATCAGCCAAGCCTATGTTGTGAATAAAACTCAGCAGGTTTACGGTGGACTCTCAATGCATGATTAGTGTCAGCCAAGCCTATGCGTCACCCGTTTGGGAACGACACAACTCACATGTACATGTGAGGTGTGTCGTTCCGGAATTGTCCCATTTTGGACAGCTCAAGAATGGATGCCAGAGCATTGGATCTGTGGATAACCCAATTGTTCTCCGATGCACCAAAACTGGTTGTGTAATCGGAGAACAGCGAGGTTATGCTGCCGAAATTTTGTTCGGACTATACGGTTCGTCATAAATCCGCTCTTTGGTGTTCATTGTTGGGTGGGTTTAGGACCTATCTTTCCCAGTAGAGCTTGTTAGCAACCATACCAGACTGGGTGATTGATCTTCTTGCTCGTTTATAGCTTCCATAATGGGTGATGATCGGAGATGGATGTACGATGGTTGGAGTAAGACTGGGGCACATTCAAGAGAATGGGGGGTCAAGACACAGGTGTTCATGGACAATGCATTCGCAGGGGCCGCAAGTGGTGTTGTAAAGTGCCCCTTTAACAAGTGTCAAAACTTTGCTCGTCACGTTAAGCCGGATGTGGAACGTCACCTGTGCAAGTTTGGTTTTATGCCTAACTACATGATATGGTACGAGCATGGTGAGGCACATCCCATTGAGACGGACCATGAGGATGAAGATAGGATGGATGAGATGGTGAATGATATTTGTAGGGATTTTGAGGTTAATTCAGAAGAAGAGCCTGGGTCGGAGGTTCAAAGGTTCGATAGCCTCCTTTCGGCCTCGGAAGAGAAATTGCATGATTCCACCAACGTGATCGTCCTAGCGGCCGTGACATGACTTATGTCAATAAAGTCGAAATATAACTTTTCAAACAACTGCTACAACGATCTGGTCCAATTGATCATTGATATTCTTCCGGCGAACCATAAGATGCCGAAGGACATGTACCAGTCGAAGAAGCTATTGTCCAGCCTTGGGATGAAGTATGAGAAGATTGATGTGTGCGAAGATAATTGCATGTTGTTCTGGAAGGAATATGCCAACGAACCTCGATGTCTCTTCTGAAAAAATATAGATATGTCGAGGTGTTAAATGATGAGGGCATAACGGTGATGACAAATGTCGCAGTGAAACAACTTCGCTACATGCCAATCACACCTAGGCTTAAACGGTTATACTTATCTAAAAAAATAGCTAGGCATATGAGGTGGCACAAAGAAGGTGTCCGTGGTAGTGATGGTGCATCCGTCAAACGCCGAGGCATGGAAGGACACCATTATTACAAAGGGCCCGCCAAACCGTTTAACCGGTGCTGAGATAGCTGCCTGGCACCATCGACTCGTACCAACAGATGGCGGTTTTGAAGGTTTCAAAGATGACCATAACTGGACTCATATTTGTGCAATATGGAGTCTCGCTTACGCGAAAGCATTGATTCTTATGCACAATATAGATGTCATGCACCAAGAGCGTAATGTCGCAGAAAGCATCATAAGTATGTGCTTTGATATCAAAGACAAAACAAAAGACAATGTTAAGGCACGAAGAGACTTGGCCGAGATTTGCGATCGGCCAGCGCTTGAGATTGTACAAGATTCAGGAGGACGAATAGCCAGGCCACGAGCTTCGTATTGTCTTAATCCTCAAGAGAAGAAAGAAGTGCTCCGGTGGATGAAAACTATCAAATTTCCAATGGCTATGCAGCTAACCTAAGGCGTGCGGTGAATGTCAGCACTGGGAAGCTAAATTGTCTTAAGAGCCATGATTACCACATCATCACGGAAAGACTTCTCCCTGTAATGTTTCGTGGCTACTTCAAGGATGAATTGTGGAGAATGTTAGCAGAACTTAGTTTTTCTACATGCAGTTATGTGCTAAAGAAATCATGAAGAAGATGATGCAAAAGTTGAAGAAAGAAATACCATTGCTTGTTTGCAAGATGGAACAGGTATTTCCACCTGAATTTATGAACGTCATGCAACATCTCTTGGTACATTTGCCTTACGAAGCCGAGGTTGGTGGGCCTGTGCAAGACAGGTGGATGTATGGGATAGAAAGAGGTTTGAAAAAGATAAGGGCATCCGTACGCAACAAGGCTAGGGTTGAAGGGTGCATCGCTGAGGCATATGCTCTTAAAGAGATATCGAACTTCTCCAGTACGTACTTCACTGATGAGCGCAATGTGAATGCCGGTACAACGTGGTATCACATTACTGAAGAAGCACCTATGAGTGACCTTCAAATTTTTCAGTGGAAGGGTAAAGCTGTCGGTGGCAGTACGACTCGAGAGGTGTCACCAATAGAATGGAACTCGGCTTTGCTATATATGTACTCGAACATTGAAGAAATGGACAAATATTTCGTGTAAGTAATGATTTGTATTTTGTCTTTCAAAAGTTATTCTTTACACTATTCTCATTAGCTTAGCTGACAAGCAGATTGTTCGACCAACTACATTGGAAATCTACTCGTCAACCTATGAGCAAACAACTGGACAAACTACGTCGCGACGGGTTAAATGGCGGCCCTAGTTTCATTGCTTGGTGTCGAAAACATGTACTTTTCTTTTGCTCTTTTTTTTTAACCGAAGACTAGTGTTAATTTTCCATGCCTTCACCTCTACAATGCATGCTCGATGCCGACGTCCATGAGGACCTACGACAACTATCACACGGAACCTTTACGACAAGAAACTTCGGTCATTATGACGTCAATGGGTTTCGGTTTCGCTCTGCAAAATTCGAAGCAAAACTCCCGCTTGCGGCCACCGTGAAAAGTGGAGTCGTAACTAAGGCATGCGATGCACGTGGGTGTGAAATTAACTACTATGGCATTATTCAAAACATAGTTGAGTTCAAGTTCGGGGGTTCCAAAGATCTGAGAGTAGTTTCGAGTCTGATGGTCTTGTGATGTGACTTTGCATTTTGTGATGTGAATGTGCCGAATAGTGGTTGATGTCGTTTGCTGACTAAATGGTGAATGGTTAATACATATGTTTCCTGTTGAATGGTTATTATATAAGTTTCGTGGTGGTTGATACCGTTTGCGTGAATGGTTATATATGTTTCGTGGTGGTTAATACATGTTTCCTACTGAATGGTTACATTTCCTGCTGAATGGTTACAAATTTTTGAATGACTATTATGTATGTTTCAGTGCCGAAGCGGCAATGCAGAATGTTTTTTTTTTGCTGCACCTCCCAGTATTTTCGTCGGCCAAGGGTAGGCCGACGACAATACTACCCATATTTTCATCAGCCAAGGGTACGCCGACGAAAATACTGCCTGTATTTTCATCGGTAATGGTCAGAGCCGACGACAATCTGGCCCCCATCCCTTGGTGCGCCCCCCACTCCCTTTCCCAACCCTAGACGCCACCCCCTAGCCCCCCCATGCGCCTCCACCCTTCCCCTTCCTCTCCATCTTCCCCCATGGCGCCACCACCTCTCCCCTCTCCTCTCCACCCCCCTTGCTGCCCTACAAGAGATCCCCACCTCGCCATCCCGTTGATCCATCCTTCGGGAAGCTCCGCGACGAGATCCTGTGGATTTTGTGACACCCCAGCATATGACATTTTAGAATTCGGCATTTTGGTACGACTTTATAGCGTGTTTTTGGGCCGTTTTCGGGTGTTTGGGCCTCTCCGGGGGACTTTGGTCGTTGGGGGTTGAGTTGGGCCTCCGGTGGAAGGGTTTGGGCCCAAGGGGGGGACTTTTGGGCAGCCAAATCTGGCCCCCACCCCTTGGTGCACCCCCCACTCCCTTTCCCAACCCTAGCCGCCACCCTCTAGAGGGTTGTGTTGGAAAACTCACGAGGTTTAATTTGTAATCCTTTTTGGCTAGAGTTAAAGTTCTTTGGAAAATCTTTGTGGTGTTTGCAAGTGCTTCAAAAGGTGGTTTTTGTGGATGTTTCATCGGTGATGCTGTTGGTGAAGTGTTTTCTTTTGAAAATGAGTTTCCCTTTCTCTTTGAGAAAATTTATGGCGGTTGTATGTGCAGATGTCCAACGTTGAGCCGATGTTCTTTTCCAAATGTTGATTGTGGTTCAAAATGCGTGGTTTTGCAAGTTTAGTTTTTCAATTGACGTGGGTTCTTTTACGATGTGGTGTTTTCCTGTTAATGGTGATGCTGTCATAGTTTATAAGAATTTCGCAGCCATTGATGTTAACTGTGTTTCAATCATGTGTACTGAGGAAGAAGTCTTTTTGTGAATGACTACTTGGTATTGTTGTTACATGAAGAATGAATGGTGAAAAGGAAGCATGACATTGTTTATAGATATTTAATGATGAGAGAGTCGATGAGCCAGGTCGGTGAGAAAGTCATATATAGATATATGACTAATCCGGAGTGCTCTTGAAAAGTGTGCATTCCTGTCACAAAATCGAGATTTCTATTTCTTTCTGGTATGAAAAGAAACAATGAAGAATTTTTGGTATGTTGGTGGTGGTTGTAACACCCCGGCACCTCACGTGCCCGAAGTGCTACCAAAACCTATCTAATTTTCACTAAAAAAAAATTTTCGCAAGACCTCCCCTACTAAGTGGACATCCACTCAGCAGGCAAAAGAGATCACAATTATCAATATAGCAATAATAATTTCAACATGTCATGGAATCAATCAACCATCATGACATGTAGGCAATTAACAACTACCAAAAATCCATTCATTAACAACTCAATTTAAATACCACATGATTACACAAATGGATTAACTAGTTACAAATTTACTAATTGATTCCAAAAGTCTGAAACATGTCGTGAGACACAGTGGAGGTGCAATGACTCGCCCCAAACCCGGCAAGTCGCTCTTCCGAGTACCTAAAAATATTAACAAACAAGCGTGAGTTCGAAAACTCAGCAAAGTGCATCAAATCAATAAGAATAACAAATTAGCAATTCCAACCGATCATTAAGAATGTAACTCTTACAAGATTCAACCAATACATAAACAATTGTACCGCTACCACTTACCTCATTGCCCTTTTTATACACATACCTCATTGAATCTTTTTGGGTGAGTCCACGACTCGATCCCAACTCTTCACAACTCCATTTAACACACAAAACTCAATCGTTAGCGATGCAATGCACATGTATGCTCTTTTTTTTGATGCACGTACCGGTACTGCCGAGTGCACGACCGTCGGTGTGCACCCTCACGTCCCTTCCATCCCGTGGAAGGTGCCTACTCTTACTGTCTCGCTCCCATTCACCTCGATGAATGGGACTACGAGGTAGGACTTTCGTGTTCACTACGTGTGAACACAGAGGCCCGCATCAGAATGGGTCGCCTCTTCTTTTATGAATGCACAAATGCAATTAACACAATTAAATTGCATAAACAAACATTTCTATCCTTCCACATGGACATAAGTGAATACACACATGGCGATCCATTCTTATATTCATCAATATAATCATCAAATCAACCAAAGCACTAACAAATACTTAACCTTCATATGCCTCTAGTCGATTCACACACACAAGGGACAAATGAATAAATTTATGAACTTAACATTTGCATCAACATAAATATCAACATAATGAAAATCACCAAGCAAAGCGTGATTCATTCCTTTTTAGCACTTAATCGAAATGACACACTTGCCTTCTACCGAGAGGAATGGAGTGGCGGGAAGAAGAGGTCACTCCCGAAGCTACTCCATCTGGAAACATAATCACATACTCAATTCCACAAGTTCTAGAGTCAACAAACCGTATAAATACTCTCTAAGTCAAACTTGCCCAAATCTGAAATTTCATCCAAAACTGGTTTGGGTAGCCCACTTTGCCAAAGCAAAACTATTGATAAACAACTCCAAATTGAGCAACCAAAGACATTTTAAGCATCTACTCAGAAAGTTCTAGCTATCTCTAGGCAAAAATTAAATTCAAATTCTGCCTATATCTTGCTCAAAATCACAACTCAAAATTGAATCTACTAATAGTTGCAATTTGGACAGCAAAGAGGTAAAACTTGCACAACTTTCTAATGGTTCAACCAAAATTCAAGTTCTTGGACTCTAAATGAGCACAAAATGATAAACTACAGTTACCCCATAGCCATTTATTCAACCATTGATTTTAAAGTCCTCAAACTAAAGTCTGAACTTTAGTTTAAAGTCTGAACATTTCAGAAGTTCAAGTTTTAATATAGCAATTTTCAACAAAGCATAACTTTTGCTTCAATTGACCAAATTGAGTAAACTTAGACTCTAATTAACCACAAAAGGGTTACCTTTCATTATTACAAACCCATTTATGTTGGTTCTTCATCCAACAATCCCAGATTTCAAAAGAATACGTGTCATTTGCATTGAGTTCAATTCCGGACAGCTTTCATTCAAATTATCATATCTTTTAATTGGCTAAACCAAAATTAGAGTTCTTGTGCTCTAATCGACCGCGAGACAACCATCTATCCATACATCAAACACATAAAAGCTAGTTCTTCTCCAATCACTACCAGATTTCAAAAGAGTGGCTTACCCGAAATAACCTCTTCTCTGAATTTCAGACAGAAAAACAGTTTCGGGTATACCACTTCAACAATCCATAACTTTTGATTCCCAACTCCAAATCAAGGAAACAAGTACATTTTCTGAAACTAGAGAAAATTTCCTACAACTCTCTAGGCAAACAGAAAAGCTCAATCGGTATGCACCTAGGTCTAAAACGCAGTTGAATATTTCAGCTCACAAAATAATCTACTCGGGACAGCAAACACTAAAAATGGCATAACTTTTAATTGGCTTCATGGATTTTCGACTTCTTGTACTCCATTTGAAGGTAATTAGATTACCTACAACTTTGTCAACTACCGAAAATGCATTTGACCAGTCTAAGAAACCCAGATCTGAGCTGCAAACACGGACAGAATTCTGCTCGAAAAAACAGCAAGGGTTCCCTCCAACTAAAACTAGTTTCCCTCCAAAAATTTCAATGCTATGAACCCTAGAACTCCACCAACCAGGGAGTAGACCTCAAAACTCAGCTCACCCAAGAAAATGAAGAAGCTTTGCTCACTTACCAAGTGAGTGGAGAGGGAGGAGAGGAGGAGGGTGGCTGCTGCTGTTGCTGCAAAGAGGGGGGAGGCGCCGGCCAACCTTGGGGTGGGAGCCCCCTAGCTGCAGCTGGGAAGGAGGGAGGCGCCCTAGCTGCTCCCTGGGAGCTGCTCCACACGAAAAAGAAGGTGGAGGAGAAACCAAGAAGGGGTTGGCTCGGTTTGGGGCTGGTTCAGCCAAATGAAGGGGGAAAAAGGAGGAGAGAAGTGAGGGGAGGGATTAGGTGGAGTGGGGGAAAAGAAATGCTAGATATTTGTCTCACACACACACAAGAATGACTACCCTGCAGAACAGCAGGTGGTCCACTGATTTCCCAGACGAGCAAGCTCTGAAACTTGGAAACAACACTCAGTGTTATTACAGTGGTGTAGGAGATTTGTGTTTCCTTTGCGTCTTGGCTTAGGAAATTAAAATGATTACTCTTTGGTTATTGTTGAATCCTTTCCAAAGTGATTGTAGTGCATTGGACTCAAAGTTATGCATGGGGATCAATTGGGTTAATTGTTGGTGGTTGAGCTTACCCAATGGTGGTACTCTTTGTCTTGGTCCTTTGAGTGGAAGGATGTGAGGGCGAGACTTTCTTAGTAAGAGAAATCTGGTGTGGCTAGTAGTTGATCGTAAATGGTTTAAAAGTGAAGATTAAATGAAGGTTTTGTATGACCAATTCAAACCTTCTTGGAGAATTGTGACATCGATGTGTTCCTCGGTGGGGTTGTTTAAATTATTAGTGGACCACTTGGTGGTTGCTAGTAATTTCTTTTCCTTTTGGAAGTGTATTGGATCTTTTTGTCGCTGATCTCTAAGTGAGTTGTGTCAACCGATGGGGATTGCTCAGTTGACAGTGTTTTTGCGGGTTTTAAGGACCCTGGTTATAAAGTAGGTTTTTCCTTCTGTGGTAACGGTGGGTGTTGGCCTATTTGGAAAAGATCAATCTTTTGCAAGGTTTTAACCCCGTTTGTTCAAGCAATTGGTAGTCTTGGAATGATGTGTCCCGCTTGGTTCGCGTCGTCTTGTTTATGATGAACCACAGTAGAGAGGTTGAGGTGTGAAAGCATTTTTGCACGTGAGAGCTGAAGGGGGATCTAGAGTTGGTGTTAGAGGTTGGTACCGTGTTCTTCTGGAGAGTAGTGTTGGTTAAAGGGATCGGGCACTCTAGTGCCAAGGAATGTATGAAATGAGGAGTGTGAGATCGTTTTCTTTTGTGGTCTGTTTGAGGATTTATCCTACCGCTTGGGTCGTGCTGAGGCCGTATGTGAGTGTTTTGTAGATTACACAACTTTAGAAGCCCAATCAGCTTTTCCCAATACTTAGGAAAAGTTAGGAAATTTCCTATGCTACGAGTGGATGTACTCGGTTAATCGATTCGGAGTCCTAGAACTAAAGTTATGCTAGATTGAAGTCTGCTGTCCAAGGAGGACAGATTCTCTGTTTTTCGATTTTGAGAGTAGTTTGTGAAGTCGGGGTAGACGAGCTTTTGCATACTATTTTGGGGGCATGTTTTGAGTGTGTGGTATGTATGTGCAGGTGGTGTAACCCCGGGAGTGCCCTCATCCTCTCGCTAATCCGTCGCCCGAGGTTAAGGCAAGTGTATTATAATGGGTAGCATTGTATGTTGTTAATTGTCACTAGGTGCAACTTTGTTTATATGATGTGCTATCTTGTCATGATTATATGTTGTGATATCTTGCCATGATTAGTGCTTGCCATGTTATGATGAAAAAAGATCATTATGATGTTATGCCATGTTTAGTTCAATTGGGTACAAGTTGTTTATGTTTATGGCATAATCGCATACATGGCATGTGATCTGGCCCGGTCGGTGAGAAAGTCATAACTAGTCCGGCAAGGTCGGTGAGAAAGTTATGACAAATCTGGAGAGCCAATGAGTATGTCCTACCTCGTGATTCCATCCACCGTGTTGAATGGAAGCGAGGAGTAGGCACCCTCCATCTACGGGATGGAAGGGGGAAGAGGGTGCACGCCGACGGGTGTGCACTCAGCAATACCGGTATATGCTTCCAGGAGATATGTGCATTGTATTGCTTACATGATGACGATTATGAGTTGTGTACAATGTGCTTTGTTATGGCTATGATGTTGTAGATGAGGTTATGGTTTGATCATGATGTTAAAGTATGGTCTGTATTGCTGTTGGCGTTGATCTATTCTTTATGATCCATTACAATATGCTTGCTGAGTGATGAACTCACGCTTGTGTTTATGTTGTTTTTCTTAGGTACCTTGACACCGACATGTGGGAAAGGGCCTTAGCGGCACGACATCACATAATTTCCACACAATTATACAATATTTACCTTTCGGATTTGTGATCATGAATCTAGGGTGATGAAACTAGGATTATGATTTGTTCAAGCGCATGTTTACATCCTTTACTTTGATTTGGTTCATGAAGTGGTTAAATTCATTGTGTTAGACTTAAATTGCCGCTATATTACCTGTTATTGCTGCTTTGGATGTTTTTCCATTATGATATTGTAACACCCCGGCATTTAATATGCCCGAATGCTACCAAACATAAGCTAAACAACATCTAAGTACCACAATTAAACATAAATTCCAGCAAAGGTTCATATGCTAAAAACCGATATTTTGGCAGCATCTCCTTTGTTTTTCCATGAATTAACACAATCTCAATATCATGGCAAGATATATATCATAGCACACGACATCTAAAACAACAACATAAATGGACATAACATCAAGTTACGCCAATAATACCACGCTTAACCACTTCATAAACTATAACGAAGCAAATAAGGATTCACAAGCATGCTAGATTAAACCATACATTAAGTTTAGAGCACAACTCTTAATATCATGTCTCCAAGTGGTTAATTATGGACTATGATGGTGGAGCTACGTGTAGAAGTGTAGCTAGATCCCTTTTTCCCGCATGCCGATCTCAAAGTACCTAAAAACAACATAGAACACAAGCGTGAGTTCGAAAACTCAACAAGCATATTGTAATGGACAACAAGATCATTTACAAGACAATAATACCTCACATCACATATAACATCTCATACTTGAGCACATAACAACATCATCATCATTAAAAAAAATGTATTGCAATGCAATGTTATGCTCATATCTCCATGGAAACTCATACCGGTATGGTTGAGTACACACCCGTCGGTGTGCACCCTCTCCCCCCTTCCATCCCGAAGATGGAGGGTGCCTACTCCTCGCTTCCACAACCCACGGTAGATGGAATCACGATGTAGGACTTACTCTAATGGCTCTCCGGATTAGTCATAACTTTCTCACCGACCTTCCCGGATTAGTTAATGACTTTCTCACCGCCCGGGCCATGTAACATGTCATGCATGCAACTATGCCAATTATCATATTTCACATGTACATAAACATATGGCAACTCATCATGACGAATATAAACACATGGCATCGAACCATGATAATCATACTCAATATTTCATTGGAAAACAGCAAGCATGGCAAGTGAGCATAGCAAGTGTTCAATCTTTCACCCAATATCAACAAACAACCTACAATCCGCTATACATTACAACACACTTGCCTCAACCGCGGGCGACGGATTTGTGGGACGTAGAGGGCACTCCCGGTGTCACACCACCTGCACATAGGCATCACACACTCACAATAATGCCCGCAAAATAGTACACAAATCCCCATCTAACCCGACATTGCCCACTACTTGCAAACCTAAAAACAGAGGTTCTGTCCCGGCGGGACAGCAGCCTTGCAAAGGCCATAACTTGAGTTCTGGGACTCCAAATCGATTAAACGAGTACACCATCACGAAGCTTAGGAAATTTCCTACCTTTTTCTAGTTATACAGAAAGACTGATTCGGAATCTAAAATTGTTTAATCTACAGATTACTACGATCTGTTCCAATCGTGTCACAGATTTTAACACGCTCGGTAAAACGGCCATAACTTTCAAACGGCTGATCAAATTTTAACGTGCTTTATGTCCACGGAAATATAATTAAATTATCTACAACTTCTTTTAAGTCCGTACGGACAGATTCGGATTGTAAATCGACGAAAACTCGAACCCTAGCCCGACTGCTCAATCTGCCCGAAAACAGAAACGTGGCAACGTCTAGATCTAACCCAAAGAACTCCAATCCAGCACCACCAATTGATCTAAAAACTTGATAATCACCCTAATAACAGTACCTAGATCAATTCCAAGGATCCCCATGATCATACCTTTGCCCAACGAACGAATCTCCAATAGATCTCCTCGCGGATCGCTCCTCGCTCCACGCTCCTCGCTCCTCGCTCCTCGCTCCAACGGATGGATCCACAAGGTGCAGAGGTGTGGAGACCACCCTAGGGCAGAAAGGGAGTGGAGGAGAGGTGGTGGAGAGGTGGGGAGCAATGGGGCAAAGGGGGAGGTGGAGGCGCACAAGAGGGAGAGGGAGAGGGGGTGGCGGCTAGGGCTTAGGAGGGGGAGGTGGGGGCGCCCAAGGGCAGGGGGAGCACGCCCAAAAGGCTGGTGGGGAGCCCTTTTACCAGCCCCCACACCCAAACGTAGTCTGTTACGGAGACCTACTCCATCCCACCAAAGCCCACCAAGGCCCAAACTCCCCCGGGAAGGCCCAAAACCCCGGAAACGGCCCGGAAACAGCCTGGAAAAGCTATTAACCTCCATATCCTATAGTTTTAACCTTAATTCCACATCTCATAATGTTATTAACCTTATCATGCACGTTAAATAAGGTTACGACACTCCGTGGCGACATAACACTTCAACCGGCCCAAAAACGCGAGAAAACCCTAAGCCGAAAGGTTTTATTCTCTAGTTTCACCTTCTATAACGTCACATCAAACCATAGTGTCACATTCTTCCCCCCTTCAACAGGATTCGACCTCGAATCCGAAGGACGCCAAAAACAACAACAAAGTCCCCAAGGGACACAAGGCATCTCTGCAGCACAAAACATTCGCACAACGACTAGAACCGGAAACAAACGACAAACGAGTTCCCAAAACCAACACTTAAAGAAAAAGTGTTGATCTAGCTCAACTAAGGGCAACCGCTCACAGTTCAACTTTCAATTCAAAACCCAAACAGAATCTGCATTTCAACCTCGAAGGGCTTCAACAACCCAAAACGCTCGAATCCTCACGACAAACACCTCACCCTTCTATCACAACCTACGACTACGCCGCAATAAACTCAACATGACAAAGTCAAAGGAAGTCACAATTCCTTTAACGACCTCTCTTCATTCGAAAGTTTCCATCGAGGGAATAACTCATTAAGGCACACTAGCCCTTCCGATACACGATCATACTAACATTTTATTCCATCCTTTCCCAGGCAAGACTCAAACCCAAAAACAACTAGTGAAGACAAGCGCTCACGGCAGGCAATTATCACCGATCTACCGTCAACTTCACTTCCACCCATCGCTACTCTTAGTAAAGGTTAAACCCATACATCATCAACCTCCATCACAAACCACCCTTATACCACTAAGGTTCGACACCTAGCCCAAGCTAGGATCGAAAACCTTACCAAACCACAATTGGTTCATTTCTTAAGAGGGTCTCGCCCTCACACAAAAACACTTAGCTATCAAGCCCAAGTGTACACACAACAACTCAAACCCAAAGCGTTAACAACCATTTTGGAAAGAATTCGGCAACATCCAAGCCAAAACACAAAGGAAGCATAAATCCCCTACATCACAACCAACATACCAGAAATTGTTCATTGCTTCTTTTCATACTAGAAAGCAAGGGAAATCTCGTTTCATGACATAAATGCACACTCTTCAGGAGCACTCCGGATTAGTCATATCTCCATATATGACTTTCTCACCGACTTGGCTCAACGACTCTTTTATCATTTAACATGTAAAAACGATGTCATGTTTACTTTTCACCATTCCCTCATCATGTAACCACACTACCGAATAGTCATTCACATGATGACTTTTGCCTCGGTATCATATGAATAAATCTCGAATAACATCGAGAGTTGCGCTAATTCGTATAAACTATGACGGCAACATCGTTAATCAACAAAACACCACATCGTGTGAAAACCCATCTTCGATTTAACACTAGCTTTGCAACACCTCGCAAAATCAAACTCAACCCTTTGGAACAGAACATCGACTCCAAAATCAAACATCTGCAGACACAAGCGCCATAAATTTTTATCAAAAGAGAGGGAAACTCAATCCAAAAAGAAAACTCTTCACTAACCAAATTCACTTATGAAACATTCATAAAAATCCAGACACCCGCACACCAGACACATTTTCCAAATGACTCCAACTCTAGTCAAATAGAGTTACACATCAAGGGCTTAACTCAAAAGTTTCCAACACAACCCTTTATGACTATCTGCTTCCTTTTAAAATTAATTCCAAAGATAAATCAGTGCGAATGCGAAAGGGCGCGATCCACTCAAAAACTTTTGGATGTAAACTCAAACTCACAACACGAACTAAACAAATTCGCCAAAACCAAAGGTCGACACCAACCACTACGAGTTTTGGGGAAACTCTGAAACTCAACATAAGGAACACCTCAACCGAAAGCATTCAACCGAGATGGCAAACAACCAAACCAGTTTCAAAGGTTTTTAGACAACATTTCGACATGAAAGGAACCATCTCTAGTACTCCACTACGCTTTCCATTAAAGACTTCAATAATCACTATTTACTATCTGAAGAGCCCCAACACAATTCAACCGAAAGTTTCACAACAAATTCTTCCTCTAGTTACCATTCCCAACATTTTTTAATAAGGGTTTATGATGCTTATCAAAAAGGCACCCAACCAAGACTATAATGACATGATCCCCACGGCTCACCGAATCATAATACATCTTATTCTAAATCTGAAATATAGTACTTCCACAAATCTTTCAGCAAGATCAACCTATAAATTTCATACCACCTATATATTCACGTCTCGACAACCGAACCTTATTCAGTTAAACAACGACTTCAACATGTAAATATTATCTCTACAAGACAAAGTTCATAACTAGGATTCCAAGGCATACATTCATTAAGGATGAAATTGTACATCATGTTAATTATCCAAAGCTCACTCCATCGCAACATGTTAAAATTTTTCTCTATTTTAACCATGGTTTTCCAACGAATAATCTAAACAGTTACCACAACTACTTAGTCATCAATAACAACAAATGGGCATAATCATCAACCAATCAACATTACTTTTAGCTACCCTATACATAGGTGATAACAAAATTACCACCACACAACATACTCCCACTATTTAAAATAGACTGAATACTAGCATTAACACTACCATTAACAACATCATTAACAATAAGTCTTATGTCTTCTCCATTGATATCAATACTAGCATTGTAGCGACACAACTGCATACTTCCAAAGATGCTAGTAGTTTGCAACAACATAAATAGCAACTCTAATCAACATCCAAATTAAAGTCACTAGTCAACACGATTAAATTTCTCTATTAATCCATTAGATTAGAACATCTTTAACAACCAAAGAAAGTTTCTTTTACAATAACAGCAGTCTACATCATCTTAATGTTTTAACTATGCATCAAAGTTTAAACTTTTAACATTAACAAGGATCATAAGCACTTTTAAAGCAAGGCAACACATTCTAAGCATGTACATTAACACATTTAATCATTCTCGCTAAGAGTAAATCGCAACACTAGTAGTCTATTTATTCTCAAGCTAGAGATATTAATCACATTGAATTGATTCAACTCAAAATTTAACTTAGCAACACACCAATCCATAAACCACATTGTTACCTACTACATAACATGCTAAACATCAATTCTTACTAGGGACAAACGATTTCAGTCAAAAGACTACTTTGTTTACGACATTTTAGTTTTAAAACTCATCCTAAGTTCATAAGGAAAATATGACTATCAAAATAGCCATGAGACAAACCCAAACATCGTCATTCAAAGGACTTCTCCAAAACACTTTTCAATCTCCAAGACTCCCCTTTGGAGGGAACCAACCGATCAAATAAACCTTTGCAAATAAAACCTTAGCACCAAACCCCAATCTTTCATGAAACAAGAAGGGTTTTTCAAAGATGATTTCTTAAACCAGTAAAATAACGAAATCAAACACCACGTACTACTACAAAGCCACAGAACTTCAGCCCTGACGGCCAGTGTCGGCACAACTCATAATAACTCCTTTAACCTCAGAGAAAGACAAACACAGGGATAAATTGAATGCTTGTTCCCCATAATGCAATCAACAGGCATCAAAACTGGAAAGGCGCCCAAAAGAAGCGCAACACTAGTCTCCTCTTCTTCGTCTTCAACCAAGGAAGAGAAAACCACACACCGCATATGGAACGATCCGCGAAAACCCAACACTTTTCATTTGATTCAAATCTACTAAAGCCAAGAAAAGCAAAGAACACCGACCGTCGAGCGGCAAAGAACATCTGAAGGAAACCACCATTAACTCTTCTATTTGACTCAGTCAACTACCCGATCAACGGCGAGAAAGGATAAGCACTCTTCTCCTACAGGGGTCAATAGTTCTTCGGTGGTGGCGCTAACCGCCACACCGTCAAACCTCACCCTTACTATGAAATAAGAGAGGTGGCGAAACCCTTCGGCACCAAAACCCCACTTTTACCACCACAACAGGAATAATTCAATCATTTATCTCATAGACATAGCAACGTACTATATCAAATATAGCATTTAGCAACAAGGCTTAAGTACAACATTTAAGCGTAAACAACGATACCCATACCCTTCCTCTGTGCATCCATGTGTGTCAAATTTTAGATTAGTTATACCACTTTTGCAAGTTTTAATGTTGCTATCCTATGACAAAATTTTAGTAAAAACCTAAGCCATGTTTCTAAGTTATTCCACATCACATTTTAGTTGTACCCTATAGCATGACACTAAAAATACACATTCCAAGGACCTACAGCCGCTCTGATACCAACTGTAACACCCCGGCATTTAATATGCCCGAATGCTACCAAACATAAGCTAAACAACATCTAAGTACCACAATTAAACATAAATTCCAGCAAAGGTTCATATGCTAAAAACCGATATTTTGGCAGCATCTCCTTTGTTTTTCCATGAATTAACACAATCTCAATATCATGGCAAGATATATATCATAGCACACGACATCTAAAACAACAACATAAATGGACATAACATCAAGTTACGCCAATAATACCACGCTTAACCACTACATAAACTACAACGAAGCAAATAAGGATTCACAAGCATGCTAGATTAAACCATACATTAAGTTTAGGGCACAACTCTTAATATCATGTCTCCAAGTGGTTAATTATGGACTATGATGGTGGAGCTACGTGTAGAAGTGTAGCTAGATCCCTTTTTCCCGCATGCCGATCTCAAAGTACCTAAAAACAACATAAAACACAAGCGTGAGTTCGAAAACTCAGCAAGCATATTGTAATGGACAACAAGATCATTTACAAGACAATAATACCTCACATCACATATAACATCTCATACTTGAGCACATAACAACATCATCATCATTAAAAAAATGTATTGCAATGCAATGCAATGCAATGTTATGCTCATATCTCCATGGAAACTCATACCGGTATGGTTGAGTACACACCCGTCGGTGTGCACCCTCTCCCCCCTTCCATCCCGAAGATGGAGGGTGCCTACTCCTCGCTTCCACAACCCACGGTAGATGGAATCACGATGTAGGACTTACTCTAATGGCTCTCCGGATTAGTCATAACTTTCTCACCGACCTTCCCGGATTAGTTAATGACTTTCTCACCGCCCGGGCCATGTAACATGTCATGCATGCAACTATGCCAATTATCATATTTCACATGTACATAAACATATGGCAACTCATCATGACGAATATAAACACATGGCATCGAACCATGATAATCATACTCAATATTTCATTGGAAATCAGCAAGCATGGCAAGTGAGCATAGCAAGTGTTCAATCTTTCACCCAATATCAACAAACAACCTATAATCCGCTATACATTACAACACACTTGCCTCAACCGCGGGCGACGGATTTGTGGGACGTAGAGGGCACTCCCGGTGTCACACCACCTGCACATAGGCATCACACACTCACAATAATGCCCGCAAAACAGTACACAAATCCCCATCTAACCCGACATTGCCCACTACTTGCAAACCTAAAAACAGAGGTTCTGTCCCGGCGGGACAGCAGCCTTGCAAAGGCCATAACTTGAGTTCTGGGACTCCAAATCGATTAAACGAGTACACCATCGCGAATCTTAGGAAATTTCCTACCTTTTTCTAGTTATACGGAAAGACTGATTCGGACTTTAAAATTGTTTAATCTACAGATTACTACGATCTGTTCCAATCGCGTCACAGATTTTAACACGCTCGGTAAAACGGCCATAACTTTCAAATGGCTGATCGGATTTTAACGTTCTTTATGTCCACGGAAATATAATTAAATTCTCTACAACTTCTTTTAAGTACGTACGGACAGATTCGGATTCTAAATCGGCGAAAACTTCGAACCCTAGCCCGACTGCTCAATCTGCCCGAAAGCGAAGCGTGGCAACGTCTAGATCTAACCCAAAGAACTCCAATCCAACACCACCAATTGATCTAAAAACTTGATAATCACCCTAAGAACAGTACCTAGATCAATTCCAAGGATCCCCATGATCATACCTTTGCCCAACGAACGAATCTCCAATAGATCTCCTCGCGGATCGCTCCTCGCTCCACGCTCCTCGCTCCTCGCTCCTCGCTCCACGCTCCTCGCTCCTCGCTCCAACGGATGGATCCACAAGGTGCAGAGGTGTGGAGACCACCCTAGGGCAGCAAGGGGGTGGAGGAGAGGTGGTGGAGAGGTGGGGAGCAATGGGGCAAAGGGGGAGGTGGAGGCGCACAAGAGGGAGAGGGAGAGGGGGTGGCGGCTAGGGCTTAGGAGGGGGAGGTGGGTGCGCCCAAGGGCAGGGGGAGCACGCCCAAAAGGCTGGTGGGGAGCCCTTTTACCAGCCCCCACACCCAAACCTAGTCCGTTACGGAGACCTACTCCATCCCACCAAAGCCCACCAAGGCCCAAACTCCCCCGGGAAGGCCCAAAACCCCAGAAACGGCCCGGAAACGCCCCGGAAAGCCTATTAACCTCCATATCCTATAGTTTTAACCTTAATTCTACATCTCATAATGTTATTAATCTTATCATGCACGTTAAATAAGGTTACGACACTCCGTGGCGACATAACGTTTGAAGTTGGCTGCGTAGATACGGGTAATGTGCCGCATTGCTCGTCGTGATACTTCTTGGATACCCATCTGCATTGTAGATCTCCTGGCAGTGCAGTGTATCGGGCGATTGCCTGGGCCCTTTTTCCTAGCAGGTACCTCAATCTTCACGTCACAAGCCTTGATCAATCCCGCTTGTCTGATCACTTCTACTTGGTATTGGGGCTTCTCAAAATCTCCGAGAGTTTGTAGCATATGCCAAAGTTCCGCGGCGTGACCAACTCCCAGATCAACGTAGTTGAACTCTTCCTCCATCTGTCACAAGAGTGCTTACGTGAGAACTCGAAGTTTTTGAATTGTGACAAGGTAAGGAAAAATTTCAGCAAGAGACAAGAAAAGAGAGAAGGGGATAAGTCGAGATGTCATTTCTTATCTTGACAAACTTTTAGCTTTTAGAAAATAGGTTTTATCCTCACTACGACCATTCTAGCTTAGGGTTGAGCCTACGGTCAAGTATGGCTCTGATACCACCTCTGTCGGGACCCCGAATTTGCAAATCCGGACCCTCTGTGTATTCAGCACTAGTCCAGGAACGCGCTAGTGCACACAGTCTTAACATCGGTAAATATCACAATCATACCACTCGATACTAAATAAGTACTTTATTTAAATAACCAAACTGGTTACTCGACCTTATGGTCAAGTTACAAATGTATGCCTCGCAAGGCGAAACTTATTAAAAGAGAAATAATAGCAGCGGGAAATCAAATAGCTTCGTGGCGCCATCCAGTATACCACAGTAACCGATCGGGCTCGCTTCCCTAAGTAGACGGATCCTCTTGGAGTTCCTCCTCCAAAGCTGGCGTAGTTTCCTCTTCAACTGATGTTGTGTTGAGGCAAGGGTGAGTACTTGGTACTCAGCAAGTCATGCACAGAATGCAAGCTAATATACTATATGCATGGCTTGGTACAAAGGAATAGCTCAAGGTATATTTGCGATGCTTGACATTTGACAAGTAATATAAGTAGATTCGAAAGCAGTAGAAATAAGTAAAGCATAAATAACTTTTCAAGAAGTTTAATAAACATTTTCCCCATCCTAAACCACATTTCCATCATCTTCATTATTAAACCAACCCAACCTTTCAAACCAAAGTTATTTTTGAGAAAATCTAACCCTTGACTGTAATTCCCGAGCGATGTCCAATACCGCGGACACGGCTATTCGAATAGATTCTAAACTCTGCAGAGGTTATGCACTTTACCCACAAGATACAGTCAAACACCACAAAGGCGAGTTCCCGTAACAAAGTCTTTCGGAAACCTCTAACAATACAAGTGGTCCTCCCCGGTTATTGCGCACTAACCCTTCCCTTCGCTAAGGCGAAGTATAGGCCAATCAACCGTTAGATGGGTACCTGGCCTCAGCCCCGGTGCGCTCCCCCGTACAACTTACACAAAGGGTGTAGTTGACCTCCTGAGGTCCCACAGGTACGTTATTAACAACTTAGTCAACTAGGTCCGTCCCATTACAGACATGTGGTTGCACGTTAGACCCAGTTCAAAGGCTTGCAAGGTTAAGTCCTTAGGGTGACCAGGGCAAGATTACCCGAAGAACCAAATCAACACTCCCAATGCCACAACTGGCCCACCTGATTACTCTTGCCACATGCCCCGGTCGAAAATTGTTTATCAAACCCCAGTTGATTACCATGCACCACGTGCCATCAACATCACATGATACTTTTCCAAAACAGGTTCAATATATCATTAAGTCAATATTAACATTTGATTGTCCAAAATCATGTCATGAGCACGTAAGTGTGTCTAAGCAAAGATACTACAACGGTCTAAACCCATGTTGGCAATTTAATAATTTCCAACTAGTAATCCACAACTAGGGTGACAAGGGTCATGGCACATACTTAAATAATCAAGGTGTCATACAGCAAATTGGTACTTATCTAACCCCCATGTTTAAACCAAGTATTTTTCTAATTGAACTAGCATGCAATAGTTTAAATCAAAATAGATTCGAAATAGGATCAACATGGTCAAAGCACAACTTGCCTTCAAAAGTACTTGCTCTTGGTCTTGAGTTGGATCCTGAGTTAATACTTCTCCTTGAATCCTTAGGCACTTCAACGTCTACTCGTAAAGCGTGCAAATAGCAAATACAAAAATAAACAATAGGCAAAAAGTGTCCAAACATACAAATAAAATCCATACACAGAAAGAACATAATTTTATGGATTTTTAGAAACTGGAATAAATCAAATTTGGAGTTAAGACTTAAAAGTTATGATTATTTAAAGTTTAAATAATCATTTAAATAATTTTGCAGAGAAAAACTTTAGTCCAAAAATTAAATAAAATTCATATTTAGGTAGATCTCAATTTTATACAAATTTAGAAATTTGAATCACTCAAATCGGAGTTGAAACGCATAAAAGTTATAAGCGTTTGAAGTTTGAATCTAAATTTGAATCAATATTTCGAATTAATAAATCATTTTCTTTTCGGAAATTAATTATTGCGTCGGCGAAGACACGTGTCGGCTCTGATTGGCTGGTCGACGTCACCGCTCATGGGCTCAGCCACGGCGTGATTCGGTCCATGGTGGACCCGGTCCACGGCTTTCGGGTGAGGCGGCGGTGGGACCCACACTGCCGGTCGCGGGGTCTCACGCAAAGGCGGCTGACGCGTGGGCCCTCTGACTTGCGGGGCCCGCGTGTCAGGGACACGCGCCCACACGCGTGGGTGCGGCTAGGCACACGTGGCGCCAATCTCGGCCGTTGATTTGAAAATCAGCGGCCCGGATTGATCTAGGCTTCACGCGTTTTAGGTTAACGGCGGATCTGAGCCGTTGGATCTTGATCCAACGGTCCATTTGATCTGGTTTCGTGGTTTGGGATAGAACATGGGCTCACCTCAACCGTCCGATCCGATCTGGATCGGCAGTTCACCGAGCTCGCGAGTCCGGCGACGGCGCGGCGAGATTGGGCACCGGAGACGAGACGACCTCCCACGCGCGGCGTGTCCGTGCAGCTCCGGCGTGAAGATTGGCACTCCCAGGCGCGGCGTGACGTGGGGATGTTGGTCCTGGGCTTGGTGTCGTCGGAGAGCGGCGGCAGCGGCGGGGATCGACGAAAAACCGCGGTGGGGAACTCCTCCTACTACGGCGAGCAATAGCGGCTACGCGGCGGCGGCTAGGGCTCAGAGGCTAGGGGCAAAAGATGCGCACGACAAAGGGCTTCGCCGGGGTGACCTCGGGGCTTTAAATAGTGCCTCGGCGTGCGCGCAAAACACGAAACCCTAACGCACACGGCGGCCCACGGCGGAGCTCTCCGGCTCGGATTCGGACGGGAACGATGACGCGCAGCCGTTGGATCTCGATCCAACGGCTCGCGTGCGAACGGGCTCCGTCGAGCGGTAACGACGTGGTCGGGTCGGACTTCGAACTCGAGTCGACTCGGGCTCGGTCGGATGAACAAGATATCGACTTCGGTTTGATTTTCAATGATTTAATATTTAAAATAATTACCAGAAATTCAATTAATTCATTAAAAATAGCAAAAGACTCAGAAAAATTCCAGAAAAATTCTGGAAAATACTTTGGATCATTTTGGACTCAAATAAAATATTTCCAACAAAATTTTATTTGCAAAGTTAAATTCTTTAATTATTTCAAAATGGAATAAATTCAAATAAATTCCAAATAAATCCAAATAAATTCCAGAAAATTCCAAAAATTCACCAAAGTGCCAAATCACACATGAATTCAATAAAAGCAAAATTTTGGGGTGTTACAGTGCGACGTCATAGGCGCGAAACAATCGCCATGCCCCACAACTGCAGCTGTGGTTGACGACGCGGCGTCCTCCTCTGGTTTTGGATCTGGCTGGTGCTGTGGCTGTGGCGCGGGTGCAGGTGGCACCTCTTCTGGTTCTTCCTCTGGGTCTGGAGCGTCCAACTCCTACACTGGATCGGGACCCTGGCCATACAGTGCAGTCTCCAACTCTACGATCCTTTTCGCAGCATAAGCGACATACTCATGGGCATTCTCTAAGTGCTTCTTCTCCTTCTCGACCTGCTCACGAGCCTTCTTCAATTCCTGAACTTTGTCTTCGATCAGCTCCTCCTGAGCGGCGACGAATCTTGCTAAGTGAGTGACGATGGCATCCTCATCTTCTATCAGCTCCCGTTGAGTTCTGTTGTCTCGGCGTGGGTGGTGATGGAATACTGTGCCTTCCAGCTCCCTAGAGTAACTGCGAGCGATCTGCTGCATCGCTCGACGCGACACCTCCTGAATTCCCATCTCAAAGGTAGACCTCCTGGCGGTGAAGTGGAAAGGGCGGCTGAACTTCATCTTCTCTCGGGCATACACCGTGATCCGGACGTCCCATCCTGTGACCAGTCCTGCTTGCACAAGTGTAGTCCCTCGGTAGAGCGGCCTCTCAAAACCTCCAAGAAACTGAAGCATACGCCACAACTCGGCGGCATAGCCTCCTTCACGCTCGGCGTAGTTGTTTTTCATCATCATCTGCCAAAAGACGCTCGCGTAAGAACGCAGCATTTTAAAATCAATGTGGAAGATGAAAAGAACTCAGCACAGGGTATGAACAAGGAAGAAAGGGGTAAGTCGAGAATTCATTCATTATCTTGACCACTTTTAACTTTAGAAAATAGGTTTTATCCTCGCTACGACCATTCTAACTATGGGTGAGCCTACGGTCAGTATGGCTCTGATACCACCTCTGTCGGGACCCGAATATGCAAATCCGGACCCTCTGTGTATTCAGCACTAGTCCAGGAACGCGCTAGTGCAAACAGTCTTAACATCGGTAAATATCACAATCATACCACTCGATACTAATAAAGTACTTTAATCAAATAATCAAACTGGTTGCTTGACCTTATGGTCAAGTTACAAATATACGCCTCGCAGGACGAAACTTATTAAAAGAGAAATAAAAGCAGCGGAAAATAACATCGTGGCGCCATCTAGTATACCACAGGCAACTGACTGGGCTCGCTCCCTACGTAGACGGTTCCTCTTGGAGCTCCTCCTCCAAAGCTGGTGTAGTCTACTCTTCAACTGGTGTTGTATTGCGGCAAGGGTGAGTACTTGGTACTCAGCAAGTCATGCACAGAATGCAAGCTAATATACTATATACATGGCTTGATACAAAGGAATAGCTCAAGGTATATTTGCAGTAAACAGCATTTGACAAGTAGCATAAGTAGATTCGAAAGCAATAGAAACAAGTACAAGATCAATAACTTTTCCAGGATTTTAGTAAACATCTTTTCCAAGCCTATTCCACATTTCCTTCAACATCATTGTTAAACCAAACCCAGCCTTTCAAGTCCAAGTTGTTTTCAAGAAAGTCTAACCATTGACTGTAATTCTCGAGCGATGTCCAATACCGCGGACACGGCTATTCGAATAGATTGTACACTCTGCAGAGGTTATGCACTTTACCCACAAGATACAGTCAAACACCACAAAGGCGAGTTTCCGTAATAAAGTCTTTCGGAAACCTGTAACAGTACAAGTGGTCCTCTCCGGTGATTGCACACTAACCCTTCCCTTAGCGAAGGCGAAGTTTAGGCCAATCCACCGTTAGATGGGTACCTGGCCACAGCCCCGGTACGCTCCCCCGTACAACTACACAAAAGGTATATTTGACACCCAGAGGTTTCACAGGTACGTTATTAGCAACTTAATCAACTAGGTCTGTCCCATTACAGACATGTGGTTGCACGCTTGACTCAGTTCAAAGGCTTGCAAGGTTAAGTCCTTAGGGTGACCAGGGCAAGACTACCCGAAGAATAAAGCCAACATTCCCCGTGCCACAACTGGCCCACCCGATCATCCTTGCCACATGCCCCGGTCGAAAGCTATTTATCAAACCCCAGTTGATTACCATGCACCACGTGCCATCAACATCACATGATACCTTTCCAAAATAGGTTCAATATATCATTAAGTCAATATTAACATTTGATTGTCCAAAATCAAGTCATGAGCACGTAGCAGGTCTAAGCAATATACTACAACGATCTACATTCCCAGGTTGGCACTTTACTAATGTCCAACTATTTAAACCTCAACTAGGGTGACAAGGGGTCATGGCACATAATTAATTAACCAAGGTGTCATACAGCAATTAGGCATTTATCTAATCCCCATAATTTAAACAAAGTATTTTCTAATTAAACTAGCATGCAATACATTGAATCAAAATAGATTTCAAAATGGGATCAACATGGTCAAAGCACAACTTGCCTTCAAAAAGTACTTGTTCTTGGTCCTGAGCTGGCTCCTGGGTCAACACTTCTCCTTCGAATCCTTCGGGCACTTCGACGTCTACTCGTAAAGCGTGCAAATGGCAAATAATAAATAAACAGTAGACAAAAATTGTCTAAACAACCAAATAAAGTTCATAAACAGAGAGAGCATATTTTTATGAATTTTTAGAAACTGGAATCGTCAAATTCGGAGTATAAATGCAAAAGTTATAGCATTTTGAAGTTTAAATAATCAATTAAATAATATTATAGAGAAAAAATTTGGCCCAAAAATTAAATAAAATTCATCATTAGGTAGATCTCAATTTTATACAAATTTAGAAATTTGAATCACTCAAATCGGAGTTAAAATGCAAAAGTTATAAGCGTTTGAAGTTTGAATCAAAATCTGAAATCAATAATTCGAATTAATAAATCATTTTCTTTTTCGAAAATTAATTATTGCGTCAGCAAGGCCACGTGGCAGCCTCTGATTGGGCGGCTGATGTCAGCTGGTCCACGGCTCGGCTCACGGCTCGGCTCGGGTCCACCGTGGACCCGGTCCACGGCTCACGTGACTAACAGGTGGGACCCACGGGGGTGAGGTCATTATTGACGTCAGCGGGAACTCAGCCCGCTGCTGACAGGTGGGACCCACTGGTGACGTCATGGGTGACGTCACGGTGCGGTCACTGATGTGTTGGCCCGCCTTGTCAGCGGCTGGGGTTCACGCGCGCATGGCGTGGCTGACAAGTGGGCCTTCTGACACGCGGGCCCCGCGTTTCAGAGACACGCTCTCACGCGCGGTGCTGACCGCGACGGTCAAACTTCCAGCCACGTGGCGCGATCTCGGCCGTTGATTCGAAAATCAACGGCCCAGATTGGATCTGGTGACGCACGTTTGGGGTAAACGTGGCCAATCTGGACCGTTGGATCTAGATCCAACGGTTGGGAGTAGATCTGGGGTTTGGAACGGGATCTCACTGGTGGGTGACGTGGCGCAATCCTAGCCGTGCGATTGCGATCCGACGGCTGACGGAGCTCGAGTCCCGGCGATGGCGTGCGACGGTACTGACTGGCCGGAGCTGGGGACGGTGACACGGGCAACGGCGTTTCGGGCGCGCTCCGACGAGGTGAGTTCTCCCTTCGGGTGCGCCTCGTCGCGGGGAGTTCGAATCTGGGGTCGTCGGCGGCGGAGGACGGCGGACGGCGGCGGGGCGAAGCAAAAACCGCGGCGGGGAGCTTTTCCAACTACGGCGAGCAAACGCGGGCGCTACGGTGCGCTACGGGCGGCGACGGCTAGGGCAAAAGGTGTGCGAGGTCAAGGCGATCCTCGGGACATGTCCCGGTCCTTAAATACCCTCGGCGTGCGTGCGCAAAACGAAAACCTAACCGGACGTGGTGGCTACGCGGCGGCGGAGTGCGTTTCGGACTCGGTGGAGACGATGACGGGTGGCCGTCCACGTGGCATGATCGACGGCCACGATCGCCCGGCGGGACCGGATCCGGCCCGGTCTCTGCTCGAACCGGTGCGGTCCAATCCGGACCGTTGGATCCCGATCCAACGGTCGGGATCGAATAGGGTTAGGATTGGGTTCGGTCGAGTCGGCTGGCTCGGGTCGGACTCGAGTCTGACTCGGGTTCCGACTCGGTCGGATGAACAGTAAAACCCACTGCTAATTTCCAGCAATTAAATAATTCAATTAATTCACAGAAATTCATTTAATTCATTAAAAATAGCAAAAGACTCAGAAAAATTCCAGAAAAATTCTGGAAAATATTTTGGAACATTTTGGACTCAAATAAAATATTTCCAACAAAATTTTATTTGCAAAGTTAAATTCTTTAATTATTTCAAAATGGAATAAATTCAAATAAATTCCAAATAAATCCAAATAAATTCCAGAAAATTCCAAAAATTCACCAAAGTGCCAAATCACACATGAATTTAAGAAAAGCAAAATTTTGGGGTGTTACAAACCTCCCCCCTTAACAGAATCTCGTCCCCGAGATTCAGGGCTTTCTAAAGAAATAGGTTCGGAAACTCTTTCTTCAAATCCTCTTCGCGCTCCCAAGTTGCTTCACTCTCCACGTGGTTGCTCCATTTAACTCTGCAGAAACGGGTTGACTTGTTTCTTGTCTCTCGATCCATAGTGTCCAAAATCTTCACGGGATGCTCCTTGTAAGTCAGATCCTCTTGTAGCTCAATCGACTCCAAGGGCGTTTGCTCATCTGGCACTCGGAGACACTTCTTCAGCTGGGACACGTGGAACACGTCATGCACTCCTGCTAATGCTTGCGGTAACTCTAGCTGGTAGGCAACTTCACCTCTGCGGCTGAGAACCTTTAATGGTCCAACATATCTCGGCGCGAGTTTTCCTTTGGCATGGAATCTCTTGACTCCTCTGAGTGGCGTGACCTTGAGATACACGAAATCTTCTGGTTCAAAACTCAGGTCTCGGCGACGGTTGTCAGCATAACTCTTCTGTCGTGATTGGGCTATCCTCAATCTCTCTCTGATCATGGCAGTCTGTTCTTCGGCCTCTTGAAGAATATCTGGTCCAAAGACACGGCGTTCACCTGTCTCGTTCCAATTCAATGGTGTTCGACAACGTCGACCGTATAGTGCTTCGAATGGCGACATTTGCAAACTGGCTTGGTAACTATTATTGTAGCTGAACTCAGCGTACGGCAGACTTTTATCCCAAGAGGTAGCATAAGCCAATGCACAAGCTCTTAACATATCCTCAAAAATCTGATTAACTCTTTCGGTTTGCCCATGTGTCTGCGGATGATAGGCTGTACTAAAGTTCAAACGGGTCCCCATGGCTTCATGCAGTTTATTCCAGAATCTTGAGGTAAATTGGGTACCTCTGTCCGATACAATCTTCTTTGGCACTCCGTGCAAACAGACGATCATGGTCATGTACAAATCAGCTAACTTATCCCCCGAATAAGTGGTCTTCACTGGAATAAAATGGGCAACTTTAGTCAAGCGATCCACTATAACCCATATGGAGTCATAACTTCCTTGAGTCTTGGGTAAACCGGTAATGAAGTCCATTCCGATTTCTTCCCACTTCCACTCAGGTATCTTCAATGGCTGTAGTAATCCTGCTGGTCTCTGATGCATTGCCTTTACTCTCTGGCATATGTCGCACAACGCAACATGCTCGGCAACTTCACGCTTAATTCTCGGCAACTTCACGCTTAATGCTCGGCCACCAGAATCTTTCCTTCAAATCTTGATACATCTTGGCACTTCCATGATGAATTGAATACTTGGAGTCATGGGCTTCTTCTAGAATCAATTGCTTCAGCTCCTTCTTGTTCGGCACACAAATGCGACCCTTCATCCATAACGTGCCTTGCCCATCCAACTTGAAGTCCTCTGCCTTGCCTTCATCCATGTTGGACTTAATCCTTCGGATCTTGTCATCATCCTTCTGTCCTTCTCGGATCTGATCTTCTAGGGTAGGCTTTACTTCTAAGGCGGCCAAGAATCCTTCTGGTACGACTTCAATTTGCATTCTCTGGAAATCCTCACATAGCTCCTCCTGACTTGTGGCTATCAACATGTTCACAGTCTGGCTTTTCCGACTCAGAGCATCGGCAACTACGTTGGCCTTCCCGGGATGGTAATGGATTCCAACATTGTAGTCCTTGATCAACTCTAACCATCTCCTTTGCCTCATGTTCAGGTCTGATTGGGTGAAGATGTACTTAAGACTCTTATGGTCCGTGTATACTTCACATCTGTTTCCAATCAAATAGTGACGCCATAACTTCAAAGTATGCACTACGGCAGCTAGCTCTAGGTCATGTGTCGGATAATTCTCCTCATGTGGCCTCAACTGCCTTGACGCGTAAGCGACGACCTTTCCGTTCTGCATCAGCACACATCCAAGTCCTTGCCGCGATGCGTCATAATAAATATCAAAACTTTGATTGACGTCTGGTAGAATTAACACCGGTGCTGATGTCAATCGTTTCTTCAGCTCCTGAAAACCTTTTTCATACTCTGGCGTCCATGGAAACTTCTTCTCCTTTTTCAGCAATTGCGTAAGAGGTTTCGCAATTGTCGAAAAGCCTTCAATGAAACGGCGATAGTAACCTGCCATTCCAAGGAAACTCCGGATCTGGGTCACGGTCTTCGGCTGTTCCCAATGTAACACAGCTTCTACCTTGCTTGGATCTATGGCAACTCCTTCTGCGGTCATTACATGTCCAAGGAACTCCACCTTGTCCTTCCAAAAGTCACACTTGCTGAACTTGGCGAAAAGTTACTGTTCCCTTAGCTTTTCCAAAACTTGCCTCAAGTGCTCTGCATGTTCATCCTCTGTCTTGGAGTAGATTAAGATATCATCTATGAACACAACAACAAACTTGTCCAAATATTCCATGAACACCTTATTCATCATATTCATGAAATATGCTGGTGCATTCGTCAGACCAAAGCACATAACTGTAAACTCGTAGTGTCCATATCTTGACGAGAATGCGGTCTTCGGGATATCCTCTGATCGGATCTTCAACTGATGGTAGCGGATACTTATTCTTCACGGTAACTTCATTGAGTGCACGATAGTCAATGCACATCCTGAAACTTCCGTCCTTCTTCTTGACAAACAAAACTGGCACTCCCCACGGCGACGAACTTGGTCTGATAAATCCTTTCTCCATCAACTCTTCAAGCTGCTTCTTCATCTCTACTAATTCCTCGGTGGACATCCGGTACGGTCTCTTTGCTATCGGCGCTGTACCAGGTACAAGCTCTATTACAAACTCTATGTCCCTGTCTGGCGGCATACCAGGTAAATCTTCAGGGAAAACATCCGGGTACTCATTCACCACTGAGACATCTTCTATGCTGATTGCCTTGGTACTGTTAACCATCAACTGTCCATCTCTAACGGCGGTAGCTTGAAATTCCATTTTCTTTCCACATGGGCTCTCAACTGAGATAGTCCTTCGTCCACAATCCAATACGGCCTTGTGCTTGGATAACCAATCCATTCCCAAAATAACATCTAAGGTCTGGGTCTCCAACATAATACGGTTCGCTAGGAACTCTATCCCATCTATTAGTATTCTTACCCCGGAGCATCCTACTTTCGTTCGGAGTTCGAAACCAGGGGTTTGAACTAAAAGCATGCATTTAATTCTTGCAATCTCCAAATCATTTTTAGCAGCAAAGCCTTGAGAAACAAACGAATGCGAAGCTCCAGAATCAAACAAAACTGTTGCAGGTACTGAGTTAAGAAGTAACTTACCCAATACGACGTCTGTGGCATTCTGCAGTACATCTACGGTGACATGGTTGACTCGGCCTCTCACCATGGTCTGGGGTGCTGCTCCTGACTGTGCTGTCCCTCGGTTTGCTCCTGGTGCAGGCGTCCTGGCTGGTGTGGATCCCAGATTGAAGCGGACTGGGGTCATTCCTGTTGTCTTCTTAGGGCAATTGTTGGCAAAGTGTCCTCGCTCGTTGCAGTTGTAGCAGCGTCTTACTGTCCCCTGTTGACTGCCTGAAGCGGTGTTTCTGGCTGGGGCTGGGGTCTGATAGTTCTGATTGACGGGTCTTGGTGCTGGTGACGGTGTCTTTGTAGCATTCTGCGGCTGGAATCTGAAAAACTGATTTGGCGCAACTCTCAAACGTTGCTGTGCTACCTGACGCGATCCTTGCTGTTGCATCCTTCGCTTCCTGTTGTCGTCCAGCTCCTTGCGCTTGTCCTCAAGAATAAGCACTTTATTCACCAATTCTTGGAAATCTGGAAAGGTGTGGGTGATCAGTCCCACCTGCAGTCCTGAGTTAGGTCCCTTCATGAAGTGAGAATGTCTGGCTTTATCTGTCGCTACGTCTTCAGGTGCGTAGCGAGCAAGCTGTGTGAACCGGTTCAGGTATTCGGCCATAGGCTGATTACCTTTCTTCAGTGCTCTGAACTCCTCTTTCTTGAGGTCCATAATTCCTTCCGGCACATGATATTGACGAAACGCAGCTGTAAACTCTTCCCAAGTGATATCTTGAGGGTTCTCTTGTGTGGCACAGAAGTTCTCCCACCATTCGGCGGCTGTCCCTTCCAACTGATGAGAAGCGTAGAGTACCTTCTCATTTCCCAAGCACTGAGCAATGTGTAGCTTCCTCTCTATTGACCTTAACCAATCATCAGCCTCCAACGGATTAGCATTCCCAGAAAAAGTGGGTGGGTGAGTCCTCATGAACTCTGATAGTCTTGTATTCTTGCGTTGTCCCTGATTGACTTGATTAGCAATGGCCTGAGCAGTGACGTGTTGCATCTGTTGCATCATGGCATGCATCAACTGAGTCTGGGCGGCAAGAAAAGCTCCAAAATTCTGCATGTCCACTAGCGGTGCTAGGTGGGGTGCAGGTGCTCCATCATTGGGGTTTCCAGCTGGGCGAGAACCACTTCCATTGCCTCCAAGGTTTCCGCGCGTGTTCACCATCTGTTGATTGCTCCAAGGTTTAGAGATGAGAGGGAACAAGAATAGACAAGTAGTAGGGAAACTATGCAGGGGAAAAGTGTAACTCAAAATCCAACTTTATTATTAATAATGATACTTGGTATGGTTGCTTACAATGCCTAAGGGCCTGCTGGCGCATTCGTCAGACCAAAGGACATAACAGTAAAATCGTAATGTCCATATCTTGACGAGAATGCGGTCTTCGGGATATCTTCCGATCGGATCTTCAACTGGTGGTATCCCGATCTCAGATCAATCTTGGAGAAAAATCCGGCTCCTCTCAGCTGGTCAAATAGATCATCGATCCTGGGTAGCGGATACTTATTCTTCACGGTGACTTCATTGAGTGCACGGTAGTCAATGCACATCCTGAAACTTCCGTCCTTCTTCTTAACAAGCAGAACTGGCGCTCCCCACGGCAACGAACTCAGTCTGATAAATCCTTTCTCCATTAACTCTTCAAGCTGCTTCTTCATCTCTACCAGCTCTTCGGTGGACATCCGATAGTGTCTCTTTGCTATTGGCGCGGTACCAGGTACAAGCTCTATCACAAACTCTATGTCCCTGTCTGGCGGCATACCAGGTAGATCTTCAGGAAAAACATCCGGATACTCATTCACTACTGAGACATCTTCTATGCTGATTGCCTTGGTACTGTTAACCATCAACTGTCCATCTCTAACGGCGGTAGCTTGAAATTCTACTTTTCTTCCACACTGGCTTTCAACTGAGATAATCCTTCAACCACAATCCAAAACGGCCTTGTGCTTGGATAACCAATCCATTCCCAAAATAACATCTAAGGTCTGAGTTTCCAAAATAATAAGTTTCGCTAGGAACTCTATTCCATCTATTAATATTCTTACCCCAGAACATCCTACTTTATTTCGGAGTTCGGAACCAGGGGTTCGAACTAAAAGCATGCATTTAAGTCTTGCATTCTCCAAAGCATTTTTAGCAGCAAAGGCTTGAGAAACAAACGAATGCGAAGCTCCAGAATCAAACAAAACTGTTGCAGGTACTGAGTTAACAAGTAACTTACCCAGTATGACGTTCGTGGCATTCTGCAGTGCATCTGCGGTGACATGGTTGACTCGGCCTCTCACCACAGTCTAGGGTGCTACTCCTGGCTGTGCTGTCCCTCGGTTGGCTCCTAGCGCTGGCGTCCTGGCTGGTGTAGATCCTAGATTGAAGCGGACTGGGGTCACTCCCGCTGTCTTCTTAGGGCAACTGTTGGCAAAGTGTCCTGGCTCGTTGCAGTTGTAGCAGCGTCTCACTGTCCCCTGTTGGTATGCGAGCGGCGTTCGGCTGGTCTTTGAAGTGCGATAGTTACGATTGACGGTTCCTGGTGCTGGTGATGGTGTCCTTGTAGCATTCTACAGCTGGAATCTGAAAAACTGATTTGGCACAACCCTCAAACGTTGATGCGCCCCCTGACGCGATCCCTGATGCTGCATCATGTGCTTCCTATTCTCATCCAGTTCCTTGCGCTTGTCCTCAAGAATAAGCGCCTTATTCACAAGCTCCTGGAAATCCAGAAAGGTGTGGGTGATCAGTCCCACCTGTAATCCTGAGTTAAGTCCTTTCATAAAGCGAGACTGTCTGGCTTTATCTGTCGCTACATCCTCAGGTGCATAGCGTGCAAGCTGTGTGAACTTGTTTAGGTATTCGGCCACTGGCTGGCTGCCTTGCTTCAGTGCTCTGAACTCCTCCTTCTTGAGGTCCATGATTCCTTTCGGCACATGATACTAACGAAACGCAGCTGTAAACTCCTCCCAAGTGATGTCTTAAGGGTTCTCTTGCGTGGCACAGAAGTTCTCCCACCATTCGGTGGCTGTTCCTTCCAACTGATGAGAAGCGTAGAGTACCTTCTCATTTCCCATGGATTGAGCGATGTGTAGCTTCCTCTCAATTGACCTTAACCAGTCATCGGCTTCCAACGGGTTAGCATTCCCAGAAAAGGTGGGCGGATGAGTCCTCATGAACTCTGACAGCCTTGTATTCTGGCGTTGTCCCTGATTTGCTTGGTTAGCGGTGGCCTGAGCAGTGACGTGCTGCATCTGTTGCATCATGGCATGCATCAACTGAGTCTGAGCAGCAAGAAAAACTCCAAAATTCTGCATGTCAACTGGCGCTGCTGGTGCTCCATCATTGGGGTTCCCATCTGGGCAAGAACCACTTCCATTGCCTCCAAGGTTTCCGCGGGTGTTCACCATCTGTCGATTACTGCAAGGTTTCAGAGATGAGAGGGAACAAGAATAGACAAGTAATAGGAAAAACTTATGCGGGGCAAAAGTGTAACTCAAAATCCAACTTTATTATTAATAATATTAATAACTTGGTATGGTTGCTTACAATGCCTAAAGGCCTGCAACACATACTGCACACTCAGCACACAATTAAAATCCAAATCGACTCTAAGGGTGACTCTTATTCTATAACGCGACTCAACGAAGGAGTCTCAACCTCAACGCCTACGCTCACTCATCGAGAAAACCTCCACTGCCTCCTCGCGGCGGGTGCGGCGGCATCGGCGTGAAACAATCGCCATGCCCTGCAACTGCAGCTGTGGTTGACGACGAGGCGTCTTCCTCTGACTCTGGATCTGGCTGTTGCTGTGGCTGTGGCGCGGGTGCAGGTGGCGCCTCTTTTGATCCTTCTTCTTGGTCTGGAGCGTCCAACTCCAACACTGGATCGGGACCTTGACCATACAGTGCAGTCTCCAATTCCGCGATCCTTTCCGCAGCATAAGCGACATACTCACGGGCATTCTGCAAGTGCTTCTTCTCCTCCTCGACCTGTTCGCGAGCCTTCTTCAACTCCTGAACTGTGTTTTCGATCAGCTCCTCCTGAGCGGCGACGAATCTGGCTAAGTGAGTGACGGTAGCATCCTCATCTTCTATCGGCTTCTGTTGAGCTCTGCTGTCTCGGCGTGGGTGGTGGTGGAACACTGTGCCTTCCAGCTCCCTGGAGTAAGTGCGAGCGATCTGCTGCATTGCTCGACGCGACACCTCTTGGATTCCCATCTCAAAGGTAGACCTCCTGGCGGTGAAGTGGAAAGTGCGATTGAACTTTGTCTTCTCTCGGGCATACACCGTGATCCGGACGTCCCATCCTGTGACCAGTCTTGCTTGCACAAGTGTAATCCCTCGGTAGAGCGGCCTCTCAAAACCTCCAAGAAACTGAAGCATACGCCACAACTCGGCAGCATAGCCTCCTTCACGCTCGGCGTAGTTGTTCTTCATCATCATCTGTCAAAAGATACTTGCGTAAGAACGCAACACTTTTAAAATCACTGTGGCAGACGAAAAGAACTCAGCAAGGGGTATGAACAAGGAAGAAAGGGGTAAGTCGAGAATTCATTCATTATCTTGATAAATTTTATCTTTAGAAAATAGGTTTTATCCTCACTACGACCATTCTAGCTATGGGTGAGCCTACAGTCAGTATGGCTCTGATACCACCTCTGTCGGGACCCGAATTTGCAATTTCGGACCCTCTGTGTATTCAGCACTAGTCCAGGAACACGCTAGTGCACACAGTCTCAACATTGGTAAATATCACAATCATACCACTCGATACTAATAAAGTACTTAATAGTTAACCAAACTGGTTGCTTGACCTTATGGCCAAGTTACAAATATACGCATCGCAGGGCGAAACTTAATAAGAGAGAAATAATAGCAGCGGAAAATAAGGTTACTTCGTGGCGCCATCCAGTATACCACAGGCAACGGACTGATCTCGCTCCCTAGTTAGACGGATCTTCCGGAAGCTCCTCCTCCAAAGCTGGTGTTGACTCCTCTTCAACTGGTGTTGTATTGTGGCAAGGGTGAGTACTTGGTACTCAGCAAGTCATGCACCGAATGCAGCTAATATACTACATGCATGGCTTAGTACAAAGGAATAGCTCAGGGTATATTTGCATGAAACGGCATTTAACAAGTAGCATAAGTAGATTCAAAAGCAGTAGAAACAGATCAATAACTTTTCCAAGATTTTAGTACACATCTTTTCCAAATCCTAACTCACATTTCCTTCAACATCATTGTTAAACCAAACCCAGCCTTTCAAATCCAAGTTATTTTCAAGAAAGTCTAACCCTTGACTGTAATTCCCGAGCGATGTCCAATGCCGCGGACACGGCTATTCGAATAGATTTTACACTCTGCAGAGGTTATGCACTTTACCCACAAGATACAGTCAAACACCACAAAGGCGAGTGTCCGTAACAGTCTTTCGGAAACTTCAAACAGCACAAGTGGTCCTCCCCGGTGTTGCACACTAACCCTTCCCTTAGCGAAGGCGAAGTTTAGGTCAAGCCACCGTTAGATGAGTACCTGGCCGTAGCCCCGGTACGCTCCCCCGTACAACTACACAAAGGGTGTAGTTGACATCCTTAGGTCCCACAGGTACGTTATTAGCAACTTAATCAACTAGGTCCGTCCCATTACAGACATGTGGTTGCACGTTTGACCCAGTTCAAAGGCTTGCAAGGTTAAGTCCTTAGGGTGACCAGGGAAAGACTACCCGAAGAACCAACACAACGTTCCCGGTGCAATAACTGGCCCACCCGATCATTCTTGCCACATGCCCCGGTCAAATCTATTTATCAAACCCCAGTTGAATACCATATACCACGTGCCATCAACATCACATGATACCTTTCCAAAACAGGTTCAATATATCATTAAGTCAATATTAACATTTGATTATTCAAATCATGTCATGAGCACGTAGCAGGTCTAAGCATTATACTATAACGGTCTAAATTCCCATGTTGGCAATTTAATAATGTCCAACTTGTAAACCACAACTAGGGTGACAAGGGTCATGGCACATATTTGATTAACCAAGGTGTCATAAAGCAATTAGGCATTTATCTAATTCCCCACAATTTAAATAAAGTATTTTCTAATTAAACTAGCATGCAATACATTGAATAAACATAGATTTCAAAATGGGATCAACATGGTCAAAGCACAACTTGCCTTCAAAGAGTACTTGTTCTTGGTCCTGAGCTGGCTCCTGGGTCAACACCTCTCCTTCGAAGCCTTCGGGCGCTTCAACGTCTACTCGTAAAGAGTGCAAATAGCAATAAATAAATAAATAAACAGTAGTCAAAAAGTGTCCAAACATCTAAATAAAGTTCATAAACAGAGAGAACATAATTTTATAAATTTTTAGAAACTGAAATCGTCAAATTCGGAGTTGAAACGCAAAAGTTATAGCATTTTGAAGTTTAAATAATCAATTAAATAATAATACAGAGAAAAACTTTAGTCCAAAAATTAAATAAAATTCATCATTAAGTATATCTCAATTTTATACAAATTTAGAAATTTGAATAACTCAAATCGGAGTTAAAATGCAAAAGTTATAAGCATTTGAAGTTTAGAAATTCAAATTAAACATTAAACCGAATTAATATTTCTTTTTCTTTTTCGGAAAGTAATTTATTGCGTTAGCAAGGACACGTGTCAACCGCTGATTGGGCGGCTGACGTCAGCCGGTCCACGGGCTCAGCCCACGGCTCGGCTCGGGTCCACCGTGGACCTGGTCCACGGCTCCGCGTGCGGCTGACAGGTGGAACCCACCGATGACGTCAGCGGGGCTCGGTCGAGGCGTCTGACAGGTGGGGCCCACCGATGATGTCATGGGTGACATCACGGTGCGGTCGCTGACACGCGGGCTCGGCGTGTCAGCGCCCCACGCCCATGACCGCGTGGCGCGGCGGTTCAGTTTGGTTTGAAAACCGACGGCTAGGATTGGATCTGGGCTACACGCGTTGGAGCGGACGTGGTCGATCTGGGCCGTTGGATCTTGATCCAATGGTCCTGATCCAATCTAGTTCTTACGGGTTTGGGAAAACACGTGACTCACCGTAACCGTTCGATCTTGATCTAACGGCTGAGATCTGTCCTAGCCTGGTGCAGTTCTAGCTACGTGGCACAATCTAAACCGTTGGATCTAGATCCAACGGTTGGGATTAGATCTGGGATTTTCAATGGGGAACTCACCGAGGGTGACGTGGCGCGATCTGGTCCGCTTGATGAAGATCCGATGGCTGGCAGAGCTCGCGGGGACGGCGACGGTGCGGCGGAGCTAAGTTGGCCGGAGCTGGGGACGGCGACCTCTCGAACGGCGTTTCCGTGCGTCTCCGGCGAAGGGAGTGGTGCTCCCGAACGCATCTTGGCCTGGGGAATCCGGATCTGGGCTTGACGGCGGCGAAACACGCAAGAAACCATGGCGGAGGGAAGAATCAACTACGGCGAGCTCTAGTAGCTAGACGGTGGTGGCTCAGGCGAGGTGAGTTAGGGCTACGGGTGCGCGTGGAAGAGGCGGTCACGACCGTGGCGGTGGCGCATTGAATAGGGGCCTCAGCTTCCGTGAATCTCGCGGAAACCGAGGTCCACCCGCAGGCGGCGGCGGAGTCCGACGAGGACTCGGAGAGGGGCGACGTGGCACACGGTCAGCCGTTGGATCAAGATCCAACGGTTCGGGGGTTTGGGCTCGGGTCCGGCTCGGGCGACCTGGTTGGCTCGGTCGGAGTCGGGCTCGGGTGACGTGGCTCAATCGTGGCCGTTGGATCAAGATCCAACGGTCACGCGGTTAGGGTTCGGGTCTGGCTTGGGTCGGACTTGAGTCTAACTCAGACTCGGGTCCGGTCGGATGAACAGTACAAACCCACTCGCTATTTTCCAGCGATTAAATAATTCAATTAATTCCCAGAAATTCATTTAATTCATTAAAAATAGCAACTCAGAAAAATTGCAAAAAAATTCTGGAAAATATTTTGGATCATTTTGGACTCAAATAAAATATTTCCAACAAAATTTTATTTGCAAAGTTAAATTCTTTAATTATTTCAAAATGGAATAAATTCAAATAAATTCCAAATAAATTCCAGAAAATTCCAAAAATTCACCAAAGTGCCAAATCACACATGAATTTAAGAAAAGCAAAATTTTGGGGTGTTACACCAGGGTAGTTTTCACTTCTGATGCGGCCAAGAATCCTTCTGGCACTACTTCAATCTGCATCTTCTGGAAATCCTTACATAGCTCTTCCTGACTCGCGGCTATCAACATGTTCACTGTATGGCTCTTCCTACTCAAGGCATCGGCCACCACATTGGCCTTCCCGAGATGGTAGTGGATTCCCACATTATAATCCTTGATTAGTTCCAACCATCTCCTCTGCCTCATGTTCAGGTCTGACATGGTGAATATGTACTTAAGGCTCTTATGATCCGTATACACTTCACATCTGTTCCCGATCAAATAGTGACGCCATAACTTCAAAGCATGCACTAAGGCAGCTAGCTCTAAGTCGTGCGTCGGATAATTCTCCTCATGCGGCCTCAGCTGCCTCGACGCATATGCGACGACCTTCCCATTCTGCATCAGCACACATCCAAGCCCTTGTCGCGATGCATCACAGCAAATATCAAAGCTTTGATTGACGTCTGGTAGAACTAACACTGGTGCCGATGTCAATCGCTTCTTCAACTCTTGAAAACCCTTCTCGCACTCTGGCGTCCAGGCAAACTTCTTCTCCTTCTTCAACAATTGCGTTAGGGGTCTCGCAATCGTCGAAAATCCTTCGATGAAGCGGCGGTAGTAACCTGCCATCCCAAGGAAACTACGAATCTGGGTCACGGTCTTCGGCTGTTCCCAATGTAACACAGCTTCTACCTTGCTTGAATCTACCGCAACTCCTTCTGCGGTCATTACATGTCCAAGGAATTCTACCTTGTCTTTCCAAAAATCGCACTTGCTGAACTTGGCGAAGAGTTGCTGTTCCCTCAGCTTCTCCAAAACTCGCCTCAGATGCTCTGCATGCTCTTCCTTTGTCTTGGAGTAGATGAGAATGTCATCTATGAACACAACGACAAACTTATCCATGTACTCCATGAAAACCTTGTTCATCATATTCATGAAGTAAGCTGGCGCATTTGTCAGACCGAAGGACATAACAGTAAACTCGTAATGTCCATATCTTCACGAGAATGCGGTCTTCGGAATATCTTCCGATCGGATCTTCAGCTGGTGGTATCCGGATCTCAGATCAATATTGGAGAAAACTCCGGCTCCTCTTAGCTGATCAAACAGGTCATCGATCCTGGGTAGCGGGTACTTATTCTTCACGGTGACTTCATTGAGTGCACGGTAGTCAATGCACATCCTGAAACTCCGATCCTTCTTCTTGACGAACAGAACTGGCACTCCCCATGGCGACAAACTCGGTCTGATGAATCCTTTCTCCATCAGCTCTTCAAGCTGTTTCTTCATCTCCACCAATTCTTCAGTGGACATCCGATATGGTCTCTTCGCTATCGGCGCTGTACCAAGTACAAGCTCTATAACAAACTCTATGTCTCTGTCGGGCGGCATCCCAGGTAGGTCTTCAGGAAAAACATCTGGATACTCATTCACCATTGAGACATCCTCTATGCTGATCGCCTTGTCGCTGTTAACCATCAACTGTCCATCTCTAACGGCAGTCGCTTGAAATTCCACTTTTCTTCCACACTGCTTTCAACTGATATGACTCTTCGTCCACAGTCTAGCATGGCCTTGTGTTTGGACAACCAATCCATTCCCAAAATAACATCTAGAGTCCGAGTTCCCAATATAATCAAGTTCGCTAAGAACTCTACCCCATCTATTAGTATTCTCACCCCAGAACATCCTACTTGAGATCGGAGTTCTGACCCAGGGGTTTGAACTATAAGCATGCACTTAAGATCCACAATCTCCAAATCATTCTTAGAAACAAAATCTCGGGAAACAAACGAATGTGAAGCTCCGGAGTCAAACAAAACTGTTGCAGGTACTGAGTTGACAAGTATCTTACCCAGTATGATGTATGTGGCATTCTGGAGTGCATCTGCGGTCACGTGATTGACTCTGCCTCTCACCACAGTCTGGGGTGCAGCTCCTGGCTGTGCTGCTCCACGGTTTGCTACTGGTGCAGGTGTCCTAGCCGGTGTGGATACCAAGTTGAAGCGAACTGGGGTCACTCCTGCTATCTTCTTAGGGCAACTGTTGGAGAAATGCCCTGGCTCATTGCATGTATAGCAAAGCCTCACTGTGCCCTACTAGTTGCTTGTAGCGGCGTTCCTGGCTGGGGCTGGGGTCTTGAAACTGTGATTCACAGGTCTCGGTGCTGGCGACGGTGTCCTCGCTGCACTCTGCGGTTGGAATCTGAAAAACTGATTCGGCGCAACCCGCAGACGCTGCTGCGCTCCCTGACGTGACCCTTGCTGCTGCATTTTGCGCTTCCTGTTTTCATCCAACTCCTTGCGCTTGTCCTCAAGAATAAGCGCTTTGTTCACAAGCTCCTGGAAATCTGGGAAGGTGTGGGTGATCAGTCCCACCTGCAGCCCTGAGTTGAGTCCCTTCATAAAGCGAGACTGTCTAGCCTTATTTGTCGCTACATCTGCAGGCGCATAGCGTGCAAGCTATGTGAACTTGTTCAGGTATTCTGACACCGGTTGATTACCTTGCTTCAATGCCATGAACTCTTCCTTCTTAAGGTCCATTATCCCTTTAGGCACGTGATACTGATGAAATGCGGCTGTAAACTCCTCTCAAGTGATATCCTGTGGATTCTACAGCGTGGCACAGAAGTTCTTCCACCATTCAGCGGCGGTCCCTTCCAATTGATGAGAGGCGTAAAGCACCTTCTCATTTCCCATGCACTGGGCAATGTGTAACTTCCTTTCTATTGACCTTAGCCAATCATCCGCCTCCAGTGGATTGGCATTCCCAGAGAATGTGGGCAGATGAGTCCTCATGAACTCCGATAACTTTGCTCCCTGTCGTTGTCCCTGATTTGCTTGGCTAGCGGCGGCCTGAGCAGTGACCTGCTGCATCTGCTGCATCATAGCATGCATCAACTGGGTCTGAGCGGCAAGAAAAGCTCCAAAGTTCTGCATGTCGACTGCGGTGCTGGTTGGGGTGCAGGTGCTCCATCATTAGGGTTTCCAGCTGGACGAGAACCACTCCCATTGCCTCCAAGGTTTCCGCGGGTGTTCACTATCTGTTGATTGCTCCAAGGTTTAAGACAAGAGGGAACAAGCATAGACAAGTAGTAGAGTAACTTATGCGGGGAGGTGTAATTCAAAACCCAACTTTTTTAACTATAACATAATAATATCTTGGTATGGTTGCTTACAATGCCTAAGGGCCTGCAACGCATACTGCACACTCAGCAAGCAATGAAAATCCAACTCCTCTAAGGGTAAATCTTTATTCTATAACGCGACTCGTCGAAGGAGTCCCAACTATAAGACCTGGCCTCACTCGTCCAGAAAACTTCCTCGCCCTGGGTGCGGGTGCGGTGGCATCGGCGCGAAACGATCACCATGCCCTGCAACTGTGGTAGTCGAAGAAGTGGTGTCCTCATCGAGATCTGAATCCTCCGGGTCCGGCTCATGTAGCTCAAGTACTGGCTCTGGTCCCGGCCCGTACAATGCCATCTCCAACTCGTCAATCCTTCGCATAAGGTGGGACACATGCTCTTGAGCCTCCCACCATCGATTCTTCTCTATCGTGACCTCCTCGTGAGCCTTCTGTAGCTCCCGGTTCGTATCATCGAGCACATCCTCCTGAGCGATGACAAGTCGTGCCAGCTGTGTGACCATGGCATTCTCATCCCGAATCAGCATCGGGTCAAGAAGGTTGTTGTTGTGTGGGTGGTAGCGGTACACCGCGCCCTTCAGCTCGCTGGCGTATATGCGGGTGATGTGTTGCATTGCTCGTCGTGATACCTCCTGAATTCCCATCTGCATTGTCGACCTCCTGGCAGTGCAGTATATCGGACGGTTGCCCTTGCCCTTCTTCCTGGCATGTACCGTGATCTTCACATCACAAGCCTTAATCAGTCCCGCTCGTCTGATGACGTTCACTTAGTATTGCGGCTTCTCAAAACCTTCGAGAAACTGCAGCATACGCCAAAGTTCCGCGGCGTGGCCAACCTCAAGATCGACGTAGTTGATCTCTCCCTCCATCTGTCACAAAATGCTCACGTAAGAACAGATTTCCAATTGTGATGAGGGTAAGGAAAAATTCAGCAAGGGGGTAAGAAAAGAGGGAAGGGGATAAGTCGAGAATTCATTCACTATCCTAACAAATTTTAACTTTAGAAAATAGGTTTTATCCTCACTACGACCATTCTAACTATGGGTTGAGCCTACAGTCAGTATGCCTCTGATACCACCTCTGTCGGGACCCGGATTTGCAAATCCGGACCCTCTGTGTATTCAGCACTAGTCCAGGATCACGCTAGTGCACACAGTCTCAACATTGGTAAATATCACAATCATACCACTCGATAATAATAAATTACTTTAATTACATAATCAAACTGGTTGCTTGACCTTAAGGTCAAGTTACAAATATACGCCTCGCAGGGCGAAACTTATTAAAAGAGAAATAATAGCAGCGGAAAAAGTAAGATAACATCGTGGCGCCATCCAGTATACCACATGCAACTGACTGGGCTCGCTCCCTAGTTAGACGGTTCCTCTTGGAGCTCCTCCTCCAAAGCTGGTGTAGACTCTTCCTCAACTGGTGTTGTATTATGGCAAGGGTGAGTACTTGGTACTCAGCAAGTTATGCACAGAATGCAGCTAATATACTACATGCATGGCTTAATATAAAGGAATAGCTCAAGAAATATTTGCAGTAAACCGCATTTAACAAGTATCATAAGTAGATTCGAAAGCAGTAGAAACAAGTATAACATCAATAACTTCTCCAGGAGTTAAATAAACATCTTCCCCATTCCTAGTCCACATTTTCATCAACATCAACTATGTAACACCCCAAAATTTTGCTTGTCTTAATTTTATGTGTGATTTGGCACTTTGGTGAATTTTTGGAATTTTCTGGAATTTATTTGGATTTATTTGGAATTTATTTGAATTTATTCCATTTTGAAATAATTAAAGAATTAAACTTTGCAAATAAAATTTTGTTGGAAATATTTTATTTGAGTCCAAAATGATCCAAAGTATTTTCCAAAATTCTTTTGGAATTTTTCTGAGTCTTTTGCTATTTTTAATGAATTAAATGAATTACTGGGAATTATTTTAATTATTAAATCGCTGGAAATTCGAGTTGGGTCAAGTACTATTCATCCGACCGAGTCGGAACCCGAGTCGGACTCGAGTCCGACCCGAGCCACGTGACTTGATCGAACCACGTCCAAACCCTAACCGTTGTGGACCGTTGGATCAAGATCCAACGGTCAGGATTTCACCGTACCGGTTCGAGCCGCGTCCGACCCGAACCCGGTTACGCCCGCGCGATCGTGGCCGTTGATCGTGCCACGTGTACGGCCCTCCGTCATCGTCTTCGTCCGAATCCGAGCCGGAGAGCGCCGCCGCGTCCGATTAGGTTTCCGTTTTGTGCGCGCATGCCGAGGCCATTTAAGGCGTGGATCATCGCCCGAGGACCGCCATTTGTGTGCACACCTTTTCCCTCAAGTCTCCGAGCCCGAGGCGCCGCCGGCTAGTCGCAATCGCTCGCCGTAGTTGGATCACTCCTCCGCCGCGACTATTGCCTTTTTCCGCCGCCGACAAAGACCCTCCGCCGCTGGCCGGATTCGAGACCCCCCGGTCAAGGCGCATCGGATTGGACCACGCACTTCGCCGGATCTGCCCCGAGGCGCCGACCCGTGTGTCGCCGTCCTCTAGTCCGCCAGTCCATCGACCCGGCCGTCGCGATCCCGCGAGCTCCGTCAGCCGTCCGATCCCGATCGCACGCACGAGGTGAGGCCACGTAGCCCTTTACTGTTCCAACCCCAGATCTCGTATCACCCGTTGGATCAAGATCGTGCGGTCCAGGTTAGATCACGTGATATAGATTGGATCCTTTAGCAGCCGTTAGATCTTGATCCTAGGGCCGAGATTGTGCCACATGGCTCAGGTGAACCGCACCGTGCGCCCGCACGTGAGCCGCTGACATACGGGGCCCGCATGTCAGTGACCGTGCGCTATGGACCGGATCCACCGTGGACCCGTGCCGCCCGTGGACCCAGTCCATGGACCGGACACGTGGCAGCACCTGAGTGGTGCCACGTGTCATGCTGACGTCAGCATGACGTCATAATGGGATCCGTTTGGTGATGACGTCAGCCGACCAATCACAGGATGACACGTGTCCTCGCTGACGCAATAATTAATTTCCGAAAAAGAAAATGATTTATTAATTCGAAATAATGATTTCAGATTTTGATTCAAACTTCAAACGCTTATAACTTTTGCGTTTCAACTCCGATTTGAGTGATTCAAATTTCTAAATTTGTATAAAATTGAGATCTACCTAAATATGAATTTTATTTAATTTTTGGACTAAAGTTTTTCTCTGTAAAATTATTTAATTGATTATTTAAACTTTAAATAATCATAACTTTTGCATTTTAACTCCAAATTTGACGATTCCAGTTTCTAAAAATTCATAAAATTATGTTTTCTCTGTTTATGGATTTTACTTGGATGTTTGGACACTTTTTGCCTATTGTTTATTCGTGTATTGCTATTTGCATGCTTTACGAGTAGACGTTGAAGTGCCGGAAGGATTCGAAGGAGAAGTATTGACTCAGGATCCAACTCAAGCCCAAGAACAAGTACTTTTTGAAGGCAAGTTGTGCTTTGACCATGTTGATCCTATTTTGAAATCTATTTTGATTTAACCTATTGCATGCTAGTTCAATTAGAAAATACTTTATTTAAATATGGGGGATTAGATAAATACCAATTTGCTGTATGACACCTTGATTATTTAAGTATGTGCCATGACCCCTTGTCACCCTAGTTGTGGTTTACTAGTTGGACATTATTAAATTGCCAACATGGGTTTTAGACCGTTGTAATATACTGCTTAGACCTGCTACGTGCTCATGACATGATTTTGGACAATCAAATGTTAATATTGACTTAATGATATATTGAACCTGTTTTGGAAAGGTATCATGTGATGTTGATGGCACGTGGTGCATGGTAATCAACTGGGGTTTGATAAATAGTTTTTCGACCGGGGCATGTGGCAAGAATGATCAGGTGGGCCAGTTGTGGCACTGGGGATGTTGATTTGGTTCTTCGGGTAGTCTTGCCCTGGTCACCCTAAGTACTTCACCTTGCAAGCCTTTGAACTGGGTCTAACGTGCAACCACATGTCTGTAATGGGACGGACTGTGATGCCTTAGAGCGTCAGAGCGATTCTAGGGTTCCTTTTCCTGGTTTTGTTTCGGGAGAGGAATGAAGGATTTGTCGGGGGATGAAATAATTGAAGTTTATCCGGCGTATTAATATTAAATTTGGAGTTGTCGGGCTAGAAACAGTGGGCCGAGGAAAACCTGGGCCTGGGCTGCGAATCCCCTCCCCACCTCTCTCTCTTTTCCCCTAGTGGGCCGGCCCACCATATAAAAGGGGTGTCACCCCCCCCAAAAGCCCTAGGGCGCCCCTCTTCCTCCCCTAGCAGCCACACCACCCCTCCTCTTCCTCCCCTTGCGTGGTGGCTCAAGATCCACCGCGAAACGCGAAGGAGCAAGCGAGAAGAGGATCCGTGGAGGCGTGGAGGACGAGCAGATTTCCGTTTCGGGAATCGTCGCGCGTTTTTCGTGGGTTCTCAAGGGAGAACTCAAGGTAAAATTCCCAATCTTTTACCCCTGTTCTACCTAGGGATTAGGAGTGTATTAGATCTGGTGGTGAGTGATTTAGATGGATCTTGATGGGGGAGAAGGGTAGATGTTCACGTGATACTGTTTTTGGAAGGGGAGATTGTGCAGCGCGGATTGTTTCGCGTTTTACATGGCATAGACGATTTTTCCTGCAAAAACCTATAAGTAGAAAGTTGTAGATAACGTCGAGATCTAGCTTCTGTAATTTTTTCAGAATTTTTGGGGCGTGGGTCTAAGAGTTATCGCTGTTGCAAGATGATGGACAGAATCTGGAAACAGATTTTGTCCACTGTGTTGGACGTTTGTTTAGGCATATTTAACAGTGGAATTGAAATTTGTGATCTTCATGAAAGTTGTATATATCGTCAATATCTAGCTACTGTAATTTTTTTGTATTTTTATGATCTGTATAAAAAAATATACGAAATTGTGAAGAGAGGGTGATGCTGTTTGACCCGGACAGATTGGGGTTTTTGGCGCTTAAGAAGGGAACGGGGATTAGGAAGCGTGTGTTTGAGTTGTGTGATCATTTGTGATGTCGCTATGTACTGAAATAATACTTGTACAGGTGGTGCCCCTTCTGGACGCAACTAGGTTCGTCATCCACGTTGGTAAAGGCAAGTGGAAGTAGCGGTCTTGCTAAACTATAACTCGCTATTTGTTTCGTCTTCAATATAAACCTTAATTGCAGCACACCTACATGGTTTAACCACTTGTTTATGAGATTACAATATCCTATCCTGCATTGTGATGTGGTTGTTTGGCTTTTGAATCATGAGTAAGAATGAAGAAAGATGTTGTTTGCAAGATGAATTGTGGAGATATTCTATCTCAATGATGTTCGCATTCTATCCATGTTATTCGATGGTATGCAAGCATGTGAATTCAGAGTGGGAAGTTATGAATGTATTTATGCATGAAGCATTAACTGCATAATCATGCATTGGAAGTTTGTCGATGCCAGCGTGCGCGACCGTACCGGTACAACACCGTGTGTTCCTGAGAAAGGGCACGGTGAGGAGGATCATGGCATAAGCATGTGCACAATCATATGCATTTTACTGAGGTTGTGTGGACTCTATAATGTGGTATTGGACATGAGGAATTTGGTATGCTAGTTTTACTGTGGCTGTGTTATTCGTTAGAAGTTGTTCCGCTTGCTGAGATTACCCAATCTCACCCCTTGTTATTTTGTTGTTTTCAGGTAGTTCTCGCGAGTCGTAAGCTTGAAGGGTGGGCTTAGTAGCACAATCAACCCTCCGGGGTCATCACGAATCACATGGACTAGTGCATTTAATAATTCATTAGCTTGCTGAAATTTTATTAATCATAGACCTGTTGATGTCCTCTTTGGAGCTGTTTTACGTTTATGTTTGTTTTATGGTTGATTTAGACTTGTTATCTCTAGTATTGATGCTTTTATGTTATTCCTGTTTATATTGGTTATTATGAATCTTGTTGTCGCTTCCGTTTTGTCCTAATTTTAGGAGAGATGTCATTAAATTTTCTTGTCTGACAGTTTAGATTTGTAGGGTGTTACAGCTTGGTATCGAGGCGGTTGTAGGTCCTTGGAATGTCTATTTTTAGTGTCATACTATAGGATACAACTAAAATGTGATGTGGAATAACTTAGAAACATGGCCTAGGTTTTAACTAAAATTTTGTCATAGGATAGCAACATTAAAACTTGTGTAAGTGGAATCACTAATTTAAAATTTGACACACATGGATGCACAGTAGGAAAGGGTATGGGTATCGTTGCCTTATGCTTAAAGGTTGAATTTAAGCTTTGTTGTTGAATGCTACTTTTGATGATGTATAATGCTATATTTATGATAGATTTGATTGAGTTGCTTCATTTGTGATAAAGTGCGGTTGTGGTGCAGAAGGGTTTCGGTCACCTTTTGTTTGTAGTGAGGCTGTGGTTTGTGGTGTGGCGGGTAGAGTCACCACCGAAGAACTATTATACCCTGTAGGGAAAGAGTACTTATCCGTGTCTGTCGTAGATCGGGTAGTGACTGGAGTCAAATAGAAGAGGTTGGTGATGGATTCCTTTGGATGTTCTTTACCGTCTTGTGGTCGGTTTTGGTTGGTTTTCCGGGTATGTGGTTGGTTCAAAACCGAGGAAAATGCTTAGTTTTGAGCACTCGCTGATTTGTCCTTTTGGCGGTTTGTGGTTTTGTCTCCTTTGAGTGAAGACACGAGAAGAAGAGTTCTACGTTGCGCGTCTTTTGGTCACAATTTTGCTTTGGCACCTGATTTATTGTGATGGACTGTCGTTGGGAGGAAATTTATGTGGTTGTTGTTTCCCCTTTTTTTTTTTTTTTTTTTTTTAAAAGAAGGGGGTTGGAGTTTCTCCTGTTGCAGATCAAGCTGGATGGAGCTAAGTTTGAATCTTTATCGGAAAATTTTAGTTGGACATTTGGTCTTCCCTTTTGCATCCGTCTTCCTTTGTGGAAAGTGTAGGTTTTGGATTTCTTGAAGAGTTTTGGCTACTATGATTGGACATTTGAGGGTCGAGCTCTCTTGCATTTATGTTTGGATTTTGCTTTTCATCCTTGCCTGAAAAGAAGAATTTTTTTTCGGTGTTTGTTCTTGATCTAGAACTTTGTTTGTTTTTTTAATGTTTTGGATTGCCTCCTGTTTGTCAAGGGTAGGTGACCCATGACGGTGTTTAGAAATTTTATGTCTGTGTTACGTAGTATGTAACAATGTGGTTTATGGAATGATGTACTTCTAAGTTAATTTGTGAGTTGAATCAATTAAAATGTAATTGTTATCTTTAGCTTGAGATTAAATAAACTTCTAGTATTGTAGATTGCTCTATAGCGATAATGATTGAATGTGTTAATGTGCATGCTTAGGATTTATTGCATTATTTTAATGTGCCCTTGACCATGGACAGTGTTTAAAGCTTTAAATCTTGATACGTAGTTAGAACATTACGATGATGTAAACTACTGTGAAGGTAATAGAAAATTAGTGGGTTATTTAGAGACATTTTAATATAAGGTCGGTAGAACAATTTAATTGTAATGGTGGACTACCGATATTGTTAAAGAAACCATGCTGGTTGTTTAAAGATGTTCTAATTTAATCATGTTGGCTAGTGACTTTAACTTGGAAATTGATTAGAGTTGATATTTATGACGTTGCAAACTATTAGTAGATTCGGAAGTATGCAGTTGCGTTCTGTTTGCACCAAAATTCAGCATGCATTGAAATCGGTTTGAATCGGAAAAGAAGTATTCGTATAAATAGGAATCGGTAAACGACTCGGGAAAAGAAACCGTTTCTAAAAAGGAAAGGAAATCAGATAAGAGGCCGATACGGGTAAATGCACCGTATCCATGTACAACTCGGAGCGGCCAGGCGTGTTATAAAAGGAGGTGGGCGTCAAGCAAAGAAAGGACCAATCCAATAACACCCACATCTACTTTTTACAAGCTTTTCTTTACATTGTTTTAGCTTCATAGATCTCTCTGCAAGTCGACGGAATCAACATAGTTGCGCATCGCCGATTGTTGATTTTAGCCGATTTCACCCAGGTTTTATTTGCTTCGTTTTGTTGCGCATCGCCTTCCCGAAGTCGATTTTACCTTGTATCCGGATCAACTATAACTGGATGATCTAGTTATCTCCTAATCGGTTCTTGCCGACTAGTGAAAAGCCGATATATCCCTATTCATCGGCTTTGATCAAATTACAAACTCTACCTTGTCAATTTCAGGTCAAATTGACTGGCACGCTCTGCAAACCCGGCGTTTGTCTTGTGTGTTCGAGGCCGAAAACCCCTCTTCACGTTTTTTGCGCGAACATATTTTGTACGCCGGTGGGACAACAAGGAAAATCAAACATGTCGTCAATCGACAAGCTGCGATTACCGCCGATATCAACATCGATGCTATAATCGCGCCTCAAATGGCCGATTTAACCCTGAGCAAATAAAAGAAATTGAAGATCGAAGGCAGCTTTAGAAGAAATGATGCTTTGCGGTGCTTCGAAAACACGCCGTGGCGTTACTCAAAAGATCGCACTCCCAAGCCTCAATCCTATCGGAGATTCATCATCCGAATCGGTAAGCCGATACGCACCCGCTCAAGCTGATTTATCAAATATGATCGAGCAATCTGTCCATCACGCATTAATCAATCAGTCATCGGCTCTAGTATCCACACCAAGCCGATGATAGAAAATAGTGTGAAAACAATTGCTCAGGAATTGGCTGTGTCTGGAAGCCTGCTAGATCCGCCACAAACCATCCCTCATTATCATTATATTCCATAACACCTAACACCAATACAAGAAGATTGTCGGCTCAAACGCCTAGCACAATGCCAACTCAACCTACTGTTTTGAAACCAAGCATACAGAGAGATGGATTTACACACTACCATGGGCACACGGATGGGGCTAAGATAAGCACATCAAATCCGTCAAATGGGCCCTCCAATAGCATCGGTTTATCGGCTTATCACCGATCGAACAATCAGTCCCGCAATCACGGGGAGCCACAACCGTGAAACAAATGCCGTATAGGGTGGCGCCGTACGTCGAACCTTTCGCGCCCATACCCGATGCATTAGGTTTTAATCAAGATTGCGACCAAGTGCCAAGACCCCCTGCGGTGCGATTTGGACAAAGACCGAGTTTGCACTCGGGGCGAGCGTGAACCATGAAAATTGGCAATGTCGGTTGCACCACAAGCCGACAATGTCAATTGGCGGAACAAATTGCTAACGTTTTAAGAGAACGATTCGGTTTGACCTAGAGGAAGAGTGATCGGCTATAGGAAGCCGTATCCCGATTACATAGATCGAATGCCATACCCGCACAACTTTCGAATACCAGACTTTGCCAAATTCTCAGGTGATGATTCCGTCACCACGATTGAACATGTCGGACGGTTTATGGCTCAGTGTGGAGAGGCTTCACAGTCCGATGGACTAAAAATCAGACTGTTTCCTTTATCATTGTCTGGTGCTGCATTCACTTGGTTCACTAATCTACCCCCAAATTCAGTTCACGTATGGAACGATCTAGAAAGCCGATTCCATGAATACTTTTTTTCGGGAACTATGGAGCTTAGGATTTCCGATCTTAGTTCAGTCCGACAGAAGTACAGCGAATCGGTTTCCGATTATATCAGAAGGTTTAGAGGCGTACGGAATAGATGCTTTAGTGTAACATTACCCGATGATCAATTGGCCGATTTAGCATTCCAAGGGCTAATCCCGCCATTAAAAGAGAAGCTATCGGGCCAAGAATTTCCAGATTTAGGCCACTTACTCCACCGCGTATCGGCACACGAAAGCCGATATGCAGAAAGTAAAGGATTTAAAGATAGATTTAAGCCAAACAGTAATGAAAAGGCCAAAGTAAACATGGTAGATTACAATTCAAGCGACACCTCCGAGGACGAAGCAGAAATAAACATAGCCGAGTGGACCAAGGGTTCTAAAAAGCCACTCGTATGCTCTCTGCTCAAACCGACGAAAAATAGGGCGGAAATCAAGTATTCATATGACGTGTCAAAATGTGACAAGATATTTGATTTATTACTACAAGAAAAACTCATAAAGTTGCCGGAGGGACACGTCATACCATCGACCGAGGAAATTAAGAAGCGAAGGTATTGCAAATAGCACCATTCGTTTTCACATAATACTAACAACTGCAATATTTTTCGACAACAGATTCAATCGGCCATCACTGATGGCAGGCTAAAATTTGCGGAAGAATCGGCTATGCAGATAGATATGAGCCCTTTTCAAGTCAACATGGTTCAATGTTCACGAAAAGAAAAGAGGCCTGCAGAAGAAGATAAGCCGACTAAAGGAATTGTATCACGAGACGAGACAGTGCAGATTACTATCGGTTCTATACAAATAGAAGCCGATAGGAATGGACAAAACTCAAGAACGGTAAAACCAAGAGGGGACTTGGAGATTGGTAAATGGTATCGAGCTGAGAGGACTCCAAGAAAAGCCGATTTCAAACCAAAGCCGACCTTCTCACAACTCCTGGGGAAGTATGAAAGGATAAGTCGGAGGTGTAACACTCAACACCACCAGAATCTTCATCGACTAAGGCAAAAGAGGGACGAACGTTGGCGGCGGATATGTCATGTCGGCCAACTCTTGAAGAAGAGAAACATCGGCAATGTCCCTTTTGGCGCTTTCTTTGGAGAAAGGGATGACCTTACCAACAGTTGTGTCTTGTCCTATGCAACACTCATCTGTATATCGGCCAAACCGGTCTGTAAAAGATAGGTTGTCTAGACCGATATACAATCATCCAGATATGAGAAGCAGTATGCCGATGCATGAAAGGTTGTCAACATCAGAGCAAGGCGAGTCCTCCCGAAATCAGGAACTATCGGCTAACACAAGTAGAATGGAATCTGACAGCGAGATGAGCAATTTAGCTGGAAAAATACGAAAGCCGATAGAACCTAAACCTAGGTGGTGCCCCAGTGTCTCAAAGAAATCACAACGCAGAAGGCTTCAGCGATTAAAAACACAAGAAGAAAGGGAGGCCGAAAAGGAGAGCGAGAGGGATCGGATGTTCAATAAGTTAAGACCGGTACCAATTTTGAAAAAGGAGTGGAGAAAGAAGGAACAGATCGATAGTGATTCAGACCAATCGATCGAATCCGGTTCTCCGATGATCCGGGATGATACGCCACCGATGGATATAAACATGGTATTCGCTCTACTGCCGAGTTCAAAACCGAAGAATCGGTGAAGAAGTGTTCGCCCAATTATGCCTCGGAGCACCAGGTATTTGTGTTCGAAAAGCCACAAGACATGCATCGGCATCTGAAACCATTATATCCGAAAGGGTATATTAATGGCCGACCGATATCTCGTATGTTGGTCGATGGCGGGCGACGATCAATCGATGCCGTTAAGTACTTTGAGAAAATTGGGTAAAGCCGATGAAGACTTGATCAAAACCAATAGTGCTAAATGACTTCACGGGAGACCCAAGCGAGGCTAAAGGCGTAATGGTGTCGAAGCGGCGATCGGTAATAAAACTTTGCCGACCGCCTTTTTTGTGATTGAAGCCAAAGGCAATTACTGGCGTGCTCCTTGGCGGGGTGGATCCATGCCAATTGCTGTATACCATCAACTATGCACCAAAAATTGGTGCAGTGGAACGATGATACAGTAGAAGTCGTACCGGCCGACACATCGGCTCATATCGCCATGGCTAGCCCTGATACCAACTGGCCACACGAAGAAGCCGAATGTATATCAGGAAAAGCCTTGGACAATTGCGATTTTATCTGCGTTGAGAAGTCAGGATTCAAGCCGATCAGCGTCAAGCCCAACAAGTTTGATCGGACAGACGAAGTAGTAAGAAGATGGAGTACAAGACACTAGCAAAGCTGCAGGAGAAGGCCAGGAGCTATCGGCAAGAAGAATACGAAGAAGCTGTTGAGGATTTTGAAGAAGAAAGAAAAGGGTTAGGATTTACTTCTGTCGATTTGCTCGAAGAGATCGATATTGGGGAAGGTGATAGCAAAAGACCAACGTTTGTAAGTGCTAAATTAGAACCCAGTTATAAAGCAAAGTTGGTCGAAATACTCAAGAAGTATAAGGATTGCTTTGCGTGGGAGTATTATGAAATGCCAGGTTTAAGCCGACAGCTAGTCGAACATCGGCTACCTATAAAACCTGGGTATCGGCCATTCAAACAGTACCCTAGGCGGTTTAATCCTACGTTGTATGACGCTATAAAGGAAGAAGTAGGACGATTGCTAGAGGCAAAGTTTATCCGGCCTTGCCGATACGCTGAGTGGGTCTCAAACATCGTCCCTGTAAAGAAGAAAAATGGCAAACTTAGGGTATGTGTCGATTTTAGAGATTTAAACAAAGCTACACCAAAAGGCAGTACCCGATGCCCATAGCCGATATGCTTATCGATGCTGCATCTGGGAATAAAATTATAAGCTTTTTGGACGGGAACGCTGGATACAATCAGATATTCATGGCCGAAGCCGATATACCCAAAACGGCTTTCAGATGTCCGGGGGCTTTAGGGCTATATGAGTGGAAAGTTATGACCTTCGGTTTAAAAAATGCCGGTGCTACTTATCAGCGTGCCATGAACCATATTTTCCATGACTTGATCGGCGATGCGTGAAATATACATTGACGACGTAGTGGTAAAATCCAAAGAAGGCGGCAACATTTAGCCGATCTGGAAAAAGATGTTCGAAGCACAAGGTTACATGGGTTAAAAATGAACCCTCTCAAATGTGCTTTCGGAGTATCGGCTGGACAATTTCTTGGGTTTACGGTGCATGAAGGAGGAATTGAAGTAAACCAAACCAAAGTAAAAGCCATAGCAGATACTAAACCGCCGACAAGCAAAAAGGAGTTGCAGGTATTGATTGGGAAAATCAACTACTTGCGACGTTTTATCTCAAACTTGTCAGGGCGTATTCGGGCCTTCACACCGCTGCTGAAAATTAAAGATAACCAAGAGTTAAAACGGGAAGCCGATCAACAAAAAGCCTTCGACGACATAAAAGGTTATCTGATGAGTCCACCAGTATTGACCGCACCAAAACACGGTATACCTTTTAGACTATATATATCGGCTGAAGGTGAACGAGCAATATTTTACTTAAGCCGACGTCTTTTAGATGCAGAAACCAGGTATCCCCTAGTAGAAAAATTATGCTTATCATTGTATTTTGCTTGCACCAAGTTAAGACATTATATGCTGGCTTCCAAATGCGTTATAATATGCAAAACCGATGTAGTTAAGTACATATTATCGGCGCCAATCCTGCGGGGCCGGCTTGGTAAATGGGCATACGCCTTAACAGAGTTCGAGTTAACCTATGAATCGGCTAAATCTGTGAAAGGACAAGCTGTGGCCGATTTTATCACAGGAAGTGAAACATTAGTAGGAACAACTAGTGTAACTCCTTGGCCGCTGTATTTTGATGGATCTGTTTGCCAAGAAGGCGAAGGCATCGGTGTGATACTAGTTTCACCTAGGAAACAGGAGTATGACTTCATGTATCGGTTAAATAGCCGATGTTCAAATAACCAAGCAGAATACGAAGCATTACTAAGGGGCCTACAATTGTTAGATAGCATCGGGGTGAAAGACGTTGAAGCTTTTGGAGACTCGATGTTAATCATACAGCAAGTCAAAGGAGAATACCGATGCAACGACGGTGCGCTAACTCAGTACTTGCATCAATGCCTCCAGATCATCGAGATGTTCACTACATTTTCTATAAAACATATCCCCAGAGAAGCTAATAATAAAGCAAACCGATTGGCACAATGCGCATCAGGGTACAAGATTGAAAGACCAATCGGGCTAAACGTTTGGCCGATTTTATGTGTTCACCCTGTCGACTGGAGAACAGAGATAAGGGATTATTTGTCAGATCCAGCCAAGCCGACCGAGCGGAAGGTCAGGCGCAAAGCACTCAAATATGTTCTACTAGAGGATGTATTGTACTTTCGGACTATGGAAGGTTTGTTGTTAAGATGTCTGGGAACCGAGGAAGCCAAAGTGGCGATGGGTGAAGTCCATGAAGGCATTTGTGGATCACATCAATCGGCCCATAAGATGACATGGATACTGAGGCGAACAGGATATTTTTGGCCGACGATGTTAGAAGACTGCTTCAGATATTATAAAGGATGCCAAACGTGCCAAAAGTTTGGTAATATCTGATCGGCACGACATCGGCTTTGCATCCGATCATCAAGCCATGGCCATTTAGAGGATGGAGTATAGGCGTAATCGGCCAAATATTTCCGTCATCCAAAGAAAGGACATAAATTCATCCTTGCAGCCACAGATTATTTCTCAAAATGGGTTGAGGCTGTACCACTCAAGAAGGTTACTAGTAAAGAGCTGATCGACTTTGTAAATGAACACATCGTCCATCGGTTTGGAATTCCACAAACAATTACTACTAATCAGGGTACTGTGTTCATGTCCAACGATTTCAAAGGTTTTGCGGAAAGTCTTGGGATAAAATTACTCAACTCTTCCCCTTACTACGCTCAGGCCAACGGACAGGCCGAGTCGACAAACAAGACATTGATAAAGCTGATAAAAAGAAAAATTGAGGAAGAGCCAAGGAAATGGCATTCAACGCTATCGGAGGCTTTATGGGCTTATCGGCTATCTCAACACGGATCAACTAAATTGTCACCCTTTCAGTTGGTATACGGACAAGAAGCCGTTTTGCCCGTTGAAATCAACATCGGCTCAATAAGGCTACACGAGCAAGATAAGGTATCAGCCAATGAATACAAACAGGCGATGCTTGACAATCTAGATGATTTGGCTGAACTAAGGCTAATCACACTAGATCGGCTTAAAAGGAATAAAGAGAGGGTTGCCAGGTCGTACAATAAAAAAGTGATTTCAAAATCGTTCAATCAAGCCGATTTGGTATGGAAAACCGTGTTGCCGATTGGGTCTAAGGATAATCGATTCGGCAAATGGTCTCCAACATGGGAAGGGCCTTATAAGATCAATCGGCCGATTGACGGGAATTCGTATATACTGGAGTCCTTGGAAGGGTCCGTCCTACCTAAAGCGATCAATGGAAAATATCTGAAGGCGTATCACCCAAGCATATGGGTCGGGTCCTAACTACAGAAAGGAAAACATCAGGATCAATTACAAAAGCACATGCATATAAAATCGGTCATACAGCCGACCGAGTCAGTTTAACACCCATCCACAGATTAAAGTTTACAAAATCAGTTGCATAACCAATCAAACAAGTGTTCAAAGGACATCATCCCTAGGTTGAAGCAATATTACAAAAAAGATTGGCCACAACCGATACCAATGAATCAAAGTTTAGTGTAGTCCTGATCCGGGCAAATGGGCTCCCAAAGCCGATAGTGCCGCCGCCGCTTTGCCAATAGTGGCTTGGACACCATCTATAAGTTGTTGGTCGGCCACTGCATCACCCGGAACTGGAACTATTTTAGTCGATTGAGTCTTGACTTGCGCAAAAACCTCGCCGATCTCCCGCCTCTGAACGGCCAGTGAGGATGTAGAGTCTGTAATGCCAATTTGGCAGTCTGCAAGTTCTTTTACGATCAAGGCCAGCTGTTCTTCAAGTTTACTCTTGGTCAACTCCAGCTCTTGAGCTCTGCTTTTAGCCGATTTGAGTGTAGCAGTACCTCGATCGAATATGCTCTTCCGATTTTTGGCATCTGCTATAAGCTTATCCAAGAGCTGTTGATCGGCTTGCTGGGCCTTCCTCTGATCAACCCTTATTTTGGCCAACTCCACATCCAACCGGCGTGCGTCCAATTGACATACCTCTAGCAATGCGTCCATAGCTGCGGGAGGAAGATCGGCCTGCATGACTGCCATCGCATTTCTCAAAGGTTGAGTGTTGGCCAGAAGAGCCGCTTCCGGTTGCAACACTTCATCTAGGAGGCGATTGAGTCGCTCCTGCATACCCGGCACAGCGGTAATAGCAGCCGATGCTGGAGCAGAGGCCGCTATTATACGTTGGATATCGGCCGGGTAATCATCGGTAGCCACAATCTCCGGGTCGTCAAGCTCGTCCAAGGAAAAGCCTAAAAGATCGGCTAGGTCCATCGACGGAGCTGGGTCAGAGGCAGGTTTTGGAGGGGAGGAAACATATGGCGGAGCAGGAGCCAGAGCCGGCAAGACAAGCACGTCCGTCTGAGTCTTCTCTACGTCGGCTTCTAACAACTGGACGGAAGGGGTTTCCTGAGGAATACGTTACGATAAGGTAAAGAAAACAAAGAAAGAATAAAGATAAGAGTCGGAACTAACCGCAGTGGCCGATCCAGTTGGGGATGATGCTGCATCACGACCCGCAGGTTTTGGGGATCGCTTAATGACGACTCTACGGCTCTTCTTCTCTAAAATGACGAACATGGGGTTAGCCGACAGCAAGCATGAAACTTCGCTTAATGGAAAATGGAACTAGACGTACTTTTGGTGCGCTGGTCGGCAAGATCGAGCGATGATGGGCTATTGACCCCCAACGTGCCAGAAGATAAACCGGCAAGAGGGGTCGATGATCTTTGCCGTTTTGAGCGATCGTCGGCCGATGCGGCTTGCGCTGGGTTTGATCTTTTGCTAGTCTGAAAAGGGTAAAAGATATGGTTAAGCCGATGAAAATCTTATTCCAATAAAACATCAAAATGAAAATACCTCTAAAGACGAGTTAGCATCGCTCGAACTCGAGCTAGACCCAGCAGCGGTCTCCGTCGGCTCTCGAAAGCCAGGGAGAAAAGAGGACAGGACCTCAGGAATAGTACGCCTCCGCAAGAGCGCCTCAGCTATGGAAGCCCACCATGTGGTAAATTGGCCCGATCGACGTGTGTTTAACACGAGGAATGGCAAGTCTACCACATGGAACTCATCGGCTAGCTCGGTAATAAGCTCCGCCGCAGTAATGTTAGTAACTTTATTTCGTGGCTTAATCATGCTAAGCAAAGGAAAGCAAGGAATTGTTTGTCCAAAACCCAGCTGGCGTGCATACACTGAAGGGTGATAGAACTCGTAGGTCGGCTGAAATGTTCTATTTCGAGTACTTAAGCTGACGTGAAGGATGCAAGGAGAAATCAGCAGGGGAAGCAGATCAAGAGTAGATTGGGGCATTAGAGAGCTATCAGAATTTAAACGAAGAAAAGAAGGCCACGGGAGATCGGCTAATTGGCTATACGAGAAGAAGTCTCTAGATTAAAAGAGGCTTGGTTAAGATTCAGGAAAAAGGACAAGTACTTATGGAAGCCGGTAGGAGAGATTTTTGGTTCATCAGATGAACACATGATGAATTTTTTGCCTGGGGATCGGCTAGGTTGAAATTCAGGGATGGCACCCTCAAGAAAGTCTTCCGTTGGAAAAGCCGATTCTTCCGAAGGGTCCGGGATAATGAGGCGGCCAAAAACGCAGTAAAGCCAAATCTGGATAAACCAAAGAGGGCCGCCGACATTACCTATGACATAGGAACCATTGCGATAAAAGCCGACTCGGATGATATGCATCATATGGTATACTGCGCCCAACAAGGATTTCCTAAAGCTAGCCGATGGCCCATGACTAGTTGCTCGACATAAATTGATAGACACAGGTTAGTCCTAGGGAAGCGCCACGAAGAGGAATCGGTCTAACCATAAGTTGATGAAAGCTACGTGTTCCTCATCCGATCTGAGGGCCGGTTACTTTGTTGTTATTTTTGATATATCTGGACCAACCTTCTCCCTTTTTTCTGGTCAATTTGTACTGAGGTTTCCCACTAAAAGCCGATATTTGGTCTCCATCAGGCCTAAGGCAGCATAATTCAGCCATGTCTAGAAGGGTTGGGCCGATAGGACCAGTTGGGAAAAAGAAGGCGTTAAAAGAGTCCGACCAAAAATAGCAAGCGGCGGCTACTAAAGATTCATTGGGCTCTGGAGCGGCTAAGGACATGGGGATACACTCAGCAATACCCATTCCTTCCCACTCCGCCTTCTTTTGGGCCGATACTCTAATATACCAGGACCTCCAGCCCTTGAGAGCTGTCGGCCAAGCCCTAAAACTTTTGGTCCACTCATTGATGTTGTAACCAGGAGCCGATAAAGGGAGTCTAGGGATCTCATCTCCAATGACACTATCGGTTTCTATGGTTCCTATTGGACCTAGGAAATACTGATGGTCGCTATCTGGGATCGAAATAAGTACCTGGGATGCATCCATTTCAGCCGATGCTACGGGAAGAAGGGGTTGAAGCGGAAGAAAGCCGATTTCAGGATGAGCGAAAGCACGCCAGGGTGAAAATGACCGCAAGGGGGGACCTCATATTTATACCTCGGTGAAAAGGTGAAAAAGCGGGAACAGTTGCTGCATTAAAAACGCACCGAGAGCATTGCGGCGCCATTAATGGGGAAGTTACCGAGGTGAATCTTAAACGGTAAACCGATCACGGAGAAAAGCAAAGGATTTTTGAAAGATAGCAAGCTACCTTTCAAAAATGGGGGGCATATGTTTGCACCAAAATTCAGCATGCATTGAAATCGGTTTGAATCGGAAAAGAAGTATTCGTATAAATAGGAATCGGTAAACGACTCGGGAAAAGAAACCGTTTTTAAAAAGGAAAGGAAATCAGATAAGAGGCCGATACGGGTAAATGCACCGTATCCATGTACAACTCGGATCGGCCAGGCGTGTTATAAAAGGAGGTGGGCGTCAAGCAAAGAAAGGACCAATCCAACAACACCCACATCTACTTTTTACAAGCTTTTCTTTACATTGTTTTAGCTTCATAGATCTCTCTGCAAGTCGACGGAATCAACATAGTTGCGCATCGCCGATTGTTGATTTTAGCCGATTTCACCCAGGTTTTATTTGCTTCGTTTTGTTGCGCATCGCCTTCCCGAAGTCGATTTTACCTTGTATCCGGATAAACTATAACTGGATGATCTAGTTATCTCCTAATCGGTTCTTGCCGACTAGTGAAAAGCCGATATATCCCTATTCATCGGCTTTGATCAAATTACAAACTCTACCTTGTCAATTTCAGGTCAAATTGACTGGCACGCTCTGCAAACCCGGCGTTTGTCTTGTGTGTTCGAGGCCGAAAACCCCTCTTCACGTTTTTTGCGCGAACACGTTCCAATAATGCTAGTATCGATATCAATTGGGAAGACATAAGTTTTTGCCATTGCCGTAAGAGCTTTGTGATGATTTCACCTATTCAGTTCACTTTAAAAAAAAGGCTGGAGTATGTCTTGGAGTGGCAATTTTGCTATAACCCGTGTATAGGGTAGCTAAAAAAAATTAAAAAAAAAATTTAAATTTAATTTAGCGTTGTTGTTATAAGAGCTTTGGATGGCTTAAATTATTCAATCTATTTTACATAGTTGGAGTATGTTGTGTAGTGACAGTTTGTCATAGCCTATGGATAGGGTAACTAAAACAATGTTGTTGTTTTACAATTATGCCAATTATTGATATTGATGACTTAGTAGTGGTGGTAACTGATTAGATTAATTGTTGAAAACCTTTGTTAAAATGGTGGAAATTGTAACATGTTGTGATGGAGTGAACCAGGGATAGTTAGCATGACGCGTGATTTTGTCCTTAATAAATGTATGTTTTAAACTTCTATTTATGATTGGTGCCTTGTTGAGATAATATTTACTTGTTGAGTCATCTTTTAGGTGAATAAATTTCCATTGTCGAGATGTTGACGCGTATGTGGTATGGAATTTATAGGTTCATCATCTTTGAAAGACTTGTTGAAGCACTTGCCTTTCAAATTTAGAATATGATGATATAGGTTAGGCTGCTCAGTGGGGATCTTGATGAGGTAGTGTTGGTTGGATGTGTTTTTATAAGCACTTGTGAACTTTATTTATAATTGTGGAAAAGGTAATAAGAGTAAGAATTTGTTGTGTTGTTGTTGTTAAATCTGATGGGCCTTCTCAATGAGTAAAAAGGGAATAAAGAAATCTAAATGGAAAGGGTAGTGGAATGCAATAGATGGCGGGAGTTATGCTGAACTTATGTTTAAAAATTCATATGGATTGGTTTGTTTGGTGGATAGTTGGGTTGAATACTTTCGGTCAAAGTATTCTTTGTCTTGTGTTTGAGTTTCCCTAAACTTAGAATGATTACGCCAAATGTGGGTTAATTTCGAGGCTTAAAACAAGGATAAAAGAATGATTAACCTTGAAGTAATTTGTGGAGATTTTGGAATGTTATTCTATTAAATATCGTCATTCATTCATCTTTGATAAGAAAACTAGCTTAAGTTATGAATCGACATTTATGCTCAAGGATGTATGCTTTATTTGTGTCCGTAGTTTTCAAGGTCGAGTTATCGGTTGCATTGTTGATCAAAAGAAGTAGCTAATCCAATGTAAGATTTGGAACTTCATGATCTGGAAATATTTGTATTTCTATTTTGGGCTAGAGTTGTGTTGTGGTGTGAGGTGTTTGACAGTTTTTGTTTAAGAGACGATTCTTCTGGTTGTGACATGAATGATATTCATGGTTGAAACAATTTTTTCTGTTGGGAAGTGAGTTTGGTTCCTTTTTAAGGAAAAAGAGATGGTGGTTGTGTGGAAGCATTTAATTCCTTGATTGGTTTTTTTTTCTGAATGGCTCGGCCTTGGATAAAAGTGAGATGATTTGTTTTGGTAAAAGTGAAATGCATTTGCAGAAGACTTTCGCGGTGTTTCTCTTTTGAATAGAGCTTCTCCCCGAAGAAAATTTTTTTGGTGGTTTTGGTTCTATGGAGTTCCTCTTCCAAGTTGAGTTCCCGTGTATGTGAATTTCAGCCCTTTGGTTTAAAGGTGGTGATTGTCGTTCGTTGTGTTAGTGAGAATTAAGATTTCTTTTACGTTCAAGCTTGGGGGTAAGAAAATGAATGTTTATGTTATGGTTGAGTTTATTCAAGGATTGTACTCCTTGCCCTGGTCCTTGGGTGGAAGAATGTGAAGGCGAAAGCTTCTTACAAGGGAAAACTAGTGTGGGTCGCTGATCGTAAGTAGTTTAAAAGTGAAGAGTAAAGGAAGGTTGTGTATGACTCAATTCAAACCTTTTTTGGAGAATTGTTTTCATTGATGTGTTCCTCGGTGGGGTTGCTTAATTTAGTAGTGGACAACTTGGAAGTTGCAGGTAATTACATTAATTTTTGGAACTTTTGTCGCTGGGTTCGGCGAGTTTGTGTCAACCGTAGTGATTGTGTTCGGTTGTTATTGTTTCAGGATTTACGGACCCTGGTTGTAAAGTAGGCTATCTCTGTCGTTGGTAAGGGTGGATATTGGTTCTTTTTGTAAAAGATCAATCACTTGTAGGAGATAGGAGTTTGTGTTTGGGTTGATTTAGAGACTTACCTAGAGCGTTGTGTCTCACATGGTTCGCGTCGTCCAGAATGCGACGAACTGTGATAGAGGAGTTGAGATTGGAATGCGGAGTTTCGCGATCGGGTTGAAGAGAGAAGTGGGAGTTGAGATTCCAGATCGATGCAGATTCACCTAATAGGTGTCCTTTATTTAATAGGGGAATAGTTCGTGTTAGTGTCCAATGAAAGATTTGTGGACCAATTAGTCTGAGCGGGATGCAACTTGGGAACTTGAGGACCAGATGCGGAAGAAGTATCCTACACTCTTTGAGGATGCTGAAGGTAAAGTGTTGATTACCATTTTGCCTTCCTTTTTTAAGGTTCCGTAGCAAAGAGGAGTAGATTCGGGGACGAATCCTTTTAAGGAGGGGAGAATGTGATGCCTTAGCGCGTCGAGGCGATTCTAGGGTTCCTTTTCCTAGTTTTGTTTCGGGAGAGGAATGAAGGATTTGTCGGGGATGAAATAATTGAAGTTTATCCGTATTAATATTAAATTTGGAGTTGTCGGGCTAGAAACAGTGGGCCGAGGAAAACCTGGGCCTGGGCTGCGAATCCTCCCCACTCTCTCTCTTTTCCCCTAGTGGGCCGGCCCACCATATAAAAGGGTGTCACCCCCAAAAGCCCTAGGCGCCCCTTCCTCCTAGCAGCCACACCACCCCTCCTCTTCCTCCCCTTGCGTGGTGGCTCAAGATCCACCGCGAAACGCGAAGGAGCAAGCGAGAAGAGGATCCGTGGAGGCGTGGAGGACGAGCAGATTTCCGTTTCGGGAATCGTCGCGCGTTTTTCGTGGGTTCTCAAGGGAGAACTCAAGGTAAAATTCCCAATCTTTTACCCCTGTTCTAACTAGGGATTAGGAGTGTATTAGATCTGGTGGTGAGTGATTTAGATGGATCTTGATGGGGGAGAAGGGTAGATGTTCACGTGATGCTGTTTTTGGAAGGGGAGATTGTGCAGCGCGGATTGTTTCGTGTTTTACGTGGCATAGACGATTTTTCCTGCAAAAACCTATAACTAGAAAGTTGTAGATAACATCGAGATATAGCTTCTGTAATTTTTTCAGAATTTTTGGGGCGTGGTTGTAAGAGTTATCGCTGTTGCAAGATGATAGACAGAATCTGGAAACAGATTTTGTCCACTGTGTTGGACGTTTGTTTAGGCATATTTAACAGTGGAATTGAAATTTGTGATCTTCATGAAAGTTGTAGATATCATCAATATCTAGATACTGTAATTTTTTTGTATTTTTATGATCTGTATAAAAAAATATACGAAATTGTGAAGAGAGGGTGATGCTGTTTGACCCGGACAGATTGGGGTTTTTGGCGCTTAAGAAGGGAACGGGGATTAGGAAGCGTGTGTTCGAGTTGTGTGATCATTTGTGATGTCGCTATGTACTGAAATAATACTTGTACAGGTGGTGCCCCTTCTGGACGCAACTAGGTTCGTCATCCACGTTGGTAAAGGCAAGTGGAAGTAGCGGTCTTGCTAAACTATAACTCGCTATTTGTTTCGTCTTCAATATAAACCTTAATTGCAGCACACCTACATGGTTTAACTACTTGTCTATGAGATTACAATATCCTATCCTGCATTGTGATGTGGTTGTTTGGCTTTTGAATCATGAGTAAGAATGAAGAAAGATGTTGTTTGCAAGATGAATTGTGGAGATATTCTATCTCAATGATGTTCACATTCTATCCATGTTATTCGATGGTATGCAAGCATGTGAATTCAGAGTGGGAAGTTATGAATGTATTTATGCATGAAGCATTAACTGCATAATCATGCATTGGAAGTTTGTCGACGCCAGCGTCTTGGCGCGATCAAGACGGTACAACACCGTGTGTTCCTGAGAAAGGGCACGGTGAGGAGGATCATGGCATAAGCATGTGCACAATCATATGCATTTTACTGAGGTTGTGTGGACTCTATAATGTGGTATTGGACATGAGGAATTTGGTATGCTAGTTTTACTGTGGCTGTGTTATTCGTTAGAAGTTGTTAAAACTTCTTTGAGATTACCCAATCTCACCCCTTGTTATTTTGTTGTTTTCAGGTAGTTCTCGCGAGTCGTAAGCTTGAAGGGTGGGCTTAGTAGCACAATCAACCCTCCGGGGTCATCACGAATCACATGGACTAGTGCATTTAATAATTCATTAGCTTGCTGAAATTTTATTAACCATAGACCTGTTGATGTCCTCTTTGGAGCTGTTTTACGTTTATGTTTGTTTTCTGGTTGATTTAGACTTGTTATCTCTAGTATTGATGCTTTTATGTTATTCCTGTTTATAATGGTTATTATGAATCTTGTTGTCGCTTCCGTTTTGTCCTAATTTTAGGAGAGATGCTGTCGAAATTTTCTTGTACGACAGTTTAGATTTGTAGGGTGTTACACGGACCTAGTTGATTAAGTTGCCAATAACATACGTGTGGGACCTCAGGAGGTCAACTACACCCTTTGTGTAAGTTGTACGGGGGAGCGTACCGGGGCTGAGGCCAGGTAGCCATCTAACGGTTGATTGGCCTAAACTTCGCCTTAGCTAAGGGAAGGGTTAGTGTGCAATAACCGGGGAGGACCACTTGTATTGTTAGAAGTTTCCGAAAGACTTTGTTACGGGAACTCGCCTTTGTGGTGTTTGACTGTATCTTGTGGGTAAAGTGCATAACCTCTGCAGAGTGTAGAATCTATTCGAATAGCCGTGTCCGCGGTATTGGACATCGCTCGGGAATTACAGTCAAGGGTTAGATTTTCTCAAAAATAACTTGGATTTGAAAGGTTGGGTTGGTTAATAATGATGTTGATGGAAATGTGGATTAGGATGGGAAAGATGTTTACTAAACTCCTTGAAAAGATGTCTATGATATACTTGTTTCTACTGCTTTCGAATCTACTTATGTTACTTGTCAAATGCTGTTTACTGCAAATATACCTTGAGCTATTCCTTTGTACCAAGCCATGCATATAGTATATTAGCCTGCATTCTGTGCATGACTTGCTGAGTACCAAGTACTCACCCTTGCCACAATACAACACCAGTTGAAGGGGAGACTACACCAGCTTTGGAGGAGGAGCTCCAAGAGGATCCGTCTACTTAGGGAGCGAGCCCAGTCAGTTGCCTGTGGTATACTGGATGGCGCCACGAAGTTATTTGATTTTTCGCTGCTACTATTTCTCTCTTAATAAGTTTCGCCCTGCGAGGCGTATATTGTAACTTGACCATAAGGTCGAGTAACCAGTTTGGGTATTTAAATAAAAGTACTTTATCAGTATCGAGTGGTATGATTGTGATATTTACCGATGTTAAGACTGTGTGCACTAGCGCGTTCCTGGACTAGTGCTGAATACACAGAGGGTCCGGATTTGCAAATTCAGGGTCCCGACAGAGGTGGTATCAGAGCCATACTGACCGTAGGCTCAACCCTAGCTAGAATGGTCGTAGTGAGGATAAAACCTATTTTCTAAAAAGAATAAAATTTGTCAAGATAAGAAATAACATCTCGACTTATCCCCTTCTCTCTTTTCTTGTCTCTTGCTGAATTTTTCCTTACCTTGTCACGATTTAAAAATTTCGAGTTCTTACGTGAGCACTCTTGTGACAGATGGAGGGAGAGTTCAACTACGTCGATCTGGAGGTTGGTCACGCCTTGAGAGAACTTTGGCATATGCTCTGAGACTCTCGGAGATTTTGAGAAGCCCCAATACCAAGTGGAAGTGATCGGACAAGCGAGGATTGATCAAGGCTTGTGACGTAAAGATTGAGGTACTGCTAGGAAGAAGGGCCAGGCAATCGCTCGATACACCGTGACCGCCAGAAGGTCTACAATGCAGATGGGTATCCAAGAAGTATCACGACGAGCAATGCGGCACATTACCCGCATCAACGCCAGAGAGTTGAAGAGCACGGTGTTCCGTTATCACCCGCGCAGCAATAACCTTCTTGACCCGAAGGCGATTCAGGATGAGGATGCCATGGTTACACAGTTGGCACGACTTGTTGTCGCCCAGGAGAATGTACTCGATGATACAAGCAAGGAGCTCTGAAGGCCCGCAAGGAGATCACGACAGAGAAGAATAGATGGCGGGAAGCTCAGGAGTATGTGTCCCACCTTACGCAAAGGATTGGAGAGTTAGAGACGGCATTATGCGGACGGTAACCGTAACCAAGATTGAGCTACACGAGCCAGATCCTGAGGAGTCGATCTCGATGAGGACATCGCTTCTTCGACTACCACAGATGACACAGGTTGCTAGACATGGCAATCGTTTCGCGCCTATGCCGCAAAGCATCCGTACCAGTGCCGTGGAGGTTTTCGATGAGTGAGCGTAGGTTCTATAGTGAGACTCCTTCGCCGAGTCACGTCATAGAATAAAGAGTCACCCTTTAGGCGTTAGACTCGGTGTTAGTTCGATTTGGATTTTCATTGTTTCTTTGAGTGTGCATTATGTGTTGCAAGGCCCTTAGGCATTGTAAGCAACCATACCAAGTTACTATTGATTAGTTAATAAAGTTGGACCTTAAAGTTATACCTTTCGCCCCGCATGAGTACCATATAACTTGTCTATTCTTTATTACACCTCATCTCTAAAACTTAGAGCAAATAAACAGATGTTGAACAAAAGAGGAAAAATTGGAAGCAATGGAAGTGGTTATCGCCAAAGAAAAATCCCAATGATGGAGCACCAGCACCGCCACTTTGGATATGCCGAATTTCGGAGCTTTTCTCGCTGCCTGGACTCGGTTGATGCATGCTATGATGCAACAAATGCAACATGTCCTTTGCTCAGGCCATCGCTAATCAAGTTAATCGGGGACAACGCTTGAGAATACAAGACTGTCAGAGTTCATGAGGACTCATCCACCCACTTTCTCTGGGAATGCCAATCCATTGGAGGCCGATGATTGGTTAAGGTCAATCGAGAGGAAGCTACACATAGCTCAATGCATAGGAAATGAGAAGGTACTCTACGCTTCTCATCAGTTGGAAGGAACAAATTGAATGGTGGGAGAACTTCGTGCCACGCAAGAGAACCCTCAAGATATCACTTGGGAAGAGTTCACGGCTGCGTTTAGTCATTATCACGTGCTGAACGAATCATGGACCTTAAGAAGGAGGAGTTAGAGCATCAAGCAAGGTAATCAGCCGGTGGCCGAATACGAACAAGTTCACACAGCTAGCACGCTACGCTTTGAGGATGTAGCAACAGATAAAGCCAGACAGTCTCGCTTCATGAAGGGACTTAACTCAGGACTACAAGTAGGACTGATCACCCACACCTTCCCAGATTTCCAAGAGTTGGTGAATAAGGCGCTTATTTTTGAGGACGAGCGCAAGGAACTGGATGAGAACAGGAAGCGCAGGATGCAACAGCAGGGATCACGCCAGGGAACGCAACAGCGTCTGAGAGTTGCACCAAATCAATTTTTCAGATTCCAGCCACAGAATGCTACAAGGACACCGTCACCAGCACCAAGACCCGTCAATCAGAACTACTAGACCCCAGCCCCCGCTAGAAACGCTGCTCCGTGCAACAAGAAGGAACGATGAGGCCATTGCTACAAGCGCAACGAGCCAGGACACTTTGCCAACAACTGCCCAAAGAAGACAGCAGGAGTGACCCAGTTCGCTTAAACTTGGGAACCACCCAGCTAGGACGCCAAAGACCAGGAGCCACACCCTGCATCGTGGTGAGAGGCCGAGTCAACCATGTCACCGCAGATGCACTGCAGAATGCTACGGACGTCGTACTGGGTAAGTTACTTGTTAACTCAGTACCTGCAGCAGTTTTGTTTGATTCTGGAGCTTCGCATTCGTTTGTTTCGCAAGGCTTTGCTGCTAGAAACGATTTGGGGATTGCAAGACTTAAGTGCATGCTTTTAGTTCAAACCCCTGGTTCCGAACTCCGAACGAAAGTAGGATGTTCCGGGGTGAGAATACTAATAGATGGAATAGAGTTCCTAGCGAACCTTATAATTTTGGAGACCCAGACCTTAGATGTTATTTTGGGAATGGATTAGTTATCCAAACACAAGGCCGTATTGGATTGTGGACGAAGGACTATCTCAGTTGAGAGCCCGTGGGGAGAGAAAGTGGAATTTCAAGCCACTGCAGTTAGAGATGGACAGATGATGGTTAACAGCACCAAGGCAATCAGCATAGAGGATGTCTTAGTAGTAAATGAGTACCCAGATGTTTTTCCTGAAGATCTACCTAGTATGCCGCCAGACAGGGACATAGAGTTTGTGATAGAGCTTGTACTGCACAAATACGATAGCAAAGAGACCTTATCGGATGTCCACCGAAGAGTTGGTAGAGATGAAGAAACAGCTTGAAGAGCTAATGGAGAAAGGATTTATCAGGCCGAGTTAAATCGCCGTGGGGAGCGCCCGGTGTTGTTTGTTAAGAAGAAGGACGGGAGTTTCAGGATGTGCATTGACTACCGTGCACTCAATGAAGTCACCGTGAAGAATAAGTACCAAGTTACCCAGGATTGATGATTTGTTTGATCACCGAGAGGAGCCGGAGTTTTCTCCAAGATTGATGCGAGATCGGGATACCATCGGTGAAGATCCGATCGTAAGATATTCAAAAAGCGCATTCTCGTCAAGATATGGACATTACGAGTTCTGATTATGTCCTTTGGATCGATTTAATGCGCCAAAGATATTTCATGAATATGATGAATAAGGTGTTCATGGAATATTTGGACAAGTTTGTTGTTGTGTTCATAGATGATATCCTAATCTACTCCAAGACAGAGGATGAACATGCCGAACACTTGAGGCGAGTTTTGGAAAAGCTGAGGGAACAGCAACTCTTCGCCAAGTTCAGTAAGTGTGATTTTTGGAAGGACAAGGTGGAGTTTCTTGGACATGTAATGACCGAGGAAGGAGTCGCCAGTAGATCCAAGCAAGGTAGATCTTGTGTTACATTGGGAGCGGTAGAAGGCGTGACCCAGATCCGAAGTTTCCTTGGAATGGCAGGATACTATCGCCGTTTCATTGAAGGCTTTTCGACAATTGCGAGACCTCTTACGCAATTGCTGAAAAAGGAGAAGAAGTTTGCATGGACGTCAGAATGTGAGAAAGGATTTCAGGAGCTGAAAAAGCGATTGACATCAGCACCGGTGTTAGTTCTACTGGATGTTAATCAAAGCTTTGATACTTATTGTGATGCATCGCGCCAAGGACTTGGATGTGTGCTGATGCAGAATGGAAAGGTCGTCGCTTATGCATCAAGGCAGTTGAGGCCGCATGAGGAAAATTATCCGACGCATGACCTAGAGTTAGCTGCCGTAGTGCATGCCTTGAAGATATGGCGTCACTATCTGATCGGGAACAGATGTGAAGTGTATACGGATCACAAGAGCCTTAAATACATATTCACCCAGTCGGATCTGAACATGAGGCAGAGGAGATGGTTAGAGTTGATCAAGGACTATAATGTTGGAATCCATTACCATTCTGGAAAGGCCAACGTAGTAGCCGATGCTCTGAGTCGGAAAAGCCATACTGTGAGCATGTTGCTAGCCACAAGTCAGGATGAGCTATGTGAGGATTTCCAGAGAATGAAGATTGAGGTGGTACCTAGCGGATTCTTGGCCGCATTGGAAGTAAAGCCTACCCTAGAGGACCAGATCCGGGAAGGACAGAAGGATGATGACAAGATCCGCAGGATTAAGACCATCAAGGAGGAAGGCAAGGCAGAGGACTTCAAGTTGGATGAGCAAGGCACGTTATGGATGAAGGATCGGATTTGTGTGCCCAACAAGAAGGAATTAAAGCAACTGATTTTGGAGGAAGCCCATGACTCCAAGTATTCAATTCATCCTGGAAGCGCCAAAATGTATCAGGATTTGAAGGAAAGATTCTGGTGGCCAAGCATGAAGCGTGAAGTTGCCGAGCATGTTGCATTGTGCGACGTATGCCAGAGAGTCAAGGCAATGCATCAGAGGCCAGCAGGATTACTACAGCCGCTGAAAATACCTGAGTGGAAGTGGGAGGAAATCGGAATGGATTTCATTACCGGTTTGCCTAAGACTCAAGGAGGTTATGACTCCATATGGGTTATAGTGGATCGCTTGACCAAAGTAGCTCATTTTATCCCCGTGAAGACCACTTACTCGGGAGATAAGTTAGCAGAGTTGTACATGATCAGGATCGTCTGTTTGCACGGAGTGCCAAAGAGGATTGTATCGGACAGAGGTACCCAATTTACCTCAAGATTCTGGAATAAGTTGCATGAAGCCATGGGAACCCGTTTGAACTTCAAGATACCTTATCATCCACAGACGGATGGACAGACCGAAAGAGTCAATCAGATTCTGGAGGATATGTTAAGAGCTTGTGCATTGGCTTATGCTACCTCTTGGGATAAGAGTTTGCCGTATGCCGAGTTCAGTTACAATAATAGTTACCAAGCTAGTTTACAGATGTCACCTTTTGAGGCACTGTATGGTCGACCCTGTCGGATGCCATTGAATTGGAATGAGACCGGCGAGCGCCGTGTCTTCGGGCCTGATATTCTTCAAGAGGCTGAAGAGTAGATTGCCATGATTACGGAAAGGTTGAAGATCGCCCAATCACGACAGAAGAGTTATGCTGACAATCATCGCCGGGATTTGAGTTTTGAACCAGAAGACTTTGTATACCTCAGAGTTACGCCTCTTAGGGGAGTTAAGAGGTTCCATGCCAAAGGGAAACTCGCACCCCGTTATGTTGGACCATTTAAGATTTTGAGCCGCAGAGGCGAAGTTGCTTATCAGCTGGAGTTGCCACAGTCGTTAGCAGGAGTACATGACGTATTCCATGTGTCCCAGTTGAAGAAGTGTCTCCGAGTTCCTAAGGAACAGACACCGCTAGAATCAATTGAGTTGCAAGAAGATTTGACTTACAAGGAGCATCCCGTAAAGATTTTGGACACTATGGATCGAGAGACCAGAAATAAGTCAACCCGTTTCTGTAGAGTACAGTGGAGCAACCACACGGAGAGTGAAGCAACTTGGGAACGCGAAGAGGATTTGAGGAAAGAGTTTCCAAACCTATTCCTTTAGTAAGCCCTGAATCTCGGGGACGAGATTCTATTAAGGGGGGAGGTTTGTAACACCCCAAAATTTTGCTTGTCTTAAATTTATGTGTGATTTGGCACTTTGGTGAATTTTTGGAATTTTCTGGAATTTATTTGGATTTATTTGGAATTTATTTGAATTTATTCCATTTTGAAATAATTAAAGAATTAAACTTTGCAAATAAAATTTTGTTGGAAATATTTTATTTGAGTCCCAAAATGATCCAAAGTATTTTCCAGAATTTTGCTGAGTCTTTTGCTATATTTAATGAATTAAATGAATTACTGGGAATTATTTTAATTATTAAATCGCTGGAAATTCGAGTTGGGTCAAGTACTATTCATCCGACCGAGTCGGAACCCGAGTCGGACTCGAGTCCGACCCGAGCCACGTGACTTGATCGAACCACGTCCAAACCCTAACCGTTGTGGACCGTTGGATCAAGATCCAACAGTCAGGATTTCACCGTACCGGTTCGAGCCGCGTTTGACCCAAACCCGGTTACGCCCGCGCGATCGTGGCCGTTGATCATGCCACGTGTATGGCCCTTCGTCATCGTCTTCGTCCGAATCCGAGCCGGAGAGCGCCGCCGCGTAGCCGCCGCGTCCGATTAGGTTTCCGTTTTGTGCGCACATGCCGAGGCCATTTAAGGCGTGGATCATTGCCCGAGGACCGCCGTTTGTGTGCGCACCTTTTCCCTCAAGTCTCCGAGCCCGAGGCGCCGCCGGCTAGTCGCAATCGCTCACCGTAGTTGGATCACTCCTCCGCCGCGACTATTGCCTTTTTCCGCCGCCGACAGCAGCCCTCCGCCGCGCCTGAGCCCGGATTCGAGACCCTGTGTCAAGGCGCATCGGATTGGACCACGACTTCGCGGATCTACCCCGAGGCGCTGCCGTGTGTCGCCGTCCTCAAGTCCGGCCAGATCCGTCGACCAGCCGCGCCGCGATCCCGCTGAAGCTCCGTCGGCACCGTCCGATCCCGATCGCGACGCACGAGGTGAGGCCACGTAGCCTTTATCTTTCCAACCCCAGATCTCATATCACCCGTTGGATCTAGATCGTGCGGTCCAGGTTAGATCACGTGATATAGATTGGATCCTTTAGCAGCCGTTAGATCTTGATCCTAGGGCCGAGATTGTGCCACGTGGCTCACCGAATCAAGACTGCGGCGCCCAAGACATGAGCCGCCGACATACGGGGCCCGCATGTCGCTGACCGCGGCGCTATGGACCGGATCCACCGTGGACCCGTGCGCCCCGTGGACCCGATCCATGGACCGACACGTGGCAAAGACTGAAGTGGTGCCACGCGTGTCATAGCCGACGCCAAGATGACGTCATCACGGGATCCGTTTGGTGATGACGTCAGCCGACCAATCACAGGATGACACGTGTCCTCGCTGACGCAATAATTAATTTCCGAAAAAGAAAATGATTTATTAATTCAAAATAATGATTTCAGATTTTGATTCAAACTTCAAACGCTTATAACTTTTGCGTTTCAACTCCGATTTGAGTGATTCAAATTTCTAAATTTGTATAAAATTGAGATCTACCTAAATATGAATTTTATTTAATTTTTGGACTAAAGTTGTTCTCTGTAAAATTATTTAATTGATTATTTAAACTTTAAATAATCATAACTTTTGCATTTTAACTCCAAATTTGACGATTCCAGTTTCTAAAAATTCATAAAATTATGTTCTCTCTGTTTATGGATTTTACTTGGATGTTTGGACACCTTTTGCCTATTGTTTATTCGTGTATTGCTATTTGCACGCTTTACGAGTAGACGTTGAAGTGCCGGAAGGATTCGAAGGAGAAGTATTGACTCAGGATCCAACTCAAGCCCAAGAACAAGTACTTTTTGAAGGCAAGTTGTGCTTTGACCATGTTGATCCTATTTTAAAATCTATTTTGATTTAACCTATTGCATGCTAGTTCAATTAGAAAATACTTTATTTAAATATGGGGGATTAGATAAATACCAATTTGCTGTATGACACCTTGATTATTTAAGTATGTGCCATGACCCCTTGTCACCCTAGTTGTGGTTTACTAGTTGGACATTATTAAATTGCCAACATTGGTTTTAGACCGTTGTAGTATACTGCTTAGACCTGCTACGTGCTCATGACATGATTTTGGACAATCAAATGTTAATATTGACTTAATGATATATTGAACATGTTTTGGAAAGGTATCATATGATGTTGATGGCACGTGGTGCATGGTAATCAACTGGGGTTTGATAAATAGTTTTTCGACCGGGGCATGTGGCAAGAATGATCAGGTGGGCCAGTTGTGGCACTGGGGATGTTGATTTGGTTCTTCGGGTAGTCTTGCCCTGGTCACCCTAAGGACTTCACCTTGCAAGCCTTTGAACTGGGTCTAACGTGCAACCACATGTCTGTAATGGGACGGACCTAGTTGATTAAGTTGCCAATAACGTACCTGTGGGACCTCGGAGGTCAACTACACCCTTTGTGTAAGTTGTGCGGGGCGCGTCTTGGGGTGAGGCAGTACCCATCTAACGGTTGATTGGCCTAAACTTCGCCTTAGCTAAGGGAAGGGTTAGTGTGCAATAACCGGGGAGGACCACTTGTATTGTTAGAAGTTTCCGAAAGACTTTGTTACGGGAACTCGCCTTTGTGGTGTTTGACTGTATCTTGTGGGTAAAGTGCATAACCTCTGCAGAGTGTAGAATCTATTCGAATAGCCGTGTCCGCGGTATTGGACATCGCTTGGGAATTACAGTCAAGGGTTAGATTTTCTCAAAAATAACTTGGATTTGAAAGGTTGGGTTGGTTAATAATGATGTTGATGGAAATGTGGATTAGGATGGGAAAGATGTTTACTAAACTCCTTGAAAAGATGTCTATGATATACTTGTTTCTACTGCTTTCGAATCTACTTATGTTACTTGTCAAATGTCATTTCGCAAATATACCTTGAGCTATTCCTTTGTACCAAGCCATGCATATAGTATATTAGCCTGCATTCTGTGCATGACTTGCTGAGTACCAAGTACTCACCCTTGCCACAATACAACACCAGTTGAAGGGGAGACTACACCAGCTTTGGAGGAGGAGCTCCAAGAGGATCCGTCTACTTAGGGAGCGAGCCCGATCGGTTACTGTGGTATCTTGGATGGCGCCACGGTTATTTGATTTTCATTTGCTACTATTTCTCTCTTAATAAGTTTCGCCCTGCGAGGCGTATATTGTAACTTGACCATAAGGTCGAGTAACCAGTTTGGGTATTTAAATAAAAGTACTTTATCAGTATCGAGTGGTATGATTGTGATATTTACCGATGTTAAGACTATGTGCACTAGCGTGTTCCTGGACTAGTGCTGAATACACAGAGGGTCCAGATTTGCAAATTCGGGGTCCCGACAATCTATTAACCTAACCAACCTTCCAAGTCCAAGTTATTTTCAGGAAAGTCTAACCCTTGACTGTAATCCCCGAGCATTGTTCAATGCCGCGGACACGGCTATTCGAATAGATTTTTCACTCTGCAGAGGTTATGCACTTTACCCAAAAGATACAGCCAAACACCACAAAGGCGAGTGGTCGTAACAAAGCCTTTCGGAAACGGCTAACTACGCAAGTGAACCTTTCCGGTTTTTGCCCTACACCATCCCTTCCTTTAACAAAGGCGAATTATGGGACCGACATACCGTTGGAAGGGTACCATGCCATCGCATCGGTACGCTCCCCCTTCAAGCTACACAAAGGGTGTAGTTGACACCCGAGGTATCACATGCAAGTTATTAGTAACTTACTCAACTAGGACCGTCCCATTCCGGTCATGTGGTTGCACGATTAACTCAGTTCAAAGGCTTGCAAGGTTATGTCCTTAGGTTGACCAGGGCAAGACTACCCAAAGAACCAAACCATCACTCCCGATGCCACAACTGGCCCACCCGATCATTTCTTGCCACATGCCTCGATCCAAATCTATTTATCAAAACCCCAGTTGATTACCATGCACCACGTGCCATCAACATCACAACACATGATACCCTTTTCCAAAACAGGTTCAATATATCATTACATCAATATTAACATTTGGTTGTCCAAAACCATGTCATGAGCACGTAGCAGGTCTAAGCAATATACTACAACGATCTAAATCCCCATGTCGGCAATTTAATAATGTCCAACTATTTAATCCTCAACTAGGGTGACAAAGGGTTCATGGCATACAATTCTTTATGTCAAGGTGGCATACAACAACTAGGCAATTAACTAATCTCCCAAAACTAATTAAAGCATTTTCTAATTGAACTAGCATGCAATAATTTAAATCAAATTAATTTCAAAATGGGATCAACATGGTCAAAGCACAACTTGCCTTCAAAAAGCACTTGATCTTGGTCCTGAGCTGGCTCTTGGGTCAACACTTCACCTTCGAAGCCTTCGGGCACTTCAACGTCTACTCGTAACGCGTGCAAATAGCAATAAATGAATAAAACAATAGACAAAGTGTCCAAACTTCCAAATGAAGTCCATAAACATAGAGAGCATAATTTTATGAATTTTTAGGAATTTGAATCGGCGAAATCGGAGTTAAAACGCAAAAGTTACAAGCGTTTAAAGTTTAAATAGTCAATTAAATAATATTACAGAGAAAAACTTTGGTCCAAAAATTAAATAAAATTTACCATTGGGTAGAACTCAATTTTATACAAATTTAGAAATTTGAATCACTCAGATCGGAGTTAATTTGCAAAAGTTATAAGCGTTTGAATTTTGAAATCATATTTGAATTCATTAAACCGAATTAAATAAATTATTTCTTTTTCGGAAAATGATTTATTGCGCTAGCAGTGACACGTGTCAGCACTGGATTGGTCCATGTGGACTCGCCAACGTCAGCGCCGGCCGAACCCACCGATGACGTCAGCATGACGTCATCGGCCACGTGGCACCACCCGGGTGCTGCCACGTGTCCTGGTCCATGGACACGACCCACGCGCATCTCGGGTCCACGGTGGATCCGGCGCACGGCTCCACATGTCACTGACATGTGGGCCAATCCTGTCAGCGGCCCGGGCTCAAGCCAGCGCGGGCGCGACTGACACGGGGCCCAACAGACACACGGGCCCCGCCTGTTAGAGACACGTACCCACGCGCGGGCGCTGACCGCGCTGATTGCGACGGTTGTCCTCCCGGCCACGTGGCGCGATCTGGACCGTTGATCTGAAAATCAACGGTTCCGATTGGATCCAATGCCGCACGTTGCGATACAGCGCGGCTAATCTGGGCCGTTCGATTCGGATCGGACGGTCCAGATTGGATCGGGTTTTCGCTTCACCGAGGGTGGCGTGGCATGTCCCGACGCGCAACACGTGGCGCGCCCTATGCCGTTGGATCTAGATCCAACGGTTGGGATTGAATCTAAAACCGTAACGTGGATTCGCTACGGGGTGACGTGGACGAACATGGGCCGTTGGATCTTGATCCAACGGTCCAGATCTAATCTGATTTCTACGGGTCCCGGGGAAACGTGGTCTCACCTTGGCGGTCGGATCTTGATCGGATGGCTGTGCGGGCTCGAGGGCGTCGATGGCGCGCGGCGGTGGTGGCTTGGCCGGAGAGGAGGAAGACGACCAACGCGCCGGCGTTTGCTGGCTTCTTCGGCGAAGTGAGTTCTCCCTTCGGATGCGCCTCGGCCTGGGGGTCTCGTGACTGGGCTCAGCCGCGGCGGAGAGCGACGGACGGCGGCGGAATCCGGAGTTAACCGCGGCGGAAGGCTTCTCCAACTACGGCGAGCTCGTGCGGCCGAACGACAGTGGCTCAGGCGTGAAGGGTTAGGGGTACGGGTGCGCACGGGAGTCAGCTTCTCGGTGGCGGCGACGGCGGTATAAATAGTGGCCTCGGCTTCCGTGAAAAGCGCGGAGACCGAGGCCCACACGCGGGCGGCGGCAGAGTCCGGCGAGGACTCGGATTAGGTGACGTGGCTCCACGCGGGCCGTTGGAACTCGATCCAACGGTTGCAGGGTTTGGGCTCGGGTCCGGCTTGGGCGACGTGGTTGGCTCGGTCGGACTCGGGTTCGAGCGACGTGGTTCAACCTCAGCCGTTGGATCGTGATCCAATGGTTGCGACGTTAGGGTTTCGGCCGACTGGATTCGGCTCGACCGGGTGACGTGGTCGGGTTCGGGTCGGACTCGGACTCGAGTCCGACTCAGGCTCGGTCGCATGAACAGTAAAACCAACTCGGTTTTTCCAGCGATTAAATAATCAATTAATTCGTAGAAAATTCAAATAAATCCAGAAAAATAGCAAAATACTCAGAAAAATCCCAGAAAAATTAGGGAAAATACTTTAGGCATCATCAAATGTTATTGGACATTCTTAGATACAATATTTAAGTGGAAAGCAACGATACCCATACCCTTTCCTACTATGCATCCATGTGTGTCAAATTTTAAATTAGTTATTCCACGTACACAAGTTTTACTGTTGCTATCCTATGACAAAATTTTAAGTATAGCCTAAGCCATGTTTCTAGGTTATCCCACATCAAAATTTTTGTTGAACCTATGACAGCTCACTAAATTCATACACCACGGGCCTCAAGCCCGCTCTGATACCAACTGTAACACCCCGGCATCTATCATGCCTGAATGTCACCAAACAAAGACTAAACCACATCTAGATACCACAAATTAAAGTAAATTACAACAAAGGCACAAATGTTAAAACCGAAAATTTCGGCAGCATCTCCTTTGTTTTATCATGAATTGAAGCAATAGGCATAACAGGGCAAGTATTATCATAACATAAGACATCTAAAACAGCAACATAATGGATATTGCACCAACATAAGACCAAATATCAAGTTCAACCACTCCTTAAACTAATACGAAGCAAATAAAGATCACAAGCACACCATTTAATCCATACATCAAATTTCATGCCACTATTATTATAATCATGACTCAAATTGATAAAATTGCTTATAGGTGTGGAGCTACGTGAAGATGTGTAGCTAATGCCCCCTTTCCACATGCCGATTTCATGGTGCCTAAAAACAACATAAACACTAGCGTGAGTTCAACACTCAGCAAGCATATCACAATAGGTCATAAAGAATAAAACAAGGCCAACAACAACACATACCATACTTTAACATCATGATCAAATCATAATTTCATTCACAGCATCATAGCCATGACAAAGCACATTGTTCACAACTCATTTTCATCATCATGTATGCAATGCAATGTGATGCACATGTTTCCTGGAAGCATATACCGGTATTGCTGAGTGCATACTCGTCGGCGTGCACCCTCTTCCCCCTTCCATCCCGTAGATGCAGGGTGCCTACACATCGCTTCCACTCACCACGTGGGTGGAATCACGAGGTAGGTCTTACAACCATGGCGCTCCGGATTAGTCATAACTTTCTCACCGACCTTACTGGACTAGTTATGACGTTCTCACTGACCGGGCCAGCTTTCATGCCATGTATGCAACAAATGCCATAAACATAAACAACTTGCATCATGAATTGAAGCAATAGCCATAGCAGGGCAAGTATTATCATAACATAAGACATCTAAAACAACAACATAATGGATATAGCACCAACATAAGACCAAATATCAAGTTCAACCACTCCTTAAACTAATACGAAGCAAATAATGATCACAAGCGCACCATTTAATCCATACACAAAATTTCATGGCACTATTATTATAATCATAATTCAAATTGATAAAATTGCGTATAGGTGTGGAGCTACATGAAGATGTGTAGCTAATGCCCCCTTTCCACATGCAGATTTCATGGTACCTAAAAACAACATAACACAAGCGTGAGTTCAACACTCAGCAAGCATATCGCAATAGGTCATAAAGAATAAAACAAGGCCAACAACAACACATACCATATTTAACATCATGATCAAATCATAATTTCATCAACAACAACATAGCCATGACAAAACACATTGTTCACAACTCATTTTCATCATCATGTATGCAATGCAATGCGATGCACTTTCCTCCTAGAAGCATATACCGGTATTGCTGAGTGCACACCCGTCGGCGTGCACCCTTTTCCCCCTTCCATCCCGTAGATAGAGGGTGCCTACACATCGCTTCCACTCACCACGTGGGTGGAATCACGAGGTAGGTCTTACAACCATGGCGCTCCGGATTAGTCATAACTTTCTCACCGACCTTACCGGACTAGTTATGATGTTCTCACCGACCGGGCCAGCTTTCATGCCATGTATGCAACATATGCCATAAACGTAAACAACTTTCATCAAACTGAACTAAACATGGCATAGCATCGTAATAGTCTATTTTCATCATAACATTGGCAAGCACTAATCATGGCAAGATATCACAACATGTAAGCAATTTGCATCTAGTCACAATTAGCAAAATACATTGCATTACCCATTACAATACACTTGCCTTAACCTCGGGCGACGGATTGGCGAGAGGTTGAGGGCACTCCCGGGGTCACACCACCTGCACAAACATACCACACACTCAAAACGTGCCCCCAAAACAGTACACAAAAGCTCGTCTACCATGACTTCACAAACTACTCCCAAAACCTAAAAATAGAGAATCTGTCCCTCCCGGACAGCAGACTTCAAACTATCATATCTTGAGTTCTAGGGCTCCGAATCGATTACACGAGTACAACATCGCGAAGCTTAGGAAATTTCCTATCTTTTTATAAGTTTTGGAAAAGTTGATTCGGCATCTAAAATTGTTTAATCTACAAAACACTACGTTATGTCCCAATTACGTCACAGTTTTGAACATGTTCGGTAAAACAGCCATAACTTTCAAACGGATGGGTGGAATTGGACGTTCTTTATGTACAATTAAATGTATTGAAGTTACCTACAACTTTCTCAACAGGCGGCCGACCAAATTTAGAATTCAAAATCACAAAAACTCAAACCCTAGGTCGACTGCACAATCTGCCCGAAACAGAGAATTAAGAAACATCTAGATTTCGTCCAATCTACCCAATCACAGCATCACCCCTTGATCTAAATGCATCAAATAAACCTCTCTGACAGTACCTAGACCATCCCCAAGGATCACCCATGCCATACCTCAGCCCGAAGAATGCCGAACGTCGAATTCCTTCCTCCCGGGCTCCCCATTCGTCTTCCTCGCACCAGAACCGCTGTATCTCCTCGTCGCGGGGCTTCCCGATGGAGAGATCAGCGGGATGTGAGGTGGGGAGCTCCTCAAGGGTAGCAAGGGGTGTGCAGAGGGGAGGGGAGAGGTGGTGGCGCAATAGGGGAGGATGGGGGGCGCACGGCATGGGGTGGTGGGGGGCGGCGGCTAGGAGAGGAAGGAGAGGGAGGAGGCGCATGGGGCGGGGGGGCTAGGCGTAAGGGGCAGCAGGGTGCTGCCCTAATGTCGGGACCCGAATTTGCAAATCCGGACCCTCTGTGTATTCAGCACTAGTCCAGGAACGTGCTAGTGCACACAGTCTTAACATCGGTAAATATCACAATCATACCACTCGATACTAACAAAGTACTTTAATTAAATAGTCAAACTGGTTGCTCGACCTTATGGTCAAGTTACAAATATACGCCACACAGGGCGAAACTTATTAAGAGAGAAATAATAGCAGCGGAAAATAAAATAACTTCGTGGCGCCATCCAGTATACCACAGGCAACTGACTGGGCTCGCTCCCTAAGTAGATGGTTCCTCTTGGAGCTCCTCCTCCAAAGCTGGTGTAGTCTCCTCTTCAACTGGTGTTGTATTGCGGCAAGGGTGAGTACTTGGTACTCAAAGAAGTCATGCATGAGAATGCAAGCTAATATACTATATGCATGGCTTGATACAAAGGAATAGCTCAAGGTATATTTGCAGTAAACAGCATTTTAACAAGTATCATAAGTAGATTCGAAAGCAGTAGAACAAGTAAAGCATAAATAACTTTTCAAGGAGTTTAGTAAACATCTTTCCCATCCTAATCCACATTTCCATCAACATCATTATTAACCCAACCCAACCTTTCAAGTCCAAGTTATTTTTGAGAAAGTTTAACCCTTGACTGTAATTCCCGAGCGATGTCCAATACCATGGACACGGCTATTCGAATAGATTTTTCACTTTGCAGAGGTTATGCACTTTACCCACAAGATACAGTCAAACACCACAAAGGTGAGTTCCCGTAACAAAGTCTTTCGGAAATTTCTAAGAATACAAGTGGTCCTCTCCGGTTTTGCACACTAACCCTTCCCTTAGTTAAGGCGAAGTTTAGGTCAATCCACCGTTAGATGGGTACCTGGCCGCAGCCCCGGTACGCTCCCCCGTACAACTTACACAAACGGTGTAGTTGACAACCTGAGGTTCCACAGGTACGTTATTAGCAACTTATTCAACTAGGTCCGTCCCATAACAGACATGTGGTTGCACGATTGACCCAGTTCAAAGGCTTGGAAGGTTAAGTCCTTAGGGTGACCAGGGCAAGACTACCCGAAGAACCAAACCAACATTCCCGGTGCCACAACTGGCCCACCTGATCAGTCTTGCCACATGCCCCGGTCAAAAGCTATTTATCAAAGCCCAGTTGATTACCATGTACCACGTGCCATCAACATCACATGATACCTTTCCAACACAGGTTCAATATATCATTAGGTCAATATTAGCATTTGATTGTCCAAAATCATGTCATGAGCACGTAGCAGGTCTAAGCAATATACTACAACAGTCTAAAACCCATGTTGGCAATTTTAGTAGTGTCCAACTAGTAAACCCCAACTAGGTTGACAAGGGTCATGGCACATATTTAATTAACCAAGGTGTCATACAGCAATTAGGCATTTACCTAATTTCCCAGAATTAAATAAAGTATTTTCTAATTGAACTAGCATGCAATAAGTTAAATCAAAATAGGTTTCAAAATAGGATCAATACGGTCAAAGCATAACTTGCCTTCAAAAAGTACTTGCTCTTGGTCCTGAGCTGGCTCCTGGGTCAATACTTCTCCTTCGAATCCTTCCGGCACTTCAACGTCTACTCGTAACGCGTGCAAATAGCAACAAATGAATAAAATAGTAGACCAAAAGTGTCCAAACATCCAAATAAAGTTCATAAACAGAGAGAACATAATTTTATGAATTTTTAGGAACTGGAATCGCTCAAATCGGAGTTAAAACACAAAAGTTATGATTATTTAAAGTTTAAATAATCAATTAAATAATATTACAGAGAAAAACTTTAGTCCAAAAATTAAATAAAATTAATCATTAGGTAGATCCCAATTTTATACAAATTTAGAAATTTGAATCACTCAATTCGGAGTTAAAACGCAAAAGTTATAAGCGTTTGAAGTTTGAATCAAAATCTGAAATCATTATTTCGAATTAATAAATCATTTTCTTTTTCGGAAATTAATTTATTGCGTCAGCGGTGACACGTGGCAGCCTCTGATTGGTCTGCTGACGTCAGCCGGTTCATGGACGTGGTCCATGGTTTGACTTGGGTCTACCGTGGACCCGGTCCACGGCTCCCCGTGAGACTGACAGGTGGGACCGCGGGGTAGCGTCATCGCCGACGTCGGCGGGGACTCACCGCTGGCGGCAGTGGGACCTACCGGTAGCGTCATTCTTTGGCGTCACCGGATGGCTGGGGTGGCCGCTGACGTGCGGGTCCGCAATGACGTCAGCGTGACGTCATGGTGCAGTCGCTGACACGCGGGCCCGGCGTGTCAGTGACCCACGCCCACGCGTGGGCTGACCGCGGCGGTCAAGCTTCCGCTACGTTGCGCAATCCGGGCCGTTGATTTGAAATCCGACGGCTCGGATTGGATCTGAGTTTCACGCGTTTGGGTTAACGCGGTTAATCTGGACCGTTGGATCTAGATCCAACGGTTGGGATCCAATCTAACGCGTATAACGCGGTTAACGCTAACCGTACGATCTAGATCTAATGGCTGAGATTGGATAAGGGGTTTAGCATGTGGATCTCACCGGCGGGTGACGTGGCGCGATCTGGTCCGTGCGAAGGAGATCCGACGGTTGAAAAGCTTCGAGGTCACGGCGAAGTCCACGGCGGTGCTTGCTGGCCGGAGATGGAGACGACGACGATAGCAGCGGCGTTGTGGGTGTGCTCCGGTGAAATGGAAGGTTCCCTCCGACGCGGCTGGCTCTTGTGGTTCCGGATCTGACCTCAACGGCGGCGGAGGATGGCAGACGGCAGCGGAAACAACGCAAAAACGCGGCAGAACACACAATCAACTCCGGCGAGCGATTGTGGCGCAACCAAGGCGGCTCGGGCGAGTTGTCTAGGGCTACGGGTGCGCACGGAAGTCTAGGTCACGACACGAAAGACGGCGCATTAAATAGGGCCCTCGGCGTCAGGTAACGCAGCGAACCGAGGTCCATCCGGCCAGCGGCGGAGTCCGACGGTGACACGGAGAGGGTGACGTGGCTCATCGTGAGCCGTTGGATCCAGATTCAACGGTCGCGTGAGTTGGACTCGGGTCCGGTTCGGCGAGTTGGCTAACTCGGTCGTACTCGGGTCCGGCGACGTGGCACGATCGTGGGCCGTTGGATCAAGATCAAACGGTCACGCGGTTAGGGTTCCGGGCGAACGGGTTCGGCTTGACCACGGGCGCGGTTGGGTTCGGGTCGAACTCGAACTCGAGTCTGACTCGGCCTCGGTCGGAGGAACAGTGAAACCAACTCGATTTAATTAATCCAATTAAATTCTCAGAAATTCAATTAAATCATTAAAAATAGCAAAAGACTTAGAAAAATTATAGAAAACATTTTGGAACATTTTGGACTCAAATAAAATATTTCCAACAAATTTTTATTTGCAAAGTTTAATTCTTTAATTATTTCAAAATGGAATAAATTCAAATAAATTCCAAATAAATCCAAATAAATTCCAGAAAATTCCAAAAATTCACCAAAGTGCTAAATCACACATGAATTTAAGAAAAGCAAATTTTTGGGGTGTTACAAACCTCCCCCCCTTAACAGAATCTCGTCCCCGAGATTCAGGGCTTTCTAAAGAAATAGGTTCGGAAACTCTTTCTTCAAATCTTCTTCGCGCTCCCAAGTTGCTTCACTCTCCGCGTGGTTGCTCCATTGAACTCTGCAGAAACGGGTTGACTTGTTCCTCGTTTCTCGATCCATGGTGTCCAGAATCTTCATGGGGTGCTCCTTGTAAGTCAGATCTTCTTGCAACTCAATTGACTCTAGCGGTGTTTGCTCCTCAGGTACTCGGAGACATTTCTTCAGCTGGGACACGTGGAACACGTCATGCACTCCTGCTAGTGATTGCGGTAGCTCTAGCTGATAAGCAACTTCACCTCTGCGGCTGAGAACCTTGAATGGTCCAACATATCTCGGCGCGAGTTTTCCTTTGGCATGGAATCTCTTAACTCCTCTGAGCGGCGTGACTCTGAGATACACGAAATCTTTTGGTTCGAAACTCAGGTCTCGGCGACGGTTGTCAGCATAACTCTTCTGTCGTGATTGGGCAATCTTTAATCTCTCCCTGATCATGGCAATCTGTTCTTCGGCTTCTTGAAGAATATCTGGTCCAAAGACACGGCGTTCACCTGTCTCATTCCAGTTCAATGGCGTTCGACAGGGCCGACCATATAGTGCTTCAAATGGTGACATTTGCAAACTTGCTTGGTAACTGTTGTTGTAGCTAAACTCGGCGTACGGCAGACTTTTATCCCAAGAGGTAGCATAAGCCAATGCACACGCTCTTAACATATCCTCCAGAATCTGATTGACTCTTTCAGTCTGACCATCCGTCTATGGATGATAAGCTGTGCTGAAGTTCAAACGGGTTCCCATGGCTTCATGCAGCTTATTCCAGAACCTCGAGGTAAACTGGGTACCTCTATCCGATACGATCTTCTTTGGCACTCCGTGCAAACAGACGATCCTGATCATGTACAACTCTGCTAATTTATCTCCCGAGTAGGTTGTCTTTACAGGAATAAAGTGGGCCACCTTAGTCAAGCGGTCCACTATGACCCATATAGAATCATATCCTCCTTGAGTTTTTGGCAAACCGGTAATGAAGTCCATTCCGATTTCCTCCCACTTCCACTCAGGTATCTTCAATGGCTGTAGCAATCCCGCTGGTCTCTGATGCATTGCCTTGACTCTCTGGCATATGTCGCACAGTGCAACATGCTCGTCAACCTCACGCTTCATGCTCGGCCACCAGAATCTTTCCTTCAAGTCTTGATACATCTTGGCACTTCCAGGATGAATCGAGTACTTGGAGTCATGGGCTTCTTTTAGAATCAACTGCTTCAGTTCCTTCCTGTTCGGCACACAAATGCGATCCCTCTGCCTTGCCTTCATCCATGTTGGACTTAATCCTGCGGATCTTGTCATCATCCTCCTGTCCTTCTCGGATCTGATCCTCCAGGGTGGGCTTCACTTCCAATGCGGCCAAGAATCCTTCTGGTACGACTTCAATCTTCATTCTATGGAAATCCTCACATAGTTCATCCTGACTTGTGGCTAGCAACATGTTCACGGTATGGCTTTTCCGACTCAGAGCATCGGCAACTACGTTGGCCTTTCCGGGATGATAATGGATTCCAACGTTGTAGTCCTTGATCAACTCTAACCATCTCCTTTGTCTCATGTTCAGGTCTGATTGGGTGAAGATGTACTTCAGACTCTTATGGTCCGTGTATACCTCACATCTGTTTCCAATCAAATAGTGACGCCATAACTTCAAAGCATGCACTACGGCAGCTAGCTCTAGGTCATGCGTTGGATAATTCTCCTCGTGCAGCCTCAACTGCCTCGATGCATAAGCGACGACCTTTCCATTCTGCATCAGTACACATCCAAGTCCTTGACGCGATGCATCACAATAAATATCGAAGCTTTGATTAACGTCTGGTAGAACCAACACCGGGGCTGATGTCAATCGCTTCTTCAGCTCTTGAAAACCTTTCTCGCACTCTGGCGTCCATGCAAACTTCTTCTCCTTTTTTAACAATTGCGTAAGAGGTTTCGCAATTGTCGAAAAGCCTTCAATGAAACGGCGGTAGTAACCTGCCATTCCAAGAAAACTCCGGATCTGGGTCACGGTCTTCGGCTGTTCCCAATGTAACACAGCTTCTACCTTGCTTGGATCAACGGCGACTCCTTCTGCGGTCATTACATGTCCAAGGAACTCCATCTTGTCCTTCCAAAAATCACACTTGCTGAACTTGGCGAAGAGTTGCTGTTCCCTCAGCTTTTCCAAAACTCGCCTCAAGTGCTCTGCATGTTCATCCTCTGTCTTGGAGTAGATTAGAATATCATCTATGAACACAACAACAAACTTGTCCAAATATTCCATGAACACCTTATTCATCATATTCATGAAATATGATGGCGCATTCGTCAGGCCAAAGGACATAACAGTAAACTCATAATATCTGTATCTTGACGAGAATGCAGTCTTCGGGATATCTTCCGATCGGATTTTCAACTGATGGTATCCCGATCTCAGATCAATCTTGGAGAAAACTCCGGCTCCTCTCAGCTGATCAAACAAATCATCGATCCTGGGTAGCGGATACTTATTCTTCACGGTGACTTCATTGAGTGCATGGTAGTCAATGCACATCCTAAAACTCCCGTCTTTCTTCTTGACGAACAAAACTGGCGCTCCCCACGGCGAACTCTGGCCTCGATAAATCCTTTCTCCATCAGCTCTTCAAGTTGTTTCTTCATCTCTACCAATTCCTCGGTGGACATCCGATAGGGTCTCTTTGCTATCGGGGTTGTACCAGGTACAAGCTCTATCACAAAATGTGACACTACATTTTGGTGTGACATTACAAATTGCGAAATTAGAGAAGAAAATCTTACGGCTTGAGGTTTACTCGCGTTTTTGGGCCTTTTGAAGCGTTGTGACACCACGGAGTGTCGTAACCTTATTTAACGTGCATGATAAGGTTAATAACATTATGAGATGTGGAATTAAGGTTAAAACTATAGGATATGGAGGTTAATAGCTTTTCCGGGCCGTTTCCGGGGTTTTGGGCCTTCCCGGGGGAGTTTGGGCCTTGGTGGGCTTTGGTTGGATGGAGTAGGTCTCCGTAACGGACTAGGTTTTGGTGTGGGGGCTGGTAAAACGGCTCCCCACCAGCCCTTGGGACGTCCACCCCTGCCACATGCGCCCCTAACCCTAGCCGCCACCCTTCCTCCTCCCTCCACCTCCTAGCCGCCCCATCTCTTGCCCCCATGGCGCCCCCATTGCTCCCCATTGCACATCACCTCTCCTCCACCCCCCTTGCTGCCCTAGGGTGACCTCCCCATCCCTGCATCCTCATGGATCCATCCGAGGAGCGAGGAGCGAGGAGCGAGGTGCAAGGTGCGAGGAGCGAGGAGCGAGGAGCGAGGAGATCGATTGGAGTTTTCGTGCGTCGGGCAAAGGTATGATCATGGGGATCCTTGGGGATGAGCTAGGTACTGTTATTAGGGAGTTTATCAAGTTTTTTGATCAATTGGAGGCGCTGGATTTGAGTAATTTGGGTTAGATCTAGATGTTGCCACGTTTCTGTTTTCGGGCAGATTGAGCAGTCGAGCTAGGGTTCGCGTTTACGCCAATTTAGAGTCCGAATATTGTCGTACGGATGTTGAGGAAGTTGTAGATAATTTAATTATCTTTCCGTGGATATAAAGAAAGTTAAATTCCGCCCAGCCGTTTAAAAGTTATGGCTGTTTTACCAAGCGTGTTAAAATCTGTGACGTAATTGGAACAGATCACGGTAATCTGTAGATTAGGTGACATTAGATTCTGAATCAGTCTTTCCATATACCTAGAGAAAGTTGGGAAATTTCCTAAGCTACGCGAGGATGTACTCGTTTAATTGATTCGGAGTCCCAGAACTCAAGTTATGCTTTTTGCAAGGCAGCTGTCCCGTCGGGACAGAACCTCTGTTTTTAGGTTTTGAGAGTAGTGGGCAATGTCGGGTTAGATGGGGTTTTGTGTACATTTTTGTGGGCATGATTGTGAGTGTGTGATGCCTATGTGCAGGTGGTGTGACACCGGGAGTGCCCTCGACTTCCCACAAATCCGTCGCCCGCGGTTGAGGCAAGTGTGTTGTAATGTATAGCGGATTGTAGGTTGCTTGTTGATATTGGATGAAAGATTGAATACTTGCTATGATCACTTGCCTTGCTTGCTGTTTTCCAATGATATATTGAGTATGATTATCATGATATGATGCTATGTGTCTATACTTATCATGATTCGATGCCATGTGTAATATTTGTCATGATGAGATGACATATGTTTATGTACATGTGAAATATGATAATTGGCATAGTTGCATGCATGACATGAGATGGGGCGAGGGCGGTGAGAAAGTCATTAACTAATCCGGGAAAGGCCGGTGAGAAAGTTATGACTAGTCCGGAACGCCATTGAGTAAGACCTACATTGTGATTCCATTCACGTGGTGAATGGAAGCGAGGAGTAGGCACCCTCCATCTTCGGGATGGAAGGGGGGAGAGGGTGCACACCGACGGGTGTGTACTCAACCATACCGGTATGAGTTTCCAAGGAGATATGAGCATAACATTGCATTGCATTGCATTGCAATACATATTTAGTGATGATGATGTTGTTATGTGCTCAAGTATGAGATGTTATATGTGATGTAAGGTATTATTGTCTTGTAAATGATCTTGTTGTCCATTACAATATGCTTGCTGAGTTTTCGAACTCACGCTTGTGTTTTATGTTGTTTTTAGGTACTTTGAGATCGGCATGCGGGAAAAAGGGGTCTAGCTACACTTCTACACGTAGCTCCACCATCATAGTCCATAATTAATCACTTGGAGACATGATATTAAGAGTTGTGCCATAAGCTTAATGTAGGGTTTAATTTAGCATGCTTGTGATTCCTTATTTGCTTGGTTATAGCTTATGAAGTGGTTGAGCATGTTTTTATTGGCGTAATTTGATGATATATCCATTTATGTTGATGTTTTATTTGTCGTGTGCTATGACATATGTTGCCATGATATTGATATTGTGTTAATTCATGTTAAAACAAAGGAGATGCTGCCGAAATCTCGGTTTTTAGCATGTGCGCCTTTGCTGGAATTTATGTTTAATTGTGGTATTTAGATGTTGTTTAGCTTATGTTTGGTAGCATTCAGGCATATTAAATGCCGGGTGTTCTGATTGGTATCAGAGCGGGCTGTAGGTCCTTGGAATGTGAATTTTTAGTATCATGCTATAGGGTACAACTAAAATGTGATGTGGAATAACTTAGAAACATGGCTTAGGTCTTAACTAAAACTTTGTTATAGGATAGCAACATTAAAACTTGCAAAAGTGGTATAAGTAATTTAAAATTTGACACACATGGATGCACAATAGGAAAGGGTATGGGAATCGTTGCGTTACGCTTAAATGTTGTATTTGAGCCTTGATGTTGAATGCTACATTTGTTTATGTATGTTGCTATGTTTATGAAAGAATTGAATTGAATTGTTCATGTTATTATGTTAAAGTGGGGTTGTGGTGCCGAAGGGTTTCGGTCACCTCTCTTTATTCATTGTAAGGGTGAAGTGTGACGGTGTGGCCAGTTAGCGCCATCACCGAAGAACTATTAACCCCTGTAAGAGAAGAGTGCTTACCCTTTCTGTCGTAGATCGGGTAGATGACGGGAGTCAAATAGAAGAGTTTGGTGGTGGGTTCCTTCGTATGTTCTTCACCGTTCTGATGGTTGGTTTGGTTGGTTTTCTTGGTTTTAGTTGATGGAAACTAAAAGAAAAATGTTTGGTATTGGTTTTTTTGTGGATCATTCCGTATGCGATTTGTGGTTTTTGGTCTTCCTTGGTTGGAAACGAAGAAGAAGAGTTTAGAGTTGCGCCTTTTTAGTCGCCTTTGCTTTGACACCCGGTTTTGTTGGTTATTGTGGTTTGTCTTAGGGAGGAAACATATGTGGTTGTTGTCCTCCCTATCTGAGAAAAGAGTTGAAGTTATCCTAGTGCCGACCTTAGGTTGGGTGGAGCTAAGTTTTGTAACTTTATCGGAAAAGGTTTGGTTGAACATTTTGTTTTCCCTAGTGCATCCTTCTTCCTTCTTGGAAGTATGGATCTTGAGATTTCTTGAAGAGTTTTGTGGGCAAATTTGGGAACTTCAGAGTGGAACTCTCCTGCATTTCTGTTAGAGTTTTGTTTTCTTCCTTGCCTGGAAAAGGAGAAATTGTCTATCGGTGTTAGATTACGGTTCTTGAGTTGTGGTTGTCCTTAAAAGTGGAGTTGCATCCTGTTTGTCAAAAGTGAAAATGGTTGTTTAGCATGTCATGTAGTATGTAACAATGTGGTTATTGGAAATGATTTGTTCTTAAGTTAATTGGTGAGCTGAATCAGTTAAAAGTAATATTTGTGCTTAGCTTAAGATTAAATGAACTTCTAGTGTTGCAGATTACCCTATAATGAGAATGAATAAATATGTTAATGTACATGCTTAGAATCTGTTGCCTTGCTTTGAAAGTGCTTATGACCCTCGAATATGTTTAAAGTTTTAAACCCTAATGCATAGTTAAAACATTAAGATGATGTAGACTGCTGATATTGTTAAAGAAACTTTGCTGGTTGTCTAAAGATGTTCTAATCTAATGGATTAATAGAGAGATTTAATCGTGTTGACTAGTGACTTTAATTTGGAAGTTGATTAGAGTTGCTTTTTATATTGTCGCAAACCATTAGTATAATTGGAAGTATGCAGTTGTGTTCCTACGATGCTAGTATAGATGTCAATTGTGAAGACATAGGCTTTCTTTGTTTATGTTATTGCTAAAGCATTGGGATGGTCTAACCTATTAAATTTGTTTTTATAGTTTGAGTATGTTGTGTAGTGACAATTTGTTATGGTATATGGATAGTGTAACTAAAAACAATGTAGTTGTTTTTATGATTATGCCTATTTATGGATATTGATGATTTAGTAGTGGTGGTAATTGTTTGGATTACTTTTTGGAAGCCATTGTAAAATAGAGATTATTATAACATGTGGCGATGAAGTGAACCATGGATATTTTAACATGATATAGAATTGTATCCTAAAGAAGGTGTATCTTAGGATCATAATTTTCGACTTTGTCTTATGGAGATACTATTTGTATGTTGAAGTCATTTGTTAATGGAATAAGTTTTGATTGTCAAGATGTTGACGTATTTATGGTATAAAAATTGATAGGATGATCATGCTTAAGTATCTGTTGAAGTACTACGTTTGAAATATAGAATACGTTGTTTTATGATGTGTTGGTTTGTGGGGTTCTTGAGGAGGTAGTATGGATTGATTTAAGATGGGTTTTCTCGATAAGTAAATAGTGATTATGGAATGCTTAAATGTTAAGGATAGTGGGACACTGGTTATGGTGAGTCTCATGCCGAGCTTGTGTATAAAACCTTTTGGTCTGGGTTGGTGGTTTGCTATCTTGGTTAAATGTGTTTTTTGGTCAAGGTGTTCTTTATGTTGCATTTTCGAGTTTCCCTAAAACTCGTAGAGGTTGGTGCCCATCTTTGGTTTTGGCTAAGTTGTTAAGTTTATGCTATGAGTTTGATTTTGCACCCAAAAGCCTTTGAGTGGATCACGCTCCTTCGGCGTTACCTGAAGCATACTTGGAGTAAATCTTAAAAAGGAAGCCGATGGACATAGTGGGCTGTGTTGAAAATTCTTGAGATTTAATTTGTAAGTCTATTTGATTGGAACTGGATTTATTTGGAAAAGGTCATGTGGTGTTTGCGAGTGTTTCAAAAGGGTGGATTTTATGAATGTTTATAAGTGATTCGGGTTGGTGAAGTGTTCTCATTTTGGGAAAATGAGTCTCCCATTTCTCTTTGAGAATTGATGTTCTCTTTCAAAATGTTGATTTTGGTTAAAACGCGATGCTTTACAAATTTGGCTTTCAATTGTCGACGGGTTATGTATGACGTGGTGTTTTCCTGTTAATGGTGTTCCCCTCATAGTTTTATGATTGGGCGCAATCATCGATGCTATCCAAGTTTTAATCATGTGATGCAGAGGAAGAAGTTGTCTTGTGAATGACTATTTGGTAGCGTTGTACATGATGAATGAATGGTGAAAAGGAAACATGACATCATTTATAGATGTCTATTGATAAAAGAGTCGTTGAGCCAGGTCGGTGAGTAAGTCATATAGGGAAATATGACTAATCCGGTGTGCTCTCGAAAAGCTTGGATTCATGTCGTGAATCCAGATTTCCATTTGCTCTTTAGCATGAAAAGAAAGAGTGAAGAGTTCCTGGCATTTGGCTTTGTTGTAAGAGGACTGGGTTTCCTTGTTTCCTTGAGAGTTATTATGGCGGTTGTGGATTCTTTCAATTGGTTTGAGAATCGGTTTTCTCTTCCACAATGTTGTTTTTATGAGATGCTTGGCTGTGGTGAAAGTGAGTCGAGTTGTCATTGATTGTTGAGAATTTCTGACAAAGAATTGTGTGGAGTCTCTCTTTTTTTGTTTGGGTGGTCCCCGATGCGAGATGTATCGCATTGATTTGAGATTGGGGTGTTTCCTTTGTGACTTGACTTAGGAAAAAAAGATCGAGTGATCTTTCGAGGTTGTCAAACCTTTGTTCCAAGTGATTTGTTGTGTTTTGGGTTCGAGTTGATGAATGTGGTTCATCCGACTAAGGGAGTTGCTCTTTGTTGGCATTCTCGTTTGAGATGTGAATAGAAATGTCTATGGAATTGTTGAGCATAATGGAGGATTATACTCATGGGTTTGGTAGTTTTTGAGTGAGAAAGTGTGAGGGCGAGACCCTCATAGGAAAAGAACCAGTTGAGGTTTGGTAATAATTTACAGCTCTACCTTGGGCTAGGCGTAGAACTTTGGTTGTGGTTCGAAGGGTGGTCATGTTGGAAGTTGGTGATGTCGGTCCAAACCTTGTTGAGAATATGGTTGGATTGTTAAAAAGTGATGATAATTTGAAATATAGTGATCTGTCGTGAACTTTGTCGTAGCTAGTTGTCCCTGGGTGTGTGTTATGCCTGGGAGGGGGTAGAATGAAAGTGTAGCGTGGTTTGTGGAAGAAAAGAAAAGTTTTGTCGATGAAGGCTATATGCGTAGTGACATTAGTTAATTTTGATTCTTTGTGAAAAGGGTCAAATAATTGGAAGAGATGGGATTATGTGTCATGATTGAGTTTGATGGAGTGTGGTAGTCAGGTTGGTTGTGATAGAAGTGCGAAATGTTTGTCGTGAGGATTCAAGCGTTTTGGGTTGATGGAGCCTTTGCGGCTGAGAAGCCTTTTGTCCCTTGGGGACTTGGTAGTTGTTTTTGGTGTCCATCGGATTCGAGGTCGAATCCAGTTGAAGGGGGGAAGAATGTGACACTACGTTTTGGTGTGACATTACAAATTGCGAAATTGGAGAAGAAAATCTTACGGCTTGAGGTTTACTCGCGTTTTTGGGCCTTTTGAAGCGTTGTGACACCACGGAGTGTCGTAACCTTATTTAACGATCATGATAAGGTTAATAACATTATGAGATGTGGAATTAAGGTTAAAACTATAGGATATGGAGGTTAATAGCTTTTCCGGGCCGTTTCCGGGGTTTTGGGCCTTCCCGGGGGAGTTTGGGCCTTAGTGGGCTTTGGTGGGATGGAGTAGGTCTCCGTAACGGACTAGGTTTGGGTGTGGGGGCTGGTAAAAGGGCTCCCCACCAGCCCTTGGGACGTCCACCCCTGTGTCGGGACCCCGAATTTGCAAATCTGGACCCTCTGTGTATTCAGCACTAGTCCAGGAACGCGCTAGTGCACACAGTCTTAACATCGGTAAATATCACAATCATACCACTCGATACTAATAAAGTACTTTATTTGAATAGTCAACTTGGTTACTTGACCTTATGGTCAAGGTACAAATGTACGCCTCGCAGGGCGAAACTTATTAAGAGAGAAATAATAGCAGCGGAAAATCAAATAACTTCGTTGCGCCATCCAAAGATACCAGGCAACCTGGTGGGCTCGCTCCCTAAGTAGACGGATCCTCTTGGAGCTCCTCCTCCAAAGCTGGCGTAGTCTCCTCTTCAACTGGTGTTGTATTGTGGCAAGGGTGAGTACTTGGTACTCAGCAAGTCATGCACAGAATGCAGCTAATATACTACATGCATGGCTTAATACAAAGGAGTGGCTCAAGGTATTTTTGCAGTAAACAACATTTAACAAGTATCATAAGTAGATTCGAAAGCAGTAGAAACAAGTATAACATAGATAACTTTTCAAGGAGTTTAATAAACATCTTTCCCATCCTAATCCACATTTCCATCAACATCATTATTAATCCAACCCAACCTTTCAGATCCAAGTTATTTTTGAGAAAATCTAACCCTTGACTGTAATTCCCGAGCGATGTCCAATACCGCGGACATGGCTATTCGAATAGATTGTACACTCTGCAGAGGTTATGCACTTTACCCACAAGATACAGTCAAACACCACAAAGGCGAGTTCCCGTAACAAAGTCTTTCGGAAACCTCTAACAATACAAGTGGTCCTCCCCGGTTATTGCACACTAACCCTTCCCTTAGCTAAGGTGAAGTTTAGGCCAATCAACCGTTAGATGGGTACCTGGCCTCAGCCAGATGCGCTCCCCGTACAACTTACACAAAGGGTGTAGTTGACCTCCTGAGGTCCCACATGTACGTTATTAGCAACTTAGTCAACTAGGTCTGTCCCATTACAGACATGTGGTTGCACGTTAGACCCAGTTCAAAGGCTTCCAAGGTTAAGTCCTTAGGGTGACCAGGGCAAGACTACCCGAAGACCCAAATCAATATCCCCAATGCCACAACTGGCCCACCTGATCATTCTTGCCACATGCCCCGGTCGAAAACTATTTATCAAACCCCAGTTGATTACCATGCACCACGTGCCATCAACATCACATGATACCTTTCCAAAACAGGTTCAATATACCATTAAGTCAATATTAATATTTGATTGTCCAAAATCATGTCATGAGCACGAAAGGTGTCTAAGCAGTATACTACAACGGTCTAAAACCCATGTTGGCAATTTAATAATGTCCAACTAGTAATCCACAACTAGGGTGACAAGGGTCATGGCACATATTTAAATAATCAAGGTGTCATACAACAAATTGGTATTTATCTAACCCCCATATTTAAATAAAGTATTTTTCTTATTGAACTAGCATGCAATAGGTTAAATCAAAATAGATTTCAAAATAGGATCAACATGGTCAAAGCACAACTTGCCTTCAAAAAGTACTTGTTCTTGGTCTTGAGTTGGATCCTGAGTCAATACTTCTCCTTCGAATCCTTCCGGCACTTCAACGTCTACTCGTAAAGCGTGCAAATAGCAATACACGAATAAACAATAGGCAAAAAGTATCCAACATCCAAATAAAATCCATAAACAGAGAGAACATAATTTTATGAATTTTTAGAAACTGGAATCGTCAAATTCGGAGTTAAAATGCAAAAGTTATAGCGTTTTGAAGTTTAAATAATCAATTAAATAATATTGTAGAGGAAAACTTTAGTCCAAAAATTAAATAAAATTCATAATTAGGTAGATCTCAATTTTATACAAATTTAGAAATTCGAATCACTCAAATCGGAGTTGAAACGCAAAAGTTATAAGCGTTTGAAGTTTGAAACAAAATCTGAAATCATTATTTCGAATTATTAAATCATTTTCTTTTTCGGAAATTAATTATTGCGTCAGCCTGGACACGTGTCAGCCTCTGATTGGGCGGCTGACGTAAGCCGGTCCATGGACTTGGTCCACGCTCAGCTCGGGTCAGTGGTGACGTCATGGTGCGGTTCGGTTGTCCCGCTGACACGCGGGCCCCGCGTGTCAGAGACACGCGCTCACGCGCGCGTGGCGTGGCTTGGGTACACGTGGCACAATCTCGGCCGTTGATTTGAAAATCAACGGCCCAGATTGGATCTATGCTTCACGCGTTTGGGGTGAACGAGGTCAATTTGAGCCGTTGGATCTTGATCCAACGGTTGGAAACGATCCTAACCCGTAACGTTATCCACAGTACGGGCGACGTGGCCGATCGTGGGCCGTTGGATCTTGATCCAACGGTCCAGATCTAATCTAGATTCTAGGGTTTGGGGGAGAACGTGGGCTCACCGCTGCCGTTCGATCGGGATCGGACGGTGCAGAAGCTTCGCGCGGTTGATGGCGGCGCGGTGGGGCTCAGGCTACCGGAGACAAGGACCGCGACCTTCCGCGCGGCGTTTCCGAGGGCCTCCGGCGAGATGAAGTACGCGCCCAGGTTCGCCTCGTCGCGGGGGTTGCGGATCTGACCACGGAGGCGGCGGAGCGCTTGGTAGTTTCTTGGCGAAGAACGAAGAACACACGGCGGCTGTTCTTAACTACGGCGAGGAATTGCGGCGGCGCTAGGGTTTCCCTGTAGGCGTGGGTTAGGGCAACGGGCGCGGCGTCAAACGACGATCCTCGGGAGGGGGTCCACGGCTTTTATAGCGCGGAATCCGAGTCCGACGCGGCGGCGGAGGGCAACGGCCGCGGCGAGGTCTCCGGATCGGGGACAATGACCCCGGACCGTCCACATGGCGTGATCAACGGCCACGATGGCTTGGCGCGAACGGGTCTGACCCGGATCCGGTCGGATCGGGCTCGCGTGACGTGGCGCCGTCACGGCCGTTGGATCTCGATCCAACGGTCACGTGGCTAGGAGTTGGAGTGGGTTCGGCTCGACCACGTGGCTCGGGTCGGACTCGAGTCGGACTCGAACTCGGGTCCGGTCGGATGAATAGTACAAACCCACTCGCATTTTCCAGCGATTTAATAATTAAAATAATTCCCAGAAATTCAATTAATTCATTAAAAATATCAAAAGACTCAGAAAAATTCCAGAAAAATTCTGGAAAATACCTTGGATCATTTTGGACTCAAATAAAATATTTCCATCAAAATTTTATTTGCAAAGTTTAATTCTTTAATTATTTCAAAATGGAATAAATTCAAATAAATTCCAAATAAATCCAAATAAATTCCAGAAAATTCCAAAAATTCACCAAAGTGCCAAATCACACATGAATTTAAGAAAAACAAAATTTTGGGGTGTTACACCCTGCCCCATGTGCCCCTAACCCTAGCTGCCACCCTTCCTCCTCCCTCCACCTCCTAGCCGCCCCATCTCTTGCCCCCATGGCGCCCCCATTGCTCCCCATTGCACACCACCTCTCCTCCACCCCCCTTGCTGCCCTAGGGTGACCTCCCCACCCCTGCATCCTCATGGATCCATTCGAGGAGCGAGGTGCGAGGTGCGAGGAACGAGGAGCGAGGAGCGAGGAGATCGATTGGAGTTTTCGTGCGTCGGGCAAAGGTATGATCATGGGGATCCTCGGGGATGAGCTAGGTACTGTTATTAGGGAGTTTATCAAGTTTTTTGATAAATTGGAGGCGCTGGATTTGAGTAATTTGGGTTAGATCTAGATGTTGCCACGTTTCTGTTTTCGGGCAGATTGAGCAGTCGAGCTAGGGTTGGCGTTTTCACCAATTTAAAATCCGAATCTTGTCGTACGGATGTTGAAGAAGTTGTAGATAATTTAATTATCTTTCCGTGGATATAAAGAAAGTTAAATTCTGCCCAGCCGTTTAAAAGTTATGGCTGTTTTACCGAGTGTATTAAAATCTGTGACGTAATTGGAACAGATCACGGTAATTTGTAGATTAGACGACATTAGAGTCCGAATCAGTCTTTCCCTATACCTAGAGAAAGTTGGGAAATTTCCTAAGCTACGCGAGGATGTACTCGTTTAATTGATTCGGAGTCCCAGAACTCAAGTTATGCTTTTTGCAAGGCTGCTGTCCCGTCGGGACAGAACCTCTGTTTTTAGGTTTTGCGAGTAGTGGGCCATGTCGGGTTAGATGGGGTTTTGCGTACTGTTATTTGGGCATGATTGTGAGTGTGTGATGCCTATGTGTAGGTGGTGTGACACCGGGAGTGCCCTCGACTTCCCACAAATCTGTCGCCCGCGGTTGAGGCAAGTGTGTTGTAATGTATAGCGGATTGTAGGTTGCTTGTTGATATTGGATGAAAGATTGAATACTTGCTATGATCACTTGCCTTGCTTGCTGTTTTCCAATGATATATTGAGTATGATTATCATGATATGATGCTATGTGTCTATACTTATCATGATTCGATGCCATGTATAATATTTGTCATGATGAGATGCCATATGTTTATGTACATGTGAAATATGATAATTGACATAGTTCCATGCATGACATGAGATGGGGCGAGGGCGGTGAGAAAGTCATTAACTAATCCGGGAAAGGCCGGTGAGAAAGTTATGACTAGTCCGGAATGCCATTGAGTAAGACCTACATCGTGATTCCATTCACGTGGTGAATGGAAGCGAGGAGTAGGCACCCTCCATCTTCGGGATGGAAGGGGGGAGAGGGTGCACACCGACGGGTGTGTACTCAACCATACCGGTATGAGTTTCCAAGGAGATATGAGCATAACATTGCATTGCATTGCATTGCAATACATATTTTGTGATGATGATGTTGTTATGTGCTCAAGTATGAGATGTTATATGTGATGTAAGGTATTATTGTCTTGTAAATGATCTTGTTGTCCATTACAATATGCTTGCTGAGTTTTCGAACTCACGCTTGTGTTTTATGTTGTTTTTAGGTACTTTGAGATCGGCATGCGGGAAAAAGGGGTCTAGCTACACTTCTACACGTAGCTCCACCATCATAGTCCATAATTAATCACTTGGAGACATGATATTAAGAGTTGTGCCATAAGCTTAATGTAGGGTTTAATTTAGCATGCTTGTGATTCCTTATTTGCTTGGTTATAGCTTATGAAGTGGTTGAGCATGCTTTTATAGGCGTAATTTGATGATATATCCATTTATGTTGATGTTTTATTTATCGTGTGCTATGACATATCTTGCCATGATATTGATATTGTGTTAATTAATGTTAAAACAAAGGAGATGCTGCCGAAATCTCGGTTTTTAGCATGTGCGCCTTTGCTGGAATTTATGTTTAATTGTGGTATTTAGATGTTGTTTAGCTTATGTTTGGTAGCATTCAGGCATATTAAATGCCGGGGTGTTACACAAACTCTATGTCCCTGTCTGGCGGCATACCAGGTAGATCTTCAGGAAAAACATCCGGATACTCATTCACTACTGAGACATCTTCTATGCTGATTGCCTTGGCATTGTTAACCATCAACTGTCCATCTCTGACGGCAGTAGCTTGAAATTCCACTTTCTTTCCACACGGGCTCTCAACTGAGATAGTCCTTCGTCCACAATCCAATACGGCCTTGTGCTTGGATAACCAATCCATTCCCAAAATAACATCTAAGGTCTGGGTCTCCAAAATAATAAGGTTCGCTAGGAACTCTATCTCATCTATTAGTATTCTCACCCCAGAACATCCTACTTTCGTTCGGAGTTCGGAACCAGGGGTTTGAACTAAAAGCATGCATTTAAGTCTTGCAATGTCCAAATCTTTTTTAGCAGCAAAGCCTTGAGAAACAAAAGAATGCGAAGCTCCAGAATCAAACAAAACGGTTGCAGGTACAGAGTTAACAAGTAACTTACCCAGTACGACGTCCGTGGCATTCTGCAGTGCATCTGCGGTGACATGATTGACTCGGCCTCTCACCACAGTCTGGGGTGCAGCTCCTGGTGCTGGCGTCCTGGCTGGTGTGGATCCAAGATTGAAGCGAACTGGGGTCACTCCTGCTGTCTTCTTAGGACAACTATTGGCAAAGTGTCCTGGCTCGTTGCAATTGTAACAGCGTCTCACTGTCCCTTGTTGACTGCCTGAAGCGGCGTTTCTGGCTGGTGCTGGGGTCTGATAATTCTGATTGACGGGTCTTGGTGCTGGTGACGGTGTCCTTGTAGAACTCTACGGCTGGAATCTGAAAAACTGATTTGGCGCAACTCTCAAACGTTGCTGCGATCCCTAACGCGATCCCTGATGCTGCATCCTGTGCTTCCTGTTCTCATGCAGTTCCTTGCGCTTGTCCTCAAGAATAAGCGCCTTATTCACCAGCTCTTGGAAATCTGGAAAAGTGTGGGTGATCAGTCCCACCTGCAGTCCTGAGTTAAGTCCCTTCATGAAGCGAGACTGTCTGGCTTTATCTGTCGCTACATCCTCAGGTGCGTAGCGTGCAAGCTGTGTGAACTTGTTCAGGTATTCGACCACTGGCTGATTACCTTGCTTCACTGCTCTGAACTCCTCCTTCTTGAGATCCATGATTCCTTCAGGCACGTGATACTGACGAAACGCAGCTGTGAACTCCTCCCAAGCGATATCTTGAGGGTTCTCCTGCGTAGCACATAAGTTCTCCCACCATTCGGCGGCTGTTCCTTCCAACTGATGAGAAGCGTAGAGTACCTTCTCATGTCCCATGCATTGAGCAATGTGTAGCTTCCTCTCAATTGACCTTAACCAATCATCGGCCTCCAACGGGTTAGCATTCCCGGAGAAAGTGGGTGGATGAGTCCTCATGAACTCTGACAGTCTTGTATTCTGGCGTTGTCCCTGATTGACTTGATTAGCTGTGGCCTGAGCGGTGACGTGCTGCATCTGTTGCATCATGGCATGCATCAACTGAGTCTGAGCAGCAAGAAAATCTCCGAAATTCTGCATATCAACTGGCGGTGCTGGTGCTCCATCATTGAGGTTTTCTGCTGGGCGAGAACCACTTCCATTGCCTCCAAGGTTTCCACGAGTGTTCACCATCTGTCGATTGCTCCAAGTTTTTTTAGAGACGAGAGGGAAACAAGAATAGACATGTAATATGGAACTATGCGGGGCGAAGGGTGTAACTCAAAATCCAACATTATTATTAATAATAGTAATAACTTGGTATGGTTGCTTACAATGCCTAAGGGCCTTGCAACACATACTGCACACTCAGCAAACAATGAAAATCCAAATCGAACTAACACTGGAGTTTAACGCCTAAAGGGTGACTCTTTATTCTATGACACGACTCGACGAAGGAGTCTCAACCTCAAAACCTAAGCTCACTCATCAAGAAAACATCCACTGCCTTGGTGGGGGTGCGACGGCATAGGCGCGAAACAATCGCCATGCCCTGCAACTGTGGTAGTTGAAGAAGCGGTGTCCTCATCAAGATCTGACTCCTCTGGGTCTGGCTCATGCAACTCAAGCACTGGCTCTCGTTCTGGTCCATACAATGCCATCTCCAACTCGTCAATCCTTCGCAGAAGATGAGACACATATTCTTGAGCCTCCCGCCATCGGTTCTTCTCTGCTGTGGCTTCCTCTCGAGCTTTCTGTAGCTCCCGGTTCGTATCATCAAGCGCATCCTCCTGAGCGATGACAAGTCGTGCCAGCTGTGTGACTATGGTATTCTCGTCCTGTATCAGCTTCGGGTCTAGAAGGTTGTTGTTGCGTGGATGGTAGCGGTACTCTGCTCCCTCCAGCTCGCTGGCGTAGATGCGGGCGACGTGTCGCATTGCTCGTCGTGATACCTCCTGAATTCCCATTTGCATTGTCGATCTCCTGGCGGTGCAGTATATTGGACGATTGCCCTTGCCCTTCTTCCTGGCATGTACCGTGATCTTCACGTCATAAGCCTTAATCAGTCCCGCTTGTCTGATGATGTTCACTTGGTATTGCGGCTTCTCAAATCCTTCGGCGCATCATATGCCAAAGTTCTGCGGCGTGGCCAACCTCAAGATCGACGTAGTTGTCCTCTCCCTCCATCTGTCACAAAGTGCTTACGTGAGAACAGAGTTCAAATTGTGATGAAGGTAAGAAAAATTCAGCAAGGGGTAAGACAAGAGAGAAGGGGTAAGTCGAGAATTCATTCATTATCTTGACCAAATTTTATCTTTAGAAAATAGGTTTTATCCTCACTACGACCATTCTAACTATGGGTTGAGCCTACGGTCAGTATGGCTCTGATACCACCTCTGTCGGGACCCGAATTTGCAAATCCGGACCCTCTGTGTATTCAGCACTAGTCCAGGAATGCGCTAGTGCACACAGTCTTAACATCGGTAAATATCACGATCATACCACTCGATACTAACAAAGTACTTTAATTAAATAGTCAAACTGGTTGCTCGACCTTATGGTCAAGTTACAAATATACGCCACACAGGGCGAAACTTATTAAGAGAGAAATAATAGCAGCGGAAAATAAAATAACTTCGTGGCGCCATCCAGTATACCACAGGCAACTGACTGGGCTCGCTCCCTAAGTAGACGGTTCCTCTTGGAGCTCCTCCTCCAAAGCTGGTGTAGTGTAATATCCCGAGTATTTCTATACTCGAGTCACTGTACATTTGTACTCAAACACTATTCAATAATACACTGTTCTTGTGTGTTTCTGTATTTTGAGCTGAGTAGACTCGACTGGGATCCAAAAGAACCCTTTAACTTAATTAAACTCACTCAAAATCAAATCGAGTTCAATTGCGGTTCGTAATTGTCCTTTTGGACAAATTGGAAATTTAGGAAATTAAATGTCTAAAAGTCCTCAAAAACTATCCAAAATATCTTAGAAGTATTCAAAATCAGCTTTAGATGTTTGAATCTTCAAGTTTTGGCATTGGACCAAAATGCCCTCCATAAGTGCATAGTGCCCACATGTGTTATAAGCCACTCCAAGCCTCCAACTAGCCATTTCCTTATTTCCCCACCTCCTCCCACACGTCTTGAGCAAGGAGAAGGAGAAAGAGAAGAAGAAGGCCACCCAAATCCGTGGATTCCGGGCGATTCAACCGACGAAAATCGAATCGGAGGCTGGATTTGGCGTCCTCATCGCGTTCCCCATCTTCTCAACCCCTTCAAGTGAGTATTCCATCGAGATTCATCGATGTCTCTTGGAGTTCCGTGGTGCTTTGCGATCGACCTGATTTCTTGACTCCGGGTCGATCCTCTTGCCGTAGCTACGACTCTTTTCTCCTGTAACCGCATTTCATCAAGTTTTCCCAAACCCTAGCCTAGGCCATGTCTAGGTACCATGTGTTCAACGCATCGCATAGCAATTCTCGCTTTAAAATCTAGACTCAGTCGTCGTTAGGTCCGTTTAACTCTATAGTCGACTGGCTTTTAGCCATCTTCAAAATCGAGCATGCTCTCGCTAGGTCTTCGGTTTGTCGGAGTTCTAGTGAGGTAGAGCATGTATAGATTTTTCCCATAGCACTTACGGTAGCTAGAGCCGCTATCGGAAGAATCGAATTCAATTACGATAAGCGGATTTTATTTTATTTAATTAGGTGTTAAGTGTTTTCACAAAATACTAGGAGTCCGTAGCTTGAATCGACGATTCTATTAGCTCTTCGATAGCCGTAGTCGCGATCGGAAGAGTCGAATTCAATTTGTCACATCCTACACAAAGTTGTCGGCTCTAGGTCACTCTATTTGCGAAAAATCGTAGAGGTCCGATGACCAAATGGATAGCCCTATAGCTTTCTAGCTAGTAGAAACCCGATAAAAATACGGAGTTTAGTTTTGACCATTTTGCAGCATACTTTGCTGCTCTAGGTCTCAATTGGTTGAATAAAATCCTAGAGCTCAGAGCACGAATCGACTTCACCATTAGTCTTCTTAGAGGCTAAAGCAGGTGGCTAAAAATGCTAGATTTGCATTTTAGCACTTCGCATTTTATTTTAATAATTAGAGGGCCCAAAGCCGTTCTTGGCTTTTCGCTTGATTCGCCTCGTTTAAGGTCCCTAAGGTTGAAAGCATGCTTCACGTGTGCTTTAGATCCCATTTGGCCCTTTTAGGACTTTTGTCGTACTTGGTAAATCTGGGAGTTACGCGGACGTTTGATCAAAAGTCCGAGTAGGTTAAGTCAATTTTGGCGGTGATTGGCTCCGATAAGTCATTATTACCTCCAAGTGTCTAGCTGCGGGTCGAGCGAAGTTTCACGACATTCTTGATCAAAAGCGACCTTTTGACGGTTTTGATCGCTTTTGGTCGTTAGCAGTGCGTTTTGATCGCTTTTGGTCGCTTTTGCGAATTCGATGCAAATTGCTAATCTACCGGCGTTTTAGTTAGGTGTTGAGTGTTCGAACCGTATCGGGAACCCACACGCGGATTCGATCGCGTTTGGACTCAATACGGACTCAAAGCGGTTTTGTCGGAAATTACTCGCGGTTTTCATTTTGATTCAATTTTGGTCAATTTCATTAGGAATTGCTTTGCAACCGATCCAACTAAGTCCTAAATATCTTGCTTTAGCTTGTTGCGTTGTCGGAAACCTGTTTTGCGCAAAAATCCGCAAAATTGGCCGTTTAACGGATTTCCGACAAAACGATCGTTTTCGGCCGTTTCGGCAAATTTGTCGCTTTTAGGGCCGAAAGGTTTTTCTTTGATCTTTCGAGCATTTTAGCACCTAGTTATGTACCCGAGGCCATATTGAGGCTCCACATGCAAATTTAATTGCATTTGTCTTCAATTTACGTATTTTTATTCACGTAGGTAAAGAATACGCCTTTTTCGTCGTTTTAGCTCCCGGTTGATCATTTCAACTTCAAACAAGTTCCAATAAGTCCCATTAGGTATGTTATACCTATTTTTAGGTATTTCACTAAGTTTAGTTGGGTTTTACTTCATTTTGCACGTTTTAATCCATTTTGGCACTTGTTCGGCCGAAATGGACATAATAGGTCATAGTTTCACATTTTCTTCGTTTTCTTCATTTCTTTCTCCTTTAAATATTTAAGTGGGTCTTATTTGATGTTTAGTTGGCATTTGTGCATTTAAAGCTTGCTTTTGCTAAGTTGTATTTCTTTTTGTCGTTTTTGTTGCTTTGACCGATTAGAGGCTAGCGAGTCGGGCTTCGCCTCGAACGACCCGAACATCATCCCGGACATCACCGAAGTGCAACAACAAGGCAAGCACCTCCTTTGACCATCTTAAAACCTATATTTCACGATGTTTACTTTGATTTCTCAAACTATATGCATTGTTTATATTCAGTAAAGTGCTAGTTTGTGGGAATGGTAGATATACCCTGATTTGGTGGTTTTTCCTCAATTAAATTCCCAGAGTTCATTGATAACCTTAGTAGGGTTGGACAATTAATAAAATGTCACTTGGGTATAAACGACTTAGTAAATGCATATGCTTAGACACTGCAATAGAGATGAGCAAAGTCAGTCATTTACCAAATGCTCAAAACTTATGATAATTGTAATCGGTTTTGGAAATGTTTTGGAAATGTGACTTGTAAAGGTAATTTGATAAAAATGTGCAGTGTCTAGTTGGTAATTAGACTTGGCGGGAGGTATAATATGTGCTAGTTAAACATGGTGGCTATTGGTTGGCGAGTTAAGTGGAGTTCCCTGCTTGAGTCACTAGGCAAAAATATAAGGACTGAACTTGTGACGGTTTTTGAATGAACACCGTGCAAACGCGCAATGCTGGGATGGGGCAGCCTTTTTTAGTACCTGAAGTGTGAGGGGATAGCCATGCCTGTTGGTAGGCGAAGTGTGGACCTTTTCCCGTGTTGAGCGATCGGCGCGGTGTGTGTGTCCTCACGACCCGCCGTATGCACCTTCGTGAGTGCGCTTGTACTTATGCAGCGGGGAATCGCTCCAGTTCATGTTTGATTGATACAACGGTGTACGCCTTGGTATGGGATAATGCCGCGGCAAAAACTCGCCGTCGTCACGATGGATATTCTGTGGCCGCCTGAGTGGTGGTTGGCCTCTTATCACCATAGTAGTGGGTTTATCGTCGCCGGTGCTGGGGTGTGGCCATAGCCTCAACGATGGGAAAGAATAGATCATTCTTGTATATCGGATACCTCGTGTATCGCGTGTACCCTGGATGACAGGGATGCAAGTCTGAGTTGTGTTTGGGTAAAGTGCGCAAACTCTGCAGAGTATCAAATAATTCTAATCGATTAGCCGTGCTCACGGTTATGAGCAAATCTTCTTTAATCATATCAAGTATAGAAATTTGGTTTGGTTTTGAAAATGAAAAATTATCTCGGAGTCGATATAAAGTATGTGGTTGAATACGGTACTTGATGGATTTGTGGATATGTGGATATGATACTTGGAGGATTTATGAATATGTATTGTGATGCCCTAGAATTTGAGAGCGATCCTAGGGTTTTCTTTCTTGGTTGTTCCGGAAAGAAAGAGGGTTTTGTCGGGGAATGAAATAATTGAAGATTATGCGGCAATTTAATATTAAAAATTGGAGTTTTGGGCTAGTTTCCATTGGCTGAGGCAACTGGGCCTGGGCCGGAATTCCTTTTCCTCTCCTCCCCATGCCTTGGTGGGCGGCCCACCTCCCCTTTAAGTGGCGCCCCCTCCCCCCAAACCCTAAGGCGCCTCCCTTCCTCCCCCCTAGCAGCCGCACCCCCTCCTCTTCCTCCCCTGCGTGGTGGCTCAAGATCCACCGCGAAATGCGAAGGAGAAAACGAGAAGAGGATCCGTGGAGGCGAGGAGGATGAACAGATTTCCGTTACGGGGATCGTCGCGCGTTCTTCGTGGGTTACATGAGGGAGAACTCAGGGTAAAATTCCCAATCTTTTACCCCTGTTCTACCTAGGGATTAGGAGTGTATTAGATCTAGTGGTGAGTGGTTTGGATGGATCTTGATGGGGGAGAAGGGTAGATGTTCACGTGGTGCTGTTTTTGGAAGGGAAGATTGTGCAGCGCGGATTGTTTCGCGTTTTACGTGGCATAGATGATTTTTTCCTGCAAAAACCTATAACTAGAAAGTTGTAGATAACGTCGAGACCTAGCTTCTGTAATTTTTTCAGAATTTTTGGGGCGTCGGTCTGAGAGTTATCTCTGTTGGAAGATGACGAACAGAATCTGGAAACAGATTTCGTCCACTGTGTTGGACGGTTGTTTAGGCATATTTAACGGTGGAATTGAAATTTGTCACCTTCATGAAAGTTGTAGATCTCGTCAATATATAGCTACTGTAATTTTTTTGTATTTTTATGAACAGTAGAAAAAAAGATACGAAATTGGGAAGAGAGGGTGCTGCTGTTCGATTCGGACAGATCGGGGTTTTTGGCGTTTAAATGGGAGCGGGAGTAGGAAGCGTGTGTTTGAATTGTGTGATAAATTGTGATGTCGCTATGTACTGAAATAATGTTTGTTCAGGTGGTGCCACTGCTGGGCGTAACTAGGTTCATCGTCCACGTCGGTAAAGGCAAGTGGAAGTAGTTGTATTGTTAAGCTATACATTGTTGTTTGCTTCGCCTTCATTATAAACTCCAATTACAGCAATCATACATGGTTTAATCACTTGCTTTGAGGTAAGGTGAAGAAGGATGTTGTTTACGGATGAATTGTCTAAACATTTCATCTCTATGATATTTGTTTTCTATCCATGCTATATGATGATATGCAAACATGTGGACTCGATGGGAGGAGTTATGAATGAATTCATGCATGAAGCATTAACTGCATAATCATGCATTGGAAGTTTGTCCGGCCTTGGCGTCTTGGCGACCGTACCCGTACAACACCGTGTGTTCCTGAGAAAGGGCACGGTGAGGAGGAACATGGCATAAGAATGTGAATCAAACATATGCATTTCTTGAAGTGGTGTGGACTCTTTGATGTGGTATTGTATATGAGGAATGTGGACTCTTTGATGTGGTATTGTATATGAGGAATGTGGAATGATAGATATATGGTGGATGTTTTATTTGTATTAGTTGTTCCGCTTGCTGAGATTACCCAATCTCACTACTTGCTGTTTTGATGTTTTCAGGTAGCCCACGTGAGTCGTAAGCATGAAGGGTGGGCTAGCAACACAATAAATTTTCTGTTGTCATCACGACACACATGATCTAGTGTTTTAAATAATTCATTAGTTGGATGCAATTTTATTTCATTTAGACCTTTTGTTGTCCCTTCATAGATGTGTTTTATTTATGGTTAATACCTGGTTGAATTAGACTCGTTGTCTCTAGTTTTGATGTCGTGATATTATTCCTATTCGAATTGCTTCCGTACTATCCTGTTTTAGGGGAAATGTTGTCGATCTGTTCTTGTACAACAGTTTAGATTTATGGGGTGTTACAGTTGGTATCAGAGCGGGCTGTAGGTCCTTGGAATGTGTATTTTTAGTGTCATACTATAGGATACAACTAAAATGTGATGTGGAATAACTTAGAAACATGGCCTAGGTTTTAACTAAAATTTTGTCATATGATAGCAACATTAAAACTTGTGTAAGTGGAATCACTAATTTAAAATCTGACACACATGGATGCACAGTAGGAAAGGGTATGGGTACCGTTGCTTTCCGTTTAAATATTGTATCTAAGCTTTGATGTTGAATGCTACTTTTGATGTTGTATAATGCTATATTTATGATGGATTTGATTGAGTTGCTTCATTTGTGAGGAAGTGGGGTTGTGTTGCCGAAGTGTTTCGGTCACCTCTTTTTGTTCATAGTAAGGGTGTGGTTTGATGGTGTGGCCGGTTAACGCCATCACCGAAGAATTATTAACTCCTGTAGGAGGAGTGCTTACCCTTTCTGTCGTGGATCGGGTAGTTGCCTGGAGTCAAATAGAAGAGATTGGTGGTAGATTCTTTCGGATGTTCTTTATCGTTCTGAAGGTCGGTCTTGATTGGTTTTCTTGGTTTTAGTTGATTGAAATCAGAAGAAAAGTGTTTGGAATTTGGATTTTCGCGGAGTGTGCCTTCGGTGTTTCTTGGTTTTGTCTTCTTTGGGTGAAGACAAAGAAGGGGAGTTTTGTGTTGTGCGTCTTTGGTCGCCTTTTTGACTTTGACACCTGTTTAGTTGGTTGCCTTGCAAAGAAAGGTATAGCTTTTGGTTCTTGTGTGTATTGCTCTGAGTTTAAAAGAAGTTATTGAAGCGTGTGTAAAAAGTTAAGTTGTGTCGATTTATGTTTTGTGCCTTTGTTCGTAAAGGTTTACTTGATCGCTTGGTTCCCTCTGGTGGGAGTCTTTAAGATTGAAATGTGTTTTGGAGTCATGTCCTATTGCAAATTTGAGAGTCAAGCTTCTTTGTGAGTTTTGGTTGAGTATTAAAAGAAAAAAAATGCTGCAAATAAAGTAAGTATTCGTTTGACTGAAATTACTTGTTAAAAGTGGAAATTGTTGTTTAGCATGTTATGTAGTATGTAACAATGTGGTTTATAGAAATGATGTACTCCTTAGTTAATTTGCGAGTTGAATCAATTAAGTGTAATTGTTACCTTTAGCTTAAGATTAAATGAACCTCTAGTGATGTAGAGTACCCCGTAGTGGGGATGATTAAATGTGTTAATGTACATGCTTATAATATGTTGCTTTGCTTTAAAAGTGCTTATGACCCCTGATAATGTTTCAGGTTTTAAACCCTGATGCATGGTTAGAACATTAAGATGAGGTAGACTGCGGTTATTGTTAAAGAAACTTTGCTGGTTGTTTAAAGATGTTCTAATCTAACGGATTAATAGAGAAAATTTAATCGTGTTGACTAGCGACTTTAATTTGGAAGTTGATTAGAATTGCTATTTACATTGTTGCAACCTACTAGTATGTTGTGTGGTGGTAATTTTGTTATCACCTATGTATAGGGTAGCCAAAAGTAATGTTGATGGTTGATGTTTATGCCCATTTGTTGTTATTGATGACTTGGTAGGGTTGCTAATTGTTGGAAACCATTATTCCAATAGAGAAAAGTGTAAAACTGTGGAATTATGTCGAGTTCATGTTGTGATGGGATGAACATTGGATAACAATCATGATGCAAGATTTTAACCTTAATGAATGCATGTCTTAGAATCCTGTTCTGAATTTTATCTTGTAGAGATAATACTTATTGGTTGAAGTCATTTTATTGATTGAACAAGTTTTAATTGTCAAGATGTTGATGTATGGATGGTATAAAATTGATACGTTGATCATGCTTAAGTATATGTTGAAGTACTATGTTTGAAATATAGAATACATTGATATATGATGTGTTGTCTGTGGGGATCATGATGAGGTAGTATAGAATGGAAGACGTTTTGTTAATCATCATAAATTGTATTTATAAATGTTGGGAAAGGTAACTAGAGAAAGAATTGGTTATGTAGCTTTTGGTTGAATTATATTGAGGCTTCTCGATGAGTAAATAGTGTATATTGAATGCTTAAATGGTAAGTATAGTGGAATACTAGATATGGTGGCTTTCATCCTGAGGCTGTGTCTAAAACCTTTTGGACTGGTTTGGTTGGTTGCTATTTTGGTTGAATACTTTTTGTCGAAGTGTTTCTTCTGTTGTGTTTGAGTTTCCCTAAAACTCGTAGTGATTAATGCCAACCTTTGGATTTGGCTAACTTGTTTAGTTTGCACTATGAGTATGGATTTACACCCAAAAGTCTTTGAGTGGATCGCGCCCCTTCGGCGTTCGCACTGAATTATCTTTGGAATTAATTTTAAAGGAAGCAGATGGACATAGTGGGTTGTGTTGGAAATTCTTGAGATTTAATTTGTAACTCTTTTGACTAGAGTTGGATTTATTTGCATGATGCGTGGCGTTTGCGAGTGCTTCAAAAGGTGGATTATATGAGTGTTTCATAAGTGAATTTAGTTAGTGAAGAGTTCTCTTTTGGGAATGAATTTCCCTTTCTTTCGAGAAAAAAATTGTGGCGGTTGTTTGTGCAGATGTTTGACTTTGGAGTCGATGTTCTTTTCCAAAATATTGATTTTGGTTAAAATGCGATGGTTTGCAAGTTTAGCTTTCTATCCGTGGTGGGTTTTGATATGATTTGGTGCCTTCTTGTTAACTATCTGCCGACATAGTTTATATGAATTAGCGCAATCCTTGGTGTTATTCGAGTTTTATTCATGTGTTACAGAGGAAAAAGTCGTCTTGTAAATGATTATTCGATAGTGTTGTTACATGATGAATGAATGGTGAAAAGTAAACATGACATTGTCTATAGATGTTAAATGATAAAAGAGTCGTTGAGCCAGGTCGGTGAGAAAGTCATATATGGATATATGACTAATCCGGAGTGCTCTTGGAAAGCTGCATGCATGTCCTGAATCGAGATTTCAATTGCCTTCTAGTACGGGAAGTAAGAACGAATATCTTCTGATATGTTGGTTGTGGTGTAAGAGATATGAGCTTTCTTTGCATTTGGCTTAGGAAAAAATAAAATAAAATAAGTACTCTTGGGTTGTTGCCGAATTTTTTTCCAAAGTGGCTTTTAGCGCTTTGGAGTTCGAGTTGTTGGATGTGAATCATTTGGGGATCATGGGTCTTGGTTGAGCTTCCTCAATGATTCTACCCTTGGTTCTGATTCTTTGAAAGGAAGAATGCGAGGGCGAAACCTTCTAAGAAAGAGGAATTTAGTGTGGGTTGGTAATGACATAAGATATTAGATGTTGCTAGTAGATGATCGTAAACAGTTTAAAAGTGAAGAGTAAAGGAAGGTTGTGTATGACTCAATCCAAACCTTCTTGGAGAATTGGGTCATTGATGTGTACCTAGGTGAAATTTGTTTAAATTATTAGTGGACCACTTGGTGGTTGCTAGTAATTGTTTTTCCTTTTGAGTGTATTGGACCTTTACGTCATTGAGGTTGAGCGAGGTTGTGTCAACCATAGCGATTTTGTTCGGTTGTTACTATCTCTTGCGGGTTAAAGGACCCTGGTTGTAAAGTAGGCCTTTCCTTTTGGTGGTAGTGTTGGGTATTGGTTTTTTGTTGAAGATCAATTTTTTTGCAAGGTTCTAACCTCGTTTGTTCAAATAGCTGGTGATCTTGGAGTGTATGTCTCACCTGGTTTGTCGTCGTCTTGAATACGGCGAACCACAGTAGAGGGGTTGTGGTGTGAAAACACGTTTGTGCGTGGGAGATGAAGAGGGTTCTAGAGACTGTACTGCTTTTCTTACGGAGAGTGGTTGGAATAAGGAGTGCGAGACCGTTTTCTTTCATGGTCTATTTGGGAATTGAAGTGAAGGTGGAACCGTGAGAGGTTGCACTCTGTTGAGCTAAATCAACATTTTCTCGCTAGTGTTGGTTTTGAGAACTCGCTTGTCGTTTATTCCGATTTGAGTCTTTGTGTGAATGTTTTGTGTTGCAAAGAAGTCTTTTGTCCCTTAGGGACTTTGTTGTTGATTTTGGTGTGTCTTAGATTCGGGGACGAATCCTTTTAAGGTGGGGAGATTGTGATGCCCTAGAATTTGAGAGCGATCCTAGGGTTTTCTTTCTTGGTTGTTCCGGAAAGAAAGAAGGTTTTGTCGGGGAATGAAATAATTGAAGATTATGCGGCAATTTAATATTAAAAATTGGAGTTTTGGGCTAGTTTCCGCTGGTGAGGCAACTGGGCCTGGGCCGGAATTCCTTTTTCCCCCTCTCCTCCCCATGCCTTGGTGGGCCGGCCCACATCCCCTTTAAGTGGCGCCCCCTCCCCCCAAACCCTAAGGCGCCTCCCTTCCTCCCCCCTAGCAGCCGCACCCCCTCCTCTTCCTCCCCTGCGTGGTGGCTCAAGATCCACCGCGAAATGCGAAGGAGAAAACGAGAAGAGGATCCGTGGAGGCGAGGAGGATGAACAGATTTCCGTTACGGGGATCGTCGCGCGTTCTTCGTGGGTTCGCAACGGAGAACTCAGGGTAAAATTTCCAATCTTTTACCCCTGTTCTACCTAGGGATTAGGAGTGTATTAGATCTAGTGGTGAGTGGTTTGGATGGATCTTGATGGGGGAGAAGGGTAGATGTTCACGTGGTGCTGTTTTTGGAAGGGAAGATTGTGCAGCGCGGATTGTTTCGCGTTTTACGTGGCATAGATGATTTTTTCCTGCAAAAACCTATAACTAGAAAGTTGTAGATAACGTCGAGACCTAGCTTCTGTAATTTTTTCAGAATTTTTGGGGTGTCGGTCTGAGAGTTATCTCTGTTGGAAGATGACGAACAGAATCTGGAAACAGATTTCGTCCACTGTGTTGGACGGTTGTTTAGGCATATTTAACAGTGGAATTGAAATTTGTCACCTTCATGAAAATTGTAGATCTCGTCAATATATAGCTACTGTAATTTTTTTGTATTTTTATGAACAGTAGAAAAAAAGATACGAAATTGGGAAGAGAGGGTGCTGCTGTTCGATTCGGACAGATCGGGGTTTTTGGCGTTTAAATGGGAACGGGGAGTAGGAAGCGTGTGTTTGAATTGTGTGATAAATTGTGATGTCGCTATGTACTGAAATAATGTTTGTTCAGGTGGTGCCACTGCTGGGCGTAACTAGGTTCATCGTCCACGTCGGTAAAGGCAAGTGGAAGTAGTTGTATTGTTAAGCTATACATTGTTGTTTGCTTCGCCTTCATTATAAACTCCAATTACAGCAATCATACATGGTTTAATCACTTGCTTTGAGGTAAGGTGAAGAAGGATGTTGTTTACGGATGAATTGTCTAAACATTTCATCTCTATGATATTTGTTTTCTATCCATGCTATATGATGATATGCAAACATGTGGACTCGGTGGGAGGAGTTATGAATGAATTCATGCATGAAGCATTAACTGCATAATCATGCATTGGAAGTTTGTCGACGCCTTGGCGTCTTGGCGACCGTGCATACAACACCGTGTGTTCTGAGAAAGGGCACGGTGAGGAGGAACATGGCATAAGCATGTGCATCAATCATATGCATTTCTTGAAGTGGTGTGGACTCTTTGATGTGGTATTGTATATGAGGAATGTGGACTCTTTGATGTGGTATTGTATATGAGGAATGTGGAATGATAGATATATGGTGGATGTTTTATTTGTATTAGTTGTTCCGCTTGCTGAGATTACCCAATCTCACTACTTGCTGTTTTGATGTTTTCGAGTAGCGACGTGAGTCGTAAGCATGAAGGGTGGGCTAGCAACACAATAAATTTTCTGTTGTCATCACGACACACATGATCTAGTGTTTTAAATAATTCATTAGTTGGATGCAATTTTATTTCATTTAGACCTTTTGTTGTCCCTTCATAGATGTGTTTTATTTATGGTTAATACCTGGTTGAATTAGACTCGTTGTCTCTAGTTTTGATGTCGTGATATTATTCCTATTCGAATTGCTTCCGTACTATCCTGTTTTAGGGGAAATGCTGTCGATCTGTTCTTGTACAACAGTTTAGATTTATGGGGTGTTACATGTATGGATGTCGATTCGTATCCCAGCTGCGACCATGGATGGTGGCAGCTGTGGAGCTCAGTTGTTATTTATACTGTAAATATGTTTTATTCAAACTGCTGTCTTTCAAATTATGTATTACATTTCGATGAACTGCTTCAAATCCTGCTTTTCGCAATAGACTTAATGTAGTAGCCATTTCAATCGTATCAGCCTGCATATTAATTATAATTGCATACACTAAAGTCTTGCGAGTACATACGTGTACTCACCGTTGCTGCTAACCCTTTTTCCACAGAGGAAGGTAATGATGATGTCCCGGATGATGGCGAGCCCCTTTTCTGCGAGTGTTGCGGCTTCGTAGTCCCTCCCTCGATCGATGGCACGTGGGGTGGTCGGGCCATTCTTGGTTGTCTTTCTTTTGTTTCATTGCCGCTTTACTTCTTTTGGTTTACGTAATACACTTGTACAAGATTTATACCTAGTTATGTAAATTAAATTAGTTTATCTTTTCATGCATTGATACTCGGGTTGTGGAGTGCGCGATCTTGGGCTCTTGATCCAGGGATCGATGTCGATGCGTCTGAGCACCGGTCCGGCTAAGTGTTCGATCCCGTCGATCGAATTTTTAGATTCGGATTTTCGATGTCGAGGCTTCCTGTTGCTATACGGTGCTATACGCTCTGATGAAGCGGCGTCTGATGCGGTATAGGAAGAGGGGGTGCTCACAGCGTTGGTATCAGAGCCATTGACTGCAGGAAGACTTAGTTAGCCTGGTCGTTAGACTTAGGAACAGATTTTTCTTCTCAAAATTTATTTTGAAGTACAAAACTCTATTTTGAAAGTGTAGAATGCTATTCTTGTCCATTCTATAGCCTTTCACTTATCTACTCTTCAAAATGAATCTGATCTTAATCCAAATTTCAAAATTTGTTTCCTTCTTCTATCTTGTTCAAAAGAATTAGGAGGAACACGGGTTTAGCTAAAAATGGGTTAAGGTTAGATGTTTATGGTTGTAATTAGGGATTATTTGTCGTTTCCTTAGGTTGACTTTTGATTTGATTCTTATGCTTCTTTGAATGAGTGTTTGTAGAATGTTGTGCTTTTGGAGGTATCCTTAAGAGTCAAACATGTTGCACCTGTTTCGCGCAGTTTAATTGACTCAACTGTGCATTTCAGGATGCCTCCCCGGAGGAGAGCAGTTCGTGCGCTTCCAAAGCCCGGTGATGATCTTTGAGGGAGCGTGGCGATCTGATGGAGTGCGGGGGCCCAGCAGTCGCAGGTCCCTACTGGTGGGTCAGCTGGGGCTCAGTCTCAGCTACATGCCCAGAGCGAGGAACTCCCTCCACCTCCTCCTGCTCCTGACATGGCTGCACTCATGTTGCGGCAGACTCAGCTCATGGAGCTGATGGTCCAGTCGCTCAGTGGCAGCAAGAAATGGCAAAGAAGAAGAAGAAGTTAGCCTGCTTGTCCGAGTTCCAACTCGACCGCCGAGCTTTTCTTCAGCTACAGATCCGATGGAGGCAGAGGATTGGCTTAGCGACATGGAGGGGAAGTTGGAGTTAGTCGGTTGCACCGATGCGGAGAAGGTTCAGTACACCGCCTACTACCTCCAGGGACCAGCAGCTTCGTGGTGGAGCAGCTTCAAGGCTGTTCGCCCTGCAGATCAGGTCACCTCATGGTCAGAGTTCAAGGCGCCTTCGCTCCTTCCATGTTCAGCGGGCTTGATCGATATCAAGAAGCGGGAGTTCTACGACCTTCGCCAGGGATCTATGGCGGTGATGGACTACCTCCACCGCTTCAACCATTTGTCACGCTATGTTCTTGATGAGGTGACCACCGAGGCTAGGAGAGTGACATTGTTCAAGGAGCACCTCACCGAGGAGATCCGGTTTCAGCCTGCCGGCCATGATATCCCTAGCCTTCAGTGTCTTGGTGAGCAAGGCCATCAAGATTGAGGATGGCGCCAAGGCGCTTATGGAGAGCCGCATAGCGCAAGTGGGCAGCTCGGGCCGATCGATGGCGCACCTTCCAAGACTCGCACCTTCACTCGATCGGCTTCCGGCCTTAGCGCCGCTTGATTCGAGGTCCTGTGGCTTGCCTCCTCGCCTGCCCAAAGTTCGGTGCGATCACCTAGTCGTCTGGCAGCGGCTTGGGGTCCCGAACCCATTTAGCCATATCACATGCTTCTCCTGCGGCGGAGGGGCCACTTCGCGATGCTGTCGGCAGAAGCGGCGGCGAAGACGGCTTCGAGTGCACCGGCCCGTCCCCAAGGTCAATCGGTGGGCGTGGGGTGGACAAATGTCGCCTTCCCGAAAGCGATTTGCCTCGGCCGTGGCCGCCTGAATGTGGCCACCGCAGAGGAGGCAGCAGCAGCTCCAGATGTTGTGTTGGGTACGTTGTCTGTTCATTCCGTGCCCACTTTGGTTCTATTTGACTCTGGAGCATTGCATTCTTTCATCTCTTCACAGTTTGTTGCTTTGCATGAGGTTCATTCTGTTCGCCTCGAGAGGTACTTGTTGATCCGTTCACCTGGATCCGTTTTGACTGCCGAGCTTGTGAGTCCAGGGGTTAGGATTGTGATCAATGGGGTAGATTTCTGGGGTGATCTCATTAACATTGAGACGTCAGATCTTGATGTGATTTTGGGTATGGATTGGTTGTCCAAGAATCAGGGGCAAATTGATTGTGCCAGGAGGTCAATTCCATTAGTCAACCCTGATGGCATTGTCATTACCTTTTCTTGTTTCCAAGAAGGTCAGCCTTTACTCGGTGCTCTTTACATTCGGAGACCAGTCAGGTACCGGTGATATGTGAGTACCCCGATGTGTTCCCTGATGAGTTGCCAAGTTTGCCACCTGATCGTGATTTGGAGTTCATCATCGATCTCTTACCTGGCACTTCTCCAATTTCTAAGCGTCCGTACAGGATGCCTGCTGATGAGCTGATTGAGTTGAAGACTCAGCTCAAGGAGCAGTTAGAGAAGGGGTTCATTCGTCCCAGTTCTTCTCTGAAGGATCATTGTTTTTGATCCAATTGTTTTTGATGATGAGTATTTGAAAAGAGTTGAAATTGATTTGATTATTTGATAAGATTTGAAAGTGGTTTGATTATTTAGTGGTTGTATGGATTAATGTGAGTCAAGTCGCGGACTTGGGTTCGGAAATTGTTTGTGTGTTTTTGTTCATGTGCAGGTGTTGCTTGAGGTCGAATGTGGTCGGTGACAGGACCGAGACTAGGTTCAAGGGAGGAACTGAGGTCGTGAGGGTCGAGGGTGTCATGCGAGACGTTCGGACTAGAGAACGGTGCGCGTGAGATCGAGATCGTTGCAGCGTAGTGGCAGGAGGCCGTACGCGTGTATACGGATTTTTAATACTTGCATGTGTGTGTGCATGCATGGAGTGTGTGTGTTTGCATGCATGTGCATGTGTGTGTGTGAATGCATTTAATGCATGTGTGTGCATGGCGTGAGTGTGTGCATGTGGGTTAATGTGTAGTGTCATGCATTGTGTGTGTGTAGAAGTGTGTTAGTGTTGTGCTGTGAGTAGCGTGAGTGTGATGCTGGCGTGTGAGTGCAGTATCGTGTTGAGTGCGAGAGAGATGAAAAGTATGTATACGTGATGCATGCGTGTGGTTCATGAGCCAGCCGACACATTCATTTAATGGCTGGACTTTATGTCCGATGGGCTAGCATGTGGTGGCGTGTGCAAAACGATTCGGTGGAAGAGTCGAATTATGTTTTTGCTGTCCGATTGGAGCAACGGCGCAAGAGCAATCCGAGTACGAGTCGGCCGTGAAGCGATGTTCGAGTCAACGTGAAGATGAAGAATAGGAAAAGGATTCCTGTTCTCTTGTCCTTTAAATAGAGGATTCTAGGGGCTTAGAGATCATCCAATGAAAAGGGCAAGAAGCAAAAGGTGCCTACAACAAAGAAAAGCTTTTGTGCTCTCTTTAGTTTGTTTAGGGTTTTCTAATCTTGTGAGATTAGAGATTTTGTTTAGGGTTTTCTAATCATTGAAGATTAGAAGATTTTTTTTGGTGTCATCTTGTTGAAGATGGCTTTGGAATAAAAAAAAAATAAGTTTATGCAATATTCTCTTTTTTTTTTTCTTTGATTCTTGATTAGAAGGTTTGTTCGATTTTTGATAGAACTAGTTTTGATTTTTGTTCGACTTGTCTCGCTAATTAATCTAGGGTTTTGATCTCTTCATTATTAGATATTCTTCCGCTATTTAGGGTCTTTTATTTTCGTAAAGAAATAGTTGAATTTTATTCGGCATCTATTCACCCCCTCTAGTTGCCTACTCGGTCCTACAAGTGGTATCGAGCAAGGTTCTACTAATCCATCTTAACAGGTGATTAGTAAGCGGTAAGTTATGGCAACAGAGAAATACTCAAACAAGCCGCCAATCTTCGATGGCAGACTTCCCCATCGGCGGATCAGGATGATTGCATATCTTCAAGCTCAAGGTAACGCGATTTGGCGCAAGGTAAAAATTTAAATGCGAGCTTCCTTCTAATGATGATATTGATAAAATCGAGTTTGAGAAAGATGTTGAAAACAATAATAGAGCTAGAAACATATTGCTTCAAGGACTTGCTAGAAAAGAATTCGATAGAGTCTGTCATTTACTCACTGCTCATGAAATTTGGAAATCTCTTCAAGATTATCATGAGGGCACTGACTCTGTAAAAGAAGCTAGGCAAGATCAATTTAAAAAGCACTACAAGAAACAAGGAAAAATTCGTGGGCCAAAAACCCACGAATTTAAGCCAAAACCCACGAATTTAGGTTAAATTCGTGGGCAAACCGTCGAATTTATTTCACGAATTTAACTCGACGAAATTAATCAATTAAATTCGTGGGTACCCACGAATTTAAATTAAATTCGTGGGTTACTTAAAAAACCCACGAATTTAACTGCTAAATTAGGTAAGTGAAGAAACCCACGAATTTAAGCTACTAAATTCGTAAATTTGAAGAAACCCACGAATTTAAGCTGCTAAATTAAGTAAATGAAAAAACCCACGAATTTAACTTAAATAAGTGGTACCACGAATTTAACTATTAAATTCGTGGGTTTTAAATGGCTCACGAATTTATGAGACATTTATACAAAAAAATATACATATCGATATCACACTCAATACATATACCATATCGATCACACATATATATATCGATATGCATCTCATTCAACACAACAATCTTCACATTCAATCTTATTCAACACATCGCAATATTACCTCTACTAAAAGATTGAAACCAACCTTTTAACTCTTTAAAACCGGCTTAAAACTGTTAGCAAATCGACATGAACTCAAGAACGAAGTAGATCAAACCAAGTAACCGAAATTCAACAAAAATTAAGTCACCGAAATATACAAAATTTTGGCATGACCTCTCTAGTAAATAGGACATCCACTCGTGAGACAAAAAACATTTGCAGTTATAATATATATATATCAATCTCTCAAACCAAAAGAAGACATTCTAGCAGATCCTTAAATAATCAATCACACATCCAACGGCAATTTGTAAACTACACAATGATGGTTGTGCATACATAATAACAAACTGTTATAGAATATGATCACAAAAACAAAGCTTGACCCACGAGATTACAGATGCTCAAAATTACACTCATGACTGAAAACAGAGTGGTCATCATGACGCATGGGTAGTCAACCATTCGGTCCATTCCAGAATTAGGTGGGAAGTCAATTTGTAAACTACACAATGATGGTTGTGCATACATAATAACAAACTGTTATAGAAGTAAAGACACCGAGCAATCTTGGGCAAGAAACGGATACCGGCCTAGAATATGATCACAAAAAACAAAGCTTCACGAGATTACAGATGCTCAAAATTACAGTCATGACTGAAAACAGAGTTGTCATCATGACGCATGGGTAGTCAACCATTCGGTCCATTCTAGAATTAGGTGGGAAGTCAACTTTCAGGGAGACCAGTTAAATCAAGGATTAGTGAAAATGCATGGAGAATCATCATTCGCTTTTGTTGCTGCTCAATATTTCAAGTAAAAGCAGAAGGGAGCAATCCAGAGGATTCCATGATGGTAAGTTGGCAAACATAGCTGGCCAAGTCTTGAAATATTTTATAGCTTGCCGAAAAGGCTTAATGGTCATGAGATCTATAAGTTATCAGTTTTGTTTTTACTTTAAGATAACGGTTTCAACTTACAAGATTATTTATCCATCTTTCAATTATTACTAGGGAATAACCATATAATTGTTTTAGAACTGATTTCACAATGATAACTTTTATATAAGGATTAAACTAGGGTTTAACATCTAAAGCACATCTAGCACATATGGAGGAACGGCAACAGTTCAATAATACATCTTAAGTATTTTTGTACAATCACGTTCTATTCATCAAAATAAACACATAGGAACTAGTTTTATTTCGTTTGAACTGGATCCTTACCAAAATACTTATTCAAAAGACACTTAGTAAGTAAACCATGCAGGTCTTTCTTAGTCACCTACGAGATCATGAATCAATTTATTTGGTCTGTTGTCAAGAATCGGATGATCGATTGTTAGTCATGTCGGTTTGAGGCGCAATGATCCACCATGTCATTGTCAAGAAGCTGGATGATCGATTGTTAGTCATGTCGCTTTGAGACAGTTGTTAATACTTTATAGGAGAAAATATTAGATGCTTGACAATGTTGACACCCATGCTTAAGTCTCGATGCATGTACCTAGTAAATAAACTCAATTTGTGTATATATATCACACTCAATACATATAACCATATCGATCACGCATATATATATCGATATGCATCTCATTGAACACAACCATCGAATTAGCATTTGCATTCCACTAGTTTACAAAACAGTTTTAGATATCAAACCGATTCACTAAGGTCAATTATTGTGATAATCAAGCGATTATCGTTGAAATAAGTTGAACCCTGGTGGTCATGCACCACAGCAGGTCATGCAATGAGGAAGCCAAGTCCAGAACTTTGATTTACTTAGCTATTTGACTTGATGAAAGTTCAAGAGCGAGAAGGGTTGCTAGTGCTCCACCTAAACTATGTCCAGTAATATAGATATGCCACTTAGATATGGTTTCTGCATCTTCTTCATCCCTGTAGTGGATAAATGGTATGCTTTGTGAATAGAGCTTGAGAAAAGCACAAGATTCAAGTTTTCAGTGCAAATGGTTGTTTTTTCGACAATAGTTATCTATGTGATAGCAGCCAACAATTCTATATGGAAAACAACAATAATATGCTACAAAAGGCAGAGCTTGAATTGTTCTGCTTCACATTGGACGAATTGCCGCTTTAGTTTGCGAGAAAAGTCACTATTTCGTTACAAAATACTTGCATAAATCCTATGGCATATTTGATGAGAACCATGATCCTATTCCTAGTAGAGTCATATGCACTTAAGAATCCACTTTGTGAACCTAAAACATGATATGATAAGAAATTGGTTAGCGACAAGTGACAAGAAATACACAAACAAGTAGATGAAGAGATATATAGCTAACGTGAACTTCTTGTTTGATGGTGCCGATGATGCAGCCTTAGAACACAAGTCATGAGATAGTTTTGCAAGGACAATTGGAACTTGCTCTGGTACAAACTTTAAAGCTTCATCAATAGCTGATTTCACCTGAGCTAGTTGATCTTCCAAAGCTGTGGACATTGGAGATATGGAATTCGAGGCTTGTTGTTTTATGCGAGTGCCCAGCCTGCTGCTCTTCAAGCCTAGAGGCGACTGGGGTGTCGGCGATAGAGCGGCGGCACAGTGTGGCCGGGGTGGTCGGCTTGATGGGGGCGGCTGAAGCCTTGTGGCAGTGGTCGGCGATAGAGCGGCGGCTGACCTTGGCCGGGTGGTCGGCTTGATAGGGGCGACAGAAGTGAAGCTATTTGGGTGGTCAGCGATAGAGCGCGGCCTGAGAAGCGGCGGTGGTCAGCGATAGAGCCTTGGCCAGTGGCGGCGAGCAGCAGGCGCGATGCGTCTTGAGCTGAAGCGGCGGCGCGAAGCGAGGCGAAGCCTTGGCGAGCGGCGTCGCGTCTTGAGCGAGCGAGGCGGCGAGGCGAGCAGGCGGGCGAAGCGGCGGCGGTGTGGGAAACGTCTTGGAGTGGGTGAGAGGCGGCGAAGAGAGAGAGGAGACGCAGCGTGGGTGAGAAGCCAGCGAAGAGAGAGAGAGAAGGAGACGCGCTAGGTTAAAACACACCGTTAAATTCGTGGGCCAGACGGTAAGCGAATTTAATTAAATTCGTGCGCTAGTTTAAAAACCGACGAATTTAAAATATAAATTCGTGGGTTCTTTTTGGGCCCACGAATTTAATTAAATACGTGGGTTTTTTATAAACCGACGAATTTAAATATATAAATTCGTGGGTTTTTTTTTTGGCCCACGAATTTAAAAAAACCCACGAATTTTTTCCTGTTTCTTGTAGTGAAGGAATACACTAGATTTGAAATGAACTCTGGAGAATCTCTAGATGATTGTTTTGCTCGCTTTAACAGAATCTTAAACAATCTTAGAGCTGTAGATGTAAAGTACACTGACTCCGAAAATGCTAGACATTTCCTATCATCTCTTGATCTTAAAATCTGGCAAATGAAAGTGACTGCTTTTAGGGAAGCTCATAAGATGAGTGAAATGACTTTGGATAAACTATATTCTAGTCTCAAGACTTTTGAGATAGACATCGTTTCAAGAACTTCCAATGATAACTCTATGGCTCTTAATGCTAATTCTTCATATGATAATGCTACTAGTTCTTCATCATCATATTCCATTACTGCTTTGAGTGCTCTTAGTGATGAACAGCTAGATCAAATACCAGAAGATACACTTGCTCTTCTTTCCAAGCGTGTCAATGCAGCTTACATGAAATCAAGGGAGAGAAGAGGAGTCTCCATCCACTGCTACAACTGCGGCAAGGCCGGGCACATCCGTGCTAACTGCTTCAAGAACAAAGATAAAGAGGAGAAGGAGCAAAGCAACTCCTCCAAGTCCTTCCGGCCAAAAGAGAGCAAGGACAAAAATAAGCAACGGACAAAGAAGATGCTCAACAAAGTCTTCGCGGCAATTGGTCGCTTAGACTTAAGCGACATTGATGATTCAACTGACGATGAGAAGGAAGCGAAGCAAACGAAGCTGAACGAGAAAGATTTCACCGGACTGTGCTTCATGGCGAAAGGGAACACTAGTGATTCTAGTGACAACGATAGCACCTCCAGCGACGGTGATGAGGTAATACCTTCGTATGATGAGCTTTGTGAAGTTTTAGTCATATTGAGAAAATCTTTAAGAAAATCTTCACTCAAAAATAAAAACTTAGAGAAAGATCTATCCATGCTGAAAACTGAAAACTTTGATCTTAGAAATTCAAATTCTGAAAAGACATGTGATTCTTGCTTAGATCTCAAATATGAAATTAAATCTCTAAAAGAGGAACATATGATTAAACTAGAACAAGTTTATGCCAAACAATTGAAAAATGAAAAACTTGTGAAAAATGTTGGTTGCTCTACTGATGGTTTACATGGTCAAACTGTAACACCCCAGCACCTCACGTGCTCGAAGTGCTACCAAAACCTATCTAATTTTCACTAAAAAAATTTCGCAAGACCTCCCCTACTAAGTGGACATCCACTCAGCAGGCAAAAGAGATCACAATTATCAATATAGCAATAATAATTTCAACATGTCATGGAATCAATCAACCATCATGACATGTAGGCAATTAACAACTACCAAAAATCCATTCATTAACAACTCAACTTAAATACCACATGATTACACAAATAGATTAACTAGTTACAAATTTACTAATTGATTCCAAAAGTCTGAAACATGTCGTGAGACACAGTGGAGGTGCAGCTACGCCCCAAACCCGGCAAGTCGCTCTTCCGAGTACCTAAAAAAATATTAACAAACAAGCGTGAGTTTGAAAACTCAGCAAAATGCATCAAATCGATATGAATAACAAGTTAGCAATTCCAGCCCATCATTAAGAATGTAACTCTTACAAGATTCAACCAATACATAAACAATTGTACCGCTACCCCTTACCTCATTGCCCTTTTCATACACATACCTCATTGAATCTTTTTGGGTGAGTCCACGACTCGATCCCAACTCTTCACAATTCCATTTAACACACAAAACTCAATCGTTAGCGATGCAATGCACATGTATGCTCTTTTTAGATGCACGCACGTAAGATCGCCGAGTGCACACCCGTCGGTGTGCACCCTCACGTCCCTTCCATCCCGTGGAAGGTGCCTACTCTTACTGTCTCGCTCCCATTCACCTCAATGAGTGGGACTACGAGGTAGGACTTTCGTGTTCACTACGTGTGAACACAGAGGCCCGCATCGAGAATGGAGTCGCCTCTTCTTTTATGAATGCACAAATGAAATTAACACAATTAAATTGCATAAACAAACATTTCTATCCTTCCACATGGACATAAATGAATACACACATGGCAATCCATTCTCATATTCATCAATATAATCATCAAATCAACCAAAACACTAACAAATACTTAACCTTCATATGCCTCTAATCGATTCACACACACAAGGGACAAATGAATAAATTTATGAACTTAACATTTGCATCAACATAAATATCAACATGATGAAAATCACCAAGCAAAGCAAGATTAATACCTTGTTAGCACTTAATCGAAATGACACACTGGCCTTCTACCGAGAGGAATGGAGTGGCGGGAAGAAGAGGTCACTCAGAAGCTACTCCATCTGGAAACATAATCACATACTCAATTCCACAAGATCTAGAGTCAACAAACAACAAAAAACCACATAGATACTCCCTAAGTCAAACTTGCCCCAAATCTGAAATTTCATCCAAAACTGGTTTGAGTAGCCCACTTTGCCAAAGCAAAACTATTGCTAAACAACTCCAAATTGAGCAAACGAAGACATTTTAATCATCTACATAAAATGTTCTACAACTTTCTAGGCAAATGGAAATTCTGAATCTGCTCCTAACTTGGCTTAAACAACAGCACAAGATTGAATCTATTACAAGTTGCAATTTGGACAGCAAAGGGGTAATTCTTGCATAACTTTTTAATGGTTGCACCAAAATTCAAGTTCTTGGACTCTAAATGAGCATAAGAGGATAACCTAGAGTTACCCCAAATCCATTTGTTCAATACATTAATTTAAAGTCCTCAAACCCAACTCTGAACATCAGACCAAAATCTGAACATTCAGAAAAACAACATTCTGGACAGCACATTCAAATCGACATAACTTTTGATTCCTAACTCCAAATCAAGAAAACGAATACATTTTCTCAATCTACAGGAAATTTTCTACATTTCTCTAGGCAAGTGGAAAGGCTGAATCGGCCTGCAAATTGGTCTACCCTTCATTTGAACATCTCAGCTCACAGAACAACCAAATCGGGACAGCAAACACTAAAAACGGCATAACTTTTAATTGGCTTCATGGATTTTCGACTTCTTGTACTCCATTTGAAGGTAATTAGATTACCTACAACTTTGTCAACTACCGAAAATGCATTTGACCAGTCTAAGCAACCCAGATCTGAGCTGCAAACACGGACAGAATTCTGCTCGAAAACAGATTCTAGGGTTTTCCCTCCAAAACTAGTTTCCCTCCAAAACATCTAACCTAGGAACCCTAGAAACACATCTAGGTAGTGCAGGGACTCCATGGCTGAGCTCACAAGAAAACAAATCCAAGGTTTGGCTCACTCACCACAAGGGAAGGAGCAAGGGGAGCTGTTGCAAGGGCTGCTGCTTGCTGCTGGGCGCCTTCTTGAGGAGGAGGGCACCAAGGGGAGCTCCAATGGAGGGGGAGGAAGCTTGGAGAGGAGGAGGAGACCTTCTTGCTGCTGCTCTTGGAGGGGGAGAAGCCAAGGAGGATGCACGGTTGGAGCAAGAAAAGATAGTGGGAGGAGTTTCCAAAGGCTGCCATTTGGGTGGGAGTGAAAAATGAGGGAGTGTGTGAGAGAGAAAAGTGATGGGGAGTGGGGGATTAGGTGAGTGAGTGCACTAGCTCTCACTCTCCAACACTAGATGAATTTATAATCTGCCAAACACCAGACTGGCCCTCAACAAACCCAAATAAGAGACGCAAACTCTGGGAATAAAATTAAGCGATGTTACATTCTCCCCCACTTAAAGGAATTCGACCCCGAATTCGAAGAACGCCAACTCGAAGAAAAGAACAAAGTCCCCAAGGGACTCAAGACTTCTTTGCAGCTCAAATCACCCACGCAAAGACTTGAACAAAAGCAACCGATAAACCAAATTTCCAAATCTAACATTGACAAAAGTGACTTGACTTAGCTCAACTAAATGCAACCTCTCACGATTCCTCATTCACTTCAATTTCTACTAAAATTTGCAAGGGACAAAAATTCCCTAGCAATATGGAGTTCAAAGAATTTCCCGAACCAGAAATATTATAAGAATTTTTCTCAGTTTCACCCACTAAAAAGGGCTCAATCATGAAAATTAATATGCCACATTTCCATATCATACCACCCTTGCATTGGCCTGATGAACCCAAAACAATTTCCCTTTGTCACTGCAGGACAATCAATGATTTTTTTTTCTTTTTTTTTTTCCGAAGAACATAATACCAATATCCGGACTAAACTCTAAATTTCCCCCTGCAACTCCATTGACAAAGCTCTAATCTCTTTTCTCAGACTCTCTACCACATTTCATCAAACTCAAGGTGACGCGATCAAAGCGAGGCACCTCTTCAACAATCATCTTACCGAATCATTAATGGTATCTAATTTGAACAACTGGGATTCCAAACTTGAATCCCAAGGACTCAATTCACATAACCCTACCTTTTCCAATTATTTGCCCTTTTTCAACAAAAGGACCATCACCCACCAATGTCATCTAAGTACATAGCCCACATAGGCAATATTTTCCTTCCAACCACAAACTACGTTATATTTTTATTCCCTTGTCTCCCGAGCATGTCTCATACCCGAAGACAACTAGCTAGGACAAATGTTCACGACAAAACATTTTACATCACACTTTATATAACCTTCATTACCACCAAATGACACTCTCAACAAAATTTGAACCACGACATCAACAATCTCCATCATAATTACCTTTTAAACCACAACCAAAGTTGCACATCTAGCCTAAGCTAGGACCACAGATCATTACCACATCACACTCAATCCCTTTTCCTAAGAGGGTCTCGCCCTCACATTCTTTCACTCAAATATAACCAAGCTTATGAGTATACTCCTCTATTATACTCAACAATTTCATAAACATTCCTATTCTTATCTCAAACGAGGATGCCAACAAATAGCAATTCTCTTTAACCGGCCGAACCACATTCATCTACTTGAACCCATGCGCTACAATTCACTTTGAAAAGAATTCGACCAAATACAAAGATCACTCTTCCTCTTTTCCTAAGTCAAGTCGCAAAGGAAGCAAATCTCAATCAAAGTGATACAATTTGCATCGGGGAGCACTCAATTAGAAGAGAGACTCCACACAAATCTTCAATAGAAGCTCTCAACAACCAAAGACAACTCAACTCGGTTCACCAAAGCCAAACCTTCTCGTTTTAACCAAAATCAACATTTTGGAAGAGAAAACCGATTCTCAAATCAAACACAGGAATTCCACAACCACCACAATATCTCTCAAAGAGAAAAGGGAAACTCAAATCTCTTGCAAAGCATGGCCCGATGCCAGAAATTATCCATTCTTTCTTTTCAGGCTAGAAAGCAAAGGAAATCTCGATTCCCTTTAACCACTCAATCCATATCCAACACATTAAAATCAAGGCACGGAGGTTTACCTCGGGAAGAAATCCATTAGAAGAAAAAACACCGCACAAAACTTTATTGAGGCAATTTACTTTTACAGAAGCAAACACCAAGCCTTTACCAAAGCAAAACAATTTTTAAACAACCACAGAGCACTTATGAACCGATCATAAGTTCCAACTTTAGAAACACTCGCAAACGACAACCATTCTTTAAGAGTAGAAAACTCAATTCCCTTATAATTACCAAAGTCACTTTAACAATTCCCAATCAATGCGATAAAGGTCGCATCGGGAAGAAATTCAAATTACAAGAGAACTCCTCACGAAGCATTGCCAGAAGCTCTCGAAAATAACCACAACAACTCAGCTTGCTTTTGCAAAACAAAACCTCTCGCGATTAACCAAAATCAACATTTTGGAAAGAGAAAATTGATTCTCAAACCAAGCATCTGAACCCACAACTATCACATTTCGATTAAGTCCAACTCTCGTCAAAAGTAGCGTCACAAAGACTTCTCAACTCAAGATTTCCAACACAACCCATTGTGTCGGTTTGATTCCTTTAACTACCGATTCCAAAGATAATTCAATCTGCAAGCTAAGAAGCGCGATCAACTCATACACTCTTGGGTATAAAACCCACTCTTCCTTTAATTACCTTTTTCCTATTCATATAACCATCACTTATCATAACATCAAACACTAACCCAAGTTTATGTCTTGACAATCAACGAAGAGAACCACGTTCTCGCTTCCTTTGCGCAATTAACCGATTAGATAATTCAACACAAACATGTGTCATCAATTTCCTTTGGTCTACTAATCATGACAAACAATCATTCATATATTTGTTTATTCCAAACATAGAACACAACCCTTCAACATTTATCTCAACAGAACCAACAAGTACCCTTAGTACAACCCCGAAGTCATCATTTTGGCATCCCCAGTTCACTACACCGATACATACTTCTAACAACTCAATATCATTTCCACAAGGCTTATTTCACAAATAAAGTCTGAAGACAAACATTTGTCCAGGACAACTCAACCTTTCACACGATCATTCCATACCCCTATTCCTTGATTACACATCGATCAAGTCATTATGTCAATCCACCGTCTAATTGTCCCATAACAACACAAACCAAAAATCCCCCTGACGTTACACCATCCTCTTGCTATCGCAAGTTCCTCAACCAAAACATTCTCAACCTTCTTAGTCGTAATCAATACCCACCGCACAGGAATACAAATCCTGAATTTCATGTTAACTCCATGACAAACACTAATTAATCTTCAATTTAGATCACTTACAATCTCTATTATTCCTTCTCTAACAATACGATAATTTAGGTTGTCTCTAAACAACCCACATCATCTGAAATTCTAACTCCTCATTATACACTTAACTTCTTGAAGATCCATGTGGGTCACGCACCCAACTCTTAAGGGAACCACAGTTTCTCAACAAAAGGTACAACACACAAAAACACCTTTCTTTCCAGAAACTCAACCCTAAATCATAAAGGAACTCGACTCTCGGGTTTCCAAACACTGACGTACAACCAAGCCTCAAACAAATCTCAAACTTACAACTTCCACGAAGGAAGATAGATGCAGGGGAAAAACCAAATAATCAACCAAATCTTTTTCTGGTAAAGACTTAACACTTAAGTCCACATGATTAAAGTTTTACACTAGAACTTCAGCAAACTCTTTCAAATCCAAAGAATGACGAACATGAGAACAATATCACCTTTCTCCACAAAGGGACCAACCAAATCGAACACCAAAACGGTAGCAATAGAAATCCAAAAGGATTCATCACAGAACTCTTTCTTCTTGTCTCGAACCATCGAAGACAAAAGAAACCGACGAAAGATCAATCAGCGAATACTCATCACCAAACAAATTTTCCTTGGTTTCCAACCAACAAAAACCAAAGAAGCCAACCAAACCGATCGCACAAACGGTAAGAGAAATCCGAAAGATTCATCACTAACCTTGCTATTTGAATCCAACAAATGAAACCAAGAGGAACCACAACTTCCATCCACTTTCTAAACCTTATCGTAAAAAGGCGACGACTCTGACCTATGAGAGACTCTAAACTTTCGGTTGTGGTTTTACCCGAACACAACCACCACCGCGGCCTCAACCATGGCCACACCACAATAGAAGGTGACCGAAACACTTCGGCACCACAAATCACTTAAACACAAGTACTCATTTAACTCTTACACAAAATAATAACAATAGACATCATGCATAATCAAAGCAATAGGCATCATCAAATTTAGCATTCGATATCAAAGCTTAAATGCAATATTTAAGCGCAAAGCAAGGATACCCGTACCCTTTCCTACTGTGCATCAAAGTGTGTCAAGTTTTAAATTAATTAACCATTCTATTTCAGATTTTAGGGTTATTGCCCTAAGGCCAAATTTTAACTAGTAGATACCTATGCCATGTTTCTACTTTTCAAAGTCAACATTTTAGTTTACTCTAGAGTAATTTGCTACATTCACATTCCACGGACCTAAAGCCCGCTCTGATACCAACTGTAACACCCCAGCACCTCACGTGCTCGAAGTGCTACCAAAACCTATCTAATTTTCACTAAAAAATTTCGCAAGACCTCCCCTACTAAGTGGACATCCACTCAGCAGGCAAAAGAGATCACAATTATCAATATAGCAATAATAATTTCAACATGTCATGGAATCAATCAACCATCATGACATGTAGGCAATTAACAACTACCAAAAATCCATTCATTAACAACTCAACTTAAATACCACATGATTACACAAATAGATTAACTAGTTACAAATTTACTAATTGATTCCAAAAGTCTGAAACATGTCGTGAGACACAGTGGAGGTGCAGCTACGCCCCAAACCCGGCAAGTCGCTCTTCCGAGTACCTAAAAAAAATATTAACAAACAAGCGTGAGTTTGAAAACTCAGCAAAATGCATCAAATCGATATGAATAACAAGTTAGCAATTCCAGCCCATCATTAAGGATGTAACTCTTACAAGATTCAACCAATACATAAACAATTGTACCGCTACCCCTTACCTCATTGCCCTTTTCATACACATACCTCATTGAATCTTTTTGGGTGAGTCCACGACTCGATCCCAACTCTTCACAATTCCATTTAACACACAAAACTCAATCGTTAGCGATGCAATGCACATGTATGCTCTTTTTAGATGCACGCGCAGATCGCCGAGTGCACACCCGTCGGTGTGCACCCTCACGTCCCTTCCATCCCGTGGAAGGTGCCTACTCTTACTGTCTCGCTCCCATTCACCTCAATGAGTGGGACTACGAGGTAGGACTTTCGTGTTCACTACGTGTGAACACAGAGGCCCGCATCAGAATGGGTCGCCTCTTCTTTTATGAATGCACAAATGAAATTAACACAATTAAATTGCATAAACAAACATTTCTATCCTTCCACATGGACATAAATGAATACACACATGGCAATCCATTCTCATATTCATCAATATAATCATCAAATCAACCAAAACACTAACAAATACTTAACCTTCATATGCCTCTAATCGATTCACACACACAAGGGACAAATGAATAAATTTATGAACTTAACATTTGCATCAACATAAATATCAACATGATGAAAATCACCAAGCAAAGCATGATTCATTCCTTTTTAGCACTTAATCGAAATGACACACTTGCCTTCTCTGAGAGGAATGGAGTGGCGGGAAGAAGAGGTCACTCAGAAGCTACTCCATCTGGAAACATAATCACATACTCAATTCCACAAGATCTAGAGTCAACAAACAACAAAACCACATAGATACTCCCTAAGTCAAACTTGCCCCAAATCTGAAATTTCATCCAAAACTGGTTTGAGTAGCCCACTTTGCCAAAGCAAAACTATTGCTAAACAACTCCAAATTGAGCAAACGAAGACATTTTAATCATCTACATAAAATGTTCTACAACTTTCTAGGCAAATGGAAATTCTGAATCTGCTCCTAACTTGGCTTAAACAACAGCACAAGATTGAATCTATTACAAGTTGCAATTTGGACAGCAAAGGGGTAATTCTTGCATAACTTTTAATGGTTGCACCAAAATTCAAGTTCTTGGACTCTAAATGAGCATAAGAGGATAACCTAGAGTTACCCCAAATCCATTTGTTCAATACATTAATTTAAAGTCCTCAAACCCAACTCTGAACATCAGACCAAAATCTGAACATTCAGAAAAACAACATTCTGGACAGCACATTCAAATCGACATAACTTTTGATTCCTAACTCCAAATCAAGAAAACGAATACATTTTCTCAATCTACAGGAAATTTTCTACATTTCTCTAGGCAAGTGGAAAGGCTGAATCGGCCTGCAAATTGGTCTACCCTTCATTTGAACATCTCAGCTCACAGAACAACCAAATCGGGACAGCAAACACTAAAAACGGCATAACTTTTAATTGGCTTCATGGATTTTCGACTTCTTGTACTCCATTTGAAGGTAATTAGATTACCTACAACTTTGTCAACTACCGAAAATGCATTTGACCAGTCTAAGCAACCCAGATCTGAGCTGCAAACACGGACAGAATTCTGCTCGAAAACAGATTCTAGGGTTTTCCCTCCAAAACTAGTTTCCCTCCAAAACATCTAACCTAGGAACCCTAGAAACACATCTAGGTAGTGCAGGGACTCCATGGCTGAGCTCACAAGAAAACAAATCCAAGGTTTGGCTCACTCACCACAAGGGAAGGAGCAAGGGGAGCTGTTGCAAGGGCTGCTGCTTGCTGCTGGGCGCCTTCTTGAGGAGGAGGGCACCAAGGGGAGCTCCAATGGAGGGGGAGGAAGCTTGGAGAGGAGGAGGAGACCTTCTTGCTGCTGCTCTTGGAGGGGGAGAAGCCAAGGAGGATGCACGGTTGGAGCAAGAAAAGATAGTGGGAGGAGTTTCCAAAGGCTGCCATTTGGGTGGGAGTGAAAAATGAGGGAGTGTGTGAGAGAGAAAAGTGATGGGGAGTGGGGGATTAGGTGAGTGAGTGCACTAGCTCTCACTCTCCAACACTAGATGAATTTATAATCTGCCAAACACCAGACTGGCCCTCAACAAACCCAAATAAGAGACGCAAACTCTGGGAATAAAATTAAGCGATGTTACACAAACTTCTTGTTCTAAATGTCCCATACTAGAATTGAAGTTGCATGATGCAGATGCTAAGATTACTCAATTGTTTAATGATTTGCTTACACATGAAGTTCTTTCATGCTCAACTTGTCGCAAGCAAAAAGAAAAAGTAGATGTTTCCTGTAATAATTGTTTAACACTCTCTCGAAAAATTGATTACTTGGAAAAGTCTTTAGAACGTTTTACTAAAGGAAAGAAAAATCTAAATATGATTTTGGATCAATCAAGAGTCAGCACTCATCACAAAGGTTTAGGTTTTGATCCTTATGCTCATCACAAATCATATGCTCCTACTATTGTTAAAACTCTTGAAAGTGGAAAGTTTGAAATTGTCAAAGAAACTGAGAAAACTGTCTTCAAATCTGCTGGAATTTTATCTTCTACTATGATGAATGCAAATGTTGCTTCTGCTTCTAAAGACAAACCATTTGTTAAGTACAATTGCACTCATTGTGGAAAAGATGGTCATTTGATGAATTTTTGTTTTAGACTAGCTAAACAACAGAGAAAGGAAAATTCAAAGGCTAAGTCTAACTTTAGACAAACACGTATCATTTCTCCACATGTTTCGCTAGTGAAAGCAAACAAAATACCTGGAAATTCATTTACTTTGCATTCACAAGCTTTTGTACGATCACCTCCTCGTCGAGTGATTCAGTGCTGGATACCTAAATCAAATTTCTCTAACCCCAGCGCTGAATCCTCAACATCTTCTGTTCATAACATGTAGGTGGTACGAGAAGGGAAGGAGAACATCTGGGTTGTTGATTCAGGATGCTGTCAACACATGACAGGCAACCCAAGTTGGTTCTCCTCCCTAACAAAAGCATCTGGGAACGAAACGATCACTTTTGGAGATGCTACTACTGGACGCGTCATTGCAAAAGGTACTGTGAAGGTGAATGATCACTTTACTTTAACTAATGTCTATTTGGTGTCTATACTGATATTCTACCTTCTATCTGTATCTCAATTGTTGGATGAAAACTTTGAAGTGAGTTTTAAACCAAATGCATGTAGAGTACTCGATGCTTCTGGAAACTTGACTCTTAAAATATCTAGACTTGGAAAAATTTTCATAGCAAATTTTAGCAATGCTTCAAGTTCACATTGTTTTGTTGCTTCAGAATCTAGAAATCTCAATTTTTGGCATCGTCGGTTAGGTCACATGGGCTTTGATCTGTTATCTAGATTGAGTGGTCTAGACTTAATTCGTGGCTTGCCAAAATTAAAATCTTGCAAAGACATTGTTTGTGCTTCCTGTCGACATGGTAAGATGGTTGGAGCCCCTCATGCTCCTGTCTCTCCTGTAATGACCACTGGCCCCGGTCAACTTCTTCACATGGATCTGAGGGACCATCTCGAGTACAATCGGCCGGAGGTAAGTGGTACTTTCTAGTAATAGTTGATGATTATTCGAGATACTCTTGGGTGCATTTTCTGTCTTCAAAAGATGAGATTTTTGGACTCTTTCATGTCTTCATTAAGAGATTGATAAATGAATTGCCTAACTCATTGAAAGCCATAAGAACAGATAATGGTACATAATTCAAAAATGCATTGTTTAAATCTTTTTGTGAAACTAATGGGATTGAACATCAATTTTCTTCGCCTTATTCTCCCTCTCAGAATGGTGTTGTAGAAAGGAAAAATAGAACTTTGATTCAAATGGCTAGAACTATGCTAGATGAATACAACACTTCAAGAAAATTTTGGGCTGAGGCAATTTCTTCTGCTTGCTATATATCAAATAGGGTCTATCTCAGAGCTTTACTTGGTAAAACATCTTATGAACTGAGATTTGATCGTAAACCATCTGTTTCTCACTTACGAGTGTTTGGTTGCAAATGCTTTATTCTTAAACATGGAAATCTTGATAAATTCGAAGCTCGTAGTACAGATGGTATTTTCCTTGGCTATTCGTTGCACTCTCGTGGATATCGTGTACTTGATTTATCGACTAACAAATTGTTGGAGACATGCGATGTTACTTTTGATGAGGCTAGCCCTGGAGCTAGACCCGACATTTCAGGTTCACGAGAAGATTTAGAGCCAATCTTTTTGGATAAAAGATTCGAAGAAAATGATGAAGATAATGATGATGATGATGAGCTCATACCTCTGAGCAGGGAAGATGTTCTGAACAAATTGATGTGACTACTACTTGATTCTCCTACACCTCCCACGACAGTGAAACAAGCTGGACCTCCCTTCTTGTTTTGAAGAACCATCCTCTGAACAAATTATTGGAAGTCTTCATGAAAGGGTGACACGTTCTAATTCATCTCAAACTCTTTTATGCATGCATTCTGCCTTTGTTGCTAATTTTGAACCTAAGAACATTACTCATGCTTTAACTGATAGTTCTTGGGTAGATGCGATGCATGAAGAATTAGAAAACTTTGAAAGGAATAAAGTTTGGTCTTTAGTGGAACCTCCTAAAAATCAAAACATTATTGGAACAAAATGGGTTTTTAAGAACAAGTTAAATGAAGATGGAATAATTGTTAGAAACAAAGCTAGACTTGTAGCTCAAGGATTTTCTCAACTTGAAGGAATTGATTTTGATGAAACATTTGCTCCTGTTGCTCGTTTAGAAGCTATTCGCATCCTCTTGGCTTTTGCAGCTTGAAAAGGTTTTAAGTTATTTCAAATGGATGTGAAAAGTGCTTTTCTAAACGGTTTTATAGAAGAAGAAGTTTTTGTGAAACAACCCCCTGGTTTTGAAAATGAAAAATTTCCTAATCATGTGTATCGTTTATCAAAAGCTCTTTACGGATTAAAACAAGCCCCCCGTGCTTGGTATGATAGATTAAAAGGCTTCTTGCTTCAACATAATTTTGAGATGGGAAAAGTTGATAAAACTCTATTTACTCAAAATTCAAATGATCAATTTCTTGTGGTGCAAATTTATGTGGATGATATTATCTTTGGAGGATCCTCCCACTCTCTTGTGTTGCAGTTTTCCGAGCTGATGTCCAGGGAATTCGAGATGAGTATGATGGGAGAGTTGACATACTTCCTTGGATTTCAAATCAAGCAAGCGAAAGAAGGGATCTTCTGCACCAATCCAAGTATACAAAGGAGCTACTAAAGAAATTCGACATGGGAGAAGGAAAGTCGATATCTACTCCAATGAGCACAACAACAATTTTGGATCTTGACGAGAATGGGGTCGAGATGGACCAAAAGAATACTGAAGCATGATTGGATCATACGCATTTGATCGCCGAGGCACGACATACATTTTGCGGTATGTTTGTGCGCTCGATTTCAAGCCTCTCCTCGAGAATCACATCGACAAGCAATTAAAAGAATTTTCAGGTATCTTCGCTCCACTTACGAATTTGGCATTTGGTATTCTTGTTCTTCTTCGCTTACACTCCTAGGATATTACGATGCTGATTTTGCGGGTGTAGATTAGATAGAAAGAGTACTTCCGGCACATGTCATTTTCTTGGCACTTCACTTGTTTCTTGGTCTTCTAAGAAACAGTCCTCGATTGCTCAATCTCTTTGAAGCTGAATACGTTGCAGCCGCTAGTTGTTGTTCACAAATTCTTTGGATCACTTCAACTCTTAAAGATTACGGCATTAACTTTAATAGTGTTCCACTTCTTTGTGATAATACTAGTGCAATTCACATCGCTAAAAATCCTGTTCAACATTCAAGGACTAAACACATTGATGTTCGATATCATTTTCTTAGAGATCATGTTGAAAAAGGAGCTATCGAACTGAAATTTGTTGATTCGGATGCTCAAATTGCTGATATTTTCACTAAGCCGCTTGATTCTTCTCGCTTTGCTTTCTTACGCGGCGAACTTGGGATCATTCATCCCCATGGGTTGATTTGAGGGGGAGTCTTGATTTTAACTCTTTCATTTGTGTTACTTGACTTTGGTTACTACAAGGAGCTATTTTGTCGTTACACTTAAAGAAAACTCCCCTGTTTTCATTACATCATGTAGTACAAAGCTTTGTTGACTATTCTTGTGTATATAGTCAAATTAATGCTACATTGCTTCACTTCTCACTAAAAGACTAAAAGACTAAAATAATTCAATTTGAGATGCTTTTCGAGAATATTTTGGCTCTTGTTCATTATGGTATTGCATTTGTGAAATAGGCTTAAAAGTTTCTTGTCATCTGTTGAAAGGCTAGAGCTGATTAGAAACTATGTGTGAGCTTTTGTTGGACTTCAAATGATCATTATGAGTCTCAAGCAAAATCAGTGTTTTAAATGATAAAAGCAAGTTGAAAAGATGCAAGCAAAAGCTACTTGGCTAAACACAAGTTTAGTACAATGTGCGACTTCCTTGCCAGGGATTTAAATTCAAAAGATGCAAGAAAAGGCTACTTGTCTAAACAAAAGTTCAGAACAATGTGAAGCCACTTGCCAATTTAAACTGAGAAAGATACAAGAAAGAACTACCTACTCATACACAAGTATGGGCTAGTGTGCGATTACTTGTCATCCTGTTGATCACAAAGCAAAATTGTCAAACTTGCTAAAAGAGAAAAAGGAAATTCAAATTTTTGAAAAGGCTTGAGACAAACATTAGTGAATTTGAAAGTCTTTCTTTGCTCATGATAGATTTCTTTTTAGCTTTGGCAAAATCAGTTTATGACATTTTACTTGTTTGCTCTAATTTGCTTATGCAACAACTATTCTATGTGTTAGAGCCTCCATATTCTCACAATTTGCTTTCTCATTGGATAAATTGATACAAAATGTGAAAACTCTCGTAAAAACTCTCCAAATGCTTTACTTTGATTATATACCTTGAATATACTTCAAAGCTTGAGATATTGCATTCTTTAAGGGGGAGTTTTGAGATCTTGATGACTATTTTGTCAAAAAGGGGGAGAGCAAAAGTCCAGAAGAAGAAAAATAAAAAGAGAGGAGAATTTCAAACTGTTTGAGAATTTGGATTTACTTGGTCTTTACTTGGTCTTGGAATCTTTTGGGTCTCAAACTCTCTTTTTTTTCTATACTCTTGTCAAATCTTATTGTGTTTTGTCAAATTACTCATCAAGGGTGAGATTGAAGGATCATTGTTTTTGATCCAATTGTTTTTGATGATGAGTATTTGAAAAGAGTTGAAATTGATTTGATTATTTGATAAGATTTGAAAGTGGTTTGATTATTTAGTGGTTGTATGGATTAATGTGAGTCAAGTCGCGGACTTGGGTTCGGAAATTGTTTGTGTGTTTTTGTTCATGTGCAGGTGTTGCTTGAGGTCGAATGTGGTCGGTGTGGGACCGAGACTAGGTTCAAGGGAGGAACTGAGGTCGTGAGGGTCGAGGGTGTCATGCGAGACGTTCGGACTAGAGAACGGTGCGCGTGAGATCGAGATCGTTGCAGCGTAGTGGCAGGAGGCCGTCTGCAGCGTGTATCTGGATTTTTAATACTTGCATGTGTGTGTGCATGCATGGAGTGTGTGGGTTTGCATGCATGTGCATGTGTGTGTGTGAATGCATTTAATGCATGTGTGTGCATGGCGTGAGTGTGTGCATGTGGGTTAATGTGTAGTGTCATGCATTGTGTGTGTGTAGAAGTGTGTTAGTGTTGTGCTGTGAGTAGCGTGAGTGTGATCTTTGGCGTGTGAGTGCGATGTCGTGTTGAGTGCGAGAGAGATGAAAAGTATGTATACGTGATGCATGCGTGTGGTTCATGAGCCAGCCGACACATTCATTTAATGGCTGGACTTTATGTCCGATGGGCTAGCATGTGGTGGCGTGTGCAAAACGATTCGGTGGAAGAGTCGAATTATGTTTCTTTTTGTCCGATTGGAGCAACGGCGCAAGAGCAATCCAGTACGAGTCGGCCGTGAGCGATGTGTTCGAGTCAACGTGAAGATGAAGAATAGGAAAAGGATTCCTGTTCTCTTGTCCTTTAAATAGAGGATTCTAGGGGCTTAGAGATCATCCAATGAAAAGGGCAAGAAGCAAAAGGTGCCTACAACAAAGAAAAGCTTTTGTGCTCTCTTTAGTTTGTTTAGGGTTTTCTAATCTTGTGAGATTAGAGATTTTGTTTAGGGTTTTCTAATCATTGAAGATTAGAAGATTTTTATTGGTGTCATCTTGTTGAAGATGGCTTTGGAATAAAAAAAAAATAAGTTTATGCAATATTCTCTTATTTTTTTTTGCTTTGATTCTTGATTAGAAGGTTTGTTCGATTTTTGATAGAACTAGTTTTGATTTTTGTTCGACTTGTCTCGCTAATTAATCTAGGGTTTTGATCTCTTCATTATTAGATATTCTTCCGCTATTTAGGGGTCTTTTATTTTCAGAAAGAAATAGTTGAATTTTATTCGGCATCTATTCACCCCCCCTCTAGTTGCCTACTCGGTCCTACATTCTCCCTGGGGCAGTCCAGTTCTGTTTGTGAAGAAGAAAGACGGCACTCTTCGCATGTGCGTTGATTACCGGTCTTTGAATGAGGTCACTGTCAAGAACAAGTATCCTCTCCCTCGGATCGGCGATTTGTTTGACCAATTAGGCGGAGCTCGAGTCTTCTCCAAAATAGACTTGAGATCCGGCTATTTTCAGCTCAAGATCCGTCCGGAGGATATTGTGAAGACCGCATTCACTACTCGCTACGGTCTGTACGAGTACACAGTTGTTTCATTTGGCCTCACCAATGCACCAGCCACCTTCATGAATCTGATGAACAAAGTCTTCATGGAGTTCCTTGATAGATTTGTGGTTGTGTTCATTGATGACATCCTCATATACTCTAAGGATGATGATGAGCACGCACTTCACTTGCATATGGTGCTTAGCAAGCTTCGCGAGCATCAGTTGTATGCCAAGTTCGATGAAGTGCGAGTTACGCTCAAGCAAGTGGAGTTTCGGGGCATGTCTGTCGGAAGGTGGGGTAGCGATTGATCCACGCAAGGTGCAGGATGTACTCGGTTGGGAGCAGCCCGCAATGTCCGTGAGATTCGGAGTTTTCTCGGTCTTGCCGGATACTATCGCCGGTTTATCGAGAACTTCTCCAAGATTGCTAAGCCAATGACAGCGCTACTCAAGAAGGAGAAGAAATTCGAGTGGTCACCTGGTTGTGACTCCAGTTTTGAGGAGTGAAGAATAGACTCACCATCGCACGGTGTTGGTCCTTCCCGACATTCACAAGAACTTCGATGTCTATTGTGATGCATCCGTCTTGGACTTGGTTGTGTGTTGATGCAGGAGGGCAAAGTGGTTACTTATGCTTCTCGACGGCTAAAGCCTCATGAAGCCAATTACCCGACGCATGATTTGGAGCTTGCGGTGTTGTTCATGCTCTCAAGCCGTGGCGACATTATCTCATAGGAAGCAGATGTGAGATCTACACCGACCACAAAAGCTTAAAGTACTTCTTTCGCAGTGATCTGAATTTGAGACAGCGTCGATGGCTAGAGCTGATCAAAGACTATGATTTGGGTATTCATTACCATCCTGGCAAGGCGAATGTGGTTACAGATGCCCTCGCCGCAAGTCGCACACGATGAATGCCTTGGGTGTCATTGGCCGCCTCACTGGTTGAAGAGTTTGAAGCTCAATCTAGAAGTTGTTGAGTATGGTTACATTTACGCTTTAGCCGTACAACCCACTCTAGAGTCTCAGATTCAGGCAGCTCAACTCCAAGATGATCTTGTGATTGAGATTAGACGCCTTGATTGGCGAAGATGGCGCATCTCCAGGTTTCAATGAGGGGTCCAATGGGCTGATCATGCATGGGCAGCAGATGTATGTCCCAGATGATATAGAGATCAAGGAGTTGATCCTGTCAGAAGCCCATGATACCCCTCTCTCTGTTCATCCTGGCAGCACCAAGATGTACCAGGACCTTCGCAGGCAATTCTGGTGGCCAGGTATGAAGAAGGAGATCGCGGCTCATGTGGCACATTGTGATGTGTGCCAGCGTGTCAAGGCTGAACATCAAAGGCCAGCCGGATTACTTTAGCCATTGCAGATCCCTGAGTGGAAGTGGGAAGAGATTGGGATGGATTTCATTACCGGCCTACCGAGGTCCTCCGCCGGTCACGACTCTATTTGGGTGATCATGGACCGTCTGACCAAGGTAGCTCATTTCATCGATTCGTACCACCTATTCTCGAGCCAAGCTAGCGGAACTCTATTTGCATAATATTGTTCGGCTCCATGGAGTTCCAAAAGTCATAGTCTCGACCGTGGTTCATGATTCACCTCCAGATTTTGGGAGAGTTTGCAGTCCATTCTTGGCACTAAGCTATCCTTCAAGATCGCTTACCATCCCCAAGCGGCAGACCAGACGGAAAGGGCAAACCAAATCCTTGAAGACATGCTAAGGGCTTGTGTCTTTGTGCTACTGACAAGTCGTGGGAGAAATGCTTGCCATTTGCTTGAGTTCTCCTACAACAACGATCATCAAGTCGGTCTTGAGATGTCGCCTTCGAGGCTCTTTATGGCAAGAAGTGCAGAACGCCCTTGTTTTGGTCCGAGGTTGGTGAGAGGCAATTCTTCGGACCAGCTATGATTGAAGAGGCCGAAAGGCAAGTTAGCTTGATTCGAGACCGGTGAAAGAAGCTCAGTCTCATCGGAAGAGCTACGCTGATCGCCGCCGCGAGTTGAGCTTTGAGGTGGGTGACTTTGTCTACCTCAAGGTCTCGCCAACTGCGCGGCACTCGCAGATTTCAAGTCCGCGGGAAGCTAGCTCGCGATACATCGGTCCGTTCAGATTCTCGAGAAGGTTGGTGTTGTAGCTTATTGACTTGAGCTACCACCACATCTTTCTGACGTTCACGATGTATTCCACGTATCCCACTGAAGAAGAGTCTTGGATTCCATCGAAGTCACTCAATTGGACCATCTTGATCTCGCAACCGATCTTCGTATCGAGAATATCGATTCGTATTCTCGAGACAGTGGCGTCATACTCGCGATCAGGTTATCAAGATGCTCAGTGGTCGATGGAGCAACCATTCGTAAGATGAAGCCACATGGGAACGTGAAGATCATATCCAAGACGAGTACCCGACTTCCTTCGAGGCGTTAGCAATCTCGAGGACGAGATTTTTGTAAAGGGGTAGAACGTAATATCCCGAGTATTTCTATACTCGAGTCATCAGACATTTGTACTCAAACACTGTTCAATAATACACTGTTCTTGTGTGTTTCTGTATTTTGAGCTGAGTAGACTCGACTGGGATCCAAAAGAACCCTTTAACTTAATTAAACTCACTCAAAATCAAATCGAGTTCAATTGCGGTTCGTAATTGTCCTTTTGGACAAATTGGAAATTTAGGAAATTAAATGTCTAAAAGTCCTCAAAAACTATCCAAAATATCTTAGAAGTATTCAAAATCAGCTTTAGATGTTTGAATCTTCAAGTTTTGGCATTGGACCAAAATGCCCTCCATAAGTGCATAGTGCCCACATGTGTTTTAAGCCACTCCAAGCCTCCAACCAGCCATTTCCTTATTTCCCCACCTCCTCCCACACGTCTTGAGCAAGGAGAAGGAGAAAGAGAAGAAGAAGGCCACCCAAATCCGCGGATTCCGGGCGATTCAACCGACGAAAATCGAATTGGAGGCTGGATTTGGCGTCCTCATCGCGTTCCCCATCTTCTCAACCCCTTCAAGTGCGTATTCCATCGAGATTCATCGATGTCTCTTGGAGTTCCCGTGGTGCTTTTGCGATCTGACCTGATTTCTTGACTCCCGGGTCGATCCTCTTGCCGTAGCTACGACTCTTTTCTCCTGTAGCTTCGCATTTCATCAAGTTTTCCCAAACCCTAGCCTAGGCCATGTCTAGGTACCATGTGTTCAACGCATGGCATAGCAATTCTGCTTTAAAATCTAGACTCAGGTCGTCGTTAGGTCCGTTTAACTCTATAGTCGACCTGGCTTTTAGCCATCTTCAAAATCGAGCATGCTCTCGCTAGGTCTTCGGTTTGTCGGAGTTCTAGTGAGGTAGAGCATGTATAGATTTTTCCCATAGCACTTCTGGTAGCTAGAGCCGCTATCAGAAGAATCGGAATTCAATTCTGATAAGCCGGATTTTATTTTATTTAATTAGGTGTTAAGTGTTTTCACAAAATACTAGGAGTCCGTAGCTTGAATCGACGATTCTATTAGCTCTTCTGATAGCCGTAGTCGCGATCAGAAGAGTCAGAATTCAATTTGTCGCATCCTACACAAAGTTGTCAGCTCTAGGTCACTCTATTTGCGAAAAATCGTAGAGGTCCGATGACCAAATGGATAGCCCCTATAGCTTTCTAGCTAGTAGAAACCCGATAAAAATACGGAGTTTAGTTTTGACCATTTTGCAGCATACTTTGCTGCTCTAGGTCTCAATTGGTTGAATAAAATCCTAGAGCTCAGAGCACGAATCGACTTCACCATTAGTCTTCTTAGAGGCTAAAACAGTGGCTAAAAATGCTAGATTTGCATTTTAGCACTTCGCATTTTATTTTAATAATTAGAGGGCCCAAAGCCGTTCTTGGCTTTTCGCTTCAGTTTGCCTCGTTTAAGGTCCCTAAGGTTGAAAGCATGCTTCGCGTGTGCTTTAGATCCCATTTTGGCCCTTTTCCGGACTTTTGTCGTACTTCGGGTAAATACCGGAGTTACGCGGACGTTTGATCAAAAGTCCGAGTAGGTTAAGTCAATTTTGGCGGTGATTGGCTCCGATAAGTCATTATTACCTCCAAGTGTCTAGCTGCGGGTCCAGAACGAAGTTTCACGACATTCTTGATCAAAACGACCTTTTGACGGTTTTGATCGTTTTTGGTCGATTAGCAGTCGTTTTGATCGCTTTTGGCCGCTTTTGCGAATTCGATGCAAATTGCTAATCTACCGAGCGTTTTAGTTAGGTGTTGAGTGTTCGAACCCGTATCGGGAACCCACACGCGATTCGATCGCGTTTGGACTCAATACGGACTCAAAAGCGGTTTTGTCGGAAATTACTCGCGGTTTTCATTTTGATTCAATTTTGGTCAATTTCATTAGGAATTGCTTTGCAACCGATCCAACTAAGTCCTAAATATCTTTCTTTAGCTTGTTGCGTTGTCGGAAACCTGTTTTGCGCAAAAATCCGCAAAATTGGCCGTTTAACGGATTTCCGACAAAACGATCGCTTTACTGCTTTCGGCAAATTTGTCGCTTTTAGGGCCGAAAGGTTTTTCTTCGATCTTTCGAGCATTTTAGCACCTAGTTATGTACCTGAGGCCATATTGAGGCTCCACATGCAAATTTAATTGCATTTGTCTTCAATTTACGTATTTTTATTCACGTAGCTAAAGAATACGCCTTTTTCGCTGCTTTAGCTCGGTTGATCATTTCAACTTCAAACAAGTTCCAATAAGTCCCATTAGGTATGTTATACCTATTTTTAGGTATTTCACTAAGTTTAGTTGGGTTTTACTTCATTTTGCACGTTTTAATCCATTTTGGCACTTGTTCGGCCGAAATGGACATAATAGGTCATAGTTTCACATTTTCTTCGTTTTCTTCATTTCTTTCTCCTTTAAATATTTAAGTGGGTCTTATTTGATGTTTAGTTGGCATTTGTGCATTTAAATCTTGCTTTTGCTAAGTTGTATTTCTTTTGTCGCTTTTGTTGCTTTGACCGATTAGAGGCTAGCGAGTCGGGCTTCGCCTCGAGCGACCGAACATCATCCCGGACATCACCAAAGTGCAACAACAAGGCAAGCACCTCCTTTGACCATCTTGAAACCTATATTTCACGATGTTTACTTTGATTTCTCAAACTATATGCATTGTTTATATTCAGTAAAGTGCTAGTTTGTGGGAATGGTAGATATACCCTGATTTGGTGGTTTTTCCTCAATTAAATTCCCAGAGTTCATTGATAACCTTAGTAGGGTTGGACAATTAATAAAATGTCACTTGGGTATAAACGACTTAGTAAATGCATATGCTTAGACACTGCAATAGAGATGAGCAAAGTCAGTCATTTACCAAATGCTCAAAACTTATGATAATTGTAACTGGTTTTGGAAATGTTTTGGAAATGTGACTTGTAAAGGTAATTTGATAAAAATGTGCAGTGTCTAGTTGGTAATTAGACTTGACGGGAGGTATAATATGTGCTAGTTAAACATGGTGGCGATTGGTTGGCGAGTTAAGTGGAGTTCCCCGCTTGAGTCACTAGGCAAAAATATAAGGACCGAACTTGTGACGGTTTTTGAATGAACACCGTGCAACCGCGCAATGCTGGGATGGGGCAGCCTGTTTTAGTACCTGAAGTGTGAGCGGATAGCCATGCCTGTTGGTAGGCCGAAGTGTGGACCTTTTCCCCGTGTTGAGCGATGAGCGCGGTGTGTGTCCTCACGACCGCCGTATGCACCTTCGTGAGTGCGCTTGTACTTATGCAGCGGGAATCGCTCGATTCATGTTTGATTGATACAACGGTGTACGCCTTGCTATGGGATAATGCCGCGGCAAAACTCGCCGTCGTCTAGATGGATATTCCGTGGCCTCATGAGTGGTGGTTGGCCTATTATCACCATAGTAGTGGGTTTATCGTCGCCTGTGATTGGGTGTGGCTATAGCATCAACGATGGGAAAGAATAGATCATTCTTGTATATCGGATACCTCGTGTATCGCGTGTACCCTGGATGACAGGGATGCAAGTCTGAGTTGTGTTTGGGTAAAGTGCGCAAACTCTGCAAAGTATCAAATAATTCTAATCGATTAGCCGTGCTCACGGTTATGAGCAAATCTTCTTTAATCATATCAAGTATAGAAATTTGGTTTGGTTTTGAAAATGAAAAATTATCTCGGAGTCGATATAAAGTATGTGGTTGAATACGGTACTTGATGGATTTGTGGATATGTGGATATGATACTTGGAGGATTTATGAATATGTATGGATGTCGATTCGTATCCCAGTTGCGACCATGGATGGTGGCAATTGTGGAGCTCGATTGTTATTTATCTGTAAATATGTTTTATTCAAGCTGCTGTCTTTCAAATTATGTATTACATTTCGATGAATCGCTTCAAATCCTGCTTTTAAATAGACTTTGTGTAGTAGCCATTTCAATCGTATCACCTGCATATTAATTATAATTGCATACACTAAAGTCTTGCGAGTACATATGTGTACTCACCGCTGTCGCTAACCCTTTTTCCACAGAGGAAGGTAATGATGATGTCGGATGATGGCGAGCCCCTTTTACTGCGAGTGTTGCGGCCGTAGTCCCTCCCTCCGCCAAGAGCCTTTGTGGGGTGGTCAGGCCACCGCTGGTTGTCTTTCTTTTGTTTCCGCTGTCGCTTTACTTCTTTTGGTTTATGTAATACACATTTAAAAGATTTATAACAAGTTAATTAAATTAAAATATTTTATATTTTAGTGCATTTATAAAAGGGTTGTGGAGTGCAGCGATCTTGGGCTCTTGATCCAGGGATCGATGATCGGATGCGTCTGAGCACCGGGTCCGAAGCTAAGTGTTCGATCCCGTCGATCGAATTTTTAGATTCGGATTTTCGGTGTCGAGGCTTCCTGTTGCTATACGGTGCTATACGCTACAGTAGAGGGCGTACAGTACGGTATAGGAAGAGGGGGTGCTCACAGCGTTTCTCCTCTTCAACTGGTGTTGTATTGCGGCAAGGGTGAGTACTTGGTACTCAGCAAGTCATGCACAGAATGCAAGCTAATATACTATATGCATGGCTTGATACAAAGGAATAGCTCAAGGTATATTTGTAGTAAACAGCATTTTAACAAGTATCATAAGTAGATTCGAAAGCAGTAGAACAAGTAAAGCATAAATAACTTTTCAAGGAGTTTAGTAAACATCTTTCCCATCCTAATCCACATTTCCATCAACATCATTATTAACCCAACCCAACCTTTCAAGTCCAAGTTATTTTTGAGAAAGTCTAACCCTTGACTGTAATTCCCGAGCGATGAACAATACCGCGGACACGGCTATTCGAATAGATTTTTCACTCTGCAGAGGTTATGCACTTTACCCACAAGATACAGTCAAACACCACAAACGCGAGTTCCCGTAACAAAGTCTTTCGGAAACTTCTAACAATACAAGTGGTCCTCTCCGGTGTTGCACACTAACCCTTCCCTTAGTTAAGGCGAAGTTTAGGTCAATCCACCATTAGATGGGTACCTGGCCGCAGCCCCGGTACGCTCCCCCGTACAACTTACACAAATGGTGTAGTTGACAACCTGAGGTTCCACAGGTACGTTATTAGCAACTTATTCAACTAGGTCCGTCCCATAACAGACATGTGGTTGCACGATTGACCTAGTTCAAAGGCTTGCAAGGTTAAGTCCTTAGGGTGACCAGGGCAAGACTACCCGAAGAACCAAACCAACGTTCCCAGTGCCACAACTGGCCCACCTGATCATTCTTGCCACATGCCCCGGTCAAAAGCTATTTATCAAAGCCCAGTTGATTACCATGCACCACGTGCCATCAACATCACATGATACCTTTCCAACACAGGTTCAATATATCATTAGGTCAATATTAGCATTTGATTGTCCAAAATCATGTCATGAGCACGTAGCAGGTCTAAGCAATATACTACAACAGTCTAAAACCCATGTTGGCAATTTTAGTAGTGTCCAACTAGTAAACCCCAACTAGGGTGACAAGGGTCATGGCACATATTTAATTAACCAAGGTGTCATACAGCAATTAGGCATTTACCTAATTTCCCATAATTAAATAAAGTATTTTTCTAATTGAACTAGCATGCAATAAGTTAAATCAAAATAGGTTTCAAAATAGGATCAATATGGTCAAAGCATAACTTGCCTTCAAAAAGTACTTTCTCTTGGTCCTGAGCTGGCTCCTGGGTCAATACTTCTCCTTCGAATCCTTCCGGCACTTCAACGTCTACTCGTAACGCGTGCAAATAGCAACAAATGAATAAAACTGTAGACCAAAAGTGTCCAAACATCCAAATAAAGTTCATAAACAGAGAGAACATAATTATATGAATTTTTAGGAACTGGAATCGCTCAAATCGGAGTTAAAACACAAAAGTTATGATTATTTAAAGTTTAAATAATCAATTAAATAATATTACAGAGAAAAACTTTAGTCCAAAAATTAAATAAAATTAATCATTCGGTAGACCCCAATTTTATACAAATTTGGAAATTTGAATCACTCAATTCGGAGTTATAACGCAAAAGTTATAAGTGTTTGAAGTTTGAATCAAAATCTGAAATCATTATTTCGAATTAATAAATCATTTTCTTTTTCGGAAATTAATTTATTGCGTCAGCAGTGACACGTGGCAGCCTCTGATTGGTCTGCTGACATCAGCCGGTTCATGGACGTGGTCCATGGTTTGGCTTGGGTCTACCGTGGACCCGGTCCACGGCTCCGTGAGATCGGCGGTGGGACCCATCGGGGTAGCGTCATCGCCGACGTCGGCCGGGACTCTGCCGCTGGCCGATGTGGGACCTACTGGTGACATCATTGCTGGCCTCACCGCACGACTGGGGTGGCCGCTGACGTGCGGGTCCGCCATGACTTCAGCGTGACGTCATGGTGCAGTCGCTGACACGTGGGCCCGGCGTGTCAGTGACCCACACCCACGCGTGGGCTGACCGCGGCGGTCATGCTTCCGCTACGTGGCGCAATCCGGGCCGTTGATTTGAAATCCGACGGCTCAGATTGGATCTGGGTTTCACGCGTTTGGGTTAACGCGGTTAATCTGGACCGTTGGATCTAGATCCAACGGTTGGGATCCAATCTAACGCGTATAACGCGGTTAACGCTAACCGTACGATCTAGGTCTAACGGCTGAGATTGGATAAGGGGTTTAGCACGTGGATCTCACCGGCGGGTGACGTGGCGCGATCTGGTCCGTGCGATGGAGATCCGACGGTTGAAAAGCTTCGAGGTCACGGCGATGTCCACGGCGGTGCTTGCTGGCCGGAGATGGAGACGACGACGATAGCAGCGGCGTTGCGGGTGTGCTCCAGTGAAGTGGAAGGTTCCCTCCGACGCGGCTGGCTATTGCGGTTCCGGATCTGACCTCAACGGGGGCGGAGGATGGCAGACGGCGGCGGAAACAACGGAAAACCACGGCGGAACACACAATCAACTCCGGCGAGCGATTGCGGCACAACCACGGCGGCTCGGGTGACGTTGTCTAGGGCTACGGGTGCACACGGAAGTCTAGGTCACGACACGAAAGACGGCGCATTAAATAGGGCCCTCGGCGTCCGTGAAACGCGCGGAAACCGAGGTCCACTCCGACGCAGCGGCGGAGTCCGACGGCGACACGGAGAGGGCGACGTGGCTCATCGTGAGCCGTTGGATCCAGATCCAGCGGTCGCGTGAGTTGCACTCGGGTCCGGTTCGGCGAGTTGGCTGACTCGGTCGGACTCGGGTCCGGCGACGTGGCACGATCGTGGGCCGTTGCATCAAGATCCAACGGTCACGCGGTTAGGGTTCCGGGCGAACGGGTTCGGCTTGACCACGGACGCGGTCGGGTTCGGGTCGGACTCGAACTCGAGTCTGACTCGGGCTCGGTCGGAGGAACAGTGAAACCAACTCGATTTAATTAATCCAATTAAATTCTCAAAAATTCAATTAAATCATTAAAAATAGCAGAAGACTCAGAAAAATTCTGGAAAACATTTTGGACTCAAATAAAATATTTCCAACAAATTTTTATTTGCAAAGTCTAATTCTTTAATTATTTCAAAATGGAATAAATTCAAATAAATTCCAAATAAATCCAAATAAATGCCAGAAAATTCCAAAAATTCACCAAAGTGCCAAATCACACATGAATTTAAGAAAAGCAAATTTTTGGGGTGTTACACCTAATCCCCCCCCACTTGGGCCTTAGGCCTCCCACCTCCGGCCCAAGAGGTTCCCCCAAGCCCACAAGGCTCCCCCAAGCCCAAAACTTCCCCCGGAAGGCCCATTTTCCCTCCCGGAAGGCCCAAAACAAGAATTAACCTCAAACCACAAAGTTTTAGTCTCAAATTTCACATTTTATAATGTCATGACAAACCGTAGTGTCACATTAATATTTGATGTTTAATGCGAGAAACCAATGAATGAATGTTGACATTGTTCGTTTGATGTGTATCGAGAATGTTCTCATGCTCAAGGGGGGGGGTATCATGTTCATCATTATGGACAACCATACATCATGCGAGTATGTGTACTTCCTACACATCAACCAGGAATAATTGGTGAGATCTTTGCACATTAGTAGAAGGGGGCACGTTCATCGCATTGGGTAGCGATGAATGGAACCAGTTTGGTTCTCCCTTACTATTGCCTGTAGTAGAGAGGGGGCATGTTCATCGCATTGGGTAGCGATGAACGAATCCAGTTGGTTTCTCCCTTTTCCATTACCTATAGCAAGAGGGGGCACGTTCATCGCTTTGGACAGCGATAAACGAAACGGGTATGGTTCTTCTTCATCATTCACCCATAATTGCGATTTCCCCTAAAAATATTTACAATCGCAATTTATATGCCGTTTGTTATACATTTGGTTCTTAATTTTTGTGCCTTCAATTTTCTAGCATTTTTTTTGTGTTAGATGATGATTACCTTAAGTGATAAATTAGCACAATGTAACATCCTAAAATTTATTAAACAGTAAAAATAAAATATTAAAATATGAATTTGATTTATTATTGTTTTTCCTGAAATTTAAATGCAATTGTTGGATATCTTGCTAAAGAGATACTTGAGATTTAGAAATTAGGAGAAGGATAATATTGGGCAAGAAAGAAACTTTTCTAGAATGCAATTATGGCTAGCAAAGTAATCATGACTACGTTAGTTAATTAGAAGGAATTTAAGTAATATCTTTGACTATGAATAATGTCTAGCCAATGTTAAATTGATAATAATTGTCACGAACCACTTAGAGTAGTATGAACGCATTAATTATTGAGGTTTGACTATGAATAGTACAATAACAGATAAAGGAAAGAAATTGCCATTCCTGATCAGAAATATTCGTTACATGAAATTGAATTACAACACACAAAATTTAATGATACATCTAGTTTACATTTACAACAAAAAGGAGTTACAACTCATACAACTATTCAACTACATGTCTGATTACAATAAGCATGAATAGTTACATTTCAAGAATAGGTTACAAGATCGTAAGTTAGAAACCACTGCGATAACTTGATCTGCATTCGTGAACCTGCAAATTCAATTGTACATATATAAGAATAAGAATGGAGTAAATGCATTAAATTAGATACAATAAATGAAAAGAGAAAGAGTTGTCGTCAACCAAGTTCATTTAAATGACCGCTCATTGAGGTACCCTAAATTGTCCGGGGGCCAATTTGGCTCCTCTAGCGATTAAAATAGATGCATCATTCGGCAATATACAAACCTGTGAATTCGTTCTGTAGACGCGCGTGTAACATTCCTGAATTAATTGAACAGTAAAAATAAAATATTTAAATGTGAATTAGATTCATTAATATCTTTCTGTAAATTTAAAAGTTTTTGTTAAAAGATAATTGAATTCCTGAATTTAGGGAAGGAAAAAGTGATGAAAGAAAATGGTAAGAAAATAAAGTAAGTCAATTGCCATTTTCTGATCAACAATATTCTTTATCATTCCTGATCCAAATCATTCATTACATGAGTATTAAACAACAGCATTGTTGATTGTTACACCGTAGTTCACATTTACAATTCATAGGAGATACAAAGATCCTCACAAAGACATATAACAATTATCTGGAATACGACTCAATACAATCATTCGATTACATGCCCAATTACAATCACATAACTATCTAATTACATATCTGGTTACAAACTACATCTCAAAAAGTAAAATACAAAACTATAAACTACAGCTCCTATGCTGACTTGATCTGCATCTTGTGAATCTGCATATTCAGTTGCACATGTATAAGAATAAGAATAAAGTAAATGCGATAAATTAAATACAATAAATAGATGAGAAAGAATTGCCGTCAGCTAATTAATTGATTGATCGCTCAATGAGGTACCCTAGATTGTCCGGGGGCCAATCTGGCTCCTCTCGCGATTAGATTTTTGCATCATTCGGCATATACAAACCTGTTTAAGCCGTAGACGCGAATATTCAGAAAATATCGCGAGCTAAAATATTTCACCACAGTAAAATAGTAACTCCACATGGAGTAAGGTTAAAGCCAAGCTACAGTGCCACAGGACATCACGAGTTCTTTCCAGAACCAGCCGACAAGTCCAGCCGGCCATATAAGCCACATTAGTAAAAGATAAATATGGAGGCAAGGTGAGGATGCCGACCGAAACCCCCAGACACAATTGAAACCTCCAGAGCATGCCCAGGCCAATTCGGCAGCCACGAGGGAGTCATTCCGGCCACAAGAATAAAATATTTTAGGACAAGATAATCCCAATCGAAAGTCCAGAACCAGCTACGGCAGTACAGCCGTAAAGACTAGCTCCTTCCGAATACTATTGCACCTCCAGGCAATCTCCCAGCCGAAATCTCTAGAGCTCAAGCAAAATAGCCAGCCCAACTCAGTACGCAAGGGGCAAGGCCAGCCGACCATATAGATCACGAGACCCAGAACAATGCACTGACAAGATGATTAAATGAGCAATTAAACCAGCCGTAAGGACCCAGCCACTAGCTCCATTTTCACACCCTGTTGTAATATCCCCTACCAAGGGCTATAAAAGCCACCCAAGCTCTCATCCCCATCAACATCCTTACAATTCCAGTAAGTCTCAGGAAACTATCCAAGTAAACCCCAGAACAGGGAACATTCAGGAAGGCTACCACCAAATCAACAAGGAGGAGGAAGCCAGGACTGGATAACAGCAGCAGCAAGCCTACAACTTCGTCAACTCAACACCTTTGCAAACCAACTCACCTTAGGTAACAATCCAATCACTAGCAGCAATCTTCTCCATTTTATTTCCTATCCAAGGCAATCATCCAATTCTTTAAATCATTCATATCAGACTTAGATATACTCATAGAAAGAAAATAATAATAAGGGAAGAAACCAACCAAAGAAAAAAATACTTAGATTGGTCTCAGCTTTGATCTTTGTTTATATGGGGGTTGCACCGTGCGTTCCCCAAAGCCAGTTCATGCTTCCCTACAAGACGACTAGGTTTAGGGCATCGTCGCGAGCCATCCAACCCATGTTTCATCCCTTAATTAATCATTATTATTTGCATCATCGACCGCAAGAAAATCTAAATCAGTCTCGATTAGTGGTTGCAATCTAGCGATATCGTTCATCCCTGCGGTGTTGTTTTACTCCCTATTGAGCAACAATAACCGTAGGTATCGCCACGATATCACTAAATGCCATCCAACTAAAGTTAACCAACATAACCCTGCTATTTGGCCTAGTATCAATTCATCATTTACTGAGCCAATCCATCCGTAAATAGAGTACTCCCACAAATATTTGTAGATCATGACATTCGGTCCCTCATTTCTTATATTCAGATCATGATCCATCAGTTTATAGTCATAGCTATTAAGCAACCAATGGCATTAGGATCATCATCTATCGTATAGACTATTCAAAGCCACTGTTAACATGCCTTAAGCCCATGTTTGAGAATCATCACCGATCCTGACAAGAAATCAAACCATGTAAACTAACTATGCCTATAACAGATTTTCAATGCATCAGAATGTAGCACGAATCAATCCTCCAGACAAGGTAATAACAAGATTGAAAGGATCCCTCATGTTCCAGTCAAACAACTTTATTCCTTCTCTATTTCAAGTATGAGCATATAAATAGCAAATCAATAGAATCCAATATATGTTGTCCTATGCAGCTCAATGGGATTCAACACAAAAGGAAACGCTAGTCACTCATTAAAAGAAGTATGTGTCAGGTTAATGCTACACAATGGCCTGAACATCCATAATGAGCGAAAATTTTGTATCTTGATACTCCATCTATATGAACTCATAAAGGATTTGATGCAAGAGATTAGGCATACTATGAAATAGCATATCACAGCTTTGTGCATCCGGACAATGTTCTTATGGGAATAATTACTTACAAGGCATATAGTGCATAAATAAGTACTACCCGTATTCCCAAAATACAAAAACAGTATCATATAAATCCTCAAGAACTCAGATCAGTTGATGATGCATCTCTGATGAACTCAAATGGAATAATCTAAGCCATTCCCCTATGTTTTCTTTTCTTTTCGCTTGAATAAGCAAAACACCCACATTCGGAATTATTTGTATCCTAGACATGATTAGGTAAAGCTCTCAGTGTATAGCTCCAGTATCATTCGGCAGCAAAGCAAACTCCAGAGCAAATAAATTACAACCTAGAACATGGACCTCATCTCTAATTCGTGGATCTGCAAGTACGCAATAAAGGAAACTACCACATAATAGAGAAAAGGAGAAGAAGCCAAGGATTACCAAACTCTAGCCAACCTCCATTACCGGCGAAAGGAAAGAACCAACCTGGGAGGCCGAGAATCTGGCCGGCGCAAGAGTGAGTCGATGCGGAGGTCAACCATGGACCAGTAGCCGGAAGCGCAGGCACCGAAGGGCCAAAGCATCAGCAGGGGGGAGCCAGGACCGGCAGGCGTGCGCAAGGCGAAAAGCCGGAGGAGGCCGGGGAGGCCAGCGACAGAATGGATCGGCGGGGAACCGAGCCCGTCGACCAGATCGAGGGAAAGCAGAGAATGGGGGAGAGAATAGAAGAAAGATCCAGAAGAAGGGTTTCGATCGACCGAATAAGTGAGAAAAAGAAAAAGAAAGGAAAATGAGTAAAGAGAGGAAGAAAAAGAAATAAATAGATAATAATAAAGAATAATGATAAATAGACAATAAGAACAATGTTCTGTTATAATTAAAACTATTCCTTCAAATGATTTAAACCTAGTTAATTGAAACCTAATCAAATATCAATCAAATCCAATGCATATATGAATAAGCATACATATTGACTTGCTTTATATAATCCTTAGTTCGTAACCATTTTATGTTTAAATGACTAGACATAACCTTAGCCTGTATTAGTTTTATCTGTAAATTAAATCCTAGACATAGACTACACTCAATTAACTTACATTTGAAACATAAAATTATTATCAATGAGTGCTAATGCATATAGAATTATCGTTAGAATACTTAATAAAGCCTAACCAACCATTTCATGAAGGAACCTTTCTTGCTTAGCATCTGAATCCTATTAAAACAGGACCCTATAAGAAATAAACCGTAAGGTCTGTAGTAACGATGCATATACTTAAGCTTAACCCTACAATTCGCAATTACTTTCACCCTTATTGTTTTATGTACTAATTGATATTAGTACAAACAAGTTCACACCCTGAAAATGAATTATAGTATATTTAATCTTACAATCTTAGCTTCCTGAATTCGTAAAATAAAATGAAACAATTCATAAAGAATAAATGATGTGTGTTGTTCAACCCATACCATTAATAACAGTAAAGATCGCAACGTAAGATATTATACACACGCACGAAATCACGAACCAACCATACTTGTTTTATGTAATGATTACTTATTTGATTTTCCATCTGATTTCCTTTTGCCCTTATTGAAAGTGTTATTTGCTATTTGCAATCTTTTCCGTTATGCTACGTGTAGAATCCGATGTCTCGGACTTCGTCGTCGACAATCTCAAGATTACGTCTTCGACTCGTCGCTAAAGACAACAAATAGCAAGGCAAGCACCCCCTTGATCATATTGATCCCAATTTTTAATAATTAACTAAAATGTTGATTAAAACTTGCTTGCATATGCTATGTTCCATAAAATTGTATTTGGGTACCGGTAGATATACCTTATCATTGATAAACTTCCTCAATTAACATTGATATGTGAACCTTGATAACCCTAGCTCGTGGATAGACAATTGATGTCAAAATGGGTATATTCGATTATTACATGCATATGCTTAGCCATGCTTTAGACTGGGATACGAACAGATGGTTTTACTGTTCGTAATGAATATTTGACATATTGAAGAAAAATGATGAACCTGGTGAACTTTAATCTTGAACCTGATGGAATATTGTGATTCTAATGTTTTATTCTTTCTGAAAGTCAAACTATGATTTCGACGTGGGTGATTATTGGCAATAGCCGGAAGTGCAATTATTAACGCACGTAGATAGGGGGAGTATCGCCCATGTCACTTTAAGGACCGAACGTAGTGTTGCATGATCCAAGTAAACCGTACATCCACAAGTACTGGACTGGGACAGTCTTAACTTATTAAATTATTTGGGAATTAGCTTTGCACATTGGTAGGCAGTTGTAGCACGGGCATTCCGAATATTGGTTTGCTCGAGGGAGGTGTCATCACCGAGGTGTTGGCATCTGCCGTTGTAACGGTGTACGCCTGGCTATGAATTTGGGGCTGTTTATTATTCCTGGTGGGTCACTAACTCCGGAATTTCTATTCCTGGTGGGTTACTGACTCCGGAATCCCTTTTACCTTTTTAGCTTCCATCATAGTCAGGGGTAACGTCATTGGGCTAGTGCAAAGTTAAGGTCCAAGTAACGAACAGTTTCGTTATGAACTCTCTGGCGGCACACCAAAGGAAGTGTGCTAATGATCTGCCACAAAGGGAGGACATTTCTTGTGGGTAAAGCAGTACAAACTCTGCAGAGTCTAAAACTATTCGAATAGCCGTGTCCACGGTCATGGACGACTTGGCGAACTGACACTAGTTAGTTGTTTTATAAAATGATTTGGTGAGCTTACCCTTACAGATGATTCAATACTTGACATTACGTTGGCAAGGTTGAATTCAAATTACAGCCTGTGTGGACAAAAGTTTAATCTTCAGATAATATTTCATATGATGGGATTGGACGTTTCATTTCACTCACGAGGGGATGTGAGCCTCTTATTCTGTTTATGTTATTCTTACATATTATTTATGTATTTACATACTTGTTATTTCATTTTCTTTACAAGTTTCGCTTTCACTCTATTATTCAGTATTTATAATTCAAATTTTGCTTTATGCAAAACAACCATAGAAACCCACTTTCTATTCAGCCTGCATATATTTTAGGTTTTGCAAACACTACAAGTCTTGCTGAGTACGCAACGTACTCACCCTTGCTATTATTGTTGTTTTTAGACAGGATATCTCGACAATTACTCCGACGCAGGAAAACGGGATTATTGACGACATTTCTTTCTAAGGCTTTACCTTGTCAGTTGCCTGTGGATTATGTGGCAAACTACAAGACATCTGATTCTTTTGTTATGTATTTAGTCGACCTCATCGGTCATATTGTATCAATACTTCCGCTGTAATAAAATATGAAACTTTTGTATGGTTGTGATTCCAAATTGTGTTTTGTGCGTGCCAGCCACTGATCATGGGAATGGTACAGTATGCACATTAGAACCTTGCTTTTATGTTTGCACTGTAGCATAAAAGTGAGGGTCTAACAGCGCGCATATTAAAAATATCGCGCAGTAAAAAGTAAACCTTTAAGGTAAAACTCCACATAATAGTAAAAGATAAGCATAGAAGCATTGTAGGATTACTTCTTATCTGAAGGCACCAGAAATAACCTCAAAGAGACCCACACAGTCACTAGGCTATTCATGCTGACCGAAGGCCCCAGAACAACCCAGCTAACCGGCCGTTCAAACCATCCTCTCAACCGAACTCTTCAGGACAATTCCAGCCGAAACCAGGGCAAATAGCCAACCGGCCACAAAAGGCACAAACCAAGATTAATGTACTAACGAGTTTAATAAATAAGCATTCAATCCAGCCGCAACTATAGGCAGTCATTCAAACCTTGTTAAATGACCACTATCGTGGCTCTATCATAACCAACCAAGCCCCCATTAATTTCTTTTTATATGCTTGCCTTCTTTCCAGAACCCAACCCCAAGTTGTACATAAAACCCTTGCATGTCACCGTCCATAGCAAAGCCGAACCAAAGAACAGAATTGAGCAAATCCATTTTTTCAATAGCTAGAAAAATCCCACTTAGAGGCACCAAGCAAGCTATTGCCAAGAACATATCCACATAAGTTAGAGATAGCCAGGAAAGACAAATTCATAAACTAGCGCAAGAAATAGCTAGCTAGGAGCCAGGAAGACCAAATCCTAGGAACAAGAAGAAGGAAAAGTTAAGCCGTGCAGATATCCATTCATTCCCTTTTGCAAAAGTAAGTTTCCACAAACTCGATTCCATTACATGCATTGTATCATACCCAGAAGGAATAAAAATGAACTAGAAGTGAAAATGGGTAGTAAGAGATTTAAATGAGGAAGATTTGAGATAGTAGCCTCAGTTTATATGCATAACAAAGCTACAAGGGTTACATCATATGTCCCCTTAGAATTCCAAATACTCCCCCAGCGTATTGCAAATCAAGGTCATCGCTACGACGTCATCCAACCCGTAAATTAGTAAGTGCATGAATCATCATAGACAAAAGAGAAATAGCCCACTCGCAAGATATGGTATCAGTTTCATCATTTACCATATAAATAAATTATTAAAAAGCCTCGGTCATTATGCTTTGTTTCAGCAATCAGAAGATCATCAAGCTTAGCCTAGCATCAATTTATTTATCATCTGTTAAGCCCAACTATTCCACAGTAAATGATTCAAGCACATTACAGACTATAACATTCACTAGTCTCAGTTGATAAGCAATCCAAGGCATCAAGATCATCATCTACCATGTAAACGAATCAAAGCCACTGTCAACATATCCTAAATCCATATTCGAGAATCATCACAGACCATTGCAAGTAATCAATCTATGTAAGCAAACCTTACACATTTGACGGATTCATAGTCAGACAGTGCATAGCATCCCCACAGCACCCACAGCCAACTTAGAAGTTTAGGGAAAATATCCAATCCCCAGTGAACAACGTAATTAGTCATTCGGTAAAGGTGGTAATAGACATGAGCATATAAATCATAGGCACAAGTATTACCCACCAATTCAAAAATTTCAGACATGCGCATTCTGAATCATGTAATCATCAAAATCTTGATTATCATTGTCTGGGTTGGAAGCTTCTGAATCATAGTGGAGCAAAGAGCAGACTAATTTGATTAAACATGGGAATAAGCATTCTAGTAATCGGAAAACCGTTATTAACCCATATGAGCCACTCAATCGTGCAAAATCAAACAACTACCTCGTTTACCCATCAGCAATCGTCTAGGATTTTATAGCAGCATCATAGTCCCAACAATCAAATGGAAGACTTAGAAAATTCTAGACCACAGTACATAGTATAATCCATCATAGGAAAATAAGGCATCAGAAGATATAGAGTAAGGAGTAGGGTTTAGAAAGATCTAACCGAGCTAGCCAGGTGAGACTAGGAGGGGATCTGGAAGCAGCGGCAATGGCTGGGCCAAGTAGGGGGGGTAGCAGACTTGGAGGCGAGCCGGGGAAGCCGAGGGCAAGGCCCGATACCTAGCGCAGTCGAGCCGAATCCAAGAGCCAACAGGTCGCGCACGGACGGCGAGGGTAGGTCGGGGAGGTGAAGACCGAGCAAAAGAATAACGTGACCGGGGTCAGCCGTGGAGGCTGGAGATTGAGGTGTCGACCCTAGAACGCGGCGGCTAGGGAAAAGCTGGTTCGGAGCGGCCCAGAGGTGAACCGACCGGAGCCAAGAAGCCAGGGGATGGACCGGCGAGCCGGCGGCGCCGAGGCAATCGGCTGAGTCGAAGAAAGCCAGGAGAAGAAGTATTGGGAGAATGGGGGAAGATAGAGGAAGGCGCTAGAAGGAAGAGGGACTTCTGTCGGTAGGAAAAGAAAAGGGTAAGTAGAAAAAAAAGGAAAAAAGGAAAAGAACAGGGAAAGGGAAAATAAAAAGGATAGTAAGAAAATAATAAAAATAATAATATATGTTTCTAGGAAAAGGAGTATTCCATTATGCAAGGATTTTGTATGATTAATTTAAGGTTGAGCCAATTTAGTAAATACACATGTTTACTTAATGCATCTGTACAGAGCATAATCGTAAATTGTACATATAGAACTTGTTCGAGTAATCCATAATACAGGACTATTGGATACTGAAAGAATAGGTTAAACTTAATTATAATCCTTAATTAGATTCAATCTATAAATAAAATCCTAGACATAATATTCACCTAGCTCTCGACTAACCTATTGTGACACTACGGGATGTCAAAACTTTATAAAATATAAATTCGACGGAGGTTAAAAACTTTACGTTATGCAGTTTAATCGCAGTTCTGAGCCGATTTCGGGAGTTCGGGCCTCTCCGAGGGAGTTTGGGCCTAAGGGGATGAGTCGTGCGCCTTGGTGGGAGGGAGTTTGGGCCCATGAGGGAGGGAGGGACCAGGTTGGGCTGCCTTGTGCGCCCCCCTAGCGCTCTTGTGTTCCACCCCCCTAGCCTTAGGGTTTCCCCTCCCTTCCACCACCTAGCCGCCACCCCCATGCGCCTCTCCTCTCCCCATTGCGCCACCTCCCCCTCCACCACCTCTCCACCTCCCTTGCTGCCCCTAGGGGAGTTCTCCACATCACCAACCCGAAGATCCATCCATTGGAGCACTCCACGACAAGGAGATCCGGTGGATTTGGAGCGAGGAAGGAGATCACGCGAACCGGGAGGAGATCCGTTGGGTTTTCGTTCGTCGGGCAAATGTATGGCCACGAGGATCCTTGGGGTTGGTCTAGGTTCTGTTCTAAGGGTTAATATCATATTTTTAGATCAATTGGTGGTGCTATAATTGGGTAGATTAGATGAAATCTAGAGTATGCCACGTTCTCTGTTTCGGGCAGCATGAGCAGTCAACCTAGGGTTTGGGTTTTCGCCAATTTAGAATCGGAATTTGGTCGACCGACTGTTGAAGAAGTTGTAGGTAATTTCAATACCTTTCAGTGGGTATAAAGAACGTCCAATTCCGCCTAGCCGTTTGAAATTTATGCTCGTTTTACCGAATGAATTAAAAACTATGACGTGATTGGAACAGATCACAGTATTCTGTAGATTAAACCACTTTAGAATCCGAATCAGTCTTTCCATATACTTAGAAAAAGTTAGGAAATTTCCTAAGCTACGCGAGGATGTACTCGTTTAATTGATTCGGAGTTTTAGAACCCGAGTTATGCCTTTTGGAAGGCTGCTGTCCCGACGGGACAGAACCACTGTTTTTGGGTTTTGCGAGTAGTTTACGATGTCGGGGTAGAAGAGTTTTTGCGTACTGTTTTATGGACATGATTTTGAGTGTGTGGTACCTATGTGCAGGTGGTGTGACCCCGGGAGTTGCCTTCTACTTTTCGCCAATCCGTCGCCCGTGGTTGAGGCAAGTGTATTGGAATGGGTAGCGAGTTGTATATTGCTAGTTATGTTGAGTTGAAATTGAATATATGATATGTTCACATGCCATGCTTTAATGTTTGCCATTGATATGATGAATATGGCTTATTATGTTGTGATGCCATGTGTTAATGTACGAGTTATTTATGATGTTGGCATGTTTGCATACATGGCATGATACATGGCCCGGGAGGTGAGAAAGTCATAACTAGTCCGGGGAAGGTCAGTGAGAAAGTTATGACTATACCGGAGAGCCAATGAGTAAGTCCTACATCGTGATTCCATCCACCGCGGTGTATGGAAGCGAGGAGTAGGCACCCTCCATCTTCGGGATGGAAGGGGGGAGAGGGTGCACACCGACGGGTGTGTACTCAACCATACCAATATGAGTTTCCAGGAGATATGTGCATCGCATTGCATTGCATTATATGAGGATGTTATGTGATGATGATATATGATGATGTCAATGATATGCTTATGCTATGAATATGAGATGTGTATGATGTCGTATGTGAAAAGTGATGATGAATGTATTTTCTTGTTCCATTGCAATATACTTGCTGAGTGATGAGCTCACGCTTGTGTTTATGTTGTTTTTCTTAGGTACCACGAAACCGGCATGCGGGAAAGGGAGCTAGTCACACGTCAACACTTAGCATCACACATATAAACAATGACATGTTCTTTCCTTTAAATTGTGATGGTTAATTTGTGTGCTTGGTTTCCTCATTTACTTCGTTTGGCTCATGAGGTGGTTGGAATCTTTATTCTAGTCTTATACTGCTGCTAGAACCTTGATTATTGATGATTTAGATGTCATTCTTTATACTCTGCTCCTATGACCATATTGTTGTTGCTTCAATTCATGGAAAAACAAAGGAGATGCTGCCGAAATTTTCGGTTGTAGCATTTACTCCTTTGCTGTAGTTTATCTTAATTTATGGTATTTAGATGTTGTTTAGCCTATGTTTGGTAGCATTCGGGCATATCAAATGCCGGGGTGTTACAGTTGGTATCAGAGCGGGCTGTAGGTCCCTGGAATGTGTATTTTTAGTGTCATGCTATAGGGTACAACTAAAATGTGATGTGGAATAACTTAGAAACATGGCTTAGGTTTTAACTAAAATTTTGTCATAGGATAGCAACATTAAAACATGCAAAAGTGTTATAACTAATTTAAAATTTGACACACATGGATGCACAATAGGAAAAGGGTATGGGTATCGTTTCTTTACGCTTAAATGTTGTATTTAAGCTTTGATGTTGAATGCTTCATTTGATAATGCATGTTGCTATGTCAATGAGATAAATGATTGAATTGTTCTTGTTGTTGTGATAGAGTGGGGTTGTGGTGCCAAAGGGTTTCGTTCACCTCTTTTTTGTTCATAGTAAGGGTGTGATTTGACGGTGTGGCCTGTTAACGCCATCACCGAAGAATTATTAACCCCTATAGGAGAAGAGTGCTCACCTTTTCTGTCGTAGGTCGGGTAGTCGACTGGAGTCAAATAGAAGAGATTGGTGGTGGATTCCTATGCATGTTCTTTACCGTTCTGACGGTCAGTTTGGTTGGTTTTCTTTGTTTTAGTCGATCGAAATCAAAAGAAAAGTGTTTGGTATTTGATTTGTCACGGATTGTTTCGTAGGCGATTTGTGGTTTTGTCTTCCTTGGTTGAAGACGTAGAAGAAAGGTTTTGTGTTGCGCATCTGTTGGTCGATATTTTTGCTTTGACACCGTTTTTGTTGGTCATTACGGGCTGTCTTGAGGAGGAAACTTTTGTGGTTGTTGTTCTCCCTATCTAAGAAAAAGTGTTGGAGTTTCCGCTTGTGCAGGCCCTGAGTTGGTGGAGCTAAGTTTTAATCTTGTATCGGAAAAGATTTAATGAACATTTGATTTTCCCTGGTGCATCCTTATTCCTACTTGGAAGTATAGATCTTGAGATTTCTTGAAGAATTTTGTGGGCAAATTTGGGAATTTGAGAGTTGAGCTCTCCTGCATTTCTATTGGAGTTTTGTTTTTCTTCCTTGCCTGGAAAGGAGAAATTTTCTATCGGTGTTCGTTCTGGTTCTTGACTTGTAGTTATCTTTAAAAGTTGAGTTGCATCGTGTTTGTCAAGAGTTCGTGCCCCGTGAAGGTGTTTAGAAAAGTTTATGTCCGGGCTATGTAGTAGGTAACAATGTGGTTTATGGAATGACGTGTTGCTAAGTTAAATTTTGAGTTGAATCAATTCAATGTGATTATCATCTCTAGCTGGAGAATTAATAGACTACTAGTGTTGTAGTTTACTCTGTAGCGAGAATGATTAAATGGGTTAATGTACGTGCTTAGAATCGGTTGCTTTGCTTTAAAAGTGCTTACGACCCCCCGATTATGTTTAAAGTTTTAAACCCTGATGCATAGTTAAAACATTAAGATGATGTAGACTGCTGTTATTGTTAAAGACACTTTGCTGGTTGTTTAAAGATGTTCTAATCTAATGGATTAATACAGAAATTTAATCGTGTTGACTAGTGACTTTAATTTGGAAGTTGATTAGAGTTGCTATTTACGTTGTTGCAAACTACTAGTATATTTGGAAGTATGCAGTTGTGTCTCTACAATGCTAGTATTGATATCAATTAACAAGACATAAGACTTATTGTTAATAATGTTGTTAAGGGCAGTGTTAATGCTAGTATTCAATCTATTTTAAATAGTTAGAGTATGTTGTGTGGTGGTAATTTTGTTATCACCTATGTATAGGGTAGCTAAAAGTAATGTTGTTGGTTCATGATTATGCCCATTTGTTGATATTGATGCCTTGGTAGTGTTGTTAATTGTTGGAAACCATTGATCCAATAGAAGAAAGGTGTAAAACTGTGGTATTATGTCGAGTACATGTTGCGATGGGATGAACAATGGATAATAATCATAATGCAAGATTTTAACCTTAATGAATGCATATCTTAGAATCATATTTACGAATTTTATCTTGTAGAGATATTACTTATTTGTTGAAGTCATTTTATTGATTGAACAAGTTTCAATTGTCAAGATTTTGACGTATGGATAGTATAAAATTGATAGGTTGACCATGCTCAAGTAGCTGTTGAAGTACTATATTTGAAATATAGAATACGTTGTTATATGATTTGGTGATCCGTGGGGATCATGTCAATGTAATCTTGGTTGGGTGCCTTTGTGATAAGCATCTTAAAACCTTAATTAAAAGTGTTGGGAATGGTAACTAGAGAAAGAAATTGTTATGTAAATTTTGTTAAATCCGGTTGGACTCTCTTGATGAGTAAATAGTGATTATTGAATGCTTAAATGGTAAGTGTAGTGGAATACAAGTTATGGTGGGATTCATGCTGAGCTGGTGTTTAAAACCTTTTGAACTGGTGTGGTTGTTTGCCATTTTGGTTAAATGTTTTTGGTCGAGGTGTTCTTTATGTTGAGTTTCAGAGTTTCCCTAAAACTCGTAGAAATTGGTGCCAATCTGTGGTGTTGGCTAATTTGTGCAGTTTATGCTATGACTATGGATTTACACCCAAAAGTTTTTTTTGAGTGGATCGCGCTCCTTCGCGTTCACCCTGAATTATCTTCGGAATAAATTTTAACGGAAGCAGATGGACATAGTGGGTTGTGTTGGAAACTATTGAGATTTAATTTGTAAGTCTTTTTGACTGGAGTTGGATTTATTTGCATAATGTGTGTGATGTTTGCGAGTGCTTCAAAAAGGTGGATTTTATGAATGTTTTATAAAGTGATTTTGTTAGTGAGGTGTTCCCTTTTGGAAATGAGTTTCCCTCTCCTTGAGAAAATTTGTGACGGTTGTGTGAGCAGATGCTCGACTTGAAATTTTGGTGTTCTATTCCAAAATGTTGAATTTGGATGAAATGCAATGTTTTGCAAGTTCAGTTTTCAATTGATGTGGGATGTGATGCGACGTGGTGTTTTACTGTCAACTATGCTGCCGTCATAGTCTATATGAATTTCCGCAACCTTCGATGTTAATTGTGTTTCCATTATTTGATACCGAGGAAGAAGTCGTTTGGTGAATGACTATTCGGTACCGTTGTTACATGATGAATGAATAGTGAAAAGGAAAACGAGACATTGTTTATGCATAATTAATCATAAAGGAGTCGATGAGCCAGGTCGGTGAGAAAGTCATATATGGATATATGACTAATCCGGAGTGCTCTTGAAAAGTGTGCATTCTCGTCATGTATCGAGATTTCCATTTCTTCCTAGTATGAAAGGAAAGAATGAATAAGTTGTGGTATTTTGGCTGTGGTATTAGAGGTTTGAGTTTTCTTTGAGATTTGGTTTAGAAAACTAAAATGTGTGTTCTTTGGATGTTGCCGGATCCTTTCCAAAGTGGTTTTAGCACTTTGGGGTTTATGTTGTTGTATGTGGACCAATTGGGTTCATGTTTATGGTTGAGCTCACTCAATGATTGTACTCTTTATCGTGGTCCTTTGAGCGGAAGGTTGTGTATGACTCAATGCAAACCTTCTTGGAGAATTGTGTCGTTGAGGTGTTCCTCGGTAGGGTTGATTAAATTATTAGTGGACCACTTGATGGTTGCTAGTAATCGCTTTTCCTCTTGAAGTGTATTGGATTTTTTTGTCGTTGGGCAAAGAGTGAGTTGTGTCAACCGCAGAGGAACGTTCGGTCGTTTTTGTTGCGCGAATATTAAGGATCCTGAATATAAAGTAGGTTGTTCCTTCTGGTGGTAATCTTAGAGCGTTGTGTCTCTCCTGTTTCGCGTCGTCTTGAGTACAAGGAACCACAGAAGGGAGGTTAGTACCTTGTTCTTCTGGAGAGTAGCATTAGTTAAAGGGATCAGGCACTTTAGTGCCAAGGAATGCATAGAACGAGGAGTATGGGACCGTTTTCTTTTGTGGGCTATTTGAGGATTTATCTTATCGCTTGGGGTCATGCTGAGACCATGTATGAGTACTTTGTGTTTCAATGTTGAGTAAAGTTCTCGCAAGTTTTGATTGCGAGTTATCATTAGAGCCGTTGGTCTTCGAACCTAGGCGTCATGTCATCGAGTCTCGATCAGTGTAAATTCCAGTGGTTTTATTTAGAGAAGCGACCTGGGAGTTGAAGTCTCATGGGGGCGAGCTTTACCCAAAGCTCTTTTCTTCAGGTTTGATCCGTGAAGATTAAATATATGTGTGTTGTTGGTTTAGCGTAGTGGCATGTCTAGGATTTGAGGTCAAATCCTGTTGAAGGGGGGAAGAATGTGACACTACGGGATGTCAAAACTTTATAAAATATGAATTCGAAGGTTAAAAACCTTACGTTATGCAGTTTAATCGCAGTTCTGAGCCGATTTCGGGAGTTTGGGCCTCTCCGGGGGAGTTTGGGCCTAAGGGGATGAGTCGTGGGCCTTGGTGGGGGGAGTTTGGGCCCATGAGGGAGGGAGGGACCAGGTTGGGCAGCCTTGTGCGCCACCCCTAGCCCTCTTGGGCGCCACCCCCCCAGCCTTAGGGTTTCCCCTCCCTTCGACCTCCTAGCCGCCACCCCCATGCGCCTCTGCTCTCCCCATTGCGCCACCTCCCCCTCCACCACCTCTCCAACTCCCTTGCTGCCCCTAGGGGAGTTCTCCACCTCACAAACCCGAAGATCCATCCATTGGAGCGCTCCGCGACGAGGAGATCCGGTGGATTTGGAGTGAGGAAGGAGATCGCGCGAACCGGGAGGAGATCCTTTCGGTTTTCATTCGTCGGGCAAAGGTATGGCCACGGGGATCCTTGGGGTTGGTCTAGGTTCTGTTCTAAGGGTTAATATCATGTTTTTACATCAATTGGTGGTGCTGTAATTGGGTAGATTAGATGAAATCTAGAGTATGCCACGTTCTCTGTTTCGGGCAGCATGAGCAGTCGACCTAGAGTTTGGGTTTTCGCCCATGTAGAATCGAAATTTGGTCGGCTGCTTGTTGAAGAAGTTGTAGGTAATTTCCATACCTTTCAGTGGGTATAAAGAACGTCCAATTCCGCCAAGCCGTTTGAAAGTTATGCTCGTTTTACCGAACGTATTAAAAATTGTGACGTGATTGGAACAGATCATGGTATTTGTTGATTAAACCACTTTAGATTCCGAATCAGTCATTCCATATACTTAGAAAAAGTTAGGAAATTTTCTAAGCTATGCGAGGATGTACTCGTTTAATTGATTCGGAGTTTTAGAACCTGAGTTATGCCTTTTGGAAGGGTGATGTCCCGATGGGACAGAACCACTGTTTTTGGGTTTTGCGAGTAGTTTACGATGTCGGGGTAGAAGAGTGTTTGCGTACTGTTTTGTGGACATGATTGTGAGTGTGTGGTACCTATGTGCAGGTGGTGTGACCCCGGGAGTGCCTTCTACTTCTCGCCAATCCGTCGCCCGTGGTTGAGGCAAGTGTATTGGAATGGGTAGCTAGTTGTAGATTGCTAGTTTTGTTGAGTTGAAATTGAATATATGATATGTTCACATGCCATGCTTTAATGTTTGCCATTGATATGATGAATATGGTTTATTATGTTGTGATGCCATGTGCTAATGTACGAGTTATTTATGATGTTGGCATGTTTGCATACATGGCCCGGGCGGTGAGAAATTCATAACTAGTCCGGGGAAGGTCGGTGAGAAAATTATGACTATTCCGGAGAGCCAATGAGTAAGTCCTACATCGTGATTCCATCCACCGCGGTGTATGAAAGTGAGGAGTAGGCACCCTCCATCTTTGGGATGGAAGGGGGGAGAGGGTGCACACCGACGGGTGTGTACTCAACCATACCGGTATGAGTTTCCAGTAGATATGTGCATCGCATTGCGTTGCATTGCATTATATGAGGATGTTATATGATGATGATATATGATGATGTCAATGATATGCTTACGCTATGAATATGAGATGTGTATGATGTCGTATGTGAAAAGTGGTGATGATGGTATTAGAATGTATTTTCTTGTTCCATTGCAATATATTAGAAGGTATTAGATCTGATGTTCCTTGGAGATATCTGAAGATATTTTTAATGCCATTCCAATGTCTCTTTGTTGGGGCAGCAGTAAATCTAGCCAATAAATTGACTGCAAATGCAATATCTGGCCTAGCGCAGTTTGCTAAATACATTAATGCTCCAATAGTACTAAGATATGGGATTTCAGGTCCTAGAACATCTCCATTCTCACTCCTTGGTCTATATGGATCTTTATCCCTATCAAGGGATCTCACAACCTTAGGAGTTTTAGATGGATATGCCTTGTCCATTTTGAACTTTTTCAATATCTTTTAGATATATGCACACTGGTGCACTAATATTCCATCATGAATATGCTCAAGTTGTAAACCCAAGCAAAATTTGGTTTTACCTATATCCTTCATTTCGAACTCCATCACAAGGTGTTTACTTGCTTCCTTAATATCCTTTGTGGTTCTGATGACATTCAAATCATCAACATATACTGAAATTATGCAAAATCCATTTTGGGATTTCTATATGAATACACAAGGACAATCATCATTATTTGAGTATCCTTTATTCGAAAGAAACTCACTTAGTCGGTTGTACCACATTATTCCCGATTATTTTAATCCATGTAGTGACTTTCTTAATTTGACACTATACATATTGTGATTTGCACTATGATTTAGAAGTTTAATCCCTTCAGGGACCTTCATGTATATGTCTGAATCAAGTGACCCATATAGATATGCGGTCACAACATCCATCAACTGCATAGTTAAATTCATATTAACTGCCAATGAGATTAAATACCGGAATGTAATTCCACTCATTACAGGAGAGTATGTTTCATCATAATTGATGCTGGGTATTTGTGTAAACCCTTGTGCTACAAGTATCGCTTTATATCTCACCACCTGATTATATTCATTTCTTTTTCGAATGAATATCCATTTATTTCCAACTGGAAATATTTTAGGAGGAGTTGGTACAACAGGACCGAACACTTCTCTTTTATTAAGTGAGTGTAATTCTGCCTCAATTGCTTGCTTTCATTTGACCCAATATGAGCGCTTCATGCACTCTGCCATGGACTTAGGTTCTGGATCCAGTTGAAAAGATGTAGCTATCTTTGTGCTAAAATAAATGTCGACAATAATAGTATCTCTTTTATACAATTCTCCTGAATTGGCATAGTTTGTGGAAATTTCCTCATTTATTCCTTTTAACTCATCGTGATTTCCCACAACGACTGAGTTTAATGGTTTCAATGTCCAAGTATCTGAATCTGTGCGCACTTCTTCGCTGGGATTACCATTACTGAGATGGTCACCATTTTTCTTATTTTTATTTATTGATTGAGACAATATGCCTTTATCGGTCTTTTGTTTCTGCGAACGTCTCCGCGAAACTAAGACCTGTGCAACCGGAGTTCTCCCCCTTTCTTGTCATTATGGGTAGGAGTGGTTTTCTGAGGTACCTCTACTCTCTCCGGTGCATTAACAGCAGTTATATGAGATTTAGTAACTCCCTTATAATCAGTAAATGCATCTGGCAGTTCATTTGCAATATTTTGCAAATTTATAATTCTATGAACTTCTAGTTCAGATTCATTAGTACGTGGATCTAAAGACTGAACGCCATTGGCATCCCAATTTATTTCTCGGCATTCATTGTGGTGTGTATCTCCCCCTAATGTCGGGAAACTGTCCTCATCAAAAATACAATCAGCGTACCGAGCCGTAAACAGATCCCCTGCCAATGGCTCAAGGTATTTTATTATTGATTTAAGATTTATACCCCACATAGATCCCCATTTTTCTATGAGGACCTATTTGTGTACGCTGTGGTGGTGAAATTGGCACATATACAGTGCAACCAAATTTCCGTAGATGAGAAATATTTGGTTTATTTCCACTTACTAATTGTATTGGGGAAACAATATGATATGCAAATGGTATAAGTTGTATTAATGCATCAGCATGTAATGCCTCATGACCCCAACAATTTGTTAGGAGCCTACAATTTTGCAAAAGAGGTCTAGCAATAAGTTTAATCCTTTTGATTAATGATTCTGCTAACCCATTCTATGTGTGAACATATGGTACAGAATGTTCTACATTAATACCTAAAGCCATACAATAATCGTTAAATGCTCGTGAAGAAAATTCAGCGGCATTGTCCAAACGAATTATCTTTATCCTGTTACCAGGAAAATTGGCTTTTAATTTTATAATTTGGGCCGTTAATTTTGCAAATGCATGGTTCCTTGTAGATAATAAACTTACATGGGACCATTTTGTAGATGCATCAGATAATACCATAAAATATCTAAATGGCCCTGATAAAGGCTGAATAGGACCACAGAAATCACCTTGAATTCTTTCCAGGAAATTCAGTGATTCATCTTTAACTTTAAGATATGATGGTCGTATAATTAATTTTCCTTTAGCACAAGCTGTGCAAATAAAATCTCTAGATTTTGGAAATTTGGAATTCTTAATATTATGACCAGTAGAATGATTTGCAATTTTCCGCATCATGCCCAAACCTGGGTGACCTAGATGATCATGCCTGATCTTAAAATAATCTAGGTCTTTAAATATTGTTTTCATCGCAATATGAAGCTCAGGTCTTATGTATGTGTAGTACAATCCAGATGAGAAAGAAGTAAGTTTTTCAACCACTTGTTTTCATGTCCGTTGTATTTTGTTAAGAGCAAGGTTTCATCACCGCTCTCACTATTAGTCTCCACATGGAGGTCATTCATACGGATATCTTTGAAACTTAATAGGGTACGGTTTGAATCAGGATATAAAAGAGCATCATTGATTATAATAATCGTACCCATAGGGAGAGTTATTGTGGCTCTACTAGAACCAACAATCAAAGCATCGCTTCCAGCAATTGTCATAATATTTCCTTTCTTTTTTGTAAGAGTACAAAAATATTTTGTCCCCTATAATATTGTATTAGTGATGCAACTATCCACAAGATAAATTTCTTCCTCCATCTGATCGCTCCTCAAATTTCTATAACATAGAATAAACAATAAAATTCAGACATGAATTTAAACCTTTTATATAGAATATGCAAAGACCATATATTTAAATATTTATTTATATGCATATAAATATATATATATATGTACACACACACACACACACAAAGCCATGTTCAGGGTAATTACAATACCAAATGCTCACATTTGAGCAATACATATAGACCTATTGGACTATTATTATCATCTGATTACAAATAAATATGTCGAACAATATAGACTGATTACATAACGTATGGATAACAAAAGGGACTATTTCGTGTCTCCATACAGATCTTGATCTTCATACTCCACAAGCATGTCATATGTATTGTTTGAGTTGTCCTTGTTTACTTGTTCAGTATCAAGAACCATGCCTAGATTATTAATATGTTCTTCAAGATGCAGAACCTCATCTGTTTTGGAAGTGAAATGACTCTCCATCTTGTACCCTTGTTTCTTCGTGCCCTTTCCAACGGACTGAAGATATAATTCAACAAGATGTTTTGGGGTGCGACACTTACATGCCCAATGTCCCTTGCATCCACACTTGTAACAAGGTGGAGAATTGTCCACATGATTATTCTTCTTGAATTTTCCTTTTCACTTTCCCTTGCCTTTATAATTACCTTTACCTTTCTGCATCTTGTTCCATCCCGCCTTTTTCTTATGGTCTTTCTTGGGACCATGGCTACTACTAGCCTTCTGAGTATTTGCATGTGCTTCTGGCACACTTAGTGTCCCTGTAGGACGAGCGTGATGATTCTTCATAAGAAGTTCATCATGTTTCTCTGCCTGAAGCAAAGTATAGATCAACTCTGAGTACTTTGTATATTTTTGTTGATGATATTGCTGTTGCAATATTCTAAAAAACGGATGAAATGTACATAGAGTTTTCTCTATCATTTCTTCATCAGAAACTTGTTTTCCACAAAACTTCAACTTAGATTTGATCTTATGGACTGCAGAATTATATTCTGCCATAGATTTAAAATCTTGAAACCATAAGACCGATCATTCTCGTTGGGCTTTAGCCAGTATAATAGTTTTCTGTTGATCATAACGCTCTTTAAGAGAATTCCATGAATTTAAAGGATTCTCTTCCATCAAATACTCAGCTTTTAAATCGGGATGAAGATGTTGTCTCAAGAAATGCAAAGATGAGCATTGTGTATTCTCAGATATTGGATCGGCACCTTCAACAGGTTCGATAATAGTATTAATGTGATTGGTGGCTGTCAAATATATTTTGACATCCATTGCTCATGTAAGGTAATTACTTCCATCTAAAGCAAGTTCAGGGAACATTTTCTTGGATACTTCAGCCATATCCTACATATTTTTAAAAATTTGTTCATTAATTTACTTAGTCAAAGTAAATTTGCTAAGTGTTGTATATGAACATAATCAGTAAATAAAGGTCTGTATAAAATTCCCAGATTTATTTTTTAGTATTTTCATATTTTCTTCACAAATTTAAAAATATATATGCCATACAAATAATTAAATAATTGCAGAAGAAATAATAAGATACAAATATCCTTTTAAATGGTGTAGATTTTCAATATAATACATGCAACTAAGTTGCTGCAAATATCTCCATCAATAGGCGTTGGTGTAAACATCATGATAGATATTGACTATGTATCAATAGGCGTTGGTGTATCCCATAGGGGCGGGCGACACTACAGTCGCAACTAAGAATATTGACTATGTATCAATAGGCGTTGGTGTAAACATCATGAAGGCAATCACAAGTTGTTTTAACAACAAGTGTAGACCTCACAATAATGGGTGAGTTACTCGCTACTATAGATATGGACTTATCCTCGAAGGAATAAGCAACATTATAGTTGCAACCAATACTATAGTCTCCATCACATGTGTTTATTACCAACCCATAGAAAATAATCACCAAATTTAGGACTAATTTATAAAGGAAATGTAGAAATAAATACAACAAATATAAGTACTCCAAATAATAAAGTACATATGCATATTCATTATTGCATCTTTGTACAAAATATTAAACATGCACTTATTTGCTTTATTGTAAAAAAACCCCAGAATACTAGAATGCAAATATGTCTGTTAAAAAGAACTCCTGGTCCTTAAGTGGCTAGATTAATGTGCAAGTGTTGCATTACTCAAGGGCTAATGTAACATCCCGGCATCTAGTATGACCTGGATGTCACCAAACATAGACTAAACAACATCTAAATACCACATCTAAAGGTAAATTACAGCAAAGGAGTACATGCAAAAACCAAAAATTTTGGCAGCATCTCCTTCGTTTTTCCATGGTACGGAGCATCAACAATAATATCACAAGTTGTATCATAATGGGAAGCATCTAACGCAGCAATAACAGGTAACATAGCAACTATTTAAGTCTAGCATAATGAATTTAACCACTCCATGATCTAAAACGAAGTAAATAATATGACCAAGCACACAAATAAGTCATACTCCAAGTTCTCAACGCATTAACTTATAATCATAACTACGAATGGCAAAATTGTATATATCTTAATGAGTGAAACTTTGTGATGATGTGTCACTAAGCCCCTTTCCCGCATGTCGGTTTCATGGTACTTAAAAACAATATAAAACACAAGCGTGAGTTCATCACTCAGCAAGTATATCGCAATAGGTCATAAAAAATAAATCAAGGCCAATAACAATACATACCATACTTTAACATCGTGATCAAATCATAATTTCATCCACAACATCATAGCCATGACCAAGCACATTGTTCACAACTCATTTTCATCATCATGTATGCAATGCAATGCGATGCACATGTCTCCTGGAAGCATATACCGGTATTGCTGAGTGCACACCCGTCGGCGTGCACCCTCTTCCCCCTTCCATCCCGTAGATGGAGGGTGCCTACGCATCGCTTCCACTCACCACGTGGGTGGAATCACGAGGTTGGTCTTACAACCATGGCGCTCCGGATTAGTCATAACTTTCTCACCGACCTTACCGGACTAGTTATGACGTTCTCACCGACTGGGCCAGCTTTCATGCCATGTGTGCAACATATGCCATAAACATAAACACCTTGCATCAAACCGAACTAAACATGGCATACCATCATATTAATCCATTTTCATCATGACATGGGCAAGCACTAATCATAGCAAGATATCACAACATGTAATCATGACAAGATAGCACATCATGTAAATAATTTGCACCTAGTCTCAATTATCAACATTCAACACGCTACCCATTACAATATACTTGCCTTAACCTCGGGCGACGGATTGGCGAGAGGTTGAGGACACTCCCGAGGTCACACCACCTGCACATAGGGACCACACACTCAAAACATGCCCACAAAACAGTACCTACTCGCTCATCTACCCCGACTACGCAAACTACTCCCAAAATTGAAAAACAGAGAATCTGTGCCGCCGGGACAGCAGGTTTCAAACTAGCATAACTTGGGATATAGGACTCCAAATCAAGTAAACGAGTACATCATCGCAAAGCTTAGGAAATTTCCTAGCTTTTTCTAAGTATTGGGAAAAGCTGATTCGGCCTCTAAAATTCTTTAATCTACAGAACAACGTAATCTGTTCCAATCTCGTCACAGTTTTGAACACGTTCGGTAAAACAACCATAACATTCAAATGGCTGGGTGGAATTGGACGTTATTTATGTCCACTGAAAGGTATTGAAGTGACCTACAACTTTCTCAACAGGCGGCCGACCAAATTCCGAAGCTAAGGTCGCGAAAACTCAAACCTTAGGTTGACTGCACAATCTGCCCAAAGCAGAGAACGTGGCAAACTCTAGTTTTCATCTAATCTACCCAATCACAGCACCACCACTTGATCTAAAAGCATCCAAATACCATCTAGCACAGCACCTAGACCAATCCCAAGGATTTCCCTAGCCATACCTTCGCCCGACGAATGATGAACCGACGAATCTCCTCCCGGTTCACGCGATCTCCTTCCTCGCTCCAAATCCACCGGATCTCCTCGTCGCGGAGTGCTCCAATGGTGAAAACATCGGGTTGGCGACGTGAGGGGCTCCCCTAGGGCAGCAAGGATGGTGGAGAGGGGAGGGGAGAGGTGGAGGCGCCATGGGGGAAGATGGAGAGGAAGGGGAAGGGTGGAGGCGCATGGGGGGGCTAGGGCGTGGCGGCTAGGGTTTGGAAAGGGAGTGGGGGCCGCACCAAGGGGTGGGAGCCAGATTTGGCGGCCCAAAATTCCCCCCCCCTTGGGCCCAAACCCTTCCACTGGAGGCCCAACTCAACCCCAAGGCCCAAAGTCTCCCGGAGAGGCCAAAACACCCGAAAATGGTTCAAAACCACGCTATAAAGTCGTACCAAAATGCCGAATTCTAAAATATCATATTCTGGGGTGTCACATTCTCTCCACCTTCACAGGATTCGACCCCGAATCCGAGACACACCACTTCACAACCAACCAAATCGAAGGGACCTAAGGTTCACTTCTCAAAACCCGCTCAGAAACCCCTACGATTTGCACTAGCTCGGACTCAAAAGCAAGGAGCTAAAGCTCGAAGATTGATGGCTCTAACGATAACTCACAATCAAAACTTGCCAGAATCTTACTCAACATTGAAACACAAAGCACTCACATACGGCCTCAGCACTACCCAAGCGGTAGGATAAATCCTCAAACAGACCGCAAAAGAAAACGATCTCACACTCCTCATTTCATACATTCCTTGGCACTAGAGTGCCCGATCCCTTTAACCAACGCTACTCTCCAGAAGAACACGGTACCAACCTCTAACTCCAACTCTAGATCTGCCTTCAGCTCTCACGTGCAGAAATGCTTTCACACCTCAACCTCTCTACTGTGGTTCGTCATAAACAAGACGACACGAACCAAGCAGGACACATCATTCCAAGACTACCAATTACTTGAACAAACGGGGTTAAAACCTTGCAAAAAAAATTGATCTTTTACAGCTAGGCCAACACCCATCGTTACCATCGAAGGAAAAGCCTACTTTATAACCAGGGTCTTGAAACCCGCAAAAACAATACAACCGGGCAATCCACTTTGGTTGACACAACTCGCTTTAAAGATCGGCGACAAAAAGATCCAATACACATCGAAAAGGAAAGCCAATTACTAGCAACCACCAAATGGTCCGTTAATAATTTAATCAACCCTACCAAGGAACACATCAACGACACAATTCTCCAAGAAGGTTTGAATTGGGTCATACACAACCTTTCTTTACTCTTCACTTTTAAACCATTTACGATCAACTACTAGCGACACCAGATTTCTCTTACTAAGAAAGTCTCGCCCTCACATCCTTCCACTCAAAGGACCAAGACAAAGAGTACGACCATTGGGTAAGCTCAACCACCAACCATCAACCCAATTGATCCCCATGCGTAACTTTGAGTCCAATGCACTACAATCACTTTGAAAAGGATTCGACAACAACTGAACAGTATTCATTTTAATTTCCTAAGTCAAGACGCAAAGGAAACACAAATCTCCTACACCACAACCAATATACCAGAAATTCTTCATTGTTTCTTTTCATACCAGAAAGAAATAGAAATCTCAATTTGTGACATGGATGCACACTTTTCAAGATCACTCCGGATTAGTCATATATCTATATATGACTTTCTCACCGACCTGGCTCATCGACTCTTTCATCATTAAATATCTATAAACAATGTCATGCTTCCTTTCCACCATTCATTCTTCATGTAACAACAATACCAAGTAGTCATTCACAAAAAGACTTCTTCCTCGGTATACATGATTGAAACACAATTAACATCGATGGCTGCGAAATTCATATAAACTATGACGGCAACACCATTAATAGGGAAACACCACATCGTAAAAGAACCCACGTCAATTGAAAAACTAAACTTGCAAAACCTCGCATTTTAACCACACACTTAGTGGGAGATACTCGCAAGAGTACGCTATCACCCACCTTAAAATCCAAATCTCGCCTCCTCACATCAGCATAGCTTTTCTGTCTGCTCTGCACTACAAGAAGGTTCTGCCGTACCTCCGCCACGCGATCAACAGCCTGCTGAACCCAGTTCGGTCCAAAAACTTCTCTCTCACCCACAGCATCCCAACAAAGCGGCGATCTACACTTCCAGCCATACAGTACCTCATAAGGAGCAGCCCGGATGATGGAATGATAGCTGTTATTATAGGCAAACTCTGCCAGAGGCAAATGATTTTCCCAGCTACCTTTCCAAGCCACACACAGGCCCTGAGCATGTCCTCCAAGGTCTGAATGGTACGCTCAGACTGCCCATCGGTCTGAGGGTGAAAAGCGGTACTAAGGCAAAGCTGTGTACCCAAAGCACTCTGCAAGCTCTCCCAAAATTTGGAGACAAACTTCACATCCCGATCAGAAATAATCGTCTTGGGCACACCATGCAATCTCACAACCTCCTGCACATAGATGGGAGCCAACTCGCTCGCTGAATGGGTAGTGCAGATAGGAATGAAATGCGTGGACTTGCTGAGACGGTCCACCACAACCCAAACAGCATCCTTCCCTCATGGAGTACGAGGTAGGCCAACCACGAAATCCATGGAAATGTCATCCCAAGGCCACACAGGAATCTCCAATGGCTGCAACAAACCAGAGGGATGCTTATGCTCAGCCTTGATCTTCTGACAAATCCCACAAGATGCTACATAATTAGCAATATCAACTCTCATCTTTTTCCACCAGAAGTTCTTTTTCAGATCTCTGTACATCTTGGTCTCCCCAGAATGAACCGTGTACGGGGTGCGATGAGCCTCTTTCAGAATATGCTCTTTCACTTGGGATTTCTGAGGTATGCACAGACGACCCTGAAACCTCAAAGCTCTCGCATCATCAACAGTAAAGTCTCCAGCCTTGCCAAACTCAAGGCATTTCCTCACCTGCTGGAGCAAACGATCATGCTGTTGTGCCTCCCGCACATGCTCGGGAATCGCTGACTCAAGAATCAATTGAGTTTCAGCTTGCACGGTCCCCGCAAAGCAGTAGGAAACTCCCAATCGCTCAAAGTCAGCAACAAGACAATCAATGACAGGGGGCATTGTCTTGCGACTGAGAGTGTCAGCCACCACATTTTCCTTGCCCGGATGATACTGGATAGTGAGGTCATAATCCTTTATCAATTCCAGCCACCTCCTCTGCCTCAAATTCAAATCTTTCTGAGTAAAGATGTACTTGAGGCTCTTGTGATCGGTGAAGATATCACAAGACTCACCATACAGATAGTGCCTCCAAATCTTCAATGCAAACACCACATCAACTAGCTCAAGATCATGAGTGGGATAGTTCTGCTCATGCTTTTTCAACTGTCTCGATGCAAAAGCAATCACCTTGCCCTCTTGCATGAGCACACAAGCAAGTCCCAAACGAGAGGCATCAGAATAAATAGTAAAGCGCTTCTCAGGCTTAGGAAGGGTAAGAACAGGAGCAGTCACTAACTTCTCCTTCAAAGTGCAGAAACTGTGCTCACACTCTGCAGTCCACTGGAATTTCACCCCATTTTGAGTCAGCTGCGAAAGTCGCTTGGCAATGATAGAGAAATCCTGCACAAAACGCCGATAGTAGCCAGCCAACCCAAGGAAACTACGCACCTCTTTGACATTGGAAGGCCTCTTCCAATCCAAAACTTCTGAGACTTTTCTCGGATCTACAGATATGCCCTCTAGATTGATGATGTGGCCAAGAAAACCCACTTCTGAAATCCAGAACTCGCACTTTTTTAGCTTAGCAAAGAACTGATTCTCCCTCAAGGTACTCAGCACAAGCCTCAAATGCCGCTCATGCTCATCTTCTGATTTAGAGTAAACCAGAATGTCATCGATGAACACTACCACAAACTCATCAAGGTACTTGTGTAACATACTGTTCATCGCCTCCATAAAGAAAGCAGGAGCATTAGTTAGTCCAAAAGACATAACTTTAAATTCATAATGCCCATACCTAGTGGAGAAAGCAGTCTTCTCAATGTCCTGCTCGCTCACGCAAATCTGATTGTACCCCGACTGAAGATCAATCTTGGAGAACACATTTGCTCCCTTCACTTGGTCAAACAGATCCTCAATGCAAGGCAAAGGATACTTGTTCTTGACTGTCACTTGATTAAGAGCACGATAATCAATGCACATACGCCAACTTCCATCCTTCTTCGAAACGAAGAGGACGGGTGCTCCCCAAGGTGACACACAGCGCCGAATAAAACCCTTGGCCAACAGATCCTCCAACTGCTTTTTCAACTCACCTTGAAAAGGACGAGCCAAGCGGTATGGAGAGATAGAAATAGGTCGAGTGCCAGGAACAAGATCAATACGAAACTCAACATTCCTCACAGGAGGTAAACCAGGCAACTCGTCAGGGAACACATCAACAAACTCCTTCACTACAGGAATCTCCTCAATGGAAACTGAAGAAGATGGCTTTTCTGACATAGCCATGAGGAAACCCAACTGCCTCAAATGGCGACCAGAAAACAAACTAGCCAAAGCAAAGATGGAACTGGAAGGTATACCACCCTGAAAGGTCAACTCTACCCGTGACGGGGCCTGCAAGGTAACCGTCTTCCATAAACAACAGATCTTGGCACGGTACTGATGCAACCAGTCCACTCCCAAAATGACATCAAAAGGAGCCAACTGTATCACCATAAGATTGGCAAAGAAAACCTCATCATCAATGGCAATGGTGCAACCCGGGCAAACCAAAGAACTAGCAATCAAACCCCCAGGAGAACTGACTATCACAGACTCAGAAATCCGCTGAACTCCGAACTTAGCTCTAGTAGCAAACTCAGATGACACAAAGGAATCGGATGCTCTGGAATCAAAAAGAACAAAGGCATCAACTGAATCCACAAGCAAAGTACCTGAAACCACCTTTGGATGCCCGGCTGACTCGGCGGTCGGCAAGGTGTACACTCCGGGTGGCGCCGGGACAGTGGGAGCCCCGACTCCCGGCAGATGGCCCAACAAAGCTGGGGGCGGAGGAGGTAACTGAGGAGGATCCGATGGCTGCGGGCACCAGTAGGCTGCTGGTGGCGCCCACGCAAAGGGCGGCTGAGGAGCAGGAGCCGCCATCATGTGCACCGATCCTCTGGAAGACGCCGCTGGAGTGGGAGGAGATGGCACCGTCTCCCACTTGATGATACTACCGGGATTCATCCGGCAGACTCGCCCCATGTGGCCAGGCTTGCCATAGTGGTTGCAGCTCCCGGACCAATCACACTCCGAAGCACATTGCTCACGACCGCACTTGGAACAAATTATGCCCTACCCGGGCACAGGATGAACAGCCACTCGCGAGGAAGACGAATCGGGCGTCCTCATCTTAGCCCCTGAGGAGGAGCCCTGTCCCCCCTTGAACTTCTTGAAGGTGGGTCGCTGAGAAGACCCACCTCCTCCACCAAAGGTCCTCTTCTGGCCCCCGCCTGGAGCCACAGGAACCCCTGAACCACCCGAGTTTTGCTTATCCCGGGAGAGCTCCAACTCGAGCTCCATGCCCTTCGCCTGCTCCACCACGGAGCAGAAGTCACGAGGGACCGTCGCCCCCATGATAACTCTGAACTCCTGGTTGAGGCCTCTACGGAACCTCCTCGCCTTCTCCGTGTCGTCGGCTGCCACAGCCAGCACAAAGCGCACCACATTATTGAACTCGGCCTCATACTCTGCCACCGACCTCTTTCCCTGGGAAATAGTCGTCAGAGTATGCTCCATCCTCTAAAGGAAAGACTCTGGGTAGAACTTGGCTTGGAAGCGAGCCACAAAGTCCTTCAACGTGACCGGCCCAAGATTGGGGGCTCTAACAACCATGACCCCCTCCCACCAGATATCAGCCTGGCCCTTCAGCTGAAAGGCCACAAAGTGAGCCCTCTGGACCGAGGTCAACTCTAGAACCTCAAACTGCCGCTCCATGTACTGCAGCCAATCTGCGGACTGGACCGGCGTGCCCGCTCCGTCAAAGGTGTCAAGATGGAGGGACATCCACTCCCGGAGACTCATCCTCGGCTCCGGCACAGCGGGGGAAGCATCTGGGGCCGCTGCAGGGGGAGGCACAATAGCAGGGGCTGCCCGCAACTACTGGCGCAGCTCCTGAACCTCCGTTTGCAGAGCCTGAACTAAGTCCGCATTGGCGGCGGGTACCTCAGCTCCTGACTGTGCCGCCGGGAGCTCCCCCAGCGCTAGCCCGTGGGCATTAAGCGAAGCACTACCCTCAGCTACAGACTCAGCAACTCCCTGAAAACCCCGCCCCTGGCATCCACGGCCACGGCGACCACGGCCTCTACCCCTCGGCATGGCTGCTACAGTCAGACAACCATCCAATCACATAAACATAAGCACAACATCATATAATCAAGAACAAAGATCAAACATCATCACAAACATAGTCTTCATCAAATAAGCAAGCGCAATGCAATGATGAACCAAAACCCCAACCTACTATGCAACCAAGTGTGTCAAAATTTTATATTACTTATTCCACTTTTGCAAGTTTTAATGTTGCTATCCTATGACAATATTTTAGTTAAGACCTAAGCCATGTTTCTAAGTTATTCCACATCACATTTTAGTTGTAACCTAAGGTATGACACTAAAAATACATATTCCAAGGACATACAGCCCGCTCTGATACCAACTGTAATACCCCAGCATTTAGTATGCCCTAATGCTACCAAATTTAGACAAAGCAACCTCTAAATACCACAAATACAAGTAAATTAGAGCAAAGGCATGAATGCTAAAAACCGAAATTTTGGCAGCATCTCCTTTGTTTTATCATGGGTTGAAGGAACAACAATAGCATAGCAATATATGGCAAAATAGGAGGCATCTAAAATAGCAATAATTAAAGGCATGACAGCAATATAAGTCTAATTCCAAGCATTCAATGTCTCAATGAGCCAAACGAACAATAAGACTCTCATATCGCAAAACTAAACCATAATTCAATAAGCATCACACTTAATTTATTATCAAGACCTAATTGAATGACCGTTGGAACAAATAAGTGAAGCTACGTGTAGAAGTGTGACTATTTCCCTTCCCCGCATGTCGTTCTCATGGTACCTAAAACAATAAGAAAGCACAACGTGAGTTCAACACTCAGCAAGTATATTGCAATGGTACAAAAGAACAATTACATGGCTACAACAACTCATATCATGTCTATCATCTTATTCATGTTCACATATCATTATCATCACCATCATGTATGCAATGCGATGCTATGCACATGTCTCCTGGAAACTCATACCGGCATGGTTGAGTACACACCCGTCGGTGTGCACCCTCTCCTCCCTTCCATCCCGAAGATGGAGGGTGCCTACTCCTCGCTTCCATTCACCGCGGTGGATGGAATCACGATGTAGGACTTACTCAATGACGCCCCGGACTAGTCATAACTTTCTCACTGACCTTACTGGACTAGTTATGACTTTCTCACCGACCCGGCCATGTATCATGCCATGTATGCAAACATGCCAACATCATAGATAACTTGTACAATAACACATGGCATCTCAACATAATAAACCATATTCATCATATCAATAGGCAAACATTAAAGCATGGCAGGTGAACATATCCTATATCCAATTTCAACTCAACAAAACTAGCAATCTACAACTCGCTACCGATTCCAATACACTTGCCTCAACCACGGGCGACGGATTGGCGAGAAGTAGAGGGCACTCCCGGGGACACACCACCTGCACATAGGCACCACACACTCAAAATCATGCCAACAAAACAATACGCAAACACTCTTCTACCCCGACTTCGCAAACTACTTGCAAAAACCCAAAAACAGAGGTTCTGTCCCGTCGGGATAGCAGACTTCCAAATGGCATAACTCGGGTTCTAAAACTCCGAATCAATTAAACGAGTACATCGTCGCATAGATTAGGAAATTTCCTAACTTTTTCTAGGTATATGGAAAAACTGATTCGGACTCTAAAGTGGTTTAATCTACAGAATACCGTGATCTATTCCAATCACGTCACAGTTTTTAACACGCTCGGTAAAATGAGCATAACTTCCAAATTGCTGGGAAGAATTGGACATTCTTTATACCCACTAAAAGTTATTTAAATTACCTACAATTTCCTCAACAGGCGGCCGAACAAATTCCGAATCTAAATTGGCGAAAACCTGAACCCTAGGTCGACTGCTAAATCTGCCCGAAAGAGAGAACGTGGCAACTCTAGATTTCTCCCAAATCTACCCATGGACAGCACCACCACTTGACCTAAAAACATGAAATTGACCTCTAGAGCAGCACCTAGATCAACCCCAAAAGATCACCAATGCCTTACCTCTTCCCGATGAACGACGAACGCTGAGATCCTTCCTCCCGGGCTCCCCGATCGTCCTCCTCGCACCGGAATCGCCGGATCTCCTCGTCGCGGGGCTTCCCGTTGGATGGGACCATGGGATGGCGATGTGCGAAGGCCTCCTCGGGAAGTAAGGGGGGTGGAGAGGTGAGGGAAGGGGCGCAAAGGCCTAGGGAGGTGGCAGCTAGGAGAGGTGGAGGCAATGGGGTGGAGGGGAAAAGTGGGGGGCGGCTAGGGTTCCTAGGGGAGGCGTGTCGGGACCCGAATTTGCAAATCCGGACCCTTTGTGCATCCAGCACTAGTCCAGGATCATGCTAGTGCACACAGTCTCAACATTGGTAAATATCACAATCATACCACTCGATAATAATAAAGTACATTAGTTAGATAATCAAACTGGTTGCTTGACCTTATGGTCAAGTTACAAATATACGCCTCGCAGGGCAAAACTTATTAAAAGAGAAATAATAGCAGCGGAAAAAGTAAGATAACATCGTGGCGCCATCCAGTATACCACATGCAACTGACTGGGCTCGCTCCCTAGTTAAACGGTTCCTCTTGGAGCTCCTCCTCCAAAGCTGGTGTAGACTCTTCCTCAACTGGTGTTGTATTATGGCAAGGGTGAGTACTTGGTACTCAGCAAGTTATGCACAGAATGCAGCTAATATACTACATGCATGGCTTAATACAAAGGAATAGCTCAAGGTATATTTGTAGTAAACAGCATTTAACAAATATCATAAGTAGATTCGAAAGCAGTAGAAACAAGTATAACATCAATAACTTCTCCAGGAGTTAAATAAACATCTTCCCCATTCCTAGTCCACATTTTCATCAGCATCATCTATTAACCTAACCAACCTTCCAAGTCCAAGTTATTTTCACGAAAGTCTAACCCTTTACTGTAATCCCCGAGAAATGTCCAATACCGCGGACACGACTATTCGAATAGATTTTTCACTCTGCAGAGCTTATGCACTTTACCCACAAGATACAGCCAAACATCACAAAGGCGAGTGGTCGTAACAAAGCCTTTCGGAAATGGCTAACTATGTAAGTGAACCTTTCCGGTTTTTTCCCTACACCACCCCCTCCCTTAACAAAGGCGAAGTATGGGAACGACATACCGTTGGACGGGTACCATGCCATCGCATCGGTACGCTCCCCCTTCAAGCTACACAAAGGGTGTAGTTGACACCCGAGGTATCACATGCAAGTTATTAGTAACTTACTCAACTAGGACCGTCCCATTCCGGTCATGTGGTTGCATGATTAACTCAGTTCAAAGGCTTGCAAGCTTAAGTCCTTAGGTTGACCAGGGCAAGACTACCCGAAGAACCAAACCATCACTCCCGATGCCACAACTGGCCCACCCGATCATTTCTTGCCACATGCCCGGTCCAAATCTATTTATCAAAACCCCAGTTGATTACCATGCACCACGTGCCATCAACATCACAACACATGATACCCTTTTCCAAAACAGGTTCAATATATTACGTCAATATTAACATTTGATTGTTCAAAACCATGTCATGAGCACGTAACAGGTCTAAGCAATATACTACAACGATCTAAATCCCCATGTCGGCAATTTAATAATGTCCAACTATTTAATCCTCAACTAGGGTGACAAATGGTTCATGGCATACAATTCTTTATGTCAAGGTGGCATACAACAACTAGGCAATTAACTAATCTCCCAAAACTAATTAAAGCATTTTCTAATTGAACTAGCATGCAATAATTTAAATCAAATTAATTTCAAAATGGGATCAACATGGTCAAAGCACAACTTGCCTTCAAAAAGCACTTGATCTTGGTCCTGAGCAGGCTCTTGGGTCAACAGTTCACCTTCGAAGCCTTCGGGCACTTCAATGTCTACTCGTAACGCGTGCAAATAGCAATAAATGAATAAAATAGTAGACAAAAGTGTCCAAACATCCAAATGAAGTCCATAAACAGAGAGAGCATAATTTTATGAATTTTTAGGAACTTGAATCGGCGAAATCGGAGTTAAAACGCAAAAGTTACAAGCGTTTAAAGTTTAAATAGTCAATTAAATAATATTACAGAGAAAAACTTTGGTCCAAAAATTAAATAAAATTTACCATTGGGTAGAACTCAATTTTATACAAATTTAGAAATTTGAATCACTCAAATCGGAGTGAAATTGCAAAAGTTATAAGCGTTTGAATTTTGAAATTATATTTGAATTCATTAAACCGAATTAAATAAATTATTTCTTTTTCGGAAAATGATTTATTGCGCCAGCAGTGACACGTGTCAGCACTGGATTGGTCCACGTGGACTGGCTGACGTCAGCGCCGGCCGAACCCACCGATGACGTCATCATGACGTCATCGGCCACGTGGCACCACCCGGGTAATGCCACGTGTCCTGGTCCATGGACACGGCCCATGCGCGGCTCGGGTCCACGGTGGATCCGGCGCACGGCTCCACATGTCACTGTCATGTGGGCCAATCCTATCAGCGGCCCGGGCTCACGCCAGCGCGGACGCGACTGACACGGGGCCCCACTGACACGCGGGCCCCGCGTGTCAGAGACACGTACCCACGCGCGGGCGCTGATCGCGCTAACTGTGACGGTCGGCCTCCCGGCCATGTGGCGCAATCTGGACCGTAGATTTGAAAATCAACGGTTTCGATTGGATCCAGTGCCGCACGTTGTGATACAACGAGGCTAATCTGGGCCGTTCGATTCGGATCGGACTGTCTAGATTGGATCGGGTTTTCGCCTCACCGAGGGTGGCGTGGCATGTCCCGGCGCGCGACCCGTGGCGCGCCCTATGCCGTTGGATCTAGATCGAACGGTTGGGATTGAATCTAAAACCGTAACGTGGATTCGCTACGGGGTGACGTGGACGAACGTGGGCCGTTGGATCTTGATCCAACGGTCCAGATCTAATCTGGTTTCTACGGGTCCCGGGGAAACGTGGTCTCCCCTTGGCGGTCGGACGGCTGTGCGGGCTCGAGGGCGTCTATGGCGCGCGGCGGCGATGGCTTGGACGGAGAGGAGGAAGACGACCAATGCGCCGGCGTTTGCTGGATTCTTCGGCGAAGTGAGTTCTCCCTTCGGATGCGCCTCGGCCCGGGGGTCTCGAGACTGGGCTCAGCTGCGGCGGAGAGCGACGGACGGCGGCGGAATCCGGAGTTAACCGCAGCGGAAGGCTTCTCCAACTACGGTGAGCTCGTGCGGCCGAACGGCGGTGGCTCAGGCGTGAAGGGTTAGGCGTACGGGTGCGCACAGGAGTTGGCTTCTCGGTGGCGGCGGCGGTATAAATAGTGGCCTTGGCTTCCGTGAAAAGCGCGGAGACCGAGGTCCACACGCGGGCGGCGGCGGAGTCCGGCGAGGACTCGGGTTAGGTGACGTGGCTCCACACGACCCGTTGGACCTAGATCCAACGGTTGCGGGGTTTGGGCTCGGGTCCGGCTCGGGCGACGTGATTGGCTCGGTCGGACTCGGGTTCGGGCGACGTGGTTCAACCTCAACCGTTGGATCGTGATCCAACGGTTGAGACGTTATGGTTTCGGCCGACTGGGTTCGGCTCGACTGGGTGACGCGGTCGGGTTCGGGTCGGACTCGGACTCGAGTCCGACTCGGGCTCGGTCGCATGAACAGTAAAACGAACTTGGTTTTTCCAGCGATTAAATAGTCAATTAATTCGTAGAAAAATTCAAATAAATCTAGAAAAATAGCAAAATACTCAGAAAAATCCCAAATAAATTAGGGAAAATACTTTAGGCCATTTGGGACTCAAATAAAATATTTCCAACAAAATTTTATTTGCAACTTTGGATTCTTTAATTATTTTAAAAGGGAATAAATTCAAATTAAGTCCAAATAAATCCAAATAAATTCCAAAAATTCACCAGAGTGTAAACCTACAGCCCGCTCTGATACCAACTCTTACACCCCGGCATTTAATATGCCCGAATGCTACCAAACATAAGCTAAACAACATCTAAATACCATAATTAAACATAAATTCCAGCAAAGGCGCACATGCTAAAAACCGAGATTTCGGTAGCATCTCCTTTGTTTTAACGTGAATTGAAGCGACAACAATAATAACATGTCAATGTGGCATTACGAACGATAGCAATAACATGATCAAACGGAAAAACAGCCACCATACCACTAAGGATATAAATTCTATCCATCACATGACAAATATGGACTAATCAATTACTCATAACGACCAACGAATCATCGAAACCATAGTTTAGTTCAATGAATTAACCATAACCATAAGGGAAGGAACATGTCATTGTTTAAATGTGTGATGCTAAGTGATGACGTGTGACTAGCTCCCTTTCCCGCATGTCGGATTCATGGTACCTAAAAGAAAACAACATAAACACAAGCGTGAGTTCATCACTCAGCAACTATATTGCAATGGTACAAACATAAACAATTACATAGCAATAATATCTCACATCTTGTAAACCATCTCATTCATGGTCACATATTATCATCATCAACAATATGTATGAAGTGCAATGCGATGCTCATGTCTCCTTGGAAACTCATACCGGTATGGTTGAGTACACACCCGTCGGTGTGCACCCTCTCCCCCCTTGCATCCCGAAGATGGAGGGTGCCTACTCCTCGCTTCCGTTCACCGCGGTGAATGGAATCACGATGTAGGACATACTCATAGGCTCTCCGGATTAGTCATAACTTTCTCACCGACCTTCTCGAACTAGTTATGACTTTCTCACCGCCTGGGCCATGTAATCATGCCATGTATGCAAATATGCCACATCATAATCAACTTGTACATTAACACATGGCATCATAACTTGATAATCATACTCATCATATCAATGGCAATCATTAAAGCATGGCAAGTGATGATATCATATATCCAATTTCATCTATTCTCAACAAGCAACCTACAAACCGCTATCCATTACAATACACTTGCCTCAACCACAAGCAACGGATTGGCGGGAAGTAGAAGCACTCCCAGGGTCGCACCACCTGCACATAGGTACCACACACTCACAATCATGTCCACAAAACAGTACGCAAACCCCCATCTACCCCGACATTACCAACTACTCGCAAAACCCAAAAACAGCGGTTCTGTCCCGTTGGGACAGCAGCCTTCCAAAAGGCATAACTCGGGTTCTAAAACTCCAAATCAATTAAACGAGTACATCCTCGCGTAGCTTAGGAAATTTCCCAACTTTTTCTAGGTGTAAGGAAAGACTAATTCGGAGTCTAAAGTTGTTTAATCTACAAAATACCGTGATCTGTTCCAATCACGTCACAGATTTTAACACGCTCGGTAAAACAGCCATAACTTTCAAACGGCTGATCAGAATTTAACGTTCTTTATATCCACAGAAAGATAATGAAATTATCTACAACTTCTTCAGCATCCGTACAACCAAATTAGGATTCTAAATTGGCGAAAAACTGAACCCTAAGTCGACTGCTCATGCTGTCCGAAATAGAGAACGTGACCAACTCAAGAATCCATCTAATCTAATCAAATCCAGCACCACCAATTGATCTAAAAACTTGAAAAACACCCTTAGAACAGTACCTAGACCAACCCCAAGGATTCCTATGGCCATACCTTTGCCCAACGCATGAAATATGAATGGATCTCCTCCCGGTTCGCTCCTCGCTCCTCGCTCCTCGCTCCTTGCTCCTCGCTCCAATGGATGGATCCTCGAGGTGCAGGGGGTGGGGAGGACACCCTAGGGCAGCAAGGGGGTGGTGGAGAGGTAGGGACCAAAGGGGAGCAATGGGGGAGGTGGAGGCGCATGCATGGGCGACGGGGATGTGGGGGTGGCGGCTAGGGCAAGGAGGGAGAGGTGGGGGCACCCAAGGGGCAGGGTGTGGGGCGCAAGGGGGCAGGGCGGAGGCCTTTTACCAGCCCCCCACTTGTTCCTAATCCTAAATGGATTCCCACTCCATCCCACCAAAGCCCACAACCCCCTCTTTTAGGCCCAAACACCCCCGGGAAGGCCCAAAACCCCGGAAACGCTATTAACCTCCATACCCTATGGTTTTAACCTTAATTCCACATCTCATAATTTTTTTGACCTCATCATGCACCATTTATAAGGTTCCGACACTCTGTGGTGACACATCACTTCATAAGGCCCAAAAACGCGAGTAAACCTCAAGCCGAAAGGTTTTATTCTCTAATTTCACATTTTATAATGTCACACCATACCATAGTGTCACATTCTTCCCCCCATCAACAGGATTCGACCTCGAATCCGAAGGACGCCAAAATCAACAACAAGTCCCCAAGGGACAAAAGGCTTCTCTGCAGCTCAAAACATTCGCACAATGACTAAAACCGGAACAAACGACAAACGAGTTCCCAAAACCAACACTTAGCGAAAAAGTGTTGATCTAGTTCAACTAAGAGCAACCGCTCACAGTTCGACCTTCACTTTAATTCCCAAACAGAATCTATGTTTCAACCACAAAGGGCTCCATCAACCCAAAACGCTCGAATCCTCACGACAAACACTTCACACTTCTATCACAAACCTGACTACCACACTCCATTAAACTCAACATGACATAATCAAAGCAAGTCACAATTCCTTGAACGACCTTTCTACATTCCCGAAAATTTCCATCGAGGGAAAAACTCATTAAGGCACACTTGCCCTTCCGATACACGATCATACTAACATTTTATTCCATCCTTTCCCAGACAAGACTCAAATCCAAGAACAACTAGTGACGACAATTGCTCACGGCAGGACAAATATCACCGAACTACCGTCAACTTCACTTCCACCCATCGCTACTCTTAATAATGGTTAAACCCATACATCATCAACCTCCATCACAAACCACCCTTATACCACTAAGGTTCTACACCTAGCCCCAAGCTAGGATCGTAAAACCTTACCAAACCACAATTGGTTCCTTTCTTAAGAGGGTCTCGCCCTCACACAAAAACACTTAGCTATCAAGCCCAAGTGTACACACAGCAACTCAAACCCAAAGCGTTAACAACCATTTTGGAAAGAATTCGGCAACATCCAAGTTAAATCACAAAGGAAGCATAAATCCCCTACACCACAACCAAGATACCATAATTTCTTCATTCTTTCTTTTCATACTAGAAAGAAATGGACATCTCGATTCTTGACATGCATGCACACTTTCGATTCTTGACATGCATGCACACTTTTCAAGAGCACTCCGGATTAGTCATATATCCTTATATGACTTTCTCACCGACCTGGCTCGTCGACTCCTTTATGATTAATTATGCATAAATGTCGGGACCCCGAATTTGCAAATCCGGACCCTCTGTGTATTCAGCACTAGTCCAGGAACGCGCTAGTGCACACAGTCTTTAACATCGGTAAATATCACAATCATACCAATCGATACCATAAAAGTACTTTATTGAAGTAATAAAACTGGTTACTCGACCTTATGGCCAAGTTACAAATGTATGCCTCGCAAGGCGAAACTTATTCAGAGAGAAATAATAACAGCGGAAAATCAAAGAACTTCGTGGCGCCATCCAGTATACCACAGGCAATCGATCGGGCTCGTCCCCTAGGTAGACGGGTCCTCTTGGAGTTCCTCCTCCATAGCCGGGCGTAGTCTCCTCTTCAGCTGGTGTTGTGTTGAGGCAAGGGTGAGTACTTGGTACTACGGCAAGTCATGCACAAAATGCAAGCTAATATACTATATGCATGGCTTGGTACAAAGGAATAGCTCAAGGTATATTTGCAGTAAACAGCATTTGAAAAGTAATATAAGTAGATTCGAAAGCAGTAGAAATAAGTAAAACATTAATAACTTTCCAAGCAGTTTAATAAACATTTTCCCGTCCTAAACCATGTTTCCATTGTCTTCATTGTTATACCAACCCAACTTTCCAAATCCAAGTTATTTTTGAGAAAATCTAACCCTTGATTGTAATTCAGGCGTTGTCCAATACCGCGGACACGGCTATTCGAATAGATTCTAAACTCTGCAGAGGTTATGCACTTTACCCACAAGATACAGTCAAACACCACAAAGGCGAGTTCCCGTAACAAAGCCTTTCGGAAGCCTCAAACAACACAGGTGGTCCTCTCGGTTCAGGTTTCTACACCATCCCTTCCCTTAGCCAAGGCGAAGTATGGGACCAACACACCGTTAGATGGGTATCCGGCCACAGCCACGATACGCCCCCCGCATAATCACACAAACGGTGTAATTGACACCCGAGGCTCCACAAGTGAGTCCTTAGCGACTTAGTCAACTAGGGCCGTCCCATTCCAGCCATGTGGTTGCAAGTATGACCCAGTTCAAAGGCTTGCAAGGTTAAGTCCTTAGGGTGACCAGGGCAAGACTACCCGAAGAACCAAATCAACATTCCCAAATGCCACATCGGCCCACTGATTACTCTTGCCACATGCCCCGGTCGAAAACTGTTCATCAAACCCCAGTTGATTACCATGCACCACGTGCCATCAACATCACATGATACTTTTCCAAAACAGGTTCAATATATCATTAAGTCAATATTAACATTTGATTATCCAAAATCATGTCATGAGCACGTAGCGAGTCTAAGCGATACTACAACGGTCTAAAACCCAGGTTGGCAAATTAATAATGTCCAACTAGTAATTCACAACTAGGGTGACAAAGGGTCATGGCACATACTTATGTAATCAAGGTGTCATACAAAGAAATTGGTATTTATCTAACCCTGTGTTTAACCAAAGTATTTCTCTAATTGAACTAGCATGCAATAGTTTAAATCAAAATAGATTTCAAAATAGGATCAACATGGTCAAAGCACAACTTGCCTTCAAAAAGTACTTGCTCTTGGTCTTGAGTTGGATCTGAGTCAATACTTCTCCTGTGAATCCTTCCTAAGCACTTCAACGTCTACTCGTAAAGCGTGCAAATAGCAAATACACAAATAAACACTAGGCAAAAACATTCCAAAACTCCAAATAAAATCAAAAAACAGAAAGAAAAAAATTTTGTGAATTTTAGGAAAATGGAAACGACAAATTTGGAGTTAAAACGCAAAAGTTATGATTATTTAAAGTTTAAATAATCAATTAAATAATTTTACAGAGAAAAACTTTAGTCCAAAAATTAAATAAAATTCATATTCAGGCAGATCTCAATTTTATACAAATTTAGAAATTTGAATCACTCAAATCGGAGTTGAAACGCAAAAGTTATAAGCGTTTGAAGTTTGAAACTAAATTTGAAATCAATATTTCGAATTAATAAATCATTTTCTTTTTCGGAAATTAATTATTGCGTCATCATGGACACGTGGCAGCCTCTGATTGGCTGGCTGACGTCAGCCGGCTCATGGGCTTGGTCCACGGTTTGGCTCGGGTCCACCGTGGACTCGGTCCACGACTCTACGTGAGACTGACATGTGGGCCCACTCGGGTGACGTCATCGCTGACGTCAGCGGGGCTCAGCCCACGGTGCTGACAGGTGGGACCCACTGTGACGTCATGGGTGACGTCAGCTCTTGGCTGGGTCAGCCACTGACATGCGCGCGTGGACGGCGTTGACCGCGGCGGTCCATCTTCCCGACACGTGGCGCAATCTCGGCCGTTGGTTTGAAAATCAACGGCGCGGATTAGATCCAGGGTTAACACGTTGAAACTACTCGTTGCTCGTGGGCCGTTCGATCTAGATCGGACGGTCCAGATCTAATCCTATAATCGCACTGCTACAGCACGTGGCGATTGTGAACCGTTGGATCTTGATCCAACGGTCCAGATCTAATCGGGTTTGGAACACGTGAGCTCACCTCAACCGTCCGACCGATCCGACGGTCCTCCGAGCTCGCTGACGGCGATGGCTTCACGGGCGCCGGCTTGACCGGAGACGGGACGACGACGAGCCCGACGGCGTTTGGGGCGTGCTCGGCGAGATGAAGCCTCCTTCAGTGCGCGTCTCGTCGCGGACTCGGACCAGGGCTCCTTCTCGGCGGAAGACGACGGACGACGGCGGAAACCGGCGCAAACCGCAGCGGAGGGAAGAGACAACTCCGGCGAGCGATTGCGGCTCAACGGCGGCGGCTCCGGCGAGATGGCTCGGGGGAACGTGCGCGCAAGGATGAGGGCAACCTCGGGGGATGTCTCACGCTTTAAATAGCCTCGGCGTTCGAGCCCTAGACGGAAACCTAGTTTGCTACGGCTGGCGCGCGGCGGCGGAGTCCGGCTCGGTCACGGGAAGACGACGCAATCGTGGCCGTCCACGTGGCACGATCGACGGCCACGATCGCACGGGCGCGATCCGATCCGGGCCGGTTACGGCTCGAACCGGTACGGGTGGATCTCGGCCGTTGGATCTTGATCCAACGGTTGGGATTGATTAGGGTTAGGAGTGGGTTCGGTCGAGTCACGTGGCTCGGGTCGGACTCGAACTCGAGTCTGACTCGGGCTCGGTCGGATGAAACGATACTTGACCCGAGTTGGATTTTCCAGCGATTTAATATTTAAAATAATTCCCAGTAATTCATTTAATTCATTAAAAATAGCAAATGACTCGGAAAAATTCCAGAAAAATTCTGGAAAATATTTTGGAACATTTTGGACTCAAATAAAATATTTCCAACAAAATTTTATTTGCAAAATTAAATTCTTTAATTATTTCAAAATGGAATAAATTCAAATAAATTCCAAATAAATCCAAATAAATTCCAGAAAATTCCAAAAATTCACCAAAGTGCCAAATCACACATGAATTTAAGAAAAGCAAAATTTTGGGGTGTTACAAACCTCCCCCCCTTAATAGAATCTCGTCCCCGAGATTCAGGGCTTACTAAAGAATAGGTTTGGAAATTTTTTCTTCAAATCCTCTTCGCGCTCCCAAGTCGCCTCGCTTTCTTCATGGTTGCTCCACTGAACTCTACAGAAACGGGTTGACCTATTCCTGGTCTCTCGATCCATTATGTCCAGAATCCTCACGGGATGTTCCTTATAGGTCAAATCCTCTTGCAACTCAATTGACTCTAGCGGTGTCTGCTCTCGGGAACTCGGAGACACTTCTTCAATCGGGACACATGGAATACATCATGTACTCCTCGCTTAACGATTGTGGGCAACTCCGGAAATTGGTAAGCAACTCGCTTTGCGACTCAAAATCTTAAATGGTCCAACATAGCAGGGTGCGAAGTTTCCCTTTGGCATGGAACCTCTTAACTCCCCGAGAGGCGTAACTACGAGATAAACAAAGTCTTACGGTTCAAAACTCAAGTCTCGGCGACGATTGTCAAGATAACTCTTACGCCGAGATTGGGCAATCTTCAACCTTTCCTAATCACGGCAACCTCGCTTCTTGACCTCCTGAAGAATATCAGGCCCAAAGACACGGCGCCACGGTCTCATTCCAATTCAATGGCGTCCGACAAGGTCGTCCATACAAAGGCCTCAAATGGTGACATCTGCAGACTAGCCTCGATAACTATTGTTGTAATCGAACTCGGCATACGGCAAACTTTTATCCCAAGAGGTAGCATAAGCCAATGCACAAGCTCTTAGCATATCCTCCAGAATCTGGTTGACTCTTTCGGCCTGTCCATCCGTCTGCATGGATGATAAGTCATCTTGAAGTTCAAACGGGTTCCCATGGCTTCATGCAACTTATTCCGTAACCTTGAGGTAAATTGGGTACCTTCGTCCGATACAATCCTCTTTGGCACTCCGTGCAAGCAGACAATCTCGATCATGTACAATTCCGCTTAATTTATCTCCCGAGTGAGTAGTCTTCACGGGATAAAATGGGCTACTTTAGTCAAACGATCCACTATAACCCATATGGAGTCATAACCTCCTTGAGTCTTGATGAAACCGGTAATGAAATCCATTCCGATTTCCTCCCACTTCCACTCAGGTATTTTGGTAATTTGTAGCAATCCTCTGGTCTCGATGCATTGCCTTGACTCTCTGGCATACGTCGCACAATGCAACATGCTCGGCCACTTCACGCTTCATACTCGGCCACCGAATCTCTCCTTCAAATCTGATACATCTTGGCGCTTCAGGGTGGATTGAGTACTTGGAGTCATGGGCTTCTTCCAAAATCAGTTGCTTCAACTCCTTTTTGTTAGGCACACAAATGCGATCCTTCATCCATAACGTGCCTTGCTCATCCAACTTGAAGTCTTCTGCCTTGCCCTCTTCCTTGATGGACTTAATCCTACGGATCTTGTCATCATCCTTTTGTCCTTCTCGGATCTGATCCTCTAAGGTAGGCTTTACTTCTAATGCGGCCAAGAATCCGCTAGGTACCACCTCAATCTTCATTTTCTGAAAGTCCTCACATAACTCATCTTGACTTGTGGCTAGCAACATACTCGCGGTATGGCTCTTCCGACTCAGAGCATCGGCTACTACGTTGGCCTTCCCGGGATGGTAATGGATTCCAACATTGTAGTCCTTGATTAACTCTAGCCATCTCCTTTGCCTCATATTCAGATCCGACTGGGTGAATATGTACTTAAGGCTCTTATGATCCGTATACACTTCACATCTGTTTCCAATCAGATAGTGGCGCCATATCTTCAAAGCATGCACTACGGCAGCTAACTCTAAGTCATGTGTCGGATAATTTTCCTCATGCGGCCTCAACTGCCTTGATGCATAAGCGACGACCTTTCCATTCTGCATCAGCACACATCCAAGTCCTTGGCGCGATGCGTCACAATAGATATCGAAGCCTTGAGCAACATCCGGTAGAACTAACACCGGTGCTGATGTCAATCGCTTCTTCAGCTCCTGAAATCCTTTCTCACATTCTCAAGCGTCCAAGCAAACATCTTTTCCTACTACAGCAATTGAGTAAGAGGTTTCGCAATTTTCGAGAAGCATTCAATGAAACGGCGATAGTATCCTGCCATTCCAAGGAAACTCCGAATGGGTCACGATCTTGGTGCTCCCAATGTAACACGACTTCTACTTTGCTTGGATCCACGGCGACTCCTTCAGTCATTACTTGTCCAAGAAACTCCACTTTGTCCTTCCAAAAATCACACTTGCTGAACTTGGCGAAAAGTTGCTGTTCCCTCAGCCTTTCCAAAACTCGCCTCAAGTGTTCGGCATGTTCATCCTCTGTCTTGGAGTAGACTAGGATATCGTCTATGAACACGACGACAAACTTGTCCAAATATTCCATGAACACCTTATTCATCATATTCATGAAATAAGTGGCGCATTTGTCACCCAAAGGACATAATCAGAAACTCGTAATGTCCATATCTTGGCGAGAATGCGGTCTTCGATATATCTTACGATCGGATCTTCAATCGATGGTATCGATCTCGAGATCAATTTTGGAGAAAACTCCGGCTCCTCTCAACTGATCAAACAAATCATCAATCCTGGGTAGCGGATACTTATTCTTCACGGTGACTTCGTTGAGTACACGGTAGTCAATGCACATCCTGAAACCTCCGTCCTTCTTCTTGACAAACAAAACTGGTGCTCCCCACGGCGACGAGCTCTGGTCGATAAATCCTTTCTCCATTAACTCTTCTATTGTTTCTTCATCTCTACCAACTCCTCGGTGGACATCCGATAGGGTCTCTTTGCTATCGGTCTTTGTGCAGTACAAGCTCTATCACAAACTCTATGTCCCTATCTGGCGGCATACCGAGGTAAATCCTCGGGAAAAACATCGGGTACTCATTCACTACCGAGACATCCTCTATGCTGATTGCCTTGGCACTGTTAACCATCAACTGCCCATCTCTAATCAAGGTGGCTTGAAATTCCACTTTCTTCCCACACGGGCTCTCAATCGAGATAGTCCTTCGTCCACAGTCCAATACGGCCTTGTGCTTGGATAACCAATCCATTCCCAATATGACGTCTAAGGTCCGGGTCTCCAAAATTATAAGGTTTGCTAGGAACTCTATTCCATCTATTAGTATTCTCACCGGAACATCCTACTTTCGCTCGGAGTTCGAACTGTGGGTTTGAACTAAAAGCATGCACTTAAGTCTTGCAATCCTCAAATCATTTCTAGTTGCAAAGCCTTGCGAAACAAGCGAATGCGAAGCTCGAGTCAAACAAAGCTGTGCAGTGTACTGAGTTAACAAGTAACTTACCCAAGACGACGTCCGTAGCATTCGCGGTGCATCTGCGGTGACATGGTTGACTCGGCCTCTCACCACGATGCAGGGTGCGGCTCCTGTCTTTGGCGTCCTAGCTGGGGTGGTTCCTAGGTTGAAGCGGCGGGGTCACTCGATGTCTTCTTGGACAACTGTTGGCAAAGTGTCACGGCTCGTTGCGCTTGTAGCGGCGTCTCACATTCCTTCTTTGTTGCTCGAGTAGCATTTCTAGCGGGGCTGGGTGCGTAGTTCGATTGGCAGGTCTTGGTGCCGGGATGGTGTCCTTGTTGCATTCTCGTGGTTGGAATCGAAGAATTGATTTGGTGCAACTCTCGGTATTGCGTTCCTGGCGTGATCCTTCTTTGTTGCATCCTGCGCTTCTGTTCTCATCCAGTTCCTTGCGCTTGTCCTCGAGAATAAGTGCCTTATTCACCAACTCTTGAAAATCTGGAAAGGTGTGGGTGATCAACCCTACTTGCAATCTGAGTTAAGTCCCTTCATAAAACGAGGCTGCCTGGCCTTATCCGTCGCTACATCCTCGGTGCGTAGCGTGCTAGCCGTGTAAACTTGTTCAGATAGTCGGCCACCGGGCTGATTACCTTGCTTCTGCTCGAACTCCTCCTTCTTAAGGTCCATGATTCCTTCAGGCACGTGATACTTTGTCGAATGCACTGTGAACTCTTCCCAAGTGATATCTTGAGGGTTCTCTTGCGTGGCACGAAGTTCTCCCACCATTCGGCAATGTTCCTTCCGGTGATGAGAAGCGTAGAGTACCTTCTCGCTTCCTATGCATTGAGCTATGTGTAGCTTCCTCTCGATTGATCTTAACCAATCATCGGCCTCCAATGGATTGGCATTCCCAGAGAAAGTGGGTGGGTGAGTCCTCATGAACTCAGGCAGTCTTGTGTTACAGCGTGGTCCACTGGTTAGCTTGGTTGGTCGTGGCCTGAGCAAAGGACGTGCTGCATTTGTTGCATCATAGCATGCATCAATCGAGTCTGAGCAGCAAGAAATGCTCCAAAATTCTGCATATCCTTTGGCGGTCTTTGGTGCTCCATTATTGGGGTTTTCTGCTGGGCGAGAGCCACTCCCATTGCTCCCAAAGTTTCCACGGGTGTTCACCATCTGTCGATTTGCTCTAGGTTTTAGAGATGAGAGGGAAACAAGAATAGACAAGTAACATGGAACTTATGCGGGGCGAAAGGGGGTAACTTTAAGGTCCAACTTTATTATTAATAACTTGGTATGGCTGCTTACAATGCCTAAGGGCCTTGCAACACATACTGCACACTCAGCAAACAAAGCAAATCCAAATTGAACTAACATCTGGAGTCTAACGCCTAAAGGGTGACTCTTTATGACGCGACTCGGCGAAGGAGTCTCACTATAGATCCTATGCTCACTCATCGAGGAAACCTCCACGGCCTGGGTACGGGTGCTGTGGCATAGGCGCGAAATGATCGCCATGTCCAGCGACTATGTCATCTGTGGTAGTCGAAGAAGCAGTGTCCTCATCGAGGTCTGACTCCTCCGGATCTGGCTCGTGTAGTTCGAGTACTGGCTCTGGGTCTGGTCCGTACAAGGTCATCTCCAACTCGTCAATCCTTCGTAGAAGGTGTGCCACATACTCTTGAGCTTCCCGCCATCGGTTCTTCTCTGTCGTGATTTCCTTGCGGGCCTTCGCAGCTCCTTGCTTGTATTATCTAGTACATCCTCCTGGGCGAGGACAAATCGTGCCAACTGTGTAACCGTGGCATTCTCATCCTGAATCGTCTTCGGGTCAGAAGGTTATTGCTGCGCGGATGATAACGGAACACCGTGCTCTCCAACTCCCTGGGCGTAGATACTGGTAATGTGCCGCATTGCTCGTCGTGAAACTTCTTGGATACCCATCTGCATTGTAGATCTCTGGCGGTCAGGGTGTATCGGGCGATTGCCTGGCCCCTCTTCCTGGCGGGTACCTCAATCCTCACGTCACAAGCCTTGATCAATCCTCGCTTGCCTGATCACTTCCACTTGGTATTGGGGCTTCTCAAAATCTCCGAGAGTTTGTAGCATGTGCCAAAGTTCCGCAGCATGACCAACTCCCAGATCAACGTAGTTGAATTCTTCCTCCATCTGTCACAAGCGTGCTTTACGTAAGAACTCGGAATTTTTCAATTGTGACTAGGTAAGGGAAAATTTCAGCAAGAGACAAGAAAAGAGAGAAGGGGATAAGTCGAGATGTCATTTCTTGTCTTCACAAATTTTTAGCTTTAGAAAATAGGTTTTATCCTCACTACGACCATTCTAACTTAGGGTTGAGCCTACAGTCAAGTATGGCTCTGATACCACCTCTGTCGGGACCCCGAATTTGCAAATCCGGACCCTCTGTGTATTCGCACTAGTCCAGAACGCGCTAGTGCACACAGTCTTTAACATCGGTAAATATCACAATCATACCAATCGATACCATAAAAGTACTTTATTGAAGTAATAAAACTGGTTACTCGACCTTATGGCCAAGTTACAAATGTATGCCTCGCAAGGCGAAACTTATTCAGAGAGAAATAATAACAGCGGAAAATCAAAGAACTTCGTGGCGCCATCCAGTATACCACAGGCAACTGACTGGGCTCGCGTCCCTAGGTAGACGGGTCCTCTTGGAGTTCCTCCTCCATAGCTGGCGTAGTCTCCTCTTCAACTGGTGTTGTGTTGAGGCAAGGGTGAGTACTTGGTACTCAGCAAGTCATGCACAAAATGCAAGCTAATATACTATATGCATGGCTTGGTACAAAGGAATAGCTCAAGGTATATTTGCAAAGAAACAACATTTGAAAAGTAATATAAGTAGATTCGAAGCGGTAGAAATAAGTAAAACATTAATAACTTTCCAAGTAGTTTAATAAACATTTTCCCGTCCTAAACCATGTTTCCATTGTCTTCATTGTTATACCAACCCAACTTTCCAAATCCAAGTTATTTTTGAGAAAATCTAACCCTTGACTGTAATTCCCGGCGTTGTCCAATACCGCGGACACGGCTATTCGAATAGATTCTAAACTCTGCAGAGGTTATGCACTTTACCCACAAGATACTGATCAAACACCACAAAGGCGAGTTCAGTAACAAAGCCTTCGGAAGCCTCAAACAACACAGGTGGTCCTCTCAGGTTCGTGCTCTACACCATCCCTTCCCTTAGCCAAGGCGAAGTATGGGACCAACACACCGTTAGATGGGTATCGGCCACAGCCACGATACGCTCCCCGCACAATCACACAAGCGGTGTAATTGACACCCTGAGGCTCCACAAGTGAGTCCTTAGCGACTTAGTCAACTAGGGCCGTCCCATTCCGACCATGTGGTTGCAAGTATGACCCAGTTCAAAGGCTTGCAAGGTTAAGTCCTTAGGGTGACCAGGGCAAGACTACCCGAAGAACCAAATCAACATTCCCAAATGCCACACCGGCCCACTGATTACTCTTGCCACATGCCCTGGCCGAAAGCTGGTCATCAAACCCCAGTTGATTACCATGAACCACGTGCCATCAACATAACAAGATACTTTTACAAAACAGGTTCAATATATCATTAAGTCAATATTAACATTTGATTATACAAAATCATGTCATGAGCACGTAGCGAGTCTAAGCGTTATACTACAACGGTCTAAAACCAGGTTGGCAAATTAATAATGTCCAACTAGTAATTCACAACTAGGGTGACAAAGGGTCATGGCACATACTTATGTAATCAAGGTGTCATACGACAAATTTGTATTTATCTAACCCCCATTTTTAACCAAATTATTTCTCTAATTGAACTAGCATGCAATAGTTTAAATAAAAATAGATTTCAAAATAGGATCAACATGGTCAAAGCACAACTTGCCTTCAAAAAGTACTTGCTCTTGGTCTTGAGTTGGATCTGAGTCAATACTTCTCCTGTGAATCCTTGGCACTTCAACGTCTACTCGTAAAAGCGTGCAAATAGCAAATACACAAATAAACACTAGGCAAAAACATTCCAAAACTCCAAATAAAATCCATAAACAGAAAGAACATAATTTTGTGGATTTTTAGAAACTGGAATAAATCAAATTTGGAGTTAAAACACAAAAGTTATGATTATTTAAAGTTTAAATAATCAATTAAATAATTTTACAGAGAAAAACTTTAGTCCAAAAATTAAATAAAATTCATATTCAGGCAGATCTCAATTTTATACAAATTTAGAAATTTGAATCACTCAAATCGGAGTTGAAGCATAAAAGTTATAAGCGTTTGAAGTTTGAAACTAAATTTGAAATCAATATTTCGAATTAATAAATCATTTTCTTTTTCGGAAATTAATTATTGCGTCATCATGGACACGTGGCAGCCTCTGATTGGCTGGCTGACGTCAGCCGGCTCATGGGCTTGGTCCACGGTTTGGCTCGGGTCCACCGTGGACTCGGTCCACGACTCTACGTGAGACTGACATGTGGGCCCACTCGGGTGACGTCATCGGCCCGGCGTCGGCGAGGCTCGGCCACGCAGTGGCGGCAGGTGGGACCCACTGTGACGTCATGGGTGACGTCAGCTCTTGGCTGGGTCAGCCACTGACATGCGGGCCCTCTGACACGCGGGCCCCGCGTGTCAGCGTCCTGCCTGCCAGCGTGGGCGGCGTTGACCGCGGCGGTCCATCTTCCCGACACGTGGCGCCAATCTCGGCCGTTGGTTTGAAAATCAACGGCGGATTAGATCCAGGGTTAACACGTTGAAACTACTGCGTTGCTCGTGGGCGCTCGATCTAGATCGGACGGTCCAGATCTAATCCTATAATCGCCTTTGCTACAAAGACGCGTGGCGATTGTGAACCGTTGGATCTTGATCCAACGGTCCAGATCTAATCGGGTTTGGAACACGTGAGCTCACCTCAACCGTCCGATCTGGATCCGACGGTCCTCCGAGCTCGCGGACGGCGATGGCTTCACGGCGGCGCTGGCTTGACCGAGACAGGGACGACGACGAGCCCGACGGCGTTTGGGGCGTGCTCCGGCGAGATGAAGCCTCCCTTCGGGTGCGTCTCGTCGCGGGGACTCCGGACCTGGGCTCCTTCTCGGCGGAAGACGACGGACGACGGCGGAAACCGGCGCAAACCGCAGCGGAGGGAAGAGACAACTCCGGCGAGCGATTGCGGCTCAACGGCGGCGGCTCCGGCGAGATGGCTCGGGGGAACGGGTGCGCAAGGATGAGGGCAACCTCGGGGGATGTCTCACGCTTTAAATAGCCTCGGCGTTCGAGCCCTAGACGGAAACCTAGTTTGCTACGGCGGCGGGCGCGGCGGCGGAGTCCGGCTCGGTCACGGGAAGACGACGCAATCGTGGCCGTCCACGTGGCACGATCGACGGCCACGATCGCACGGGGCGCGATCGGATCCGGGCGATTCTGGCTCGAACCGTCTGGTGGATCTCGGCCGTTGGATCTTGATCCAACGGTTGGGATTGATTAGGGTTAGGAGTGGGTTCGGTCGAGTCACGTGGCTCGGGTCGGACTCGAACTCGAGTCTGACTCGGGCTCGGTCGGATGAACAGTACTTGACCCGAGTTGGATTTTCCAGCGATTTAATATTTAAAATAATTCCCAGTAAATCATTTAATTCATTAAAAATAGCAAATGACTCGGAAAAATTCCAGAAAAATTCTGGAAAATATTTTGGAACATTTTGGACTCAAATAAAATATTTCCAACAAAATTTTATTTGCAAAATTAAATTCTTTAATTATTTCAAAATGGAATAAATTCAAATAAATTCCAAATAAATCCAAATAAATTCCAGAAAATTCCAAAAATTCACCAAAGTGCCAAATCACACATGAATTTAAGAAAAGCAAAATTTTGGGGTGTTACAATAAACAATGTCTTGTTTTCCTTTTTCACCCTTCATTCATCATGTAACAACGGCACCGAATAGTCATTCACCAAATGACTTCTTCCTCGGTATCAAATGATGGAAACACAATTAACATCGAAGGTTGTGGAAATTCATATAGACTATGACGGCAGCATAGTTGACAGTAAAACACCACGTCGTAAAAGAAACCACATCAATTGAAAACTGAACTTGCACAACATTGCATTTCATCCAAATTCAACATTTTGGAAGAGAACATCAAAATTTCAAGTCGAGCATCTGCTCCCACAACCATCACAAACTTCCTCAAGGAGAGGGAAACTCATTCCCAAAAGGGGAACACCTCACTAACAAAATCACTTTGTAAAACTTTCATAAAGTCCACCTTTTTGAAGCACTCGCAAACATCACACACATTTTCAAAACAACTCCAACTCTAGCCAAAAAGAGTTACAAATTAAATCTCCAGAGTTTCCAACACAACCCACTAAGTCCATCTGTTTCCTTTAAAATTTATTCCAAAGATAATTCAGTGTGGACGCGAAGGAGCACGATCCACTCAAAAACTTTTGGATGTAAATCCATACTCGTAACACAAATTAAACAAAATAGCAAAAACCAAAGATTGGCGCCAATAGCTACGGGTTCTAGAGAAATTCGGGAAACACAACACAAGGAATACCTTGACCGAAGGCATTCAACCAAAATGGCAAACAGAACAAACCAATCCAAAAGCTTTTAAACACACGCTCAGCATAAAAGAACCATCTCTAGTACTCCACTACGCTTTCCATTAAAGACTTCAATAATCACTATTTACTCCTTGAGGAGCCCCAACACAAATCAACCAAAAGCTTCACAACAAATTCTTCCTCTAGTTACCATTCCCAACACTTTTAATTAGGGTTTATGATGCTTATCAAAAAGGCACCCAACCAAGACTATATTGACAAGATCCTAACGGATCACCGAATCATAATACTTTTTATTCTAAATTTGAACCATAGTACTTCCACAAATCCTTCAGCAAGAACAACATATAAATTTTCATACCACTTATATGTCAATGACTCGACAATCGAAACTCATTCAGTTAACAAGCGACTTCAACATGTAAATATTATCTCCACAAGACAAGGTTCGTAAATATGATTCTACGACATACATTCATTAAGGATGAAATTGTACATCATGTTAATTATCCAAAGCTCACTCCATCGCAACATGTTAAACTTTTCCTCTATTTTAACCATGGTTCTCAACAAGTAATCTAAACAATTACCACCACTACTAGATTATTAATAACAACCAACGAGCATAATCATAAAACGACAACATTACTTTTAGCTACCCTATAGACAGGTTACAACAAAATTGTCACTACACAACATACTCCAACTATTAAATTAAATTTAATAAGTTAGACCAGCACGAAGTTCTTGCAATATCATCAAACTACAATACCCATATCTTTCCAATTGGCCTCGACACTAGCATTTTAGGAACACGACTGCGTACTTCCAACCATGCTAATATTTTGCAACAACAGAAATAGCAACTCTAATCAACTTCCAAATTAAAACCACTAGTCAACCTGATTAAATTTCTCTATTAATCCATTAGATTAGAGCATCTTTAAACAACCAGCAAAGTTTCTTTAACAATAACAGCAGTCTACATCATCTTAATGTTTCAACCATACATCAGGGTTTAAAACTTTAAACATTAACGAGGATCATAAGCACTTTTAAAGCAAGGCAAAAGATTCTAAGCATGTACATTAACCCATTCAATCATTCTCGCTAAGAGTAAACTACAACACTAGTAGTCTATTTATTCTCAAGCTAGAGATTAATCACATTGAATTGATTCAACTCAAAATTTAACTTAGCAACACATCAATCCATAAATCACATTGTTACCTACTACATAACATGCTAAACATCAATTCTTACTAGGGACAAACGATTTCAGTCAAAAGACTACTTACTTTGTTTGCAGCATTTTAGTTTTTTTAAAACTCATCCCAAATTCATAAGGAAACTTGACTCTCAAAATTGCAATGAGACAAACCCAAACTTGGTTACGCAAAGGAATTCTCCAAAACACTTTTCAATCTCAAAGACTCCCACAGGAGGGAACCAACCGATCAAATAAACCTTTGCAAATAAAACCTTAGCACCAAACCCCAATCTTTCACGAAACAAGAAGGGTTTTTCAAAGATGATTTTTTAAACCAGTAAAATAACGAAATCAAACACAACGTACTACTACAAAGCCACAGAACTTCAGCCCTGACAGCCAGTGCGGCACAACTCATAATAACTCCTTTAACCTCAGAGAAAGACAAACATAGGGATAAATTGAATGCTTGTTCCCCATAATGCAATCAATAGGCATCAAAACTGGAAAGGCGCCCAAAAGAAGCGCAACACTAGACTCCTCTTCTTCGTCTTCAACCAAGGAAGACAAAACCACACACCGCATACGGAACGATCCGCGAAAACCCAACACTTTTCATTTGCTTCAAATCTACTAAAGCCAAGAAAAGCAACGAACACCGACCGTCAGAACGGCAAAGAACATACGAAGGAAACCACCATTAACTCTTCTATTTGACTCCAGTCAACCACCCGATCAACGACAGAAAGGATAAGCACTCTTCTCCTACAGGGGTTAATAGTTCTTCGGTGATGGCGCTAACCGGCCACATCGTCAAACCTCACCCTTACTATGAAATAAGAGAGGTGACCGAAACCCTTCGGCACCAAAACCCCACTTTTATCACCACAACAGGAATAATTCAATCATTTATCTCATAGACATAGCAACGTACTATATCAAATATAGCATTTAGCAACAAGGCTTACAACATTTAAGCGTAAACAACGATACACGTACCCTTCCTACTGTGCATCCATGTGTGTCAAATTTTTAGATTAGTTATACCACTTTTGCAAGTTTTAATGTTGCTATCCTATGACAAAATTTTAGTAAAAACCTAAGCCATGTTTCTAAGTTATTCCACATCACATTTTACTTGTACCCTATAGCATGACACTAAAAATACACATTCCAAGGACCTACAGCCCGCTCTGATACCAACTCTAACACCCCGGCATTTCATATGCCCGAATGCTACCAAACATAAGCTAAACAACATCTAAATACCATAATTAAACATAAATTCCAGCAAAGGCGCACATGCTACAAACCGAGATTTCGGCAGCATCTCCTTTGTTTTAACGTGAATTGAAGCAACAACAATAATAACATGTCAATGTGGCATAACGAACGATAGCAATAACAAGACCAAACGGAAAAACAACCACCATACCACTAAGGATATAAATTATATCCATCACATGACAAATATGGACTAATCAATTACTCATAACGACCAACGAATCATCGAAACCATAGTTTAGTTCAATGAATTAACCATAACCATAACGGAAGGAACATGTCATTGTTTAAATGTGTAATGCTAAGTGATGGCGTGTGACTAGCTCCCTTTCCCGCATGTCGGATTCATGGTACCTAAAAGAAAACAACATAAACAAAACATGAGTTCATTACTCAGCAAGTATATTGCAATGGTACAAACATAAACAATTACATAGCAATAATATCTCACATCATGTAAACCATCTCATTCATGGTCACATATTATCATCATCATCAATATGTATGAAGTGCAATGCGATGCTCATGTCTCCTTGGAAACTCATACCGGTATGGTTGAGTACACACCCGTCGGTGTGCACCCTCTCCCCCCTTCCATCCCGAAGATGGAGGGTGCCTACCCCTCGCTTCCGTTCACCGCGGTGAATGGAATCACGATGTAGTACATACTCATAGGCTCTCCGGATTACTCATAACTTTCTCACCGACCTTCCCAGACTAGTTATGACTTTCTCACCGCCCGGGCCATGTAATCATGCCATGTATGCAAATATGCCACATCATAATCAACTTGTACATTAACACATGGCATCATAACTTAATAATCATACTCATCATATCAATGGCAATCATTAAAGCATGGCAAGTGATCATATCATATATCCAATTCATCTATTCTCAACAAGCAACCTACAAACCGCTATCCATTACAATACACTTGCCTCAACCACAAGCAACGGATTGGCGGGAAATAGAAGGCACTCCCGGGGTCGTACCACCTGCACATAGGTACCACACACTCACAATCATGTCCACAAAACAGTACACAAACCCCCATCTACCCCGACATTGCCAACTACTCGCAAAACCCAAAAACAGCGGTTCTGTCCCGTCGGGACAGCAGCCTTCCAAAAGGCATAACTCGGGTTCTAAGACTCCAAATCAATTAAACGAGTACATCCTCGCGTAGCTTAGGAAATTTCCCAACTTTTTCTAGGTATAAGGAAAGACTAATTCGGAGTGTAAAGTTGTTTAATCTTCAAAATACCGTTATCTGTTCCAATCACATCACAGATTTTAACACGCTTGGTAAAACAGCCATAACTTTCAAACGGCTGATCAGAATTTAACGTTCTTTATATCCACAGAAAGATAATGAAATTATCTACAACTTCTTCAACATCCGTATGACCAAATTCGCACTCTAAATTTGCGAAAAACCAAACCCTAGGTCGACTGCTCATGCTGTCCGAAACAGAGAACGAGACCAACTCAAGAATCCATCTAATCTAATCAAATCCAGCACAACCAATTGATCTAAAAACTTGACAAACACCCTTAGAACAGTACCTAGACCAACCCCAAGGATTCCCATGGCCATACCTTTGCCCAACGCACGAAATATGAATGGATCGCCTCCTGGTTCGCTCCTCGCTCCTCGCTCCTCGCTCCTTGCTCCTTGCTCCTTATTTCAATGGATGGATCCTCGAGTTTCAGGGGGTGGGGAGGTGATGTAACATTGGGTGTCCTGATATTTCAATGAGAATGATAACCTTTGATTTGGGTGGAAACGACTTTGACGATCCGACTACAACATACAACGACGATGCGCCTTAGCAATCGCTAAACCAACTCCAAAGGGTTATTGACCTTGCCATGGTCACGATCAACCTGATCACGAAGATCAATTCCTGCAAGCAATCGAAGAACAAGCAAGAACAAGGCAAAAGCAATGTAAAATTGCAAATATAGATGAAGTATTGAAAAGTTGGGGTTCCGATACAACGAGCTTGTTAGGCGGCCGTTGAGCACGTGCAAAAGACTCAAATAGTAGCAAAAGGCTAAACTATCAAATAACCAAAACCCAAGTTATTTTAGGGGACTCCCTAGCTATATATAGGAGAAATAGGAGGCCAAAACCAGGCTAGGGGCGTCCAAACCACATCCATGGCCGAGTAGGACTCCTATTCCTAGTTTGACTCGGATTTGGAAAGATGACCGAACTTGTTTTGCAGATTCCTGTTGACTCGTAAGGAATTTAGAGGTGGGGCCAGATCCGTTGGAAAGAGGACATTGAAACCTTTCCAACCAGTACTCATAGACCTCAAACACCCTTGTGGATCAAAAGTTATGGTCATTTTAATTTGGTGCTGTCTCGAAGGCCGAATCCGAGTTGAACTTTTGCACCGGAAGAATTGGCTTCATGATTGACATTTGGGAGTCCTTCTCCTTGGTTCCTAAGGACAATAAAATCATCACAAGGATTAAATAGCATTCCATTCATTAAATTATTTGTATGCAACCCGAGGAACGCATTCACCTGGCAATTGAATTGACGTGCGCGAGCTCAAGTAATTGGCCCTTGTATTACATTGTTGGCTTCAATTGGGTTTGTAGGCATGGACGTATCCATGGTAGTGATGTCCTCATCATCCTCCCCTTCTTGCATTTGAGTCGTCCTCGACTCAAGTTCATCATCTTCTCCCAAGTATGGCTTTAGATCTGATAATTGAGTTGACGGGCTCGAGCTCGAGTCAATGGTCCTTCAACCGACGAAGATGTAGAAGGATGGCCAAGGTGGGGGTCGATAAAGCCATGCAGATGGAGCCATCATAGTAGATGTATACGAAGTAGAGGATGCCGTGAAGTGTCGCCAACTTAATGGTCCTGGCAAAGGTGGGGGCCGATGAAGTCATGCAGTTGATATAATTGCGGCAACACTTCGTGATGACCATATGTATCCACTGTTAGTTCTGTCCATGATGAGCATGGTCTCATCATCATCCCTTTCTTGAAGTGGAGTCGTCCTCGACTCCATCATATTGTCCTGCAAAATGTTAGTAATGACAGGAAACAAAGCAATACGCACATTTGCAATCAAATCAATGGATCGAGAATTTGTATCAACCATATCCTCCCTTTCTTGAAAACTATCATGCGACTTGTGAATGGAACCAAATGTATTTGGTCTGTATCATTAGTGATATGGCAATTATTAAATTGATGACATTGTTGCATTGCAAACGGAGGTTTAAAATCAGAACAAATGTAAACTCGATGTGCTTTATACTCTCCTTTCTCACTATTTTTGCCAATAACATAAAAGATAATTCGCGATAACCATGACAAATCAGAATGTACAAAAAGGCACTCCTCTAAATAATTCAGATCACACGGAACATCAAATTCAATGTAGCCTAATGTATGTAATGAAGACATCAATTTCAACTCATCATTTTCGCTTGTAATGTGAATGACATGTTTATTTTCAGCATAAATGTCTAGTGTGTTAACAAAAGTGACATGTCCATTTGCTAGTTGTGTCATGGATATAAGTGAAGTATTATCACACAACTCTTCTTTATCACAATAAATAGCAAGCAAATCATCTTGTAACAAAGCAAAATCAGCAATTGGTTCCACTATTAGTTGCTCTACGATAGCATGATTTGTGGATAGTTTTAGCTCTTCAAAATTATTTTCTCCATGTGTAAAGTCCATACCTGTTATATTACCTTGTAAGTTCTCATCAGCTGTTGTAGGTGTTTCTTCAACTATTATCTCTTCACATATACATGGGGTAGTACTGATCGTTTCTTTCTCCATATGCTCTTCTACATCATTCTCACGATGGTGCTCACTTTTCTACAAAATGTTAGCTACAAAAGAAGGTGCAACAATGGGCGCCTCAAATGAAGCTAATGATTCTTTCAAGGATTCAGCAAGCATATTTTCAACTCTATAAGCACATACAACCAATTCTGAAAGACAACTATATGTTTCATCAATAAGAGCATCTTGAATTTCTTGATTAAGTCCACGTATGAACCTAAGCTCTATTGCTTCTTCACCTTCATCTAAACCACAACGCAACAAATGATTTTGCAATCGTTCATAGTATTCCTTAACGCACTTATTTCCTTGTTTCAAGCATTGGAGTCTAGTATATAAAAATTCAGTATGATATTCAGGAACATAATCAATTCTCATAAGTCTTTTTATGGCCTTCCAATTTTCAGGTTTTCTCTCTTTTCTACAAATATGTTTCCACCATGTTAATGCATATTCATTTAGCACACTAGCAGCAATCCTAATCTTTTCATTTTCAAACAAATCATACTTGCCAAATTCTTTGTCTACTACTATCTCCCAATTAATATAGGCATCAGGATCATAATGACCATTAAAAGGTGGAATGGCGAATTTAACCTTATCTAGGGAATCATCATCAACATGTACCTGAGCATGTAGTATGCCATTTTTGTTGCTTGGAAGATGAGGCGGAGGACTGGAAGTTCCTGCAAGTGTATCAAGTCTAGATAAAATAGTAGCAAGAGTAGTGTTAGCAACAGGGGTGGGCATTTTTAAACCGAAACCGAATTACCGAACCGAATTAACCGATTATTTTGGTTTTTTCGGTTTTCGGTTATCGGTTCAGTTTTTATTATGGTATAATTCGGTTTTCGGTATTCGGTTCGGTTTTAGACCGGCAGAAACCGAAAAAACCAAAAACCGATTATAGCCAAACTCTGTCCCAAGTCCCGACTCGACTTCCTGAGTCCCGATTCGGCGATTCCCCTTCCACAGCCCACAGGCCACAGCAAAAAAAAATCCCCGCATCGTCACTCGCCTCTCGCCCAATTCGGCGTTTCCCCCCAATCCACCATCGACTCTCTGGCAGTCTGGTTCGATTCGACGATTCCCCTCATCCCCTTCGGGGCTTCACCCTCGATTCAGTGTCTCGGCGATTTGTGACACTACGGTATGGTGTGACATTAGAGAATGTGAAATTATAGAATAAAACCTTTCGGCTTGAGGTTTACTCGCGTTTTTGGGCCGTTTGAAGTGATGTGTCACCACGGAGTATCGTAACCTTTTAAATGGTGCATGTTAAGGTCAAAAACTTTATGAAATATGGTATGGCAGGTTAAAACCATAAGGTATGGAGGTTAATAACGTTTCCGGGCCGTTTCCGGGCCGTTTTCGGGGTTTTGGGCCTTCCCGGGGGAGTTTGGGCCTTAAGTGGGCTTTGGTGGGATGGAGTAGGTCCCCGTAACGGACTAGGATTGGGTGTGGGGGCTGGTAAAAGGGCTCCCCACCAGCCCTTGGACGTTCACCCCTGCCCCTTGTGCGCCTTTCCCCCCACTTGCCCTTGCCCTAGCCGCCTCCCTCCTCCCTTGGCCGTGCGCCTCCCCCTCCCTTGCCCCATTGCTCCCCACCTCTCCACCACCTCTCCTACACCCCTTGCTACCCTAGGGTGGCCTGCCCACCCCTGCATCCTCATGGATCCATCCGAGGAGCGAGGAGCGAGGAGCGAGGAGCGAGGTGCGAGGAGCGAGGAGCGAAGAGCGAGGAGATCTATTGGAGATTCGTTCGTTGGGCAAAGGTATTTTCATGGGGATCCTTGGGTTTGATCTAGGTACTGTTCTTAGGGTGTTTATGAAGTTTTTAGATCAATTGGTGGTGCTGGGTTGGAGTTCTTTGGGTTAGATCTAGACGTTGCCACGTTTCTGTTTTCGGGCAGATTGAGCAGTTGGGCTAGGGTTCGAGTTTTCATCAATTTAGAATCCGATTCTGTCCATACGGACTTAAAATAAGTTGTATATAATTTAATTATCTTTCCGTGGACATAAAGTACGTTAAATTCCGATCAGCCGTTTTAAAGTTATGGCTGTTTTACCGAGCGTGTTAAAATCTGTGACGTAATTGGAACAGATCACGGTAATCTGTAGATTAGACGACTTTAGATTACGAATCAGTCTTTCCATATACCTAGAGAAAGTTGGGAAATTTCCTAAGCTATGCGAGGATGTACTCGTTTAATTGATTCGGAGTCCCAGAACTCAAGTTATGCCTTTTGCAATGCTGCTGTCCCGACGGGACAGAACCTCTGTTTTTAGGTTTTGCGAGTAGTTGGCAATGTCGGGGTAGATGAGGGTTTGCGTACTGTTTTGTGGACATTATTGTGAGCTTGTGGTACCTATGTGAAGGTGGTGCAACCCCGGGAGTGCCCTCTACTTCCCGCCAATCCGTTGCCCGTGGTTGAGGCAAGTGTGTTGTGATGGATAGCGATTTGTAGGTTGTTTGTTGAGAATAGATGGAATTGACTACATGATATATGATCACTTGCCATGCTTTTATGATTGCCAATGATATGATGAGCATGTTTAATATGTTATGATGCCATGTGTTAATATGTGAGTTAAATATGATGTTGGCATAAATGCATACATGGCATGTTACATGGCTCGGGCGGTGAGAAAGTCATAACTAGTCCGGGAAGGTCAGTGAGAAAGTTATGACTAATCCGGAAAGCCAATGAGTAAGTCCTACATCGTGATTCCATTCACCGCGGTGAGCAGGCGAGGAGTAGGCACCCTCCATCTTCGGGATGGAAGGGGGGAGAGGGTGCACACCGACGGGTGTGTACTCAACCATACCGGTATGAGTTTCCAAGGAGACATGAGCATTGCATTACATTGCATACATAATGATGATGATATTGTTAAGTGTTCATGAATGAGATGATATATATGATGGGAGATGTTATTGCCATGATATTGTTCTTGTTGTCCATTGCAATATGCTTGCTGAGTTTCGAACTCACGCTTGTGTTTTCTTGTTATTTTAGGTACCATGAGAACGGCATGCGGGGAAGGGAAATAGTCACACGCCCACACGTAGCTTCACCATATTGATTCCACAAGTCATTCTATTAGTTTGATAATAAATTGCGTGTGATGATTATTGCTTTAAGGTTTAGCTTTGTTTATGAGAGATTTATTGTTCGTTCGACACTTGGAGACTTAAGTGCTTGATGTTAGTCTTATATTGTCGTTAAGACTCCATTTATTGCTGTTTTAGATGTCTCTCATATTGCCTTATAATGCTATACTGTTGTTGCTCCTTAAATCCATGTTAAAACAAAGGAGGTGCTGCCGAAATCTCGGTTTTTAGCCTATGCACCTTTGCTGGAATTTTATGTTAAATGTGGTATTTAGATGTTGTTTAGCTTATGTTTGGTAGCATTCAGGCATATTAAATGCCGGGGTGTTACACGATTACTCCATCAGCGCCTCCACATCCAGATCCAGATCCGTCACTGGTGGGCGGTGGCGCTGCCCGCCTACCCCTTATGGCAGAGCTGTGGAGGGCAGATGCGAAGAACGGAGCGGCGAAGAGCTAACGGGCGGAGCCACGGAGGGCAGAAGCGGAGGGCGGAGTCCAAGTCTCCAGGAGATCAGGAGGTGGTGCTGCCTCCAAGCACCAGCTGCCCCGCAGTAGGTGGACCTGCACACCAAGCGCAACGGCCGCCCGGCAGTAGGTGGACCTGCACACCAAGCACACCGGCCACACGGAGTTCACGGACAAGACCATGGAGTTGCCAAAGTGCCAAGCCTATCGATTTGGAGGTGCCGCAGCCTTGTAACGGTACCAGATTTTCTCAAATCGATCAAGTAGCTGACGGATGATAGCTATCCTTCAAGGTTTCATGAATTACTCCATGTTCCCTAGATTTCATTATGTTCAGCGACTTGCTAGATTTCTTGTGGAGAATGACATCTTTCATGTTCATCAAGTCTTTGACTACAACTCACGAAAGCTCCATCCAGCATAGGTTTCAATCCTTCTATGCATATAAACATATAGTTGCTATGTTTGTGTTTACTGATGAAGGGTGTGTAACATTGCCTAATGCCTATGATAAGAACACTTCACTGTGTCCCTTTTTTGTAGATGCTTTGGTTTCGTTAATTTACTGTCTGCGTTAATCTACTAGATGAAAATTCGGTTAACCGAATTCCCGATTAACCGAACCGAATAAATTTTGGTTTATTCGGTTCGGATTTCAAAATTCAAAAACCGAAATATATTAAAACCGAAAAAACCGAACCGTGAAAACCAAAAAAACCGAATGCCCACCCCTAGTTAGCAATCCCCTGTGCGACCTCGATGGAATTGAGACTGTTCTATTGCGATGACATACACTCAGAGTGAGAATAGTTCCCTTGGTGCGAGGAGAGTGATGTAGGGACCCCACGTCACCTGACATGGTTAGTAGAAGACAAGAAAACAAAATCACAAGTATAATGTTTCTATCATCTACTAGGAGGTGGTGGCAAGTCTCTCAACACTCAAGCCTTTCACCAAAGCTCTTACAAGTTCTTACGTTGCAGCAGGTGTGTCGGCCGTTGGCATTGTCAAAGGTTCTCCGAAGTTTGAGTAGAGCGATTGCCAAGTGATCGAACGCTTGTACAGGTAGAGAGTGGAGCTTGGACAGGCTTAATTTAGTAGCAAGGAGAATCAATCAATTAATCTCAGAAATTGCATAGAATTGAATTATAGTTCATAATTAGCACTTAGCCTAAGATGCTGATCAACCAAGGATGGATAAAAGGCTAAAACTGATACACGGGAAACACACGCGGAAAGATGTTGGAACTTGATGCAATCAAAGGAACGAGCTAAAAAAAATATAAGTGAGGCATCAAAAAGCTCGTATTGCATAAGTTATGGAGAGACGCTAGCTAATTGCTCAAACAAAGAACAAGGGCAATAGATTGCTCTAAATCACAAACAAGCACAATATGAAAAATGCACAAATGCTAGGATGTACTCTCAATCAAATTCCACTTTTTATTTTGCACTCCTTGCTTTTGCCCGCACTTTTCTTTTCTTTTTCTTTTTCTTTTTTTTTTTGATCTACGGCGGTTTTCTTTCCTTTTTTGTAGCCAAACAAATATGAGAGTAGCACAATATATATGACTAGGTGCAATACAAATGCAATTCAAATTATGCAATAGAATGTAACATGAGCAGCCCTAGAGCAATATCAAATAGCTAGTCTCGATTAGGATCAAAGTGTTCACAAAGGATGAATTGGTTCCCAAAGGTAGGTGTACTGATCGGTAAAGGATGCATTATTTTTTTTTATGTGGGGACTATGATCAGCAACTAGACAATACTAAAACGAACACAAATTCAATTTAGCAAACCGAAATTAATAGATCGATAAGGCGCAAACTTGGTTTGGATAGGAGGAACAAATCTTTTTGTGGCAAATTTTCTGGACTATAGGGATTAAATCAATCTACAAAACTAGGGTAAAGAAATTTCTCACCGAGCAACCTGGTTTGCTCTGATACCACTTGATGTAACACTGGGTGTCCCGATCTTTCGATGAGAATGATAACCTTCGATTTGGGTGGAGACGACTTTGACGATCCGACTACAACGTACAACGATGATGCGCCTTAGCAATCACTAAACCAACTCCAAAGGGTTATTGACCTTGCCGTGGGCACGATCAACCTGATCACGAAGATCAATTCCTGCAAGCAATCGAAGAACAAGCAAGAACAAGGCAAAAGCAATGTAAAATTGCAAATATAGATGAAGTATTGAAAAGTTGGGGTTCCGATATAAGGAGCTTGTTAGGCGGCCGTTGTAACACCCCGACATTTAATATGCCTGAATGCTACCAAACATAAGCTAAACAACATCTAAATACCACAATTAAACATAAATTCCAGCAAAGGCGCACATGTTAAAAACTGAGATTTCGGCAGCATCTCCTTTGTTTTAACATGGTTTGAAGGAGCAACAACAGTATTGTAACACCCCAAAATATTGCTTTTCTTAAATTCATGTGTGATTTGGCACTTTGGTGAATTTTTCGAATTTTCTGGAATTTATTTGGATTTATTTGGAATTTATTTGAGTTTATTCCATTTTGAAATAATTAAAGAATTTAATTTTGCAAATAAAATTTTGTTGGAAATATTTTATTTGAGTCCAAAATGATCCAAAATATTTTCCAGAATTTTTCTGGAATTTTTCTGAGTCTTTTGCTATTTTTAATGAATTAAATGAATTACTGGGAATTATTTTAAATATTAAATCGCTGGAAAATCAAACCGAGTCGGTTACTGTTCATCCGACCGAGCCCGACTCAGACTCGAGTTCGAGTCCGACCCGAGCCACGTGACTCGACCGAACCCACTCCTAAACCTAATCAATCCCAACCGTTGGATCAAGATCCAACGGCTGAGATCCGCCTGCGTCTTGCTCGAGCCGTATCCGCCCGGATCCGATCGCGCCAGCGTGATCGTGGCCGTTGATCGTGCCACGTGGGCCGGTGGCGTCGTCGTCTCCGCCGAGTCCGAGCCGGACTCCGCCGCCGCGCCCGCCGCCGTGTAGAATTAGGTTTCCGTCTCGGGCACGAACGCCGAGGCTATTTAAAGCGTGAGACGTCCCCCGAGGTTGCCCTCATCTTTGCGCACCCGTTCCCCCGAGCCATCTCGCCTGAGCCGTCGCCGTTTGCCCGTACGTGCTCGCCGGAGTTGGAGTCCTGTGCGCAGCGGTTGAACGCCGATTCCGCCGCCGTCCGTCGTCTTCCGCCGAGAAGGAGCCCAGATCCGGAACCACCGTGACGAGACGCACCCGAAGGAAGGATTCATCTCGCCGGAGCAACCCCGAAACGCCGTCGGGCTCGTCGTCGTTCTCGTCTCCGGTGCCCAAGCCTCGCCGCGCCATCGCCGGACTTCGCGAGCTCGGTGAGCCGTCAGATCCAGATCGGACGGTTGAGGTGAGTTCACGTGTCCCCAACCCGATTGGATCTGGACCGTTGGATCAAGATCCAACGGTTCACAATTGCCACGTGCCGTAGTAGTGTTATTATAGGATTAGATCTGGACCGTCCGATCTAAATCGAACGGCCCACGATCAACGAGTAGTTTCAACGTGTTAACCCTGGATCTAATCCGCGCCGTTGATTTTCAGACCAACGGCCGTGATTGCGCCACGTGTCGGGAAGTTGGACGCGGCGGTCGTCAGACGCTGGCAGCGTGCGTGGCCACTGACACGCGGGGCCCGCGTGTCAGCGACTGCACCGTGACGTCATCCATGACGTCATCGGTGGACCCACCTGTCAGCACCGTGGGCTGAGCCCCGCTGACGTCAGCAATGACGTCATCCGAGTGGTCCCACATGTCAGTCTCACATGGAGCCGTGGACCGGGTCCACGGTAGACCCGAGCCAAGCGTGGACCAAGTCCATGGACCGGCTGACGTCAGCCAACCAATCAGAGGCTGCCACGTGTCCAGGTTGACGCAATAAATGATTTTCAGAAAAAGAAAATGATTTAATAATTCGGTTTAATAATTGATTTGAATTTCAAAACTTCAAACGCTTATAACTTTTGCGTTTCAACTCCGATTTGGGTGATTCAAATTTCTAAATTTGTATAAAATTGAGATCTACCTAAATATGAATTTTATTTAATTTTTGGACTAAAGTTTTTCTCTGTAAAATTATTTAATTGATTATTTAAACTTTAAATAATCATAACTTTTATGCGTTTAACTCCAAATTTGACGATTCCAGTTTCTAAAAATTCATAAAATTATGTTCTCTCTGTTTATGGATTTTATTTGGATGTTTGGACACTTTTTGCCTATTGTTTATTCGTGTATTTGCTATTTGCACGCTTTACGAGTAGACGTTGAAGTGCCGGAAGGATTCGAGGGAGAAGTATTGACTCAGGATCCAACTCAAGACCAAGAACAAGTACTTTTTGAAGGCAAGTTGTGCTTTGACCATGTTGATCCTATTTCGAAATCTATTTTGATTTAACCTATTGCATGCTAGTTCAATTAGAAAAATACTTTATTTAAATATGGGGATTAGATAAATACCAATTTCTTTGTATGACACCTTGATTATTTAAATATGTGCCATGACCCCTTGTCACCCTAGTTGTGGTTTACTAGTTGGACATTATTAAATTGCCAACATGGGTTTTAGACCGTTGTAGTATATTGCTTAGACCTGCTACGTGCTCATGACATGATTTTGGACAATCAAATGCTAATATTGACTTAATGATATATTGAACCTGTTTTGGAAAGGTATCATGTGATGTTGATGGCACGTGGTGCATGGTAATCAAGCGGGTTTGATAAATAGTTTTTGACCAGGGCATGTGGCAAGAGTAATCAGGTGGGCCAGTTGTGGCATTGGGGATGTTGATTTGGTTCTTCGGGTAGTCTTGCCCTGGTCACCCTAAGGACTTAACCTTGCAAGCCTTTGAACTGGGTCTAACGTGCAACCACATGTCTGTAATGGGACGGACCTAGTTGACTAAGTTCTTGATAACGTACTTGTGGGACCTCGGGAGGTCAACTACACCCTTTGTGTAAGTTGTGCGGGGAGCGTCTGGGGCTGAGGCCAGGTACCCATCTAACGGTTGATTGGCCTAGACTTCGCCTTAGCGAAGGGAAGGGTTAGTGCGCAATAACCGGGGAGGACCACTTGTATTGTTTGAAGTCTCTGAAAGACTTTGTTACGGGATCTCGCCTTTGTGGTGTTTGAATGTATCTTGTGGGTAAAGTGCATAACCTCTGCAGAGTTTAGAATCTATTCGAATAGCCGTGTCCGCGGTATTGGACATCGCTCGGGAATTACAGTCAAGGGTTAGATTTTCTCAAAATAACTTTGATTTGGAAAGTTGGGTTGGTATAACAATGAAGATGATGGAAATATGGTTTAGGATGGGGAAATTGTTGACTAAAACTTCTTGAAAAGTTATTTATGCTTTACTTATTTCTGCTGCTTTTGAATCTACTTATGCTACTTGTCAAATGTTATTTCTTGCAAATATACCTTGAGCTATTCCTTTGTACCAAGCCATGCATATAGTATATTAGCTTGCATTACATGCATGACTTCTTTGAGTACCAAGTACTCACCCTTGCCTCAACACAACACCAGTTGAAGAGGAGACTACGCCCGACTTTGGAGGAGGAACTCCAAGAGGATCCATCTACTTAGGAAGCGAGCCGGTCAGTTACTGTGGTATACTGGATGGCGCCACGAAGTTATTTGATTCTTTTCCGCTGCTATTATTTCTCTCTGAATAAGTTTCGCCTTGCGAGGCATATATTTGTAACTTGAACGTAAGGTCGAGTAACCAGTTTGATTATTTAAATAAAGTACTTTTATGGTATCGATTGGTATGATTGTGATATTTACCGATGTTAAGACTGTGTGCACTAGCGCGTTCCTGGACTAGTGCTGAATACACAGAGGGTCCGGATTTGCAAATTCGGGGTCCCGACAGAGGTGGTATCAGAGCCAGGTTGACTGTAGGCTCAACCCTAGCTAGAATGGTCGTAGTGAGGATAAAACCTATTTTCTAAAAGCTAAAAATTTGTAAAGACAAGAAATGACATCTCGACTTATCCCCTTCTCTCTTTTCTTGTCTCTTGCTGAATTTTCCTTACCTTGTCACAATTCAAAAATTCCGGGTTCTTACGTAAAGCACTCTTGTGACAGATGGAGGAAGAGTTCAACTACGTTGATCTGGGAGTTGGTCACGCTGCGGAACTTTGGCACATGCTACAAACTCTCGGAGATTTTGAGAAGCCCCAATACCAAGTGGAAGTGATCAGGCAAGCAGGATTGATCAAGGCTTGTGACGTGAGGATTGAGGTACCTGCCAGGAAGAGGGGCCAGTGCAATCGCTCGATACAGACCGCCAGGAGATCTACAATGCAGATGGGTATCCAAGAAGTATCACGACGAGCAATGCGGCACATTACCCGTATCTACCCCAGAGAGTTGGAGAGTACGGTGTTCCGTTATCATCCGCGCAGCGATAACCTTCTTGACCCGAAGGCAATTCAGGATGAGGATGCCACGGTTACACAGTTGGCACGATTTGTCGTCGCCCAGGAGGATGTACTAGATAATACAAGCAAGGAGCTACAGAAGGCCCGCAAGGAGATCACGACAGAGAAGAACAGATGGCGGGAAGCTCAAGAGTATGTGGCACACCTTCTACGAAGGATTGACGAGTTGGAGATGACCTTGTACGGACCAGACCCAGAGCGATGCTCGAGCTACACGAGCGAGATCCAGAGGAGTCGGATCTCGATGAGGACACTTGCCTCCTCGACTACCACAGATAATCTGATTCTTTGGACATTGCAATCGTTTCGCGCCTATGCCACAGCACCCGTACCCAGGCCGTGGAGGTTTTCTCGATGAGTGAGCATAGGTTCTATAGTGAGACTCCTTCGCCGAGTCGCGTCATAGAATAAAGAGTCACCCTTTAGGCGTTAGACTCCAGAGTTAATTCGATTTGGATTTACTTTGTTTGCTGAGTGTGCAGTATGTGTTGCAAGGCCTTTAGGCATTGTAAGCAACCATACCAAGTTATTAATAATAAAGTTGGACCTTAAAGTTACCCCTTTCGCCCCGCATAAGTTCCATATTACTTGTCTATTCTTGCTTCCCTCTCATCTCTAAACCTAGAGCAAATCGACAGATGGTGAACACCCGTGGAAACTTTGGAAGCAATGGGAGTGGTTCTCGCCCAGCAGAAAACCCCAATGATGGAGCACCAGCACCGCCACTGGATGTGCAGAATTTCGGAGCTTTTCTCGCTGCCCAGACTCAGTTGATGCATGCTATGATGCAACAAATGCAGCACGTCACCGCTCAGGCCACTGCTAATCAAGTTAATCATGGACAACGCCAGAATACAAGACTATCGAGTTCATGAGGACTCACCCACCCACTTTGTCCGGGAATGCCAATCCATTGGAGGCCGACGATTGGTTAAGATCAATCGAGAGGAAGCTACACATAGCTCAATGCATAGGAAATGAGAAGGTACTCTACGCTTCTCATCAGCTGGAAGGAACAAATTACGAATGGTGGGAGAACTTCATACCACACAAGAGAACCCTCAAGATATCACTTGGGAAGAGTTCACATTTGCATTCCGATAGTATCACGTGCTGAAGGAATCATGGACCTTAAGAAGGAGGAGTTGAGCATCAAGCAAGGTAATCACCAAAGGGCCGACTACGAATAAGTTCACACAGCTAGCACGCTACGCACTGAGGATGTAGCGACAGATAAATCCAGGCATACCTCGTTTTATGAAGGGACTTAACTCAGGATTGCAAGTAGGATTGATCACCCACACCTTCCCAGATTTCCAAGAGTTGGTGAATAAGGCGCTTATTCTTGAGGACAAGCGCAAGGAACTGGATGAGAATAGGAAGCGCAGGATGCAACAAAGAAGGATCACGCCAGGAACGCAATAGCGGCGCTGAGAGTTGCACCAAATCAATTCTTCGATTCCAACCACGTAATGCAACAAGGACGCCACCCCGGCACCAAGACCTGTCAATCGTAACTACTGCACCCACCCCGCTAGAAACGCTACTCGTGCAAAAAGAAGGAACAGTGAGACATCGCTACAATCGCAACGAGCCAGGACACTTTGCCAACATTGTCCGAAGAAGACAGCAGAGTGACCCGATTCGCTTCAACCTAGGAACCACCCCAGCTAGGGCGCCAAAGGCCAGGAGCCACACCCTGCATCGTGGTGAGAGGCCGAGTCAACCATGTCACCGCAGATGCCCCGCGAGAATGCAACGGACGTAATCTTGGGTAAGTTACTTGTTAACTCGCACTGCAATAGTTTTGTTTGACTCTGGAGCTTCGCATTCGTTTGTTTCGCAAGGCTTTGCTACTAGAAATGATTTGAGGATTGCAAGACTTAAGTGCATGCTTTTAGTTCAAACCCCTGGTTCCGAACTCCGAACGAAGGTAGGATGTTCCGGGGTGAGAATACTAATAGATGGAATAGAGTTCTTAGCAAACCTTATAATTTTGGAGACCCAGACCTTAGACGTCATATTGGGAATGGATTGGTTATCCAAGCACAAGGCCGTATTGGATTGTGGACGAAGGACTATCTCAGTTGAGAGCCCGTGTGGGAAGAAAGTGGAATTTCAAGCCACCGCAGTTAGAGACGGACAGTTGATGGTTAACAGTACCAAGGCAATCAGCATAGAGGATGTCCCAGTAGTGAATGAGTACCCAGATGTTTTTCCCGAAGATCTACCTGGTATGCCGCCAGACAGGGACATAGAGTTTGTGATAGAGCTTGTACCTGGTACAGCACCGATAGCAAAGAGACCCTATCGGATGTCCACCGAGGAGTTGGTAGAGATGAAGAAACAGCTAGAAGAGTTAATGGAGAAAGGATTTATCAGACCGAGTTCGTCGCCGTGGGGAGCACCAGTTTTGTTTGTCAAGAAGAAGGACGGGAGTTTCAGGATGTGCATTGACTACCGTGCACTCAACGAAGTCACCGTGAAGAATAAGTATCCGCTACCCAGGATTGATGATTTGTTTGATCAGTTGAGAGGAGCCGGAGTTTTCTCCAAGATTGATCTGAGATCGGGATACCATCAGTTGAAGATCCGATCAGAGGATATTCCGAAGACTGCATTCTCGTCAAGATATGGACATTACGAGTTTACAGTTATGTCTTTTGGACTGACAAATGCGCCAGCTTATTTCATGAATATGATGAATAAGGTGTTCATGGAATATTTGGACAAGTTTGTCGTCGTGTTCATAGACGATATCCTAATCTACTCCAAGACAGAGGATGAACATGCCGAACACTTGAGGCGAGTTTTGGAAAAGCTGAGGGAACAGCAACTTTTCGCCAAGTTCAGCAAGTGTGATTTTTGGAAGGACAAAGTGGAGTTCCTTGGACATGTAATGACCGCAGAAGGAGTCGCCGTAGATCCAAGCAAAGTAGAAGCTGTGTTACATTGGGAGCAGCCGAAGACTGTGACCCAGATTCGGAGTTTCCTTGGAATGGCAGGATACTACCGCCGTTTCATCGAAGGCTTCTCGACAATTGCGAAACCTCTTACGCATGGCTTCGAAGAAGGAAAAGAAGTTTGCATGGGCGCTTGAGAATGTGAGAAAGGATTTCAGGAGCTGAAGAAGCGATTGACATCAGCACCGGTGTTAGTTCTACCGAACGTTGCTCAAAGCTTTGATATTTATTGTGACGCATCGCGCCAAGGACTTGGATGTGTGCTGATGCAGAATGGAAAGGTTGTCGCTTATGCATCAAGGCAGTTGAGGCCGCATGAGGAAAATTATCCGACACATGACCTAGAGTTAGCTGCCGTAGTGCATGCCTTGAAGATATGGCGTCACTATCTGATCGGAAACAGATGTGAAGTGTATACGGATCATAAGAGCCTTAAGTACATATTCACCCAGTCGGATTTGAATATGAGGCAAAGGAGATGGCTAGAGTTGATCAAGGACTACAATGTTGGAATCCATTACCATCCCGGGAAGGCCAACGTAGTTGCCGATGCTCTGAGTCGGAAGAGCCATACCGTGAGTATGTTGCTAGCCACAAATCAAGATGAGTTATGTGAGGACTTTCAGAAAATGAAGATTGAGGTTGTACCTAGCGGATTCTTGGCCGCATTAGAAGTAAAACCTACCCTAGAGGATCAGATTCGAGAAGGACAAAAGGATGATGACAAGATCCGCAGGATTAAGTCCATCAAGGAAGAAGGCAAGGCAGAAGACTTCAAGTTGGATGAGCAAGGCACGTTATGGATGAAGGATCGGATTTGTGTGCCTAACAAAAAGGAGTTAAAGCAACTGATTTTGGAAGAAGCCCATGACTCCAAGTACTCAATTCACCCTGGAAGCGCCAAGATGTATCAGGATCTGAAGGAGAGATTCTGGTGGCCGAGTATGAAACGTGAAGTTGCCGAGCATGTTGCATTGTGCGACGTATGCCAGAGAGTCAAGGCAATGCATCAGAGACCAGCAGGATTGCTCTGGCTGAAAATACCCGAGTGGAAGTGGGAGGAAATCGGAATGGATTTCATTACCGGTTTGTCAAGACTCAAGGGGTTATGACTCCATATGGGTTATAGTGGATCGCTTGACTAAAGTAGCCCATTTTATCCCCGTGAAGACCACTTACTCGGAGATAAATTAGCAGAATTGTACATGATCAGATTGTCTGTTTGCACGGAGTGCCAAAGAGGATTGTATCGGACAGAGGTACCCAATTTACCTCAAGGTTACGGAATAAGTTGCATGAAGCCATGGGAACCCGTTTGAACTTCAAGATACCTTATCATCCATGCACGGATGGACAGACCGAAAGAGTCAACCAGATTCTGGAGGATATGTTGAGAGCTTGTGCATTAGCTTATGCTACCTCTTGGGATAAGAGTTTACCGTATGCCGAGTTCAGTTACAACAATAGTTATCAGGCTAGTTTACAGATGTCACCTTTTGAGGCACTGTATGGTCGACTCTGTCGGACGCCATTGAATTGGAATGAGACCGGCGAGCGCCGTGTCTTTGGGCCTGATATTCTTCAAGAGGCTGAAGAGCAGATCGCCATGATTAGGGAAAGATTCAGTGGAGCAACCATGCAGAGAGCGAAGCGACTTGGGAGCGCGAAGAGGATTTGAAGAAAGAGTTTCCGAACCTATTCTGTAGTGAGCCCTGAATCTCGGGGACGAGATTCTATTAAGGGGGGGAGGTTTGTAACACCCCAAAATTTTGCTTTTCTTAAATTCATGTGTGATTTGGCACTTTGGTGAATTTTTGGAATTTTCTGGAATTTATTTGGATTTATTTGGAATTTATTTGAATTTATTCCATTTTGAAATAATTAAAGAATTTAATTTTGCAAATAAAATTTTGTTGGAAATATTTTATTTGAGTCCAAAATGATCCAAAATATTTTCCAGAATTTTTCCGAATTTTTCGAGTCTTTTGCTATTTTTAATGAATTAAATGAATTCATCGGGAATTATTTTAAATATTAAATCGCTGGAAAATCAAATCGAGTCCTTATCGTTTCATCCGATCGAGCCCGAGTCGACTCGAGTTCGAGTCCGACCGAGCCACGTGACTCGACCGAACCCACTCCTAAACCTAATCAATCCCAACCGTTGGATCAAGATCCAACGGCCGAGATCCGCCTGCACGGTTCGAGCCGTATCCGCCCGGATCCGATCGCGCCGCGTGATCGTGGGCCGTTGATCGTGCCACGTGGGCGGCTGGCGCCGTCGTCTCCGCCGAGTCCGAGCCGGACTCCGCCGCCGCGCCCGCCGCCGTGTAGAATTAGGTTTCCGCCTCGGCACGAACGCCGAGGCTATTTAAAGCGTGAGACGCCCCTCGAGGTTGCCCTCATCTTTGCGCACCGTTCCTCGAGCCATCTCGCCTGAGCCGTCGCCGTTTGCCCGTACGTGCTCGCCGGAGTTGGAGTCCTGTGCGCAGCGGTTGAACGCCGATTCTGCCGCCGTCCGTCGTCTTCCGCCGAGAAGGAGCCCAGATCCGGAATCACCGTGACGAGACGCACCCGAAGGAAGGATTCATCTCGCCGGAGCAACCCGAACGCCGCCGTCGGGCTCGTCGTCGTTCTCGTCTCCAGTGCCCAAGCCTCGCCGCGCCATCGCCGGACTTCGCGAGCTCGGTGAGCCGTCAGATCCAGATCGGACGGTTGAGGTGAGTTCACGTGTCCCCAACCCGATTGGATCTGGACCGTTGGATCAAGATCCAACGGTTCACAATTGCCACGTGCCGTAGTAGTGTTATTATAGGATTAGATCTGGACCGTCCGATCTAAATCGAACGGCCCACGATCAACGAGTAGTTTCAACGTGTTAACCCTGGATCTAATCCGCGCCGTTGATTTTCAAACCAACGGCCGTGATTGCGCCACGTGTCGGGAAGTTGGACCGACGCGGTCAGCGTCGTACGCGCGCGTGCGTGGCCACTGACACGCGGGGCCCGCGTGTCAGCGACTGCACCGTGACGTCATCCATGACGTCATCGGTGGACCCACCTGTCAGCACCGTGGGCTGAGCCCCGCTGACGTCAGCAATGACGTCACCCGAGTGGTCCCACATGTCAGTCTCACATGGAGCCGTGGACCGGGTCCACGGTAGACCCGAGCCAAGCGTGGACCAAGTCCATGGACCGGCTGACGTCAGCCAACCAATCAGAGGCTGCCACGTGTCCAGGTTGACGCAATAAATGATTTTCAGAAAAAGAAAATGATTTAATAATTCGGTTTAATAATTGATTTGAATTTCAAAACTTCAAACGCTTATAACTTTTGCGTTTCAACTCCGATTTGGGTGATTCAAATTTCTAAATTTGTATAAAATTGAGATCTACCTAAATATGAATTTTATTTAATTTTTGGACTAAAGTTTTTCTCTGTAAAATTATTTAATTGATTATTTAAACTTTAAATAATCATAACTTTTGCGTTTTAACTCCAAATTTGACGATTCCAGTTTCTAAAAATTCATAAAATTATGTTCTCTCTGTTTATGGATTTTATTTGGATGTTTGGACACTTTTTGCCTATTGTTTATTCGTGTATTTGCTATTTGCACGCTTTACGAGTAGACGTTGAAGTGCCGGAAGGATTCGAGGGAGAAGTATTGACTCAGGATCCAACTCAAGACCAAGAACAAGTACTTTTTGAAGGCAAGTTGTGCTTTGACCATGTTGATCCTATTTCGAAATCTATTTTGATTTAACCTATTGCATGCTAGTTCAATTAGAAAAATACTTTATTTAAATATGGGGGATTAGATAAATACCAATTTCTTTGTATGACACCTTGATTATTTAAATATGTGCCATGACCCCTTGTCACCCTAGTTGTGGTTTACTAGTTGGACATTATTAAATTGCCAACATGGGTTTTAGACCGTTGTAGTATATTGCTTAGACACACTTTCGTGCTCATGACATGATTTTGGACAATCAAATGCTAATATTGACTTAATGATATATTGAACCTGTTTTGGAAAGGTATCATGTGATGTTGATGGCACGTGGTGCATGGTAATCAACTGGGTTTGATAAATAGTTTTCGACCGGGGCATGTGGCAAGAGTAATCAGGTGGGCCATTGTGGCATTGGGGATGTTGATTTGGTTCTTCGGTAGTCTTGCCTGGTCACCCTAAGGACTTAACCTTGCAAGCCTTTGAACTGGGTCTAACGTGCAACCACATGTCCGTAATGGGACGGACCTAGTTGACTAAGTTGTCGATAACGCACTTGTGGGACCTCAGGAGGTCAACTACACCCTTTGTGTAAGTTATGCGGGGAGCGTCTGGGTGAGGCCAGTACCCATCTAACGGTTGATTGGCCTAGACTTCGCCTTAGCGAAGGGAAGGGTTAGTGCGCAATAACCGGGGAGGACCACTTGTATTGTTTGAAGTCTCTGAAAGACTTTGTTACGGGATCTCGCCTTTGTGGTGTTTGACTGTATCTTGTGGGTAAAGTGCATAACCTCTGCAGAGTTTAGAATCTATTCGAATAGCCGTGTCCGCGGTATTGGACATCGCTCGGGAATTACTGATCAAGGGTTAGATTTTCTCAAAATAACTTTGATTTGGAAAGTTGGGTTGGTATAACAATGAAGATGATGGAAATATGGTTTAGGATGGGGAAATTGTTGACTAAAACTTCTTGAAAAGTTATTTATGCTTTACTTATTTCTGCTGCTTTTGAATCTACTTATGCTACTTGTCAAATGTTATTTACTGCAAATATACCTTGAGCTATTCCTTTGTACCAAGCCATGCATATAGTATATTAGCTTGCATTCTGTGCATGACTTGCTGAGTACCAAGTACTCACCCTTGCCTCAACACAACACCAGTTGAAGAGGAGACTACGCCAGCTTTGGAGGAGGAACTCCAAGAGGATCCATCTACTTAGGGAAGCGAGCCCAGTCAGTTGCCTGTGGTATACTGGATGGTGCCACGAAGTTATTTGATTCTTTTCCGCTGCTATTATTTCTCTCTGAATAAGTTTCGCCTTGCGAGGCATATATTTGTAACTTGACCGTAAGGTCGAGTAACCAGTTTGATTATTTAAATAAAGTACTTTTATGGTATCGATTGGTATGATTGTGATATTTACCGATGTTAAGACTGTGTGCACTAGCGCGTTCCTGGACTAGTGCTGAATACACAGAGGGTCCGGATTTGCAAATTCGGGGTCCCGACAAGTATATCACTATGGAATATGAGAGACAACTAAAAACAGCAATAATTAACGACTTAGCAACAATGTAAGTCTAGTTCCAAACATATAATGTCTCCAAGAGTCAAACGAACGAAAAGATTCTCATTTAGCAAAGCTAAGCCTTAAAGCAATGATCATCACACGCAATTTATTATCAACACTAATTGAATGACTTGTGAAATCAAAAGAGTGAAGCTACGTGTGGAAGTGTGACTATTTCCCTTCCCCGCATGCCGAATTCATGGTACCTAAAAGAAAACAACATAAACACAAGCGTGAGTTCATCACTCAACAAGCATATTGCAATGGACAACAAGAACAATAACATGGCAATAATGTCTCACATCATGTATATCATCTCATTCATGAACACATAACATTATCATCATCATTACGTATGCAATGCAATGCAATGCAATGCTCATGTCTCCTTGGAAACTCATACCGGTATGGTTGAGTACACACCCGTCGGTGTGCACCCTCTCCCCCCTTCCATCTCGAAGATGGAGGGTGCCTACTCCTCGCTTCCAAACACCACGTGGATGGAATCACGATGTAGGACTTACTCAATGGCTCTCCGGATTAGTCATAACTTTCTCACCGACCTTCCCCGGACTAGTTATGACTTTCTCACCGCCCAGGCCATGTAACATGCCATGTATGCAATTATGCCAACATCATATTTAACTCGTACATTAACACATGGCATCATAACATAATAAACATGCTCATCATATGATTGGCAATCATTAAAGCATGGCAAGTGATCATATATCATGTAGTCAATTCCATCTATTCTCAACAAGCAACCTACAAATTGGTATCCATTACAACACACTTGCCTCAACCACGGGCAACGGATTGGCGTGAAGTAGAAGGCACTCCCGGGGTCGCACCACCTGCACATAGGTATCATACACTCACAATCATGTCCACAAAATAGTACGCAAACCCTCATCTACCCGACATTGCCAACTACTCGCAAAACCTAAAAACAGAGGTTCTGTCCCATGTGGACAACAGCCTTCCAAAAGGCATAACTCGGGTTCTAAAACTCCGAATCAATTAAACGAGTACAACATCGCGTAGCTTAGGAAATTTCCCAACTTTTTCTAGGTATAGGGAAATACTGATTCGAACTCTAAAGTTGTTTAATCTACAAAATACCGTTATCTGTTCCAATCACGTCACAGATTTTAATACGCTCGGTAAAACAGCCATAACATTCAAACGGCTGGGCAGAATTTAATGTTCTTTATATCCACGGAAAGATAACAAAATTATCTACAACTTCTTCAACGTCCGTACGACCAGATTCCGATTCTAATTTGGCGAAAAACCGAACCCTAGGTCGACTGCTCATGCTGCCCGAAACAGAGAACGTGGCAACTTCTAGATCTAATCCAATCTACTCAATTCCAGTACCACCAATTGATCTAGAAACTTGATAAACACCCTTAGAACAGTACCTAGACCAACCCCAAGGATTCCCATGGCCATACCTTTGCCCAACGCACGAAAACCCAATAGATCTCCTCCCGGTTCGCGCGATCTCCTTCCTCGCTCCAATCCCGCCGGATCTCCTCGTCGCGGAGCGCTCCAACGGATGGATCTCTGAGGTGTGGAGGTGGAGAACTCCCCTAGGGGCATCAAGGAAGGAGGAGAGGTGGTGGAGAGGTGGTGGAGCAATGGGGAGCAATGGGGGAGGTGGAAGCGCCACAAGGAGGTGGTGGGGAGGTGTGGGGGTGCGGCTAGGACTTGAGGGGGCGCAAGGGCAGGGGGTGAACGCCTAAAGGGGCTGGGGGAGGCCCCCAACCAGGTCTCCTACTCCTATTAGGACTCAAACTCCATCCCACCAAAGCCCACGACCCTTTCCTTTAGGCCCAAACTCCCCAGGAAAGGCCCAAAACCCCGGAAACGGCCCGAAAACGGCCCGGAAACGCTATTAAGCCTCCTATCATATGGTTTTAACCTCCAATACCTTATTTCATAAAGTTTTTTGACCTTAAAATTCACGTTAAATAATGTCACACCATTCCGTAGTGTCACAGCCGTTGAGCATGTCTAAAAGACTCAAATAGTAGCAAAAGGCTAAACTATCAAATAACCAAAACCCAAGTTATTTTGGGGGACTCCCTAGCTATATATAGGAGAAATAGGAGGCCAAAACTAGGCTTGGGGCGTCCAAACCACATCCATGGCTGAGTAGGACTCCTATTCCTAGTTTGACTCGGATTTAGAAAGATCACTGAACTTGTTTTGCAGATTCCCGTTGACTCGTAAGGACTTTGGAGGTGGGGCTGGATCCTTTGGAAAGAGGACGTTGAAACCTTTCAAACTAGTACTCATAGACCTCAAACACCCTTGTGGATCAAAAGTTATGGTCATTTTAAGTTGGTGCTGTCTCGGAGGCTGAATCCGAGTTGAACTTTTGCACCGAAAGAATTGGCTTCATGCTTGACGTTTGGGAGTCCTTTCTCCTTGGTTCCTAAGGACAATAAAATCATCACAAGGATTAAATAGCATTCCATTCATTAAATTATTTGTATGCAACCCGAGGAACGCATTCACCTGGCAATTAAATTGACGTGCGCGAGCTCGAGTAATTGGCCCTTGTATTACATTGTTGGCTTCAATTGGGTTTGTAGGCATGGCCGTATCCATGGTAGTGATGTCCTCATCATCCTCCCCTTCTTGCATTTGAGTCATCCTCGACTCAAGTTCATCATCTTCTCCCAAGTATGGCTTTAGATCTGATAATTGAGTTGACAGGCTCGAGCTCGAGTCAATGGTCCTTGAATCGACGAAGATGTAGAAGGATGGCCAAGGTGGGGGTCGATAAAGCCATTCAGATGGAGCCATCATAGTAGATGTATACGAAGTAGAGGATGCCGTGAAGTGTCGCCAACTTAATGGTCCTGGCAAAGGTGGGGGCCGATGAAGCCATGCAGTTGATATAATTGCGGCAACACTTCATGATGACTATATGTATCCACTATTAGTTCTGTCCATGAGGAGCATGGTCTCATCAGGAGGACACCCTAGGGCAGCAAGGGGGTGGAGGAGAGGTGGTGGAGAGGTGGGGAGCAAAGGGGAGCAATGGGGGAGGTGGAGGCGCATGCAAGGGAGAGGGGGATGTGGGGGTGGCGGCTAGGGCAAGGAGGGAGAGGTGGGGGCGCCCAAGGGGCAGGGTGTGGGGTGCAAGGGGGCAGGGGGGAGGCCTTTTACCAGCCCCCCACACTTGTTCCTAATCCTAAATGGATTCCCACTCCATCCCACCAAAGCGCACAACCCCCTCTTTTAGGCCCAAACACCCCCAGGAAGGCCCTCGGAAACAGCCTGGAAACGCTATTAACCTCCATACCCTATGGTTTTAACCTTAATTCCACATCTCATAATGTTTTTGACCTCATCATGCACCATTTATAAGGTTCCGACACTCCGTGGTGACACATCACTTCATAAGGCCCAAAAACGCGAGTAAACCTCAAGCCGAAAGGTTTTATTCTCTAATTTCACATTTTATAATGTCACACCATACCGTAGTGTCACAGACACTTGGAACACGTCATGCACTCCGGCCAACGACTGCGGTAACTCCAGCTGGTAAGCAACTTCGCATCTGCGGCTCAAAATCTTAAATGGTCTGACATATCACGGTGCGAGCTTCCCTTTGGCATGGAATCTCTTAACTCCCTGGAGCGGTGTAACTCTGAGATACACGAAATCTTCTGGTTCAAAGCTCAAGTCTCGACGATGGTTATCGGCTTAGCTTTTCTGTCTTGATTGTGCCATCTTCAGTCTTTCCCGAATCATGGCAATCTGCTTTTCACCTTCTTGAAGAATGTCTGGCCCAAAGACACGGCGTTCAACTGTCTCATTCCAGTTCAACGGTGTTCGGCAAGGTCGACCGTATAGTGCCTCAAATGGTGACATCTACAAACTAGCCTGGTAGCTATTGTTGTAGCTGAACTCAGCATACGGCATACTTTTATCCCAAGAGGTAGCATAAGCTAATGCACAAGCTCTTAACATGTCCTCTAGAATCTGGTTAACTCTCTCGGTCTGTCCATCCGTCTGAGGGTCATAAGCTGTACTGAAATTCAAACGGGTCCCCATGGCTTCATGCAGCTTGTTCCAGAATCTCAAGGTAAACTGGGTACCTCTGTCCGATACGATCTTCTTCGGCACTCCATGCAAACAGACGATCCTGGTCATGTACAATTCTGCTAACTTATCTCCCGAGTAAGTGGTCTTTACCGGGATAAAATGGGTGACTTTAGTCAAGCGATCCACTATAACCCATATGGAGTCATATCCACCATGGGTTTTCGGCAAACCGCTAATGAAGACCATTCCGATTTCTTCCCATTTCCACTCAGGTATCTTCAACGGCTGTAGCAATCCTGCTGGTCTCTGATGCATTGCCTTGACTCTCTGGCATATGTCGCACAACGCAACATGCTCGGCAACTTCACACTTCATGCTCGGCCACCAGAATCTTTCCTTCAAATCCTGATACATCTTAGCACTTCCTGGATGGATTGAATACTTGGAGTCATGGGCTTCCTCTAGTATCAATCGTTTCAGCTCCTTCTTGTTTGGCATACAAATTCGATCCTCCATCCACAACGTGTCTTGCTCATCCAGCTTAAAGTCTTTTGCCTTGCCTTCATCCATTTTGGACTTAATCCTGCGGATATTGTCATCATCCTTCTGTCCTTCTCGGATCTGATCCTCCAGGGTAGTCTTCACTTCTGATGTGGCCAAGAATCCTTCTGGCACTACTTCAATCTGCATCTTCTGGAAATCCTTGCATAGCTCTTCCTAACTCGCGGCTATCAACATGTTCACCGTATGGCTCTTCCTACTGAAGGCATCGGCCACCACATTGGCCTTCCCAGGATGGTAGTGGATTCCCACATTATAATCCTTGATCAGTTCCAACCATCTCCTCTGCCTCATGTTCAGGTCTAACTTGGTGAATATGTACTTAAGGCTCTTATGATCCGTATACACTTCACATCTGTTCCCGATCAAATAGTGACGCCATAACTTCAAAGCATGCACTACGGCAGCTAGCTCTAGGTCATGCGTCTGATAATTCTCCTCATGCGGCCTTAGCTGCCTCGACGCATATGCGACGACCTTCCCGTTCTGCATCAGCACACATCCAAGCCCTTGTCGCGATGCATCACAGTAAATATCAAAGCTTTGATTGACGTCTGGTAGAACTAACACTGGTGCCAATGTCAATCGCTTCTTCAACTCTTGAAAACCCTTCTCGCACTCTGGCGTCCAGGCAAACTTCTTCTCCTTCTTCAACAATTGCGTTAGGGGTCTCGCAATCATCGAATCGTCGAAAAGCCTTCGATGAAGCGGCGGTAGTAACCTGCCATCCCAAGGAAACTACGAATCTGGGTCACGGTCTTCGGCTGTTCCCAATGTAACACAGCTTCTACCTTGCTTGGATCTACCGCAACTCCTTCTGCGGTCATTATATGTCCAAGGAATTCTACCTTGTCTTTCCAAAAATTGCACTTGCTGAACTTGGCGAAGAGTTGCTGTTCCCTCAGCTTTTCCAAAACTCGCCTCAGATGCTCTGCATGCTCTTCCTTTGTCTTGGAGTAGACGAGAATGTCATCTATGAACACAACGACAAACTTATCCAAGTACTCCTTGAAAACCTTGTTCATCATATTCATGAAGTAAGCTGGTGCATTTGTCAGACCGAAGGACATAACAGTAAACTCGTAATGTCCATATCTTGACGAGAATGCGGTCTTCGGAATATCTTCCGATCGGATCTTCAGCTGGTGGTATCCCGATCTCAGATCAATCTTGGAGAAAACTCCGGCTCCTCTTAGCTTATCAAACAGATCATTGATCCTGGGTAGCGGGTACTTATTCTTCACGGTGACTTCATTGAGTGCACGGTAGTCAATGCACATCCTGAAACTCTGATCCTTCTTCTTGACGAACAGAACTGGCGCTCCCCATGGTGACGAACTCGGTCTGATGAATCCTTTCTCCATCAGCTCTTCAAGCTGTTTCTTCATCTCCACCAATTCTTCAGTGGACATCCGATATGGTCTCTTCGCTATCGGCGCTGTACCAGGTACAAGCTCTATCACAAACTCTATGTCTCTGTCAGGCGGCATCCCAGGTAGGTCTTCAGGAAAAACATCTGGATACTCACTCACCATTGAGACATCCTCTATGCTGATCGCCTTGGCGCTGTTAGCCATCAACTGTCCATCTCTAACGGCAGTCTCTTGAAATTCCACTTTTCTTCCACACGGCTTTCAACTGATATGACTCTTCGTCCACAGTCTAGCACGACCTTGTGTTTGGACAACCAGTCCATTCCCAAAATAACATCTAAAGTCCGGGTTCCCAATATAATCAAGTTCGCTATGAACTCTACCCCATCTATTAGTATTCTCACCCCAGAACATCCTACTTGAGATCGGAGTTTTGACAGAGGGGTTTGAACTATAAGCATGCACTTAAGATCCACAATCTCCAAATCATTCTTAGAAACAAAATATCGGGAAACGAACGAATGCGAAGCTCCGGAGTCAAACAAAAATGTTGCAGGTACTGAGTTGACAAGTATCTTACCCAGTATGATGTTTGTGGCATTCTGGAGTGCCTCTACGGTCACGTGATTGACTCTGCCTCTCACCACGGTCTGGGGTGCAGCTCTTGGCTATGCTGCTCCACGGTTTGCTCCTGGTGCAGGTGTCCTAGCCGGTGTGGATCCCAAGTTGAAGCGAACTGGGGTCACTCCTACTATCTTCTTAGGGCAACTGTTGGAGAAATGCCCTGGCTCATTGCATGTATAGTAGCGCCTCACTGTGCCCTGCTGGTTGCTTGTAGCGGCGTTCCTGTCTGGGGCTGGGGTCTAGAAATTCTGATTCACAGGTCTCGGTGCTGGCGACGGTGTCCTCACTGCATTCTATGGTTGGACTCTGAAAAACTGATTCGGCACAACCCGCAAACGCTGCTGCGCTCCTTGACGTGACCCTTGTTGCTGCATTCTGCGCTTCCTGTTTTCATCCAACTCCTTGCGCTTGTCCTCAAGAATAAGCGCTTTATTCACAAGCTCCTGGAAATCTGGGAAGGTGTGCGTGATCAGTCCAACCTGCAGTCCTGAGTTGAGTCCCTTCATAAAGCGAGACTGTCTAGCCTTATCTGTTGCTACATCTTCGGGCGCGTAGCGTGCAAGCTGTGTGAACTTGTTCAGGTATTCTGACACCGGTTGATTACCTTGCTTCAATGCCCTGAACTCTTCCTTCTTAAGGTCCATTATCCCTTCAGACACATGATACTGATGAAATGCGGCTGTAAACTCCTCTCAAGTGATATCCTGTGGATTCTCCCACGTGGCACAAAAGTTCTCCCACCATTCAGCGGCGGTCCCTTCCAATTGATGAGAGTCGTAAAGCACCTTCTCATTTCCCATGCACTGGGCAATGTGTAACTTTGTTTCTATTGACTTTAACCAATCATCCGCCTCCAGTGGATTGGCATTCCCAGAGAATGTGGGCGGATGTGTCCTCATGAACTCCGACAACTTTGCTCCCTATCGTTGTCCCTGATTTGCTTGTTTAGCGGCGGCCTGAGCAATGATCTGCTGCATCTGCTGCATCATAGCATGCATCAACTGGGTCTGAGCGGCAAGAAAAGCTCCAAAGTTCTGCATGTCGACTGGCGGTGCTGGTTGGGGTGCAGGTGCTCCATCATTAGGGTTTCCAGCTGGACGAGAACCACTCCCATTGCCTCCAAGGTTTCCACGGGTGTTCACCATCTGTGATTGCTCCAAACTTTAAGACAAGAGGGAAACAAGCATAGACAAGTAGTAGAGTAACTTATGCGGGGAGGTGTAATTCAAAACCCAACTTTATTAACTATAACATAATAATATCTTGGTATGGTTGCTTACAATGCCTAAGGGCCTGCAACGCATACTGCACACTCAGCAAGCAATGAAAATCCAACGCCTCTAAGGGTGAATCTTTATTCTATAACGCGACTCGTCGAAGGAGTCCCAACTATAAGACCTGGGCTCACTCGTCCAGAAAACCTCCTCGGCCTGGGTGCGGGTGCGGCCCGTACAATGCCATCTCCAACTCGTCATTCCTTCGCAGAAGGTGGGACACATGCTCTTGAGCCTCCCGCCATCGATTCTTCTCTATCGTGACCTCCTCGCGAGCCTTCTGTAGCTCCCGGTTCATATCATCGAGCACATCCTCCTGAGTGATGACAAGTCGTGCCAGCTGTGTAACCGTGGCATTCTCATCCTGAATCAGCTTCGGGTCAAGAAGGTTGTTGTTTTGTGGGTGGTAGCGGTACACCGCGCCCTTCAGCTCGCTGGCGTAGATGCGGGTGATGTGTCGCATTGCTCGTCGTGATACCTCCTGAATTCCCATCTGCATTGTCGACCTCCTGGCGGTGCAATATATCGGACGGTTGCCCTTGCCCTTCTTCCTGGCATGTACCGTGATCTTCACATCACAAGCCTTAATCAGTCCCACTCATCTGATGAAGTTCACTTGGTATTACGGCTTCTCAAAACCTTCGAGAAACTGCAGCATACGCCAAAGTTCCGCGGCGTGGCCAACCTCAAGATCGACATAGTTGATCTCTCCCTCCATCTGTCACAAAATGCACACGTAAGAACAGATTTCCAATTGTGATGAAGGTACGGAAAAATTCAGCAAGGGGGTAAGAAAAGAGGGAAGGGGATAAGTCGAGAATTCATTCACTATCCTAACAAATTTTAATTTTAGAAAATAGGTTTTATCCTCACTACGACTATTCTAACTATGGGTTGAGCCTACAGTCAGTATGGCTCTGATACCACCTCTGTTGGGACCCAAATTTGCAAATCCGGACCCTCTGTGTATTCAGCACTAGTCCAGGATCACGCTAGTGCACACAGTCTCAACATTGGTAAATATCACAATCATACCACTCGATAATAATAAAGTACTTTAATTAGATAATCAAACTGGTTGCTTGACCTTATGGTCAAGTTACAAATATATGCCTCGCAGGGCGAAACTTATTAAAAGAGAAATAATAGCAGCGGAAAAAGTAAGATAACATCGTGGCGCCATCCAGTATACCACATGCAACTGACTGGGCTCGCTCCCTAGTTAGACGGTTCCTCTTGGAGCTCCTCCTCCAAAGCTGGTGTAGACTCTTCCTCAACTGGTGTTGTATTATGGCAAGGGTGAGTACTTGGTACTCAGCAAGTTATGCACAGAATGCAGCTAATATACTACATGCATGGCTTAATACAAAGGAATAGCTCAAGGTATATTTGCAGTAAACAACATTTAACAAGTATCATAAGTAGATTCGAAAGCAGTAGAAACAAGTATAACATCAATAACTTCTCCAGGAGTTAAATAAACATCTTCCCCATTCCTAGTCCACATTTTCATCAACATCATCTATTAACCTAACCAACCTTCCAAGTCCAAGTTATTTTCACGAAAGTCTAACCCTTGACTGTAATCCCCGAGCAATGTCCAACACCGCGGACACGGCTATTCGAATAGATTTTTCACTCTGCAGAGGTTATTCACTTTACCCACAAGATACAGCCAAACACCACAAAGGCGAGTGGTCGTAACAAAGCCTTTCAGAAACGGCTAACTACGCAAGTGAACCTTTCCGATTTTTGCCCTACACCATCCCTTCCCTTAACAAAGGCGAAGTATGGGACCGACATACCGTTGGACGGGTACCATGCCATCGCATCGGTACGCTCCCCCTTCAAGCTACACAAAGGGTGTAGTTGACACCTGAGGTATCACATGCAAGTTATTAGTAACTTACTCAACTAGGACCGTCCCATTCCGGTCATGTGGTTGCACGATTAACTCGGTTCAAAGGCTTGCAAGGTTAAGTCCTTAGGTTGATCAGGGCAAGACTACCCAAAGAACCAAACCATCACTACCGATGCCACAACTGGCCCACCCGATCATTTCTTGCCACATGCCCCGGTCCAAATCTATTTATCAAAACCCCAGTTGATTACCATGCACCACGTGCCATCAACATCACAACACATGATACCCTTTTCCAAAACAGGTTCAATATATCATTACGTCAATATTAACATTTGGTTGTCCAAAACCATGTCATGAGCACGTAGCAGGTTTAAGCAATATACTACAACGATCTAAATCCCCATGTCGGCAATTTAATAATGTCCAACTATTTAATCCTCAAATAGGGTGACAAAGGGTTCATGGCATACAATTCTTTATGTCAAGGTGGCATACATCAACTAGGCAATTAACTAATCTCCCAAAACTAATTAAAGCATTTTCTAATTGAACTAGCATGCAATAATTTAAATCAAATTAATTTCAAAATGGGTTCAACATGGTAAAAGCACAACTTGCCATCAAAAAGCACTTGATCTTGGTCCTGAGCTGGCTCTTGGGTCAACACTTCACCTTCGAAGCCTTCGGGCACTTCAACGTCTACTTGTAACGCGTGCAAATAGCAATAAATGAATAAAACAGTACACAAAAGTGACCAAACATCCAAATGAAGTCCATAAACATCGAGAGCATAATTTTATGAATTTTTAGGAATTTGAATCCGCGAAATCGGAGTTAAAACGCAAAAGTTACAAGCGTTTAAAGTTTAAATAGTCAATTAAATAATATTACAGAGAAAAACTTTGGTCCAAAACTTAAATAAAATTTACCATTGGGTAGAACTCAATTTTATACAAATTTAGAAATTTGAATCACTCAAATCGGAGTTAAATTGCAAAAGTTATAAGCGTTTGAATTTTGAAATCATATTTGAATTCATTAAACCGAATTAAATAAATTATTTCTTTTTCGGAAAATGATTCATTATACAAATTTAGAATTTTGAAATCATATTTGAATTCATTAAATCGGAGTTAAACTGGATTGGTCCGCTTGGACTCGTCGACGTCAGCGCCAGCCGAACCCACCGATGACGTCAGCATGACGTCATCGGCCACGTGGCACCACCCGGGTGCTGCCACGTATCCTGGTCCATGGACATGGCCCACGCGCAGCTCGGGTCCACGGTGGATCCGGAGCATGGCTCCACATGTCACTGACATGTGGGCCAATCCTGTCAGCGGCCCGGTCTCACGCCAGCGCGGGCGCGACTGACACGGGCCCCACTAACACGCGGGCCCCGCGTGTTAGAGACACGTACCCACGCGCGGGCACTGACCGCGCTGACTGTGACGGTCAGCCTCCCGGCCACGTGGCGCGATCTGGACCGTTGATCTAAAACTCAACGGTTCTGATTGGATCCAATGCCCCACGTTGCGATACAACGCGGCTAATCTGGGCCGTTCGATTCGGATCGGACGGTCCAGATTGGATCGGGTTTTCGCCTCACCGAGGGTGGCGTGGCATGTCCCGTTGCGCGACACGTGGCGCGCCCTATGCCGTTGGATCTAGATCCAACGGTTGGGATTGAATCTAAAACCGTAACGTGGATTCGCTACGGGGTGACGTGGACGAACGTGGGCCATTGGATCTTGATCCAACAGTCCAGATCTAATCTGGTTTCTACGGGTCCCGGGGAAACGTGGTCTCACCTTGGTGGTAGGATCTTGATCGGACGGCTGTGCGGGCTCGAGGGCGTCGATGGCGCGCGGCGGCGGTGGCTTGGCCGGAGAGGAGGAAGACGACCAACGCGCCGGCGTTTGCTGGCTTCTTCGGCGAAGTGAGTTCTCCCTTCGGATGCGCCTCGGCCTGGGGGTCCCGTGACTGGGCTCAGCCGCGGCGGAGAGCGACGGACGGCGGCAGAATTCGGAGTTAACCGCGGCGGAATGCTTCTCCAACTACGGCGAGCTCGTGCGGCCGAACGGCGGCGGCTCAGGCGTGAAGGGTTAGGGGTACGGGTGCGCACGGGAGTCGGCTTCTCGGTGGCGGCGGCGGCGGTATAAATAGTGGCCTCGGTTTTCGTGAAAAGCGTAGAGACCGAGGCCCACACGCGGGCGGTGGCAGAGTCCGGCGAGGACTCGGATTAGGTGACGTGGCTCCACGCGGGCCGTTGGACCTCGATCCAACGGTTGCGGGGTTTGGGCTCGGGTCCGGCTCGGGCGACGTGGTTGGCTCGGTAGGACTCGGGTTCGGGCGACGTGGTTCAACCTCAGTCGTTGGATCGTGATCCAACGGTTGCGACGTTAGGGTTTCGGCCGACTGGGTTCGGCTTGACCGGGTGACGCGGTCGGGTTCGGGTCGGACTCGGACTCGAGTCCGACTCGCGCTCGGTCGCATGAACAGTAAAACCAACTCAGTTTTTCCAGCGATTAAATAATCAATTAATTCATAGAAAATTCAAATAAATCCAAAAAAATAGCAAAATACTCAGAAAAATCCCATAAAAATTGGGGAAAATACTTTAGGCCATTTGGGACTCAAATAAAATATTTCAAACAAAATTTTATTTGCATCTTTGGATTCTTTAATTATTTCAAAAGGGAATAAATTCAAATTAAGTCCAAATAAATCCAAATAAATTCCAGAAAATTCCAAAAATTCACTAGAGTGTAAAATAACATCTAATTTCAAGAAAAGGAAAAATTGGGGTGTTACAAGGCCCAAGGGGGCATGGTGCTGGCGCAAGCAGCCCCCCTTGCTGTCCTACTCCCCCTCATGGGCCAAAGGCTCCCCCTTTTGGCCCAGGTGGGATTCCCCCTAAAGCCCAACTCGCCTTGGAAAGGCCCAATCTCTCGAATTTGGCCCGAAAACGCGATTAAACTCCATAGCGTAAAGTTTTAACATCCGTTTTCACATTTTATAATGTTTTGACCTCAACATTCACATTTTATAAGATTACGACACTCCGTGGTGTCACATTTATTGGTTTTGTAAATATATTAGAATAGAAATTAGTGATCAAAGTTTTGTTTTAGAGACTGTGTCGATATCCAAAACAACTACTCCCTCCGGTCTTCAAAAAGATGGTGTTTTGGACATCCACATGGTCTGTAAAACACAACTTTGACTGCTAATTTTTATTATAATATATTTATAAAATTCAATAAAATTATAATATTATAAAAATACTAAAACCTCTAGGTTTATAATATATTTATAAAATTCACTATGTCCAAGACGACACCTTTTAAATGCGGGAGGGGGTACTATTTGTGACGGGAGTGAGAAATATCTTCCACTACTTGACTCAATTGAACAACAAAACAAAAAACAGTGGCAAGGTAAAGGATCTTACACTTTCTTTAGCTGCAGCCTTGGCAAGAACTCCAGCACCCATCTCGACCTCTTGCAAGCCAACAACCACCAACCCAACATCAGATGATGCATTACCAAAACACAACCAAAGAGATTCAGGAGATGCTTTCTCCTGCTCAACACTCCAAGTTCGAACCAGTATTTCAATGTTCTCTAGCCTTGTATATGACAACTTCCTGTTTGCCAATTCAATTCGCAGAATATCATCTACCGGGCTAGGGGAAGTTAGAGGCCATCCTCGAATACCACACGATAATCGAACCGTTTGTGCAACCTGACCAAATTGTTCCATCCATTGCTTGAGCCACTGCTTCATTTCGACGGTTATCTTCAACAAATGTCCCTTTTGTTGCAACTCTGCGTACTACATCAGCTGCCCCCATCAAGGCATTCCTAGATTTCTGGAAAAATGTGAAAGAACCTTGTGGGTTCTCCTTCTCTGTGGGTTTTACTTTGATCTCTTCCTTTATAAATTGTTCTGGCATCACTGGTGCCTCTAGACAAGCTGACTCCACTTGGCCATCCATGCCAAAATACTTTTAACAGCTCCCTTGTCCGAGCATCCCTGTAGAAAACATATCAGAAAAATTAGTTCCAATCGGACTTGAGGAAACTGATGCAATTCATCTATATTTATGAAAGCATACCAAAGGTCAATATATGCTCTTTCAACCAGCAAAGCAGCCATAAGTTTTTCTTCTTGTGTTAGCAAGAGGGACTTAGCAATGGCGTCCCAAGGCCATGCCTTTATAACACCCCCTTCAGAGCTTGACCATATTTCACCTGTTTCAAAGCGATTGAAATGAAACATCATTTTGGGACAACTTTTCACCTCTTTTTAATCTACATCTAGATGTTCAACTCTTATGTGAAATGACAGAGATGCATGAATGTCAAACAACAAAGAACTAGTGATCCAGCCATTGACAGTGATTGAATGCAAAACGAAAGCAACAAAATAAAGCTGACAAATAATTTTTGTTGCAAAATAAACTGCAGATTTTTTTTAAAAAAAAACAACTACAAAGAAACTGGTGATGGAACCGATGAGGTTGACACGAAGATGAAGACTCTGGAGTTGGGAGGAAAACTGATACAATGTGAAGCGGTAGAAGAGGAAAACTGACGAAAGGGAGTGCTGTGAAAAGTGTTAAAAATATTATGAGTGGGCAAATTTGTAATTAACTACTGATTGCAATTATGGCCAAAGGGTGGAAGTTGTATATGTTAGAGAGGTGTCTCTTCAAAACACCCTTTCATTCTCTATATAAAGGAGCATTTTCCATTGTAATCAGTGGTTGAAGAATTAATAGAGTTACTTCATAATCTCTCTATTCTCTCTTACTCTATGCATAGATTGAACAACTACAAATTCAACAATGTTTTACTTCAACATGTTATCAGCACCTTTGCTCGAGCAGGTTGTTCTAATCCTTAATTGTTGTCCTAATTACAACGGTAAGCACTATCCCTCTTGTTGAGATGCTCCTGATTTGATTATTAATAAAATTTTGTCATTATGGTTCTAATTGCTACACATTAATTGTAACACCCCGGCATCTATTATGCCTGAATGTCACCAAACAATGACTAAACCACATCTAGATACCACAAATTAAAGTAAATTATAGCAAAGACACAAATGCTAAAGCCGAAAATTTCGGTAGCATCTCCTTTGTTTTATCATGAATTGAAGCAATAGCCATAGCAGGGCAAGTATTATCATAACATAAGACATCTAAAACAACAACATAATGGATATAGCACCAACATAAGACCAAATATCAAGTTCAACCACTCCTTAAACTAATACGAAGCAAATAATGATCACAAGCGCACCATTTAATCCATACACAAAATTTCATGGCACTATTATTATAATCATAATTCAAATTGATAAAATTGCCTATAGGTGTGGAGCTACATGAAGATGTGTAGCTAATGCCCCCTTTCCACATGCCGATTTCATGGTACCTAAAAACAACATAAACACAAGCGTGAGTTCAACACTCAGCAAGCATATCGCAATAGGTCATAAAGAATAAAACAAGGCCAACAACAACACATACCATATTTAACATCATGATCAAATCATAATTTCATCAACAACAACATAGCCATGACAAAACACATTGTTCACAACTCATTTTCATCATCATGTATGCAATGCAATGCGATGCACATGTCTCTTGGAAGCATATACCGGTATTGCTGAGTGCACACCCGTCGGCGTGCACCCTCTTCCCCCTTCCATCCCGTAGATAGAGGGTACCTACATATCGCTTCCACTCACCACGTGGGTGGAATCACGAGGTAGGTCTTACAACCATGGCGCTCCGGATTAGTCATAACTTTCTCACCGACCTTACCGGACTAGTTATGATGTTCTCACCGACCGGGCCAGCTTTCATGCCATGTATGCAACATATGCCATAAACGTAAACAACTTGCATCAAACTGAACTAAACATGGCATAGCATCATAATAGTCTATTTTCATCATAACATTGGCAAGCACTAATCATGGCAAGATATCACAACATGTAAGCAATTTGCATCTAGTCACAATTAGCAACATACATTGCACTACCCATTACAATACACTTGCCTTAACCTGCACAAACATACCACACACTCAAAACGTGCCCCCAAAATAGTATGCAAAAGCTCGTCTACCCCAACTTCACAACTACACCCAAAACCTAAAAATAGAGAATCTGTCCCTCCCGGACAGCAGACTTCAAACTATCATATCTTGAGTTCTAGGACTCCGAATCGATTAAACGAGTACATCATCGCGAAGCTTAGGAAATTTCCTAGCTTTTTCTAAGTATTGGGAAAATCTGATTGGGCATCTAAAATTGTTTAATCTACAAAACACTACATTATGTCCCAATTACGTCACAGTTTTGAACACGTTCGGTAAAACGACCATAACTTTCAAACAACTTTCTCGATAGACGGCCAACCAAATTCCGACTCTAAAATCAAGAAAACTCAAACCCTAGGTCGACTGCACAATTTGCCCAAAACAGAGAATTAAGAAACATCTAGATTTCCTCCAATCTACCCAATAACAGCACCACCCCTTGATCTAAAAGCATCAAATAAACCTCTATAACAGTACCTAGACCATCCCCAGGGATCACCCATGCCATACCTCAGCCCGAAGAACGCCGAACGCCGAATTCCTTCCTCCCGGGCTCCCTATTCGTCTTCCTCGCACCGGAACCGCCGTATCTCCTCGTCGCGGGGCTTCCCGATGGAGAGATCAGTGGGATGCGTGGTGGGGAGCTCCTCAAGGGTAGCGCAATGGGGGAGGATGGGGGGCGCACGGCATGGGGTGGTGGGGGCGGCGGCTAGGAAAGGAACGAGAGGGAGGAGGTGCATGGGGGGGCTAGGCGCAAGATGCAGCAGGGTGCTGCCCTAATCCTCCCCCCACTTGGGCCTTAGGCCTCCCACCTCTGGCCCAAGAGGTTCCCCCAAGCCCACGAGGCTCCCCCAAGCCCACGAGGCTCCCCCAAGCCCAAAACTTCCCCCGGAAGGCCCAAAACACGAATTAACCTCAAACCGTAAAGTTTTACTCTCAAATTTCACATTTTATAATGTCACGACAAACCGTAGTGTCACATTCATCCCCCCTTCAACAGGATTCGACCTCGAATCCGAGACACGCCACTTTGCAATCGACCAAATCGAAGGGAGCTAAGGTTCACGTCTCATAACCCGCTTAGAAGCCCTACGATTTGCACCAGCCAGCACTCAGAAGCAAGGATCTAAGGCTCGTAGACTGACGGCTCTAAAGATAACTCACATTCAAAACTTGGTAGAATCTTACTCAACTTTGAAACACAGAGTACAAACATAAGGACTCAGAACGTCCCAAGCAAAAGGATGACTTCCTAAACTGACAATGAAGGAAAAGGGTCTCATACTCCTTTCCATGCATTCCTTGGCACTAAAGTGCACGATCCCTTTCATCGGTGTTTCTCCCAAGAAGAACACAGCACCAACCTCTAGAACCCTCTTCAGCTCCCACGCACAAAAGTGCTTTCACACCTCAACCTCTAAACTGTGGTTCATCGTATTCTAGACGACGCGAACCAAGTGAGACACAACACTCCAAGACTACCAACTGCTTAAACAATCGGCTAAATCCTTGCAAAAGATTGATCTTTTACAAAAGACTAATACCCACCACTACCACCGAAGGAAGAACCTACTTTATAACCAGGGTCCTTAAAACCCGCAGAAACATTATCAACCGAGCAATCCACATCGGTTGACACAACTCGCTCAGAGGTCGGCGATAAAAAAAATCCAATACACTTCCAAAAGGAAAAGTAATTACTAGCAACCACCAAGTGGTCCACTAAAAATTTAATCAGCCCCACTGAGGAACACATCGATGACACAATTCTCCAGGAAGGTTTGAATTGGGTCATACACAACCTTCCTTTACTCTTTACTTCTAAACCATTTACGGTCAACTACTAGCCACAATAGATTTCTCTTACTAAGAAAGTCTCGCCCTCACATCCTTCCACTCAAAGGACCAAGACAAAGAGTACCACTATTGGGTAAGCTCAACCACCAACCATCAACCCAATTGATCCACATACAATAACTCGAACCCCAAAGCGCTAAAAGCCACTTTGGAAAGAATTCGGCAACAACCAAAGAGTATTCATTTTAATTTCTTAAGTCAAGACGCAAAGGAAACACAAATCTCCTACACCACAACCAACATAGCAAAAATTCTTCATTGTTTCTTTTCATACCAGAAAGAAATAGAAATCTCGATTTATGACATGCATGCACACTTTTCAAGAGCACTACGGATTAGTCATATATCCATATATGACTTTCTCACCGACCTGGCTCATCGACCCTTTCATCAATGAACATCTATAAGCAATGTCATGCTTCCTTTTCACCATTCATTCTTCATGTAACAACAATACCGAATAGTCATTCACAAAAAAGACTTCTTCGTCGGTATCACATGAATGAACACCAATAACATCGATGATTGCGCTAAATCATTTAACTATGACGGCAACCTCGTTAATAGCAAAACACCACGTCGTGTCAAAAACCACCATCCATTTAAAGCTAACCTTGCAAAACCTCGCAATCTAACCAAAATCAACATTTTGGAACAGAACATCAACTCCAAAGTCAAACATCCGCACACACAACCGCCACAAATTTTTCTCAAAGAGAAAGAGAAACTCATTTCAAAAGGGAGCACTTCACTAACAGCATCACCGATGAAACATCCACAAAAAAACCAACTTTTGAAGCACTTGCAAGCACCACACATATTTTCCAAATAACTCCAACTCTAGCCAAAAAGAGTTACAAATTAAACCTCGTGAGTTTTCCAACACAACCCTCTATGTCCATCTGCTTCCTTTCAAATTTATTCCAAGGATAACTCAGTGTGAACGCGAAGGAGCGTGATCCACTCAAAAACTTTTGAGTGTAAATCCATACTCACAACATAAACTAAACAAATTAGCCAAAACCAAAGATTGGCACCAATTTCTACGAGTTTTAGGGAAATTCTGAAACACAACATAAGGAACACCTTGACCGAAACCCTTCAACCAAATTGGCAAACAACCAAACCAGTCTGAAAGGTTTTAGACACAAGCTCAGCATGAAACCCACCATGTTTAGTATTCCACTATACTTACCATTTAAACGTTCAATATTCACTATTTACTCATCGAGAAGCCCATCATAATTAAACCAAGAGCTACCTAACCAATTCTTTCTCTAGTTACCTTTCCCAACACTTATAAATAAAGTTTATGACGATTATCAAAACACATCCAACCAATACTACCTCATCATGATCCCCACAGACCAACACATCATTTAACAATGTATTCTTTATTTCAACCATAGTACTTCAACAGGTACTCAAGCATGATCAACCTATCAATTTTATACCACCTATACGTCAACATCTCAACAATCAAAACTTTTTCTTTTCAATTACATGTTACAATGTCCTTCATTTTAATGATGGTTCTTCCATGATTAATCTAAACAATTAACAACACTTCTAAGTCATCATTATCAATAAACGGCATAATCATAAAACCATAACATTGCTTTAAGCTACCCCATACATAGGTTATAACAAGTTGCCGCTACTCAACATACTCCAACTACTTAAAATAAATTGAATAAGTTAAACCATCAAAAAGCTCTTAAGGCAACCGCAAAACTTATGCCTGCCCAAATGACATCAATACTAGCATTATAGGAACACACTGCATACTTCCAAATATACTAATAGTTTGCAACGACAAAAGTAGCAACTCTAATCAACTTCCAAGTTAAAGTCGCTAGCCAACCCGATTAAATTTCTCTATTAACACGTTAAATTAGAACATCTTTAAACAACCAGCAAGGTTCCTTTAACAATATCAGTAGTTTACATTATCTTAATGTTCTAACTAAGCATCAGGGTTTAAAACTTTAAACATTATCGGCGGTCATAAGCACTTTTAAAGCAAAGCAACATATTCTAAGCATGTACATTAACACTTTTAATCATTCTCGCTATAGAAATAAATCTACGGCACTAGAAGTTTATTTAATCTTAAGCTAAAGATAAAAGTTACATTGATTCAATTCGCCAATTAACTTAGGAGTACAACATTTCGATAAACCACATTGTTACATACTTCATAACATGCTAAACAACAATTTTCACTTTTGACAACTACTTTCAGTCAAATGACTACTTACTTTATTTGCAGCATTTTCTTTTTAACACTCAACCAAAATTCACAAAGAAACTTGACTCTCAAAGTTGCAATGGGAAACTCAATCTTGGTCATGCAAAAGAAAATCCTCCAAAACACATTTCAATCTCAAGGACTCCCATAGAGGAAAATGGTTGAAAGACAATTTTTTTTCTCAACAGGGAACCAAGCGATCAAGTAATCCTTTTCAAGTAAAGCCTTAACACCAAACCCCAAACTTTCATGAAACAAGAAGGGTTTTTCAAAGATGATTTCTCAAACCAGTAAAATGACGAAATCAAACACCACTTACTTCTACAAAGCCATAGAACTTCAACCCTGACAACCAGGTCTGGCATAACACCGCAATAACTCTTTTGACCTCGGAGAAAGACAAACACAGGATTAAATTGAGTGCTTTTCCCCGTAAAGCAATCAACAACTAGGCATCAAAGCTGAAAAGGTGACCAAAAGAAACGCAACACTAGACTTTTCTTCTTCGTCTTCAACCAAGGAAGACAAAACCACACACCGCATACGGAACAATCCACGAAAATCCAAAACAAAACACTTTTCTTTTGGTTTCAATCAACTAAAACCAAGAAAACCACCCAAGACCGATCGTCAGAACGGTAAAGAACATCATAAGGAATCCACAACCAATCTCTTGATGAGACCATGCTCATCATGGACAGAACTAACACTGCATACATATGGTCATCACCAAGTGTTGCTGCAGTTATATCAACCGCATGGTTTCATCGAGGCACAAAGCAAGCTATTGCCAAGAACATATCCACATAAGTTAGAGATAGCCAGGAAAGACAAATTCATAAACTAGCGCAAGAAATAGCTAGCTAGGAGCTAGGAAGACCAAATCCTAGGAACAAGAAGAAGGAAAAGTTAAGCCGTGCAGATATCCATTCATTCCCTTTTGCAAAAGTAAGTTTCCACAAACTCGATTCCATTACATGCATTGTATCATACCCAGAAGGAATAAAAATGAACTAGAAGTGAAAATGGGTAGTAAGAGATTTAAATGAGGAAGACTTGAGATAGTAGCCTCAGTTTATATGCATAACAAAGCTACAAGGGTTACATCATATGTCCCCTTAGAATTCCAAATACTCCCCCAGCGTATTGCAAATCAAGGTCATCGCTACGACGTCATCCAACCTGTAAATTAGTAAGTGCATGAATCAACATAGACAAAAGAGAAATAGCCCACTCGCAAGATATGGTATCAGTTTCATCATTTACCATATAAATAAATTATTAAAAAGCCTCGGTCATTATGCTTTGTTTCAGCATTCAGAAGATCATCAAGCTTAGTGTAACACCCCGGCATATAATATGCCCGAATGCTACCAAACATAGGCTAACCAACATCTAAATACCACCATTTATCATAAATTCCAGCAAGGATACATATGCTAAAAACCGACATTTCGGCAGTGTCGGGACCCCGAATTTGCAAATCCGGACCCTCTGTGTATTCAGCACTAGTCCAGGAACACGCTAGTGCACACAGTCTTAACATCGGTAAATATCACAATCATACCACTCGACACTAATAAAGTACTTTATTTAAATAGTCAAACTGGTTACTCGACCTTATGGTCAAGTTACAAATGTATGCCTTTGCAGCGAAAACTTATTAAGAGAGAAATAGTAGCAGCGGAAAATCAAATAAATTCGTGGCGCCATCCAAGATACCACGTATTAACCGACCGGCTCGCTCCCTAAGTAGACGGATCCTCTTGGAGCTCCTCCTCCAAAGCTGGTGTAGTCTCCTCTTCAACTGGTGTTGTATTGTGGCAAGGGTGAGTACTTGGTACTCAGCAAGTCATGCATAGAATGCAGGCTAATATACTATATGCATGGCTTGGTACAAAGGAATAGCTCAAGGTATATTTGCAGTAAACAGCATTTGACAAGTAACATAAGTAGATTCGAAAGCTGTAGAAACAAGTATAGCATAGGTAACTTTTCAAGGAGTTTAATAAACATCTTTCCCATCCTAATCCACATTTCCGTCAACATCATTATTAATCCAACCCAACCTTTCGAATCCAAGTTATTTTTGAGAAAATCTAACCCTTGACTGTAATTCCCGAGCGATGTCCAATACCGCGGACACGGCTATTCGAATAGATTCTACACTCTGCAGAGGTTATGCACTTTACCCACAAGATACAGTCAAACACCACAAAGGCGAGTTCCCGTAACAAAGTCTTTCGGAAACTTCTAACAATACAAGTGGTCCTCCCCGGTTATTGCACACTAACCCTTCCCTTAGCTAAGGCGAAGTTTAGGCCAATCAACCGTTAGATGGGTACCTGGCCTCAGCCCCGGTACGCTCCCCCATACAACTTACACAAAGGGTGTAGTTGACCTCCTGAGGTCCCACAGGTACGTTATTAGCAACTTAGTCAACTAGGTCCGTCCCATTACAGACATGTGGTTGCACGTTAGACCCAGTTCAAAGGCTTGCAAGGTTAAGTCCTTAGGGTGACCAGGGCAAGACTACCCGAAGAACCAAATCAACATCCCCAATGCCACAACTGGCCCACCTGATTATTCTTTCCACATGCCCCGGTCGAAAAACTATTTATCAAACCCCAGTTGATTACCATGCACCACGTGCCATCAACATCACATGATACCTTTCCAAAACAGGTTCAATATATCATTAAGTCAATATTAACATTTGATTGTCCAAAATCATGTCATGAGCACGTAGCAGGTCTAAGCAATATACTACAACGGTCTAAACCCATGTTGGCAATTTTAGTAATGTCCAACTAGTAAACCACATCTAGGGTGACAAGGGGTCATAGCACATACTTAAGTAATCAAGGTGTCATACAGCAATTTGGCATTTATCTAATTCCCATATTTTAATAAAGTATTTTTTAATTGAACTAGCATGCAATAAGTTAAATCAAAATAGATTTCGAAATAGGATCAACATGGTCAAAGCACAACTTGCCTTCAAAAAGTACTTGTTCTTGGTCTTGAGTTGGATCCTGAGTCAATACTTCTCCTTCAAATCCTTCCGGCACTTCAACGTCTACTCGTAAAGCGTGCAAATAGCAAATACACGAATAAACAATAGGCAAAAAGTATCCAATCATCCAAATAAAATCCATAAACAGAGAGAACATAATTTTATGAATTTTTAGAAACTAGAATCGTCAAATTTGGAGTTAAAATGCAAAAGTTATGATTATTTAAAGTTTAAATAATCAATTAAATAATTTTACAGAGAAAAACTTTAGTCCAAAAATTAAATAAAATTCATATTTAGGTAGGTCTCAATTTTATACAAATTTAGAAATTTGAATCACTCAAATCTGACGTTTGAAGTTTGAAACAAAATCTGAAATCATTATTTCGAATTAATAAATCATTTTCTTTTTCGGAAATTAATTATTGCGTCAGCGAGGACACGTGGCAGCCTCTGATTGGTCTGCTGACGTCAGACGGTCCATGGACTTGGTCCACGCTCGGCTCGGGTCTACCGTGGACTCGGTCCACGACTCCACGTGTCGCTGACATGTGGGCCCCACATGTCAGTGTCACGCACGCAATTAACCCGTGCGGTCCAACTCGGCCCGACATCACGGGCCCCACCGTGACGTCGGCGGTGATGTCATGGTGCGGTTCGGTTGTCCCGGCCGACACGCGGCCCCGCGTGTCGAGACACGCGACACGCGCTGCGTGGCGTGGCTTGGGTACACGTGGCACAATCTCAGCCGTTGATTTGAAAATCAACGGCCCAGTTGGGATCTATGCTTCCCGCGTGGGGGGTGAACGTGGCCACTCTGGGCCGTTGGATCTTGATCCAACGGGTGGAAACGATCCTAACCCGTAACGTTTTCCACAAGATGCAGGCGGCGTGGCGATCGTGGGCCGTTGGATCTTGATCCAACGGTCGGATCTAATCTGAATTCTAGGGTTTGGGGAGAACGTGGGCACACCGCCGATTCGATCGGGATCGGACGGTCCGTAAGCTTCAGCGGTTGATGGCGGCCTTGGCGGGGGCTCGAGCTCTAGGAGACAAGGACGGCGACCTTCCGCGCGGCGTTTCCGAGGGCCTCCGGCGAGATGAAGTACGCGCCCAGGTTCGCCTCGTCGCGGGGGTTGCGGATCTGACCACGGAGGCGGCGGAGCGCGGCTGGTTTGCGGCGAAGAACGAAGAACACACGGCGGCTGTTCTTAACTACGGCGAGGAATTGCGGCGGCGCTAGGGTTTCCCTGCAGGCGTGGGTTAGGGCAACGGGCGCGGCGTCAAACGACGGTCCTCGGGAGGGGGTCCACGGCTTTTATAGCGCGGAATCCGAGTTCGACGCGGCGGCGGAGGGCAACGGCCGTGGCGAGGTCTCCGGATCGGGGACGATGACCCCGGACCGTCCACGTGGCGTGATCAATGGCCATGATGGCTTGGCGCGAACGGGTCCGACCCGGATCCGGTCGGATCGGGCTCGCGTGACGTGGCGCCGTCACGGCCGTTGGATCTCGATCCAACGGTCACGTGGCTAGGGTTCGGCCGAGTGGGTTCGGCTCGACCACGTGGCTCGGGTCGGACTCGAGTCGGACTCGGACTCGGGTCCGGTCGGATGAACAGTACAAACCCACTCGCATTTTCCAGCGATTTAATATTTAAAATAATTTCCAGTAATTCATTTAATTCATTAAAAATAGCAAAATACTCAGAAAAATTCCAGAAAAATTCTGGAAAATATTTTAGGGTATTTGGGACTCAAATAAAATATTTCCAACAAAACTTTATTTGCAAAATTAAATTCTTTAATTATTTTAAAATGGAATAAATTCAAATAAATTCCAAATAAATCCAAATAAATCCCAGAAAATTCCAAAAATTCACCAAAGTGCCAAATCACACATAGATTTAAGAAAACAAAATTTTGGGGTGTTACAAACCTCCCCCCCTTAATAGAATCTCGTCCCCGAGATTCAGGGCTTACTACAGAATAGGCTTGGAAACTCTTTCTTCAAATCCTCTTCGCGCTCCCAAGTCGCTTCGCTCTCTTCATGATTGCTCCACTGAACTCTACAGAAACGGGTTGACTTATTTCTAGTCTCTCGATCCATAGTGTCTAGAATCTTCACGGGATGCTCCTTGTAAGTCAAATCTTCTTGCAACTCAATTGACTCTAGCGGTGTCTGTTCCTCAGGTACTCGGAGACACTTCTTCAACTGGGACACATGGAATACGTCATGTACTCCTGCTAACGACTGTGGCAACTCCAGCTGATAAGTAACTTCGCCTCTGCGGCTCAAAATCTTAAATGGTCCAACATAACGGGGTGCGAGTTTCCCTTTGGCATGGAACCTCTTAACTCCCCTGAGAGGCGTAACTCTGAGGTATACAAAGTATTCTGGTTCAAAACTCAAATCCCGGCGACGATTGTCAGCATAACTCTTCTGTCGTGATTGGGTGATCTTCAACCTTTCCCTAATCATGGCAATCTGCTCTTCAGCCTCTTGAAGAATATCAGGCCCGAAGACAGGGCGCTCGCCGGTCTCATTCCAATTCAATGGCATCCGACAGGGTCGACCATACAGTGCCTCAAAAGGTGACATCTGTAAACTAGCTTGGTAACTATTATTGTAACTGAACTCGGCATACGGCAAACTCTTATCCCAAGAGGTAGCATAAGCCAATGCACATGCTCTTAACATATCCTCCAGAATCTGGTTGACTCTTTCGGTCTGTCCATCCGTCTGTGGATGATAGGCTGTACTGAAGTTTAAACGGGTTCCCATGGCTTCGTGCAACTTATTCCAGAACCTTGAGGTAAATTGGGTACCTCTGTCCGATACAATCCTCCTTGGCACTCCGTGCAAACAGACGATCCTGATCATATACAACTCTGCTAACTTATCCCCCGAGTACGTGGTCTTCACGGGGATAAAATGGGCTACTTTGGTCAAACGATCCACTATAACCCATATGGAGTCATAACCTCCTTGAGTCTTAGGCAAACCGGTAATGAAATCCATTCCGATTTCCTCCCACTTCCACTCAGGTATTTTCAGCGGCTGTAGTAATCCTGCTGGTCTCTGATGCATTGCCTTGACTCTCTGGCATACGTCGCACAATGCAACATGCTCGGCAACTTCACGCTTCATGCTTGGCCACCAGAATCTTTCCTTCAAATCCTGATACATTTTGGCGCTTCCAGGATGAATTGAATACTTGGAGTCATGGGCTTCCTCCAAAATCAGTTGCTTTAATTCCTTCTTGTTGGGCACACAAATCCGATCCTTCATCCATAACGTGCCTTGCTCATCCAACTTGAAGTCCTCTGCCTTGCCTTCCTCCTTGATGGTCTTAATCCTGCGGATCTTGTCATCATCCTTCTGTCCTTCCCGGATCTGGTCCTCTAGGGTAGGCTTTACTTCCAATGCGGCCAAGAATCCGCTAGGTACCACCTCAATCTTCATTCTCTGGAAATCCTCACATAGCTCATCCTGACTTGTGGCTAGCAACATGCTCACAGTATGGCTTTTCCGACTCAGAGCATCGGCTACTACGTTGGCATTTCCAGGATGGTAATGGATTCCAACATTGTAGTCCTTGATCAACTCTAACCATCTCCTCTGCCTCATGTTCAGATCCGATAGGGTGAATATGTACTTAAGGCTCTTATGATCCGTGTATACTTCACATCTGTTTCCAATCAGATAGTGACGCCATATCTTCAAGGCATGCACTACGGCAGCTACCTCTAGGTCATGTGTCGGATAATTTTCCTCATGCGGCCTCAACTGCCTTGATGCATAAGCGACGACCTTTCCATTCTGCATCAGCACACATCCAAGTCCTTGGCGCGATGCGTCACAATAAATATCAAAGCTTTGAGTAACATCCGGTAGAACTAACACCAGTGCTGATGTCAATCGCTTCTTGACTCGAAATCCTTTCTCACATTCTGACGTCCATGCAAACTTCTTCTCCTTTTTCAGCAATTGCGTAAGAGGTCTCGCAATTGTCGAAAAGCCTTCAATGAAACGGCGATAGTATCCTGCCATTCCAAGGAAACTCCGGATCTGGGTCACGGTCTTTGGTTGCTCCCAATGTAACACGGCTTCTACTTTGCTTGGATCAACGGCGACTCCTTCTGCGGTCATTACATGTCCAAGAAACTCCACCTTGTCCTTCCAAAAATCACACTTCTTGAACTTGGCGAAGAGTTGCTGTTCCTCGGCTTTTCCAAAACTCGCCTCAAGTGTTCGGCATGTTCATCCTCTGTCTTGGAGTAGATTAGGATATCATCTATGAACACGACGACAAACTTGTCCAAATATTCCATGAACACCTTATTCATCATATTCATGAAATATCTTTGGCGCATTAAATCGATCAAAGGACATAGCGTAAACTTCGTAATGTCCATATCTTGGCGAGAATGCAGTTTTGAATATCTTACGATCGGATCTTGGTGATGGTATCCCGATCTCAGATCAATCTTGGAGAAAACTCCGGCTCCTCTCAGCTGATCAAACAAATCATCAATCCTGGGTAACGGGTACTTATTCTTCACGGTGACTTCATTGAGTGCACGATAGTCAATGCACATCCTGAAACTCCCGGCCTTCTTCTTGACAAACAAAACTGGTGCTCCCCACGGCGACGAGCTCGGTCTGATAAATCCTTTCTCCATTAACTCTTCCAACTGTTTCTTCATCTCTACCAACTCCTCGGTGGACATCCGATAGGGTCTCTTTGCTATCGGTCTTTGTGCAGTACAAGCTCTATCACAAACTCTATGTCCCTGTCTGGCGGCATACCAGGTAGATCTTCGGGAAAAACATCTGGGTACTCATTCACTACTGAGACATCCTCTATGCTGATTGCCTTGGTACTGTTAACCATCAACTGTCCTTCTCTAATGGCAGTAGCTTGAAATTCCACTTTCTTTCCACACGGGCTCTCAACTGAGATAGTCCTTCGTCCACAATCCAATATGGCCTTGTGCTTGGATAACCAGTCCATTCCCAAAATAACGTCTAATGTCTGGATCTCCAAAATTATAAGGTTCGCTAGGAACTCTATTCCATCTATTAGTATTCTCAACCCGAAACATCCTACTTTCGTTCGGAGTTCGGAACAAGGGGTTTGAACTAAAAGCATGCACTTAAGTCTTGCAATCCCCAAATCGTTTCTAGCAGCAAAGCCTTGCGAAACAAATGAATGCGAAGCTCCAGAGTCAAACAAAACTGTTGCAGGTACTGAGTTAACAAGTAACTTACCCAGTACGACGTCCGTAGCATTCTGCAGTGCATCTGCGGTGACATGGTTGACTCGGCCTCTCACCACGATGCAGGATGTGGTTCTGGTCTTTGGCGTCCTAGCTGGGTGGTTCCCAAGTTAAAGCGACGGGGTCACTCCTGCTGTCTTCTTTGGACAAGCTGTTGGCAAAATGTCACGGCTCGTTGCGGTTGTAGCGGCGTCTCCTTGTTCCTTCTTTATTTGCTGGAGCAGCGTTTCTAGCGGGGCTGGGTGCAGTAGTTACGATTGACGGTCTTGGTGCCGGTGACGGTGTCCTTGTAGCATTCGTGGCTGGAATCTGAAAAATTGATTTGGTGCAACTCTCGACGCCATTGCGTTCCTGGCGTGATCCTGTTTGTTGCATTCTGCGCTTCTGTTCTCATCCAGTTCCTTGCGTTTGTCCTCAAGAATAAGCGCCTTATTCACCAATTCTTGGAAATCTGGAAAGGTGTGGGTGATCAGTCCTACTTGTAGTCTGAGTTAAGTCCCTTCATGAAGCGAGACTGTCGGCTTTATCTGTCGCTACATCCTCGGTGCGTAGCGTGCTAGGCTGTGTGAACTTGTTCAGGTAGTCGGCCACCGGCTGATTACCTTGCTTGATGCTCTGAACTCCTCCTTCTTAAGGTCCATGATTCCTTCGGCACGTGATCTTGACTAAACGCGGTGTGAACTCTTCTCAAGTGATATCTTGAGGGTTCTCTTGCGTGTACGAAGTTCTCCCACCATTCATTTGTTCCTTCCAACTGATGAGAAGCGTAGAGTACCTTCTCATTTCCTATGCATTGAGCTATGTGTAGCTTCCTCTCAATTGACCTTAACCAATCATCGGCCTCCAATCGATTGGCATTCCCGGAGAAAGTGGGTGGGTGAGTCCTCATGAACTCTGACAGTCTTGTATTCTGGCGTTGTCCCTGATTAACTTGATTAGCAGTGGCCTGAGCAGTGACGTGTTGCATTTGTTGCATCATAGCATGCATCAACTGAGTCTGAGCAGCAAGAAATGCTCCAAAATTCTGCATATCAACTGGCGGTGCTGGTGCTCCATCATTGGGGTTTTCTGCTGGGCGAGAACCATTTTCATTGCTTCCAAAGTTTCCGCGGGTGTTAACCATCTGTCGATTTGTTCTAGGTTTTAGAGATGAGGGAGAAACAAGAATAGACAAGTAATATGGAACTTATGCGGGGCGAAAGGTGTAACTTTTAAGGTCCAACTTTATTAATGATATCAATAACTTGGTATGGCTGCTTACAATGCCTAAGGGCCTTGCAACACATACTGCACACTCAGCAAACAATGAAAATCCAAATCGAACTAACACTGGAGTCTAACGCCTAAAGGTGACTCTTTATTCTATGACGCGACTCAGCGAAGGAGTCTCTCTATAAAACCTACGCTCACTCATCGAGAAAACCTCCACGGCACGAGTGCGGATCTTTGCGGCATAGGCGCGAAAGCGATTGCCGTGTCCAGCCACTATGTCATCTGTGGTAGTCGAAGAAGCGATGTCCTCATCGAGATCCGACTCCTCGGATCTGGCTCGTGTAGCTCAAATCTTGGCTGCAGTTACGGTCCGTACAAAGCCATCTCCAACTCGTCAATTCTTCACAGAAGGTGTGACACATACTCTTGAGCTTCCCGCCATCTGTTCTTCTCTGTTGTGATCTCCTTGCGGGCCTTCTGTAGCTCTTTGCTTGTATCATCGAGTACATCCTCCTGGGCGACAACAAGTCGTGCCAACTGTGTGACCATGGCATCCTCATCCCGAATCGCCTTCGGTTCAAGAAGGTTATTGCTGCGCGGGTGATAACGGAACACCGTGCTCTCCAACTCTCTGGCGTAGATACGGGTAATGTGTCGCATTGCTCGTCGTGATACTTCTTGGATACCCATCTGCAATGTAGACCTCCTGGCAGTGCAGTGTATCGGGCGATTGCCTGGGCCCTTCTTCCTAGCAGGTACCTCAATATTCACGTCACAAGCCTTGATCAATCCTGCTTGTCTGATCACTTCCACTTGGTATTGGGGCTTCTCAAAATCTCCGAGAGTCTGTAGCATATGCCAAAGTTCTGCGGCGTGACCAACCTCCAGATCGACGTAGTTGAACTCTCCCTCCATCTGTCACAAGAGCGCTTACGTAAGAACTCGAAATTTTTAAATCGTGACAAGGTAAGGAAAAATTCAGCAAGAGACAAGAAAAGAAACAATGGGATGAGTCGAGATGTCATTTCTTATCTTTACAAATTTTATTCTTCTAGAAAATAGGTTTTATCCTCACTACGACCTTTCTAGCTAAGGTTGAGCCTACGGTCAGTATGGCTCTGATACCACCTCTGTCGGGACCCCGAATTTGCAAATCCGGACCCTCTGTGTATTCAGCACTAGTCCAGGAACACGCTAGTGCACACAGTCTTAACATCGGTAAATATCACAATCATACCACTCGACACTAATAAAGTACTTTATTTAAATAGTCAAACTGGTTACTCGACCTTATGGTCAAGTTACAAATGTATGCCTCGCAGGGCGAAACTTATTAAGAGAGAAATAGTAGCAGCGGAAAATCAAATAAATTCGTGGCGCCATCCAGTATACCACAGGCAACTGACTGGGCTCGCTCCCTAAGTAGACGGATCCTCTTGGAGCTCCTCCTCCAAAGCTGGTGTAGTCTCCTCTTCAACTGGTGTTGTATTGTGGCAAGGGTGAGTACTTGGTACTCAGCAAGTCATGCAATGCACTGCTAATATACTATATGCATGGCTTGGTACAAAGGAATAGCTCAAGGTATATTTGCAGTAAACAGCATTTGACAAGTAACATAAGTAGATTCGAAAGCAGTAGAAACAAGTATAGCATAGGTAACTTTTCAAGGAGTTTAATAAACATCTTTCCCATCCTAATCCACATTTCCATCAACATCATTATTAATCCAACCCAACCTTTCAAATCCAAGTTATTTTTGAGAAAATCTAACCCTTGACTGTAATTCCCGGCGATGTCCAATACCATGACACGGCTATTCGAATAGATTCTACACTCTGCAGAGGTTATGCACTTTACCCACAAGATACTGATCAAACACCACAAAGGCGAGTTCCGTAACAAAGTCTTTCGGAAACTTCTAACAATACAAGTGGTCCTCCCGGTTATTGCACACTAACCCTTCCCTTAGCTAAGGCGAAGTTTAGGCCAATCAACCGTTAGATGGGTACCTGGCCTCAGCCCCGGTACGCTCCCCCGTACAACTTACACAAAGGGTGTAGTTGACCTCCTGAAGTCCCACAGGTACGTTATTAGCAACTTAGTCAACTAGGTCCGTCCCATTACAGACATGTGGTTGCACGTTAGACCCAGTTCAAAGGCTTGCAAGGTTAAGTCCTTAGGGTGACCAGGGCAAGACTACCCGAAGAACCAAATCAACATCCCCAATGCCACAACTGGCCCACCTGATTATTCTTGCCACATGCCCCGGTCGAAAAACTATTTATCAAACCCCAGTTGATTACCATGCACCACGTGCCATCAACATCACATGATACCTTTCCAAAACATGTTCAATATATCATTAAGTCAATATTAACATTTGTTTGTCCAAAATCATGTCATGAGCACGTAGCAGGTCTAAACAATTTACTACAACGGTCTAAAACCCATGTTGGCAAGTTAATAATGTCCAACTAGTAAACCACAACTAGGGTGACAAGGGGTCATGGCACATACTTAAGTAATCAAGGTGTCATACAGCAAATTGGTATTTATCTAATTCCCCAAATTTAAATAAAGTATTTTCTAATTGAACTAGCATGCAATAGGTTAAATCAAAATAGATTTCGAAATAGGATCAACATGGTCAAAGCACAACTTGCCTTCAAAAAGTACTTGTTCTTGGTCTTGAGTTGGATCCTGAGTCAATACTTCTCCTTCAAATCCTTCCGGCACTTCAATGTCTACTCGTAAAGCGTGCAAATAGCAAATACACGAATAAACAATAGGCAAAAAGTATCCAATCATCCAAATAAAATCCATAAACAGGGAGAACATAATTTTATGAATTTTTAGAAACTGGAATCGTCAAATTTGGAGTTAAAACGCAAAAGTTATGATTATTTAAAGTTTAAATAATCAATTAAATAATTTTACAGAGAAAAACTTTAGTCCAAAAATTAAATAAAATTTATATTTAGGTAGATCTAAATTTTATACAAATTTAGAAATTTGAATCACTCAAATCGGAGTTGAAACGCAAAAGTTATAAGCGTTTGAAGTTTGAAACAAAATCTGAAATCATTATTTCGAATTAATAAATCATTTTCTTTTTCGGAAATTAATTATTGCGTCAGCCTGGACACGTGTCAGCCTCTGATTGGTCTGCTGACATCAGCCGGTCCATGGACTTGGTCCACGCTCGGCTCGGGTCTACCGTGGACTCGGTCCACGGCTCCACGTGTCGCTGACATGTGGGTCCCCCTCGGGTAGCGTCCTGGCGGCGTCGTGAGGCTCGACCTGGCCCGGCCAGGTGGGACCATTTGTGGCGTCATTCTGGCGTCGGCGCTAGCTGAGACGGCCGTTGACATCTTGAGCCCGCCATTACCATAATGTTGGAATCCATTACCATCCCGGGAAGGCCAACGTAGTAGCCGATGCTCTGAGTCGGAAAAGCCATACCGTGAGTACGTTGCTAGCCACAAGTCAGGATGAGTTATGTGAGGACTTTCAGAAAATGAAGATTGAGGTTGTACCTAGCGGATTCTTGGCCACATTGGAAATAAAGCCTACCTTAGAGGATCAGATCCGAGAAGGATGTATGATGATGACAAGATCCGAAGGATTAAGTTCATCAAGGAGGAAGGAAAGGCAGAGTACTTCAAGTTGGATGAGCAAGGCACGTTGTGGATGAAGGATCGCATTTGTGTGCCTAACAAGTAGGAGTTAAAGCAACTGATTGGAAGAAGCCCATGACTCAAGTACTCAATTCATCCTGGAAGCGCCAAGATGTATCAGGATCTGAAGGAGAGATTCTGGTGGCCGAGTATGAAACGTGAAGTTGCCGAGCATGTTGCATTGTGCGACGTATGCCAGAGAGTCAAGGCAATGCATCAGAGACCAGCAGGATTGCTACAACCGCTGAAAATACCTGAGTGGAAGTGGGAGGAAATCGGAATGGATTTCATTACCGGTTTGCCGAAGACTCAAGGAGGTTATGACTCCATATGGGTTATAGTGGATCGCTTGACTAAAGTAGCCCATTTTGTCCCCGTGAAGACCACTTACTTGGGAGATAAATTAGCAGAATTGTACATGATCAGGATTGTCTGTTTGCACGGAGTGCCAAAGAGGATTGTATCGGACAGAGGTACCTAATTTACCTCAAGGTTCTGGAATAAGTTGCATGAAGCCATGGGAACCCGTTTGAACTTCAGTACAGCTTATCATCCACAGACGGATGGACAGACCGAAAGAGTCAACCAGATTCTGGAGGATATGTTGAGAGCTTGTGCATTAGCTTATGCTACTTCTTGGGATAAGAGTTTGCCGTATGCCGAGTTCAGTTACAACAATAGTTATCAGGCTAGTTTACAGATGTCACCTTTTGAGGCACTGTATGGTCGACCCTGTCGGACGCCATTGAATTGGAATGAGACCGGCGAGCGCCGTGTCTTTGGGCCTGATATTCTTCAAGAGGCTGAAAAGCAGATCGCTATGATTAGGGAAAGGTTGAAGATAGCCCAATCTCGATGTAAGAGTTATGCCGACAATCGTCGCGAGACTTGAGTTTTGAACCGTAAGACTTTGTTTACCTCAGAGTTACGCCTCTCAGGGGAGTTAAGAGGTTCCATGCCAAAGGGAAACTCGCACCCCGTTATGTTGGACCATTTAAGATTTTGAGTCGCAGAGGCGAAGTTGCTTACATTGGAGTTGCCACGATCGTTGGCGAGGAGTGCATGATGTATTCCATGTGTCCCAGCTTAAAGAAGTGTCTCCGAGTTCCTAAGGAGCAGACACCGCTAGAGTCAATTGAGTTGCAAGAGGATTTGACTTATAAGGAGCATCCCGTGAGGATTCTAGACACAATGGATCGAGAAACTAGAAACAAGTCAACCCGTTTCAGTAGAGTTCGATGGAGCAACCATGAAGAAAGCGAAGCGACTTGGGAGCGAAGAGGATTTGAAGAAAGAGTTTCCAAACCTATTCCTTTAGTAAGCCACTGAATCTCTGGGACGAGATTCTATTAAGGGGAGGTTTGTAACATCCCAAAATTTTGCTTTTCTTAAATTCATGTGTGATTTGGCACTTTGGTGAATTTTTGGAATTTTCTGGAATTTATTTGGATTTATTTGGAATTTATTTGAATTTATTCCATTTTGAAATAATTAAAGGATTTAATTTTGCAAATAAAACTTTGTTGGAAATATTTTATTTGAGTCCAAAATGTTCCAAAATATTTTTCAGAATTTTTCTGGAATTTTTCTGGGTCTTTTGCTATTTTTAATGAATTAAATGAATTATTGGGAATTATTTTTAATATTAAATCGCTGGAAAATCAACTCGGGTCGAGTACTGTTCATCCGACCGAGTCGGAACCCGAGTCGGACTCGAGTCCGACCCGAGCCAGTTGACTCGACCAAACCAGCTCCCAACCCTAAGCGATCCCGACCGTTGGATCAAGATCCAACGGCTGAGATCCGCCCGTACCGGTTCGAGCCGTATCCGGCCCGGATCCGATCGCGTCCACGCGATCGTGGCCGTTGATCGTGCCACGTGGACGGCCGTGCGTCGTCGTCTCCGCTCCGACTCCGAGCCGGAGAGCTCCGCCGTGACCGAGCAGGACACGGCTAGGGTTCCGATTTGCACGCACGTCGAGGCCGTATTTAAAGCGTGAGACGTCCCCCGAGGTTGCCCTCATTCGCGGCGCACTCCGTTCCCCAAGCCATCTCGCCGAGCCGTCGCCCGTTTGCCGTCTGAGCTCGCCGGAGTTGGAACCCTGCGCAGCGTTTATCTGTCGATTCCGCCGTCCGTCGTCTTCCGCCGAGAAGGAGCCCAGATCCGGAATCCCCGTGACGAGACGCACCCGAAGGGAGGACTCATCTCGCCGGAGCAACCCCGAAACGCCGTCGGGCTCGTCGTCGTTCTCATTTCCGGTGGTCTTGCTCCGCCGCGTCGCCGTCGACCTCGCGAGCTCGGTGAATCGTCAGATCCAGATCGGACGGTTGAGGTGAGCCCACGTTCTATTCCAAACCACGGAAACGGATCGAATGCGGACCGTTGGATCAAGATCCAACGGCTCAGATCCGCCGCGTTAACCTAAACGCGTGAAGCCTAGATCCAATCTGGGCCGTTGATTTTCAAATCAACGGCCGAGATTGCGCCACGTGTGCCTAGCCGCACCCACGCGTGTGGGCGCGTGTCCCTGACACGCGGGCCCCGCAAGTCAGAGGGCCCACGCGTCAGCCGCGTTTGCGTGAGACCCCGCACTGACAGGTGGGTCCCACCTGTCAGTCTCACCCGAGCCGTGGACCGGGTCCACCATGGACCGAACCGCGCCGTGGGCTGAGCCCATGAGCCGGCTGACGTCAGCCAGCCAATCAGGAGCCGACGCGTGTCCTCGCTGACGCAGTAATTAATTTCCGAAAAAAAGAAATGATTTATTAATTCGAAATATTGATTCAAATTTAGATTCAAACTTCAAACGCTTATAACTTTTGCGTTTCAACTCCGATTTGAGTGATTCAAATTTCTAAATTTGTATAAAATTGAGATCTACCTAAATATGAATTTTATTTAATTTTTGGACTAAAGTTTTTCTCTGCAAAATTATTTAATTGATTATTTAAACTTTAAATAATCATAACTTTTGCGTCTTAACTCCAAATTTGACGATTCCAGTTTCTAAAAATTCATAAAATTATGTTCTCTCTGTTTATGGATTTTATTTGGGTGTTTGGACACTTTTTGCCTATTGTTTATTTGTGTATTTGCTATTTGCACGCTTTACGAGTAGACGTTGAAGTGCCGGAAGGATTCGAAGGAGAAGTATTGACTCAGGATCCAACTCAAGACCAAGAACAAGTACTTTTTGAAGGCAAGTTGTGCTTTGACCATGTTGATCCTATTTTGAAATCTATTTTGATTTAACCTATTGCATGCTAAGTTCAAATAGAAAATACTTTATTTAGACATGGGGGTTAGATAAGTACCAATTTGCTGTATGACACCTTGATTATTTAAGTATGTGCCATGACCCTTGTCACCCTAGTTGTGGATTACTAGTTGGACATTATTAAATTGCCAACATGGGTTTAGACCGTTGTAGTATCTTTGCTTAGACACCTTTCGTGCTCATAACATGATTTTGGATAATCAAATGTTAATATTGACTTAATGATATATTGAACCTGTTTTGGAAAAGTATCATGTGATGTTGATGGCACGTGGTGCATGGTAATCAAGCGGGTTTGATAAACGATTTCGGCCAGGGCATGTGGCAAGAGTAATCAGGTGGGCCAGTTGTGGCATTGGGAGTGTTGTTTTGGTTCTTCGGGTAGTCTTGCCCTGGTCACCCTAAGGACTTAACCTTGCAAGCCTTTGAACTGGGTCTAACGTGCAACCACATGTCTGTAATGGGACGGACCTAGTTGACTAAGTTGCTAATAACGTACCTGTGGGACCTCGGGAGGTCAACTACACCCTTTGTGTAAGTTGTGCGGGGAGCGCATCTGGCCGAGGCCAGTACCCATCTAACGGTTGATTGGCCTAGACTTCGCCTTAGCTAAGGGAAGGGTTAGTGTGCAATAACCGGAGGACCACTTGTATTGTTAGAGGTTTCCGAAAGACTTTGTTACTGAACTCGCCTTTGTGGTGTTTGACCTGTATCTTGTGGGTAAAGTGCATAACCTCTGCAGAGTTTAGAATCTATTCGAATAGCCGTGTCCGCGGTATTGGACATCGCTCGGGAATTACAGTCAAGGGTTAGATTTTCCTAAAAATAACTTTGGTTTGAAAAGTTGGGTTGGACTAATAATGAAGTTGATGGAAATGTGGAGTAGGATGGGAAAGATGTTTATTAAATTCCTTGAAAAGTTATTTATACTTTACTTGTTTCTACTGCTTTCGAATCTACTTATATTACTTTTCAAATGTCAAGCATCGCAAATATACCTTGAGCTATTCCTTTGTACCAAGCCATGCATATAGTATATTAGCTTGCATTCTCATTGCATGACTTCTCGAGTACCAAGAACTCACCCTTGCCTCAACACAACACAATGTGAAGAGGAGACAACACCAGCTTAGCAGGAGGAACTCCAAGAAGATCCGTCTCACTTAGGGAAGCGAGCCCGATCATTGCCTGTGGTATCTTTGGATGGCGCCACGAAGTTATTTGATTTTCCGCTGCTATTATTTTTCTCTGAATAAGTTTCGCCTTGCGAGGCATATATTTGTAATTTGACCATAAGGTCAAGTAACCAGTTTAACTATTTAAATAAAGTACTTTATCGGTATCGAGTGGTATGATTGTGATATTTACCGATGTTAAGACTGTGTGCACTAGCGCGTTCCTGGACTAGTGCTGAATACACAGAGGGTCCGGATTTGCAAATTCGGGGTCCCGACACAGGGTGGCTGGGCCGCTGACATGCGGGCCCCGCGTGTCAGCGTCACACGCACGCGCGCGTGGCGCCCGACGCGCGGTCAGCCTTCCCGACGCGTGGCGCAATCTCGGCCGTTGATTTGAAAATCAACGGCCCAGATTAGATATGGCCCTCACGCGTTTGGGGTCACGCGTTTGATCAGGACCGTTGGATCTAGAACCAACAGTCGAGATTGGATCTGCGATTTTGGACGGAATCTCACCGTGAGATGACGTGGCGCGATCTGGGGCGTTGGATCGAATCGGACGGCGAGCGAGCTCGGGGTCGGCGATGGCTTGCGGCGCGCTGGCTCGCCGGGATTGGGGCGCGACCACGGCAGCGGCGCCGGGCGTGCTCCGGCGAGGTGAGAGGTCCCTTCCGACGCGGCTTGACCTCCCGGTTCCGGATCTGACCTCAACGGCGGCGGAGGACGACGGAGACGGCGGCAATCGGCGAAAAACTACGGCGGAACGCTACGGCAACTTCGGCGAGTGATTGCGGCTAGACGGCGGCGGCTCCGGCGACGTTGTCTAGGGCTACAGGCGCGCAATGAAGTGGCGGTCACGACGGCGGCGACGGCGCAATAAATAGAGCCCTCGGCGTCCGTGAAACGCACGAAAACCGAGACCTGCTCCGTTGCGGCGGCGGAGTCCGGCGGCGACACGGGTAGGGTGACGTGGCACACGCACAGCCGTTGGATCAAGATCCAATGGTGCGCGAGTTTGGGTCCGGGTCGGACTCGGGCTCGGTGACGTGGCTCAATCGTGGCCGTTGGATCAAGATCCAACGGTCACGCGGTTAGGGTTCCAGCGAGCGGGTTCGGCTTGACCACGGGCGCGGTCGGGCTCGGGTCGGACTCGAACTCGAGTCTGACTCAGGCTCGGTCGGATGAACAGTGAAACCAACTCGATTTAATTAATCCAATTAAATTCCCAGAAATTCAATTAAATCATTAAAAATAGCAAAAGACTCAGAAAAATTCCAGAAAAATTCTGGAAAATATTTTGGAACATTTTGGACTCAAATAAAATATTTTCAACAAATTTTTATTTGCAAAATTAAATTCTTTAATTATTTCAAAATGGAATAAATTCCAATAAATTCCAAATAAATCCAAATAAATTCCAGAAAATTCCAAAAATTCACCAAAGTACCAAATCACACATGGATTTAAGAAAAGAAAAATTTTGGGATGTTACAAACCTCCCCCCCTTAATAGAATCTCGTCCCCGAGATTCAGGGCTTACTAGAGGAATATGTTTGGAAACTCTTTCCTCAAATCCTCTTCGCGTTCCCAAGTTGCTTCACTCTCCGTGTGGTTGCTCCACTGAACTCTACAGAAACGGGTTGACTTATTTCTGGTCTCTCGATCCATAGTGTCCAAAATCTTTACGGGATGCTCCTTGTAAGTCAAATCTTCTTGCAACTCAATTGACTCTAGCGGTGTCTGTTCCTCAGGTACTCGGAGACACTTCTTCAACTGGGACACATGGAATACGTCATGTACTCCTGCTAACGACTATGGCAACTCCAGCTGGTAAGCAACTTCGCCTCTGCGACTCAAAATCTTAAATGGTCCAACATAACGGGGTGCGAGTTTCCCTTTGGCATGGAACCTCTTAACTCCCCTGAGAGGCGTAACTCTGAGGTATACAAAGTCTTCTGGTTCAAAACTCAAGTCTCGGCGACGGTTGTCAGCATAACTCCTCTGTCGTGATTGGGCTATCTTCAACCTTTCCCTGATCACGGCAATCCGCTTCTTGACTTCTTGAAGAATATCAGGATCAAGACACGGCGCCACGGTCTCATTCCAATTCAATGGCGTTCGACAGGTCGACCATACAAAGGCCTCAAAAGGTGACATCTGTAAACTAGCTTGGTAACTATTGTTGTAATCGAACTCGGCATACGGCAAACTCTTATCCCAAGAGGTAGCATAAGCCAATGCACATGCTCTTAACATATCCTTGAATCTGGTTGACTCTTTGATCTGTCCCATCCGTCTGCGTGGATGATAGGTCAGCATCTTGAAGTTTAAACGGGTTCCCATGGCTTCGTGCAACTTATTCCAAACCTTGAGGTAAATTGGGTACCTCTGTCCGATACAATCCTCCTTGGCACTCCGTGCAAACAGACGATCCTGATCATATACAACTCTGCTAACTTATCCCCCGAGTACGTGGTCTTCACATGGATAAAATGGGCTACTTTGGTCAAATGATCCACTATAACCGATATAGAGTCATAACCTCCTTGAGTCTTAGGCAAACCGGTAATGAAATCCATTCCGATTTCCTCCCACTTCCACTCAGGTATTTTCAGCGGCTGTAGTAATCCTGCTGGTCTCTGATGCATTGCCTTGACTCTCTGGCATACGTCGCACAATGCAACATGCTCGGCAACTTCACGCTTCTTGCTTGGCCACCAGAATCTTTCCTTCAAATCCTGATACATTTTGGCGCTTCCAGGATGAATTGAATACTTGGAGTCATGGGCTTCCTCCAAAATCAGTTGCTTTAATTCCTTCTTGTTGGGCACACAAATCCGATCCTTCATCCATAACGTGCCTTGCTCATCCAACTTGAAGTCCTCTGCCTTGCCTTCCTCCTTGATGGTCTTAATCCTGCGGATCTTGTCATCATCCTTCTGTCCTTCCCGGATCTGGTCCTCTAGGGTAGATATATATTTAAGGCTTTTTCGACTCAAGGCAACGGCAACTACGTTGGCCTTCCCGGGATGGTAATGGATTCCAACATTGTAGTCCTTGATCAACTCTAACCATCTCCTTTGCCTCATATTCAGATCCGACTGGGTGAATATGTATTTAAGGCTCTTATGATCCGTATACACTTCACATCTGTTCCCGATCAGATAGTGACGCCATATCTTCAAGGCATGCACTACGGCAGCTAACTCTAGGTCATGCATCGGATAATTCTCCTCATGCGGCCTGAACTGCCTTGATGCATAAGCGACGACCTTTCAATTCTGCATCAGCACACATCCAAGTCCTTGGCGCGATGCGTCACAATAAATATCAAAGCTTTGAGCAACATCCGGTAGAACTAGCACCGATGCTGATGTCAATCGCTTTTTCAGCTCCTGAAATCCTTTCTCACATTCTGACGTCCATGCAAACTTCTTCTCCTTTTTCAGCAATTGCGTAAGAGGTTTCGCAATTGTCGAAAAGCCTTCAATGAAACGGCGGTAGTACCCTGCCATTCCAAGGAAACTCCGGATCTGGGTCACAGTCTTCGGTTGCTCCCAATGTAACACGGCTTCTACTTTGCTTGGATCAACGGCGACTCCTTCTGCGGTCATTACATGTCCAAGAAACTCCACCTTGTCCTTCCAAAAACCACACTTACTGAACTTGGCGAAGAGTTGCTGTTCCCTCAGCTTTTCCAAAACTCGCCTCACGTGTTCGGCATGTTCATCCTCTGTCTTGGAGTAGATTAGGATATCATCTATGAACACGACAACAAACTTGTCCAAATATTCCATGAACACCTTATTCATCATATTCATGAAATATCTTTGGCGCATTTCGATCCAAAAGACATAATCAGAACTCGTAATGTCCATATCTTGACGAGAATGCAGTCTTCGGATATCTTACGATCGGATCTTCAATCGATGGTATCCCGATCTCAGATCAATCTTGGAGAAAACTCCGGCTCCTCTCGCCTAATCGAACAAATCATCAATCCTGGTAGCGGATACTTATTCTTCACGGTGACTTCATTGAGTGCACGGTAGTCGATGCACATCCACGAAACTCCCGCCCTTCTTCTTGACAAACAAAATCGGTGCTCCCACGGCGACTAACTTGGTCTCGATAAATCCTTTCTCCATTAAATCCTCTAGCTGTTTCTTCATCTCTACCAACTCCTCGGTGGACATCCGATAAGGTCTCTTTGCTATCGTACTGTGCAGTACAAGCTCTATCACAAACTCTATGTCCCTGTCTGGCGGCATACCGTAGATCTTCGGGAAAAACATCCGGGTACTCATTCACTCTGAGACCTCCTCTATGCTGATTACCTTGGTGTCGTTAACCATCAAGCTGTCCTTCTAACGGGCAGAGCTTGAAATTCCACTTTCTTTCCACACGGGCTCTCAACTGAGATAGTCCTTCGTCCACAATCCAATACGGCCTTGTGCTTGGATAACCAGTCCATTCCCAAAATAACGTCTAAGGTCTGGGTCTCCAAAATTATAAGGTTTGCTAGGAACTCTATTCCATCTATTAGTATTCTCACCCCGGAACATCCTACTTTCGTTCGGAGTTCAAAACCAGGGGTTTGAACTAAAAGCATGAACTTAAGTCTTGCAATCCCCAAATCGTTTCTAGCAGCAAAGCCTTGCGAAACAAACGAATGCGAAGCTCCAGAGTCAAACAAAATCAAGGTGTATCGAGTTAACCAAGAACTTACCCAAGACGACGTCCGTAGCATTCTGCAGTGCATCTGCGGTGACATGGTTGACTCGGCCTCTCACCACGATGCAGGATGTGGTTCTGGTGCCGGGCGTCCTAGCTGGGTGGTTCCCAAGTTTAAGCGAACGGGGTCACTCCTGCTGTCTTCTTTGGACAAGCTGTTGGCAAAATGTCACGGCTCGTTGCGGTTGTAGCGGCGTCTCCTTGTTCCTTCTTATTGCCTGGAGCGGCGTTTCTAAGCGGGGTGCAGTAGTTACGATTGACGGGTCTTGGTCTTGGTAGCGGTGTCCTTGTAGCATTACGTGGCTGGAATCGAAAAATTGATTTGGTGCAACTCTCGGATGATGTTGCGTTCCTGGCGTGATCCCTCTTTGTTGCATTCTCGCGCTTCTGTTCTCATCCAGTTCCTTGCGCTTGTCCTCAAGAATAAGCGACTTATTCACCAATTCTATGAAATCTTGAAAGATGTGGGTGATAAATACCACCTGCAATCTGAGTTAAGTCCCTTCATGAAACGAGACTGCCTGGCATTATCCGTCGCTACATCCTCAGTGCGTAGCGTGCTAGCTGTGTGAACTTGTTCGGAGTAGTCGACCCTTTGGCTGATTACCTTGCTTCAGTGCTCTGAACTCCTCCTTCTTAAGGTCCATGATTCCTTCAGGCACGTGATACTGGCGGAATGCAGCTGTGAACTCTTCCCAAGTGATATCTTGAGGGTTCTCTTGCGTGGCACAGAAGTTCTCCCACCATTCAGCGGCTGTTCCTTCCAACTGATGAGAAGCGTAGAGTACCTTCTCATTTCCTATGCATTGAGCTATGTGTAGCTTCCTCTCAATTGACCTTAACCAATCATCGGCCTCCAATGGATTGGCATTCCCGGAGAAAGTGGGTGGGTGAGTCCTCATGAACTCTGACAGTCTTGTATTCTGGCGTTGTCCCTGATTGACTTGATTAGCTGTGGCCTGAGCAGTGACGTGTTGCATTTGTTGCATCATAGCATGCATCAATCGAGTCCGAGCAGCAAGAAATGCTCCAAAATTCTGCATATCAATGGCGGTCTGGTGCTCCATCATTGGGGTTTCTGTTTGGCGAGAACCACTTCCATTGCTTCCAAAGTTTCGCGGGTGTTCACCATCTGTCGATTTGCTCTAAGTCTTAGAGATGAGGGGGAATCAAGAATAGACAAGTAATATGGAACTTATGCGGGCGAAAGGTGTAACTTTAAGGTCCAACTTTATTATTGATATTAATAACTTGGTATGGTTGCTTACAATGCCTAAGGGCCTTGCAACACATCTTGCACAATCGATCGACAAACAATGAAAATCCAAATTGAACTAACACCGAGTCTAACGCCTAAAGGTGACTCTTTATTCTATGACGCGACTCGGTGAAGGAGTCTCACTATAGAACCTACGCTCACTCATCGAGAAAACCTCCACGGCCTGGTACGGATCTTTGCGGCATAGGCGCGAAACGATTGCCATGTCCGGCAATCGTGTCATCTGTGGTAGTCGAAGAAGCGATGTCCTCATCGAGATCCGACTCCTCCGGATCTGGCTCGTGTAGCTCAAATCTTGGCTCACAGTTGCAGTCCGTATAAAGCCATCTCCAACTCGTCAACCCTTCGCAGAAGGTGTGACACATACTCTTGAGCTTCCCGCCATCTGTTCTTCTCTGTCGTGATCTCCTTGCGGGCCTTCTGTAGCTCCTTGCTTGTATCATCGAGTACATCCTCCTGGGCGACAACAAGTCGTGCCAACTGTGTAACCATGGCATCCTCATCCTGAATTGCCTTCGGGTCAAGAAGGTTATTGCTGCGCGGGTGATAAACGGAACACCGTGCTCTCCAACTCTCTGGCGTAGATACGGGTAATGTGCCGCATTGCTCGTCGTGATACTTCTTGGATACCCATCTGCATTGTAGACCTCCTGGCAGTGCAGTGTATCGGGCGATTGCCTGGGCCCTTCTTCCTAGCAGGTACCTCAATCTTCACGTCACAAGCCTTGATCAATCCTGCTTGTCTGATCACTACCACTTGGTATTGCGGCTTCTCAAAATCTCCGAGAGTCTGAAGCATATGCCAAAGTTCCGCGGCGTGACCAACCTCCAGATCGACGTAGTTGAACTCTCCCTCCATCTGTCACAAGAGTGCTCACGTAAGAACTCAAAATTTTAAATCGTGACCAGGTAAGGGAATATTCAGCAAGAGATAAGGAAAGAGAGAAGGGGGTAAGTCGAGATGTCATTTCTTATCTTGACAAATTTTTAGCTTTAGAAAATAGGTTTTATCCTCACTACGACCATTCTAGCTTAGGGTTGAGCCTACGGTCAGTATGGCTCTGATACCACCTCTGTCGGGACCCCGAATTTGCAAATCCGGACCCTCTGTGTATTCAGCACTAGTCCAGGAACACGCTAGTGCACACAGTCTTAACATCGGTAAAAATCACAATCATACCACTCGATACTAATAAAGTAATTTATTTAAATAGTCAAACTGGTTACTCGACCTTATGGTCAAGTTACAAATGCACGATTACAGGCGAAACTTATTAAGAGAGAAATAGTAGCAATGAAAATCAAATAACTTCGTGGCGCCATCCAGTATACCACAGGCAACTGACTGGGCTCGCTCTCTAAGTAGACGGATCCTCTTGGAGCTCCTCCTCCAAAGCTGGTGTAGTCTCCTCTTCAACTGGTGTTGTATTGTGGCAAGGGTGAGTACTTGGTACTCAGCAAGTCATGCACAGAATGCAGGCTAATATACTATATGCATGGCTTGGTACAAAGGAATAGCTCAAGGTATATTTCCAAGAAACATTTGACAAGTAACATAAGTAGATTCGAAAGCGAGAAAGCAGTATAGCATAGGTAACTTTTCAAGGAGTTTAATAAACATCCTTCCCATCCTAATCCATATTTCCATCAACATCATTATTAATCCAACCCAACCTTTCAAATCCAAGTTATTTTTGAGAAAATCTAACCCTTGACTGTAATTCCCGAGCGATGTCCAATACCGCGGACACGGCTATTCGAATAGATTCTACACTCTGCAGAGGTTATGCACTTTACCCACAAGATACAGTCAAACACCACAAAGGCGAGTTCCCGTAACAAAGTCTTTCGGAAACTTCTAACAATACAAGTGGTCCTCCCCGGTTATTGCACACTAACCCTTCCCTTAGCTAAGGCGAAGTTTAGGCCCATCAACCGTCAGATGGGTACCTGGCCTCAGCCCCGGTACGCTCCCCCATACAACTTACACAAAGGGTGTAGTTGACCTCCTGAGGTCCCACAGGTACGTTATTAGCAACTTAGTCAACTAGGTTCGTCGAATTCTGAGACATGTGGTTGCACGTTAGACCCAGTTCAAAGGCTTGCAAGGTTAAGTCCTTAGGGTGACCAGGGCAAGACTACCCGAAGAACCAAATCAACATCCCCAATGCCACAACTGGCCCACCTGATTATTCTTGCCACATGCCCCGGTCGAAAAACTATTTATCAAACCCCAGTTGATTACCATGCACCACGTGCCATCAACATCACATGATACCTTTCCAAAACAGGTTCAATATATCATTAAGTCAATATTAACATTTGTTTGTCCAAAATCATGTCATGAGCACGTAGCAGGTCTAAGCAGTTTACTACAACGGTCTAAAACCCATGTTGGCAAGTTAATAATGTCCAACTAGTAAACCACAACTAGGGTGACAAGTGGTCATGGCACAAACTTAAGTAATCAAGGTGTCATACAGCAAATTGGTATTTATCTAATTCCCCAAATTTAAATAAAGTATTTTCTAATTGAACTAGCATGCAATAGGTTAAATCAAAATTGATTTCGAAATAGGATCAACATGGTCAAAGCACAACTTGCCTTCAAAAAGTACTTGTTCTTGGTCTTGAGTTGGATCCTGAGTCAATACTTCTCCTTCAAATCCTTCCGGCACTTCAACGTCTACTCGTAAAGCGTGCAAATAGCAAATACACGAATAAACAATAGGCAAAAAGTATCCAATCATCCAAATAAAATCCATAAACAGGGAGAACATAATTTTATGAATTTTTAGAAACTGGAATCGTCAAATTTGGAGTTAAAACGCAAAAGTTATGATTATTTAAAGTTTAAATAATCAATTAAATAATTTTACAGAGAAAAACTTTAGTCGAAAAATTAAATAAAATTTATATTTATATAGATCTAAATTTTATACAAATTTAGAAATTTGAATCACTCAAATCGGAGTTGAAACGCAAAAGTTATAAGCGTTTGAAGTTTGAAACAAAATCTGAAATCATTATTTCGAATTAATAAATCATTTTCTTTTTCGGAAATTAATTATTGCGTCAGCCTGGACACGTGTCACCTCGATTGGTCTGGCGGCGTCGGTAGTCATGGACTTGGTCCACGCCGGCTCGGGTCTACCGTGGACTCGGTCCACGGCTCCATGTGTCGCTGACATGTGGGTCCCCTCGGGTGGCGTCACTTCCGGCGTCGGCGGGGCTCGACCACACAGCGAGTGGGACCCGTGGCGTCATTCTTGGCGTCGGCGCCGGCCGAGACGGCCCGATATCTTGAGTCGCCATGGCGTCGATGTGACGTCATGGTGCGTGGTGGCCGGGCCGCTAACATGCGGGCCCCGGCGTGTCGGCGTTACACGCGACGCGTGGGACGGCGCCGACCGCGGTCGGCCTTTCCCGACGCAGCGTGGCGCCAATCTCGCCGTTGATTTGAAAATCAACGGCCCAGATTAGATTCGCTCTCACGCGTTTGGGTTAACGCGTTTGATCTCGACCGTTGGATCTAGATCCAACGGTCGAGATTGATCTGGGATTTTGGACGGAATCTCACCGTGAGATGACGTGGCGCCAATCTGGGGCGTTGGATCGAATCGGACGGCGGAGCGAGCTCGGTCCGGCGATGGCTTGCTTGGCGGCTGGCTCGCCGGGATTGGGGCAGCGACCACGGCAGCGGCGCCGGGCGTGCTCGGCGAGGTGAGAGGTCCATTCCGACGCGGCTTGACCTCCGGTTCGGATCTGACCTCAACGGGCGGCGAGGACGACGGAGACGGCAGCGGCAATCGGCGAAAACTACGGCGAACGCTACGGCAACCGGCGATTGCGGCTAGACGGCGGCTCCGGCGACGTTGTTCAGGCTACAGCGCGCAATGAAGTGGCGGTCACGACGGCGGCGACGGCGCAATAAATAGAGCCCTCGGCGTCTGTGAAACGCACGGAAACCGAGACCTGCTCCGTTGCGGCGGCGGAGTCCGGCGGTGACACGGGTAGGGTGACGTGGCACGCGCACAGCCGTTGGATCTAGATCCAACTAAAAATTCTGGAAAATATTTTAGGGTATTTGGGACTCAAATAAAATATTTCCAACAAAACTTTATTTGCAAAATTAAATTCTTTAATTATTTTAAATGGAATAAATTCAAATAAATTCCAAATAAATCCAAATAAATCCCAGAAAATTCCAAAAATTCACCAAAGTGCCAAATCACACATAGATTTAAGAAAACAAAATTTTGGGGTGTTACAGGCAGCATCTCCTTTGTTTTAACATGCTACGAAGAATCAACAATATTATAGCAATGTAAGGCAATATGAGAGACATCTAAAACAGCAATTATTAAAGACTTAACGGCAAAATAAGTCTAACATCAAGCACTTAATGTCTCCAAGTGTCAAATGAACAAATAAACTCTCAAATAGTAAAGCTAAACATTAAAGCAATGATCATCACACGCAATTTATTATCAAACTAATAGAATGACTTGTGGAATCATTATGGTGAAGCTACGTGTGGGCGTGTGACTATTTCCCTTCCCCGCATGCCGATCTCATGGTACCTAAAACAACAAGAAAACACAAGCGTGAGTTCAAAACTCAGCAAGCATATTGCAATGGACAACAAGAACATCAACATGGCAATAACATCTCCCATCATGTAAATCATCTTATTCGTAAACACTTAACAGTGTCATCATCAATATGTATGCGATGTAATGCAATGCTCATGTCTCCTTGGAAACTCATACCGGCATGGTTGAGTACACACCCGTCGGTGTGCACCCTCTCCCCCCTTCCATCCCGAAGATGGAGGGTGCCTACTCCTCGCTTCCACAACCCACGGTAGATGGAATCACGATGTAGGACTTACTCTATTGGCTCTCCGGATTAGTCATAACTTTCTCACCGACCTTCCCGGATTAGTTAATGACTTTCTCACCGCCCGGGCCATGTAACATGTCATGTATGCAAGCATGCCAACATCATATAAAACTCATATATTAACACATGGCATCATAACATCTTAAACATGCTCATCATATCATAGCAATCATTAAAACATGGCAAGTGGACATATATCATGTAGACAATTCCATCTAATCTCAACATGCACCCTACAACTCGCTATCCATCACAACACACTTGCCTCAACCACGTGCAACGGATTGGCGGGAAGTAGAGGGCACTCCCGGGGTCGCACCACCTGCACATAGGTATCACACACTCACAATCATAACCACAGAACAATACACAAACCCTCATCTACCCCGACATTGCCAACGACTCGCAAAACCAAAAAACAGAGGTTCTGTCCCGGCGGGACAGCAGCTTTGCAAAAGGCATAACTTGGGCTCTGGGACTCCGAATCAATTAAACGAGTACATCCCCGCGTAGCTTAGGAAATTTCCCAACTTTCTCTAGGTATAAGGAAAGACTGATTCGGCCTCTAAAGTAGTTTAATCTACATATTACCGAGATCTGTTCCAATCGCGTCACAGATTTTAATACGCTCGGTAAAACAGTCATAACTTTCAAACGGCTGGGCGGAATTTAACGTTATTTATATGAACGGAAAGATAATGAAATTATCAACAACTTCTTAAAAGTCCATACAGTCAGATTCGAAATCTAAATTGGCGAAAACAGGAACCCTAGGTCGACTGCTCATGCTGTCCCAAAACAGAAACGTGGCAACGTCTAGATCTAACCCAAATTACTCCAATCCAGCACCACCAATTGATCTAAAAACTTGATAATCACCCTAAGAACAGTACCTAGATCAACCCCAGGGAACCCCATGATCAAACCTTTGTCCGACGAACGAAAACTCCAATCGATCTCCTCGCTCCTCGCTCCTCGCTCCTTGGATGGATCCACGAGGATGCAGGGGTGGGGAGTCCACCCTAGGGCAGCAAGGGGGTGGAGGAGAGGTGGTGGGGTTGTGGAGAGGTGGAGAGGGCAAGGGCAAGGGGGCGCACGGCTAGAGGGGTGAGGGGGGGAGGAGGCTAGGGCTAGGGGGATTGGTGGGGGCGCACCAATGGGGCTATGGGGTGCAAGGGGGCAGGGAGGGAGCCCTTTTACCAGCCCCCACTCTGAATCCTAGTCCTACAAGGAGTCCTAATCCATCCCACCAAAGCCCACAACCCCCCCTTTAAGGCCCAAAATCCCCCGGGAAGGCCCAAAATCCCGGAAACGGCCCGAAAATGCTATAAACCTCCAAATCCTATGGTTTTAACCTTATTTCCACATCTCATACTGTTTTTGACCAAATCATGCACATTAAATCAGGTTACGACACTCCGTGGTGTCACATTCTTCTCCCCTTCAACAGGATTCGACCTCGAATCCAAACGCACCAACACGCAAACCCAGCAAAACCGGAGATAGCTAGGTTTTCACATCACATACCTGAGGCAAAAAGCTTGGGATACTTCTCGCGCATGCGAGACTCCAGCTCCCAAGTCGCTTCTCTCTCGGTCTGTTGTGACCACAGGACCTTGACAAACTTAAGCGTCCTGTTCTTCATCACTCGCTCCGAAGTCCCCAGAATTTCCACAGGACGGGACTCGAAGGTGAGGTCCTACTCAAGCACTAATGGTTCCAACGAAACCACCAACTCCGGATCATGCAAGTATTTCCTCAACATCGAGACATGGAACACATTATGCACACCTTGCATGGATTCCGGTAGCTCCAGACGATAGGCCAGCCTACCAACTCGGGCGATGATAGGAAAAGGCCCAACATACCTCGGACTGAGCTTTCCTTTGGTGCCAAAATGCACCACACCCTTGGTGGGAGATACTCGCAAGAGTACGCTATCACCCACCTCAAACTCCAAGTCTCACCGCCTCACATCAGCATAGCTCTTACATGCGCTCTGCCAGCTGCGAGAAGGTTCTGCCGTACCTCCGCCACGCGATCAGCGATCTGCTGAACCCAATCCGGTCCAAGAACTGCTCTCTCGCCCATTGCATCCCAACAAAGTGGCGATCTGCACTTTCGGTCATCTGAGACCTCATAAGGAGCAGCCGGATCTTTGGAATGATAGCTGTTATTGTAAGCAAACTCCGCAAGAGGCAAATGATCCTCCCAGCTACCTTTCCAAGCCATCACACAGGCCCTGAGCATGTCTTCCAAAGTCTGGATGGTACGCTCAGACTGCCCATCCGTCTGAGGGTGAAAGGCTGTACTTAGGCGAAGCTACGTACCCAAAGCACTATGCAAACTCTCCCAGAACTTGGAGACGAACTTCGCATCCCGATCAGAAATAATGGTCTTGGGCACACCATGCAGTCTCACAATCTCCCGCACATAGATAGGAGCTAATTCGCTCGCTGAATTGGTAGTGCGGATAGGAATGAAATGCGCAGACTTGCTGAGACGATCCACCACAACCCAAACAGCATCCTTCCCTCGTGGAGAACGAGGTAGACCAACCACGAAATCCATGGAGATGTCATCCCATGGCCACACAGGAATCTCCAATGGCTGCAACAGACCGGCGGGACGCTTATGCTCAGCTTTGATCTTCTGACAGATCCCACAAGACACTACATACTTGGCAATATCCACTCTCATCCTTTTCCACCAGAAATTCTTCTTCAAGTCCCTGTACATCTTGGTCTCCCCAGGATGGATCGTGTACGGGGTGCGATGAGCTTCTTTCAGAATGTCTTCTTTCACTTGAGATTTCTGAGGCACGCATGCACGCCCTGAAACCTCAAAGCTCCCGCATCATCAACGGTAAAGTCTCTGACTTGCCATCCTCAAGGCGTTTCCTCACCTGCTTTGGAGCAAGCGGTCATCTTCTTTGTGCCTCCCGCACATGCTCGGGAATCGCTGACTCAAGAATCAATTGAGTTTTAGCTTGCACGGTCCCCGCAAAGCAGTAGGAGACCCCCAAACGCTCAAAATCAGCAACAAGACAATCAACAACAGGGGGGCATTGTCTTGCGACTGAGAGCGTCGGCCACCACATTTGCCTTCCCCGGATGATACTGGATTGTGAGGTCATAATCCTTTATCAATTCTAGCCACCTCCTCTGCCTCAAGTTCAAATCTTTCTGGGTAAATATGTACTTGAGGCTCTTGTGATCAGTGAAAATGTCACAAGACTCGCCATACAAGTAATGCCTCCACATCTTCAATGCAAACACAACGGCGGCTAGCTCAAGATCATGTGTGGGATAGTTCTGCTCATGCTTTTTCAGCTGTCTCGATGCATAAGCAATCACCTTGCCCTCTTGCATGAGCACACAACCAAGTCCCAACCGAGAAGCATTAGAATACACCGTGAAGCGCTTCCCCGGCTCGGGAAGGGTAAGAACAGGAGCAGTCACTAACTTCTCCTTCAAAGTGCAGAAACTGTGTTCACACTCTGCAGTCCACTGAAATTTCATCCCCTTCTGAGTCAGCTGCGAAAGTGGCTTGGCAATGATAGAGAAATCCTGCACAAAACGCCGATAGTAGCCAGCCAACCAAAGGAAACTACGCACCTCTTTGACATTGGAAGGCCTCTTCCAATCCAAAACCGCTGAGACTTTGCTAGGATCTACAGATATGCCCTCTGGATTGATGATGTGTCCAAGAAAACCCACTTCTGAAATCCAGAACTCGCACTTTTTCAGCTTAGCAAAGAACTGGTTCTCCCTCAAAGTGCTCAGCACAAGCCTCAAATATCGCTCGTGCTCCTCTTCTGATTTAGAGTAAACCAGAATGTCATCGATGAACACTACCACAAACTCATCAAGATACTTGTGTAACATACTGTTCATCGCCTCCATAAAGACAGCAGGAGCATTAGTTAGTCCAAAAGACATAATTTTAAATTCATAATGCCCATACCTAGTGGAGAAAGCAGTCTTCTCAATGTCCTGCTCCCTCACACGAATCTGATTGTACCCCGACTGAAGATCAATCTTGGAGAACACCTTTGCTCCCTTCAGTTGGTCAAACAGATCCTCGATGCGAGGCAAAGAATACTTGCTCTTGACTGTCACTTGATTAAGAGCACGATAATCAATGCACATACGCCAACTCCCATCCTTCTTCGAGACGAAGAGGACGGGTGCTCCCCATGGTGAAACGCTACGCCGAATAAAGCCCTTGGCCAACAGATCCTCCAACTGCTTCTTCAACTCGTCTTGAAAAGGACGAGCCAAGCGGTATGGAGAGATAGAAATAGGTCGAGTGCCAGGAACAAGATCAATACGAAACTCCACATTCCTCACAGGAGGTAAACCAGGCAACTCGTCAGGGGAACACATCAACGAACTCCTTTACTATAGGAATCTCCTCAATGGAAACTGAAGAAGATGGCTTTTCTGACAAAGCCATGAGGAAACCCAAATGCCTCAAACGGTGACCAGAAAACAATCTAGTCAAAGCAAAGACGGAGCTGGAAGGTATACCACCCTGAAAGGTCAACTCTACCCCTGACGGGGCCTGCAAGGCAACCGTCTTCCAGAAACAACAGATCTTGGCACGGTACTGATGCAGCCAGTCCATGCCCAAAATGACATCAAAGGGACCCAACTGGATCACCATAAGATTGGCAAAGAAAACCTCATCATCAATGGCAATGGTGCAACCCGGGCAAACCAAAGAGCTAGCAATCAAACCCCCAGGAGAACTGACTAACACGGACTTAGAAATCTACTGAACTCCCAACTTAGCTCTACTAGCAAACTCCGTCGACACAAAGGAATAGGATGCTCCGGAATAAAAAAGAACAAAGGCATCAACGGAATCCACGAGCAGAGTACCTGAAACCACCTTTGGATGCCCGGCTGACTCGGCGGTCGGCAAAGCGTACACTCCTGGTGGCGCCGAGACGATGGGGAGCCCGACTCGGTGATGCCCCAACAAGGTGGGGCGGAGGAGGCAAGCTGGAGGAGGAGCAGACGGCTGCGGGCACCAGTACGCCGCTGGTGGCGCCCACGCAAAGGGCGGCTGAGAAACAGGAGCAGCCATCATGTGCACCGATCCTCTGGAAGACGCCGCTGGAGTGGGAGGAGAAGGCACCGTCTCCCACTTGATGATGCTACCGGGATTCATCCGGCAGACTCGTCCCATGTGGCCGGGCTTGCCACAGTGGTTGCAACTCCCGGTCCAACCACACTCTGAAGCACGGTGCTCACCACCGCACTTGAAACACTTCATGCCCTGCCCGGGCACAGGACGAACAACCGCTCGTGAAGAAGACGATTGGGGCGGCCCCATCTTATCCCCTGAGGAGGAGCGCTATCCACCTTGAACTTCTTGAAGGTGGGTCGCTGAGAGCTCCAACTCGAGCTCCATGCCCTTCGCCTGCTCCACCACGGAGCAGAAGTCACGAGGGACAGTCGCCCCCATGACAACTCTGAACTCCTAGTTGAGGCCCCTACGGAACCTCCTCGCCTTCTCCTCGTAAATGGTGCCACAGTACAGACGAAGAGCACCATTTGTTGAACTCCACCTCATACTGCCACCGACCTCTTTCCTGGGAAAGAGTCGCCGAGTATGCTCCATCCTCTCAAGAAAAGACTCGGGTAGAACTTGGCTCTAAGCGAGCCACAAAGTCCTCCTGTGTGATCGACCAAGATCGGGGGCTCTAGCAGCCAGAACCCCTTCCCACCAGATATCAGCTTGGCCTTTCAGCTGAAAGGCCACAAAGCGAGCCCTCTGGACCGAGGTCAACTCTAGGACGTCAAATTGCCTCTCCATGTACCGCAGCCAATCTGCGGACTGGATCGGCATGCCCGCTCCGTCAAAAGTGTCAAGACGGAGGGACATCCACTCCCGGAGACTCACCCTCAGCTCCAGCGCAGCAGGGGCAACAACCGGGGCCACTGCAGGGGGAGGCACAACAGCAGGGGCTGCCCGCAACTGCTGGCGCAGCTCCTGAATCTCCCTCTGCAGAGCCTGAACTAAATCATCATTGGCCCCCCCGCCCCCGACTGTGCAGCTGGAAGCTCCTCTTGAGCTGGCCCACAAGCATTGAGCGAAACGCTACCCTCAGCAACATACTCCGCCACTCCCTGGGAGCCTCGCCCCTGGCCTCCATGGCCACGGCGTCCACGGCTTCTACCCCTCGGCATAGCTGCTTCAGACAGACAACCATCCAAACACAAAAACACAAACACAACATCACACAACCAAGAGCATAGATCAAATATCATCATAGACATATTCTTTATCATATAATCAAGCGCGATGCAATGATGAACCAAAACCCCATCCTACTGTGCAACCAAGTGTGTCAAATTTTAGATTAGTTATACCACTTTTGCAAGTTTTAATGTTGCTATCCTATAACAAAGTTTTAGTTAGAACCTAAGCCATGTTTCTAAGTTATTCCACATCATATTTTAGTTGCAACTTAAGGTATGACACTAAAAATACATATTCCAAGGACCTACAGCCCGCTCTGATACCAACTGTAACACCCCGGCATTTAATATGCCCGAATGCTACCAAACATAGGCTAACCAACATCTAAATACCACCATTTATCATAAATTCCAGCAAGGATACATATGCTAAAAACCGACATTTCGGCAGCATCTCCTTTGTTTTAACATGCTACGAAGAATCAACAATATTATAGCAATGTAAGGCAATATGAGAGACATCTAAAACAGCATTATTAAAAACTTAACGGCAAAATAAGTCTAACATCAAGCACTTAATGTCTCCAAGTGTCAAATGAACAAATCTACTCTCAAATAGTAAAGCTAAACATTAAAGCAATGATCATCACACCCAATTTATTATCAAACTAATAGAATGACTTGTGGAATCATTATGGTGAAGCTACGTGTGGGCGTGTGACTATTTCCCTTCCCCGCATGCCGATCTCATGGTACCTAAAACAACAAGAAAACACAAGCGTGAGTTCGAAACTCAGCAAGCATATTGCAATGGACAACAAGAACATCAACATGGCAATAACATCTCCCATCATGTAAATCATCTTATTCCTAAACACATAACATTGTCATCATCAATATGTATGCGATGTAATGCAATGCTCATGTCTCCTTGGAAACTCATACCGGTATGGTTGAGTACACACCCGTCGGTGTGCACCCTCTCCCCCCTTCCATCCCGAAGATGGAGGGTGCCTACTCCTCGCTTCCACAACCCACGGTAGATGGAATCACGATGTAGGACTTACTCTATTGGCTCTCCGGATTAGTCATAACTTTCTCACCGACCTTCCCGGATTAGTTAATGACTTTCTCACCACCCGGGCCATGTAACATGTCATGTATGCAAGCATGCCAACATCATATAAAACTCATATATTAACACATGGCATCATAACATCTTAAACATGCTCATCATATCATAGCAATCATTAAAACATGGCAAGTGGACATATATCATGTAGACAATTCCATCAAATCTCAACATGCACCCTACAACTCGCTATCCATCACAACACACTTGCCTCAACCACGTGCAATGGATTGGCTGGAAGTAGAGGGCACTCCCGGGGTCGCAACACCTACACATAGGTATCACACACTCACAATCATAACCACAGAACAGTACGCAAACCCTCATCTACCCCGACATTGCCAACGACTCGCAAAACCTAAAAACAGAGGTTCTGTCCCGGCGGGACAGCAGCCTTGCAAAAGGCATAACTTGGGCTCTGGGACTCCGAATCAATTAAACGAGTACATCCTCGCGTAGCTTAGGAAATTTCCCAACTTTCTCTAGGTACAAGGAAAGATTGATTCGGCCTCTAAAGTTGTTTAATCTACCGATTACCGAGATCTGTTCCAATCGCGTCACAGATTTTAATACGCTCGGTAAAACAGTCATAACTTTCAAACGGCTGGGCAGAATTTAACGTTCTTTATATGCACGGAAATATAATGAAATTATCTACAACTTCTTAAAAGTCCGTACAGTCAGATTCGAAATCTAAATTGGCGAAAACAGGAACCCTAGGTCGACTGCTCATGCTGTCCCAAAACAGAAATGTGGCAACGTCTAGATCTAACCCAAATTACTCCAATCCAGCACCACCAATTGATCTAAAAACTTGATAATCACCCTAAGAACAGTACCTAGATCAACCCCAGGGAACCCCATGATCAAACCTTTGTCCGACGAACGAAAACTCCAATCGATCTCCTCTCCAATCGATCTCCTCACTCCTCACTCCTCGCTCCTCGCTCCTCGCTCCTTGGATTGATCCACGAGGATGCAGGGGTGGGGAGGCCACCCTAGGGCAGCAAGGGGGTCGAGGAGAGGTGGTGGGGAGGTGGAGAGGTGGAGAGGGCAAGGGCAAGGGGGCGCACAGCTTGAGGGGTGAGGGGGGGAGGAGGCTAGGGCTAGGGGGATTGGTGGGGGCGCACCAATGGGGCTATGGGGTGCAATGGGGCAGGGAGGGAGCCCTTTTACCAGCCCCAACTCTGAATCCTAGTCCTACAAGGAGTCCTAATCCATCCCACCAAAGCCCACAACCCCCCCTTTAAGGCCCAAAATCCCCCGGGAAGGCCCAATATCCCGGAAACGGCCCGGAAACGTTATAAACCTCCAAATCCTATGGTTTTAACCTTATTTCCACATCTCATACTGTTTTTGACCAAATCATGCACATTAAATCAGGTTACGACACTCCGTGGTGTCACACTTAGCCTAGCATCAATTTATTTATCATCTGCTAAGCCCAACTATTCCACAGTAAATCATTCAAGCACATTACAGACTATAACATTCACTAGTCTCAGTTGATAAGCAATCCAAGGCATCAAGATCATCATCTACCATGTAAACGAATCAAAGCCACTGTCAACATATCCTAAATCCATATTCGAGAATCATCACAGACCATTGCAAGTAATCAATCTATGTAAGTAAATGTCGGGATCCGAATCTGCAAATCCGGACCCTCTGTGTATTCAGCACTAGTCCAGGAACGCGCTAGTGCACACAGTCTTAACATCGGTAAATATCACAGTCATACCATTCGATACTAATAAAGTACTTTAATTAGATAAACAAACTGGTTGCTTGACCTTAAGGTCAAGTTACAAATATACGCCTCGCAGGGCGAAACTTATTAAAAGATAAATAATAGCAGCGAAAAATAAGATAACATCGTGGCGCCATCCAAAGATACCACAGTAACCGATCGGGCTCGCTTCCCTAAGTAGACGGTTCCTCTTGGAGCTCCTCCTCCAAAGCTGGTGTAGTCTCCTCTTCAACTGGTGTTGTATTACGGCAAGGGTGAGTACTTGGTACTCAGCAAGTCATGCACAAAATGCAAGCTAATATACTATATGCATGGCTTGATACAAAGGAATAGCTCAAGGTATATTTGCAGTAAAGAGCATTTAACAAATAATATAAGTAGATTCGAAAGCAGTAGAAACAAGTATATCACTAATAACCTTTCCAGGAGTTAAATAAACATCTTTCCAAATCCTAATCCACATTTCCATCAACATCATTCTTTAAACCAAACCCAACTTCTCAAGTCCAAGTTATTTTCAAGAAAGTCTAACCCTTGACTGTAATCCCCGAGCGATGTCCAATACCGCGGACACAGCTATTCGAATAGATTTTACACTCTGCAGAGGTTATGCACTTTACCCACAAGATACAGTCAAACACCACAAAGGCGAGTTCCCGTAACAAAGTCTTTTGGAAACTTCTAACAGTACCAGTGGTCCTCTCCGGTGTTGCACTCTAACCCTTCCCTTAGCAAAGGCGAAGTTTAGGTCAAACCACCGTTAGATGGGTACCTGGCCGCAGCCCCGGTACGCTCCCCCGTACAACTACACAAACGGTGTAGTTGACACCCAGAGATCCCACAAGTAAGTTATTGGTAACTTAATCAACTAGGTCCGTCCCATTACGGACAAGTGGTTGCACGCTTGACTCAGTTCAAAGGCTTACAAGGTTAAGTCCTTAGGGTGACCAGGGCAAGACTACCCGAAGAACCAAACCAATATTCCCGGTGCCATAGCTGGCCCACCTGATCATTCTTGCCACATGCCCCGGTCGAAAACTATTTATCAAACCCCCAGTTGATTACCATGCACCATGTGCCATCAACATCACATGATACCTTTCCAAAACAGGTTCAATATATCATTAAGTCACTATTAACATTTGATTGTCCAAAATCATGTTATGAGCACGTAGCAAGTCTAAGCAATATACTACAACGATCTAAATTCCCATGTTGGCAACTAAGCAGTGTCCAACTATTCAAACCTCAACTAGGGTGACAAGGGATCAAGGCACATAATTAATTAACCAAGGTGTCATACAGCAATTAGGTATTTATCTAATTCCCATAATTTAAATAAAGTATTTTCTAATTAAACAAGCATGCAATACATTGAATCAAAATAGATTTCAAAATGGGAGCAACTTGGTCAAAGCACAACTTGTCTTCAAAAAGTACTTGTTCTTGGTCCTGAGCTGGCTCCTGGGTCAACACTTCTCCTTCGAATCCTTCGGGCTCTTCGACGTCTACTCGTAAAGCGTGCAAATAGAAGATAATAAATAAACAGTAGACAAAAAGTGTCCAAACAACCAAATAAAGTTCACAAACAGAGAGAGCATAATTTTATGAATTTTTAGAAACTGGAATCGTCAAATTCGGAGTTTAAATACAAAAGTTATAGCATTTTGAAGTTTAAATAATCAATTAAATAATATTACAGAGGAAAACTTTAGTCAAAAAAATAAATAAAATACATCATTAGGTAGATCTCAATTTTATACAAATTTAGAAATTTGAATCACTCAAATCGGAGTTAAAATGCAAAAGTTATAAGCGTTTGAAGTTTGAATCAAAATCTGAAATCAATAATTCAAATTAATAAATCATTTTCTTTTTCGGAAATTCTTTTATTGCGTCAACATGACACGTGGACCAATCCGGTGCCGCCACGTCGCCTCGGGTCCATGGACCCGGCGCACGGGCGCGGCTCGGTCCACCGTGGACCTGGTCCACGGCTCACGTGTCTCGCTGACAGCGGGCCTTCTGATGACGCCGCCAGTGACGTCATCACGCACGGCTGAGGACGGCTGACAGCTGGCCCCCACCGTGACGTCAGCGGTGATGTCATGGTGCACTTGGCTGAGACGCTGACGCGTGGGCCCCCCTGGCACGCGGGCCCCGCGTGTCAGAGATACGCGCCCACGCGTGGGCGCTCACCGCGCTGACCGCAACGGTCGACCTCCCGGCCACGTGGCTAGAACTCGGCCATTGATTTAAAAATCAACGGCCCAGATTGGATCTGGACTCTCGCGTTAAGAAACTACTCCGCTGATCTGGACCGTTCGATCTTGATCGGACGGTCAAGATCCAATCTAACGTTTACAACGCGCCTAACACTAACCGTTCGATCTAAATCTAACGGCTGAGATCTATCCTAGCTCGGTGCGGTTTATGCTACGTGGCACGATCTAAACCGTTGGATCTAGATCCAACGGTTGGAAATAGATCTGGGATTTTAACGTGGAACTCACCGGGGTGATGTGGCGTGATCTGGAGCGTTGGCTCTAGATCGGACGGTGGAGCGAGCTCGGGGTCGGCGACGGCGACGCGGCAGAGCAGGGGTCACCGGAGACGATGACGATGACCACAGCGACGGCGCCTCGGGGCTTCTCCGGCGGAGTGGAAGATACCTCCCGACGTGTCTTGGCTTTGCGGTTCCAGATCTGACCTCAACGGCGGCGGAGAATGGCGGACGGCGGCGGGGCGAAGCAAAGTCCGCGGCGGAGCTTCACGCAACTACGGCGAGCAATAGCGGGTCGACGGCGGCGGTTAGGGCTAGGGCACCTAGGGCAAATGACGCACAAGGTAAAGGCGAACCTCGGGCGCGAGTCCAGGCATTAAATACCGGCACGGACGCCGAGATCCCCGCGGAATCCGCGGCGAAACCGGTACGGGCGGCGGAGTCCGACCCGGACACGGCGAGGGCGACGTGGCACGCGCACAGCCGTTGGATCAAGATCCAACGGTGCAAGGGTTTGGGCTCGGGTCTGACTTAGGCGAGCTGGTTGGCTCGGTCGGGCTCGGGCTCGGGTGACGTGGCTCAATCTCGGCCATTCGATCTTGATCGGACGGTCGAGAGGGTTAGGCTCTGTTGGGTTCGATTCGGACTCGAACTCGAGTCTGACTCGGGCTCGGTCGGTGGAACAGTGCAAACCCACTCGCTATTAATCTAATTAAATAATTCAAATTAATTCGCAGAAATTCATTTAATTCATTAAAAATAGCAAAACACTCCGAAAAATCCTAGAAAAATTCTGGAAAATATTTTGGAACATTTTGGACTCAAATAAAATATTTCCAACAAAATTTTATTTGCAAAGTTAAATTCTTTAATTATTTCAAAATGGAATAAATTCAAATAAATTCCAAATAAATCCAAATAAATTCCAGAAAATTCCAAAAATTCACCAAAGTGCCAAATCACACATGAATTTAAGAAAAGAAAAATTTTGGGGTGTTACAGCAAACCTTACACATTTGACGGATTCATAGTCAGACAGTGCATAGCATCCCCACAGCACCCACAGCCAACTTAGAAGTTTTGGGAAAATATCCAATCGCCAGTGAACAACGTAATTAGTCATTCGGTAAAGGTGGTAATAGACATGAGCATATAAATCATAGGCACAAGTATTACCCACCAATTCAAAAATTTCAGACATGCGCATTTCTGAATCATGTAATCATCAAAATCTTGATTATCATTGTCTGAGTTGGAAGCTTCTGAATCATAGTGGAGCAAAGAGCAGACTAATTTGATTAAACATGAGAATAAGCATTCCAGTAATCGGAAAACCGTTATTAACCCATATGACCCACTCGATCGTGCAAAATCAAACAACCGCCTCGTTTACCCATCAGCAATCGTCTAGGATTTTATAGCAGCATCATAGTCCCAACAATCAAACGGAAGACTTAGAAAATTCCATACCACAGTACATAGTATAATCCATCATAGGAAAATAAGGCATCAGAAGAGATAGAGTAAGGAGTAGGGTTTAGAAAGATCTAACCGAGCTAGCCAGGTGAGACTAGGAGGGGATCTGGAAGCAGCGGCAATGGCTGGGCCAAGTATGGGGGGTAGCAGACTTGGAGGCGAGCCGGCGAAGCCGAGGGCAAGGCCCGATACCTAGCGCAGTCGAGCCGAATCCAAGAGCCAACAGGTCGCGCACGGACGGCGGGGGTAGGTCGGGGAGGTGAAGACCGAGCGAAAGAATAACGTGACCGGGGTCAGCCGTGGAGGCTGGAGATTGAGGTGTCGACCCTAGAATGCGGCGGCTAGGGAAAAGCTGGCTCGGAGCGGCCCGGAGGTGAACCGACCAGAGCCAAGAAGCCAGGGGATGGACCGGCGAGCCGACAGCGCCGAGGCAATCGGCTGAGTCGAAGAAAGCCAGGAGAAGAAGTATTGGGAGAATGGGGGAAGATAGAGGAAGGCGCTAGAAGGAGGAGGGACTTCTGTCGGTAGGAAAAGAAAAGGGTAAGTAGAAAAGAAAAAGGACAAAAGGAAAAGAACAGGGAAAGGGAAAATAAAAAGGATAGTAAGAAAATAATAAAAATAATAATATATGTTTCTAGGAAAAGGAGTATTCCATTATGCAAGGATTTTGTATGATTAATTTAAGGTTGAGCCAATTTAGTAAATACACATGTTTACTTAATGCATCTGTACAGAGCATAATCGTAAATTGTACATATAGAACTTGTTCAAGTAATCCATAATACAGGACTATTGGATACTGAAAGAATAGGTTAAACTTAATTACAATCCTTAATTAGATTCAATCTATAAATAAAATCCTAGACATAATATTCACCTAGCTCTCGACTAACCTATTGTGACACTACGGGATGTCAAAACTTTATAAAATATGAATTCGGAGGTTAAAAACTTTACGTTATGCAGTTTAATCGCAGTTCTGAGCCGATTTCGGGAGTTTCGGCCTCTCCGGGGGAGTTTGGGCCTAAGGGGATGAGTCGTGCGCCTTGGTGGGAGGGAGTTTGGGCCCATGAGGGAGGGAGGGACCAGGTTGGGCTGCCTTGTGCGCCCCCCTAGCGCTCTTGGGAGCCACCCCCCTAGCCTTAGGGTTTCCCCTCCCTTCCACCTCCTTGCCGCCACCCCGATGCGCCTCTCCTCTCCCAATTGCGCCACCTCCCCCTCCACCACCTCTCCACCTCCCTTGCTGCCCCTAGGGGAGTTCTCCACCTCACCAACCCGAAGATCCATCCATTGGAGCGCTCCACGACGAGGAGATCCGGTGGATTTGGAGCGAGGAAGGAGATCGTGCGAACCGGGAGGAGATCCGTTGGGTTTTCGTTCATCGGGCAAAGGTATGGCCACGGGGATCCTTGGGGTTGGTCTAGGTTCTGTTCTAAGGGTTAATATCATGTTTTTAGATCAATTGGTGGTGCTGTAATTGGGTAGATTAGAAGAAATCTAGAGTATGCCACGTTCTCTGTTTCGGGCAGCATGAGCAGTCGACCTAGAGTTTGGGTTTTTGCCAATGTAGATTCGAAATTTTGTCGGACGCCTGCTAAAGAAGTTGTAGGTAATTTCCATACCTTTCAGTGGGTATAAAGAACGTTCAATTCCGCCCAGCCGTTTGAAAATTATGCTCGTTTTACCGAACGTATTAAAAACTGTGACGTGATTGGAACAGATCATGGTATTCTGTTGATTAAACCACTTTAGATTCCGAATCAGTCTTTCCATATACTTAGAAAAAGTTAGGAAATTTCCTAATATGCGAGGATGTACTCGTTTAATTGATTCGGAGTTTTAGAACCCGAGTTATGCCTTTTGGAAGGGTGCTGTCCCGATGGGACAGAACCTCTGTTTTTGGGTATTGCGAGTAGTTTACGATGTCGGGGTAGAAGAGTGTTTGCGTACTGTTTTGTGGACATGATTGTGAGTGTGTGGTACCTATGTGCAGGTGGTGTGACCCTGGGAGTGCCTTCTACTTCTCGCCAATCCGTCGCCTGTGGTTGAGGCAAGTGTATTGGAATGGGTAGCTAGTTGTAGATTGCTAGTTTTGTTGAGATGAAATTGAATATATGATATGTTCACATGCCATGCTTTAATGTTTGCCATTGATATGATGGATATGGTTTATTATGTTGTGATGCCATGTGCTAATGTACGATTTATTTATGATGTTGGCATGTTTGCATACATGGCATGATACATGGCCCGGGCGGTGAGAAAGTCATAACTAGTCCGGGGAAGGTCGGTGAGAAAGTTATGACTATTCCGGAGAGCCAATGAGTAAGTCCTACATCGTGATTCTATCTACCGCGGTGAATGGAAGCGAGGAGTAGGCACCCTCCATCTTCGGGATGGAAGGGGGGAGAGGGTGCACACCGACGGGTGTGTACTCAACCATACCGGTATGAATTTCCAGGAGATATGTGCATCGCATTGCGTTGCATTGCATTATATGAGGATGTTATATGATGATGATATATGATGATGTCAATGATATGCTTACGCTATGAATATGAGATGTGTATGATGTCGTCTGTGAAAAGTGGTGATGAAGGTATTAGAATGTATTTTCTTGTTCCATTGCAATATACTTACTGAGTGATGAACTCACGCTTGTGTTTATGTTGTTTTTCTTAGGTACCATGAAACCAGCATGCGGGAAAGGGAGCTAGTCACACGTCATCACTTAGCATCACACATATAAACAATGACATGTTCCTTCATTTAAATTGTGATGGTTAATTTGTGTGCTTGGTTTCCTCATTTACTTCGTTTGGCTCATGATATGGTTGGAATCTTTATTCTAGTCTTATACTATATCCTGTGATCATATTGTTGTTGCTTCAATTCATGGAAAAACAAAGGAGATGCTGCTAAAATTTTTGGTTATAGCATTTACTCCTTTGCTGTAGTTTATCTTAATTTATGGTATTTAGATGTTGTTTAGCCTATGTTTGATAGCATTCGGGCATATTAAATGCCGGGGTGTTACACCTATGCTTTCATTTGATAAATAAATCCTTAACAATATTAGATGCTAATACATGTAGGATCATCATTAGATTACTTTTTAATAGCTAGATTACTCTTTTGAGAAGAAACGTTTATATTATAACTTGTTTTGCATCTGAATACTATTAGAACATGATCCTGCAAGAGCTATGTGATACTACAGAATGACGGATTGAGACATTTTTCGATTTCGGCATTAAGGTATGACTTTGGTATCTTGTTTTTGGGCCATTTTCCGGAGTTTGGGCCTTTCCGGGTGGGAATTGGACCTTCTGAGGGAGTTCGGGCCTTGGGGGACCATTGTGGGCCGAAGGTGGGGCATAAATTGGCCCATGTGGAGGGGGTTTTGGGCAGCAAACCCTGCTGCCCTTGCCCCATGCGCCCCACTCCCCTCCCTCAAATCCTAGCCACCCACCCCCTTGCCCCTTGCGCCTCCCCCCAGTCGCCGCTCTTGCCCTTGCGCCTCCACCTCCCCTCCCCTCCCTAGCTGCCATCCTCCCCTCCCCTAGCAGCCCCACATCCTCCTCCTCCGCGTTGTTCTTTGTTCCCTCGCTTGGTGGACCACTGGTATGGAGATCGCCGACGAATCGCTGCGGTTCGGAAGGAAGGTGGCGTCGGAAGCAAGAGAGGTTTCGTCGTCGTTCAGTTCTTCTTGAAGAGGTAACGAATCGTGTCTTTCTTGGGATGGTCTAGGTGCTGCTAATTGGGTTAATTCATGCCTAGAAATCATGTTTAGGTGCTGAGATTAGAGGTATTTAATTGGATTCTAGATCTGTCTTGCGAGTAGCTCTCGGCCATGTTTGACAGTCGGTGTTGGGATGCGTTTTTGGCCATTTTAGAAGCATTTTCTGATTGGCCAGCTGTTACGAAAGTTGTAGGTAATTCAATTACATTTAATTTGACACCAAGAAAGCTAAATTCTATCTAGCCGTTTAAAAGTTATGGCTGTTTTACCGAACGTTGTCAAATCTGTGTTGTGATTGGGAGAGATCGTGTTCATCTGTAGATTAGACAATTTTAGAGGCTGGTTCAGTCTTCGCGAATACTTTGAAAAAGTTGGAAAATTTCCTAATATTCTAGAAAATGTACTCATTTACTTGATTTGGAGTTTTAGAATGCAAGTTAGAATAGTTGGAAGCCCGCTGTCCCGATGGACTATTTTCGGGTTTTAGGAGTGGGTTGCGTAGTCGGGGTAGATGATCGCCCTTGTACTGTTTTTGTGGGCATGTTTTGAGTGTGTTGTACCTATGTGCAGGTGGTGTGACCCCGGGAGTGCCCCCAACCTCTCGCCACTCCGTCGCTCACGATAGAAGGCAAGTGTATTGGGATGGAATTGAGGTTTTGGGTGACCAACTAGTTGTGTGGTTTTGCTATGTCACTAAATGATGCTGTATGTTGCCATGTTGTTCCTCGCATGTGTTATGATGTTCATGTTTCGTTCAAAGATATGCTGTTGTTATATTGAGTTTCCGTTATGCAAGTTATAACATGATTCATGGCATATGTGCATTCATAATGGAAGAGGCGACCCATTCTGATGCGGGCCTCTGTGTTCACACGTAGTGAACATGAAAGACGTACCTCGTAGTCCCATCCACGGTTGTGTATGGGAGCGAGTCAGTAAGAGTAGGCACCCTCCATCTACAGGATGGAAGGGGAAAGAGTGCACTCGGCAATACCAGTATGTGCTTCAAGGAGACATGTGCATTGCATTGCATATATGATGATGTTAATGAGATGAATACAATGTGGATATGAGATGCTTATGATGTTGAATAAGAGATATAGTGATGATGGCATTGGAAAATTGTTTTCTTGTTCCATTGCAATATACTTGCTGAGTGATGAACTCACGCTTGTGTTTTATGTTGTTTTTAGGTACCACGAAACCAGCATGCGGGAAAGGGTCTTAGCTGCACACCGTCACATAGCTTCTTTCATTTAGACAACAACTCTTTTAACATTCGTAGTTGTGATAATAAGTCCATGCCTCAATTGTGTGCTTGGTCATGTCATTTAATTCGTTTAGCTCATGAAGTGGTCAAATTTATTATTCTGGACTTAAACTGTTGCTATATCTCCTGTTATTGCTGTTTTAGATGTCTTTCATTATGATATATCTTGTGATATTCTTGCTCTTGCTCCAAACCATGGAAAAACAAAGGAAATGCTGCCGAAATTTTCGGTTAAAACTTTAGAGTAGTTTCTGTAGTTTATTGATGATTATGTGTTATTGGTTGTGTCTAGAGCTGTTTGGGTGACATTTGCGGCATACTAGGAGCCGGGGTGTTACAGTTGGTATCAGAGCTGGCTTCAGGTCCGTGGTGTATGAACTTAGTGAAATACCATAGGGTCAACTTAAATTTTGCTGTGGGATAACCTAGAAACGTGGCTTAGTTTATACTTAAAACTTTGTCATAGGATAGCAACATTAAAACTTGTGTAAGTGGAATAACTAATCTAAAATTTGGCACACATGGATTCACAGTAGGAAAGGGTATGGGCATCATTTCTTTACGCTTAAATGTTGTATTTAAGCTTTAATGTTGAATGCTTTATTTGATAATGCATGTTGCTATATTTATGAGAGAATTGATTAAATTGTCCTTGTTATTGTGATAAAGTGGGGTTGTGGTGCCAAAGGGTTTCGGTCACCTTTTTGTTCATAGTAAGATCGTGGTTTGACGGTGTGGCCGGTTAAAGCCATCACTGAAGAACTATTAACCCCCTGTGGGGAAACAGTGTTTACCCTTTTTCTATCATAGATCGGAAAGTGACTGGAGTCAAATCGAAGAGTTTGGTGGTGGATGTAAACTACTATTACTATTAAAGAAACTTTGTCGGTTGTTTAAATATGTTCTAACTTAATGTGTTAGTAGAGAAATTTAATCATGCCGGCTTATGACCTTAACTTGGAAGTTGATTAGAGTTGCTATTTCTGTTGTTGCAAACCATTAGTATATCTGGAAGTACGTAGATGTGTTCCTATAATGCTAGCACGTATGTCAATTGGGAAGATATATGTTTTGTTGTTGTTTTAAGAGCATTGTGCGGGTCAAACTTATTAAATTTATCTTAATAGTTGGAGTATGTTGTGCAGTGACAATTTGTTATGATATATGGATAGTGTAACTAAAAAAAACCAATGCAGTTGCTTTTATGATTAAGCCCATTTATTGATAATTGATGACTTAGTAGTGGTGGTAATTGTGTAGATTACTTGTTGGAAACCATTGTTAAAATAGAGGTTATTGAAACATGTTGTGATGGAGTGAACCATGGATAATTAACATGATGTAGAATTCTATCCTTAATGAATGTATGTCTTAGAATCATAGTTACGAACTGTGTCTCGTACAGATAATATTTACTTGTTGAAGTCATTTATTGATTGAACAAGTTTCATTTGCCAAGATGTTGATGTATGGATGGTATAAAAAAAATTGATAGGTTGATCATGCTTAAGTATCTGTTGAAGTACTATGTTTGAAATATAGAATATGTTGTTATATGAGGTGTTGGTCTCTGGGATCATGATGAGGTAGTCTTGGTTAGATGTCTTATGATAAGCATCATAAACTTTATTTATAAATGTTGGGAAAGGTAATTATAGGAAGAATTTGTTGTGTGGTTTTTGTTAAGTCCTGTTGGGCCTTCTCGATGAGTAAATAGTAAATATTGAATGCTTAAATGGTAAGTATAGTGGAATACTAGATATGGTGGGTTTCATGCTGATCTGGTGTCTAAAACCTTTTGCACTGGTATGGTTGTTTGCCATTTTTGGTTGAATGCCTTCGGTCAAGGTATTCCTTGTGTTGTGTTTCCGAGTTTCCCTAAAACCCGTAGCAATTGGTGCCAATCTTCGGTTTTGGCTATTTTTGTTTAGGTTGTGCTATGAGTATGGATTCACACCCAAAAGTTTTTGAGTGGATCACGCTCCTTCACATTCACACGGAATGATCTTTGGAATAAATTTTAAAAGGAAGCCGATGGACATAGTGGGATGTGTTGGAAATTCTTGAGATTTAATTTGTAACTCTATTTGACTGGAGCTGGACTTATTTGGAAAGTTTGTGTGGTGTTTGCGAGTGTTTCAAATGGTGGATTTTATGAATGTTTTATAAGTGATTCGGGTTGGTGAAGTGTTCTCATTTTGGGAAATGAGTCTCCCTTTTCTCCTTGAGAATTGATGTTCTCTTCCAAAATATTGATTTTGGTTAAAACGCGATGATTTACAAATTTAGCTTCCAATTGTTGGTGGGTTATGATATGACGTGGTATTTTCCTATTAATGGTGCTCCCATCATAGTTTTATAATTTAGCGCAATCATAGATGTTATTTGTGTTTCAGTATGGTGATACCGAGGAAGAAGTTTTTGGTGAATGACTATTCGGTATTGTTGTTACATGATGAATGAATGGTGAAAAGGAAACATGACATCGTTTATAGATGTTTAATGATAAAGGAGTCGTTGAGCCATGTCGGTGAGAAAGTCATATATGGATATATGACTAATCCGGAGTGCTCTTGAAAAGCTGCATGCATGTCATGAATAGAGATTTCAATTGCTTTCTAGTACGAAAAGAAAGAATGAATATCTTCTGGTATTTTTGGCTGTGGTATAGGAGATTTGTGTTTCCTTTGCGATTTGGCTTAGGAAAATAAAATGAGTACTCTTTGGTTGTTGCTAATTTCTTTCCAAAGTGGCTTTCAGCGCTTTGGAGTTCGAGTTGTTGTATGTGGATCATTTTGGGTTCATGGGTTATGGTTGAGCTTACTTAATGATTGTACCCTTTGTTCTGATTCTTTGAAAGGAAGAATGTGAGGGCGAGACCTTCTTAGAAAGAGAAATCCAATGTGGGTTGTTAATGACCTAAGTTATTAGGTGTTGCTAGTATTGGATCGTAAATAGATTAAAAGTGAGGAGTAAAGGAAGGTTGTGTATGACTTGATTCAAACCTTCTTGGAAAATTGTGTCATTGATGTGTTCCTCGGTGGGGTTGATTAGATGATTAGTGGACCACTTGGTGGTTGCTAGTAATTGCTTTCCCTTTTCGGAGTGTATTGGATCTTTTTGTCGCCGATCTTTCAGCGAGTTGTGTCAACCGAAGTGGATTGCCCGGTTGCTTTTGTTTTTGCGGGTTTTAAAGACCCTGGTTTTAAATTAGGCTTTTCCTTCGGTGGTAGTGGTGGGTATTGGTCTTTTGTAAAAGATCAATCTTTTGCAAGGTTTTAGCCCCAATTGTTCAAGTAATTGGTAGCAGCGGGTACTCTTGGAGTGTAGTGTCTTACTTGGTTCGCGTCGTCTTGAATACGATGAACCACAGTAGAGAGGTAGAGGTGTGAAGACACTTTTGTGCGTGGGAGATGAAGAGGGTTCCAGAGGTTGGTGCCGTGATCTTCTGGATGTAGCATCGGTTAAAGGGATCGGGCACTTTAGTTCCAAGGAATGCATAGAATGAGGAGTGTGAGACAGTTGTCTTTTGTTTTCTTTTTGGGAATTGATCCTATTTCTCGGGACGTTCTGAGTCCTTGTGTTAGCGCTTTGTGATTCAATGTTGAGTAATATTCTGTCAAGCTTTGATTGTGAGTTATCGTTAGAGCCATTAGTCTTCGAGCTTTAGCTCCCTTTGATTTGTATGTTTGCGTAGTGGTGTATCTTGGATTCGGGGTCGAATCCTGTTGAAGGGCGGGGGGAGAATGTGACACTAAGGAATGATGGATTGAAACATTATAGATTTCGGCATTTATGGTACGACTTTATACCCTGTTTTTGGGCCGTTTCTGGGTGTTTGGGCCTTTCCGGGGGAGTTTTGGGCCGTGGGGGAGTCCGTTGAGCCGTGGGGGAGTCCGTTGAGCCGTGGGGGACCTAGTTGGGCCGAAGGTGGGTGCTCTTGGCCCATGTGGGGGAGTTGGGGGATAGCACACCCTACCCATGTGCCCCCAAACCTTACCCTTGCGCCTCTCCCTCCCCAATCCCACCTCCTAGCCGCCACCCCCATCCTCTCCACCGTGCGCCCCCTCTCCTCCTCCCCCCATGCGCCACCCCTCCTCCCTCTCCTCTCCACCCTCCTTGCTGGCCTAGTAGAGCTCCTCTCCTCGCTACCCCGCTATTCTCTCCCTCGGGAAGCCCAGCGACGAGGAGATCCGACGGTTCCGGCGCGAGGAAGTCGATCGGGGGAACCGGGAGGAGAGGAGACTCATCGTTCGTGTTCGTCAGTGAAGGTATGGTCTTGGGCAATCCTTGGGGTTGGTCTAGATGTTGTGGTAGAGGGTGTTTCGATGCTTTTAGATTGAGTGATGGTGCTGCGATTGGGTAGATTTGATGAAATCTAGAGTTTGCCATGTTCTCTGTTTCGGGCAGATTGTGCACTCGACCTAGGGTTTGAGATTTTGCGATTTTAGATTCGGATTTTGGTCGGCTGCCTTTTGAGAAAGTTGTAGGTAACATCAATACCTTTAATTGGACACCAAGAACGTCCAAATCCGCCCAGTCGTTTGAAAGTTATGGTCATTTTACCAAACATGTTCAAATATGTGACGTAATTGGGACAGAATGTAGTGTTTTGTAGATTAGACAATTTTAGATTCCGAATCAGCTTTTCCCAATACTTAGAAAAAGTTAGGAAATTTACTAAGCTTCGCGATGATGTACTCGTTTAATCAATTTGGAGATCTAGAGCTCAAGCTATGATATTTTGAAGTCTGCTGTCCGGGCGGGACAGATTCTCTGTTTTTCGGTTTTGGAAGTAGTTTGTGAAGTCGGGGTAGACGGGCTTTTGCGTACTGTTTAGGGGGCACGTTTTGAGTGTGTGGTTTGTTTGTGCAGTTGGTGTGACCCCGGGAGTGCCCTCTACCTCTCGCCAATCCGTCGCCCGAGGTTAAGGCAAGTGTATTGTAATGGGTAGCGTATTGTTTGTTGCTAATTGTGACTAGGTGCAAATTGCTTATATGATGTCCTATCTTGCCATGATTACATGTTGTGATATCTTGCCATGATTAGTGCTTGCCCATGTTATGATGAAAATGGATTATTATGATGCTATGCCATGTTTATTTCAGTTTGGTACAAGTTGTTTATGTTTATGGCATAATCGCATACATGGCATGTGATCTGGCCCGGTCGGTGAGAAAGTCATAACTAGTCCGGCAAGGTCGGTGAGAAAGTTATGACTAATCCGGAGAGCCAATGAGTAAGTCCTACCTCCTGATTCCATCCACCGTGGTGAATGGAAGCGAGGAATAGGCACCCTCCATCTACTGGATGGAAGGGGGAAGAGGGTGCACGCCGATGGGTGTGCACTCAGCAATACCGGTATGTGCTTCTAGGAGACATGTGCATTGCATTGCATTGCATACATGATGATGATAATGAATTTTGTACAATGTGCTTTGTCATGGATATGAGGTTGTATATGAGATTATGATTTGATCATGATGTTAAAGTATGGTATGTATTGATGTTGGCATTGATTTATTCTTTTTGATCCATTGCAATATACTTGCTGAGTGATGAACTCACGCTTGTGTTTTATGTTGTTTTTAGTTACCATGAAACTGACATGCGGGAAAGGGGCTTAGTGGCATATCTTCACAAAGTTTCACTCATTAAGATATATACAATTTTGCCATTAGTAGTTGTGATTATAAGTTAATGCGTTGAGAACTTAGAGTATGACTTATTTGTGTGCTTGGTCATATTATTTACTTCGTTTTAGATCATGGAGTGGTTAAATTCATTATGCTAGACTTAAATAGTTGCTATGTCACTTGTTATTGCCGCTTTAGATGCTTCCCATTATGATATAACTTGTGATATTATTGTTGATGCTCCGTACCATGGAAAAACAAAGGAGATGCTGCCGAAATTTTTGGTTTTTTTGCATATACTCCTTTGCTGTAATTTACCTTTAGATGTGGTACTTAGATGTTGTTTAGTCTATGTTTGGTGACATCCAGGGCATACTAGATGCCGGGGTGTTACAGTATTTGTGTTTCAATCGTGTGGTACTAAGGAAGAAGTCTCTTGATGAATGACTATTCGGTATTGTTGTCTCATGATGAATGAATGGTGAAAAGGAAACATGACATCGTTTATGTATATTCAATCATAAAAAGTCGATGAGCCAGGTCGGTGAGAAAGTCATATATGGATATATGACTAATCCGTAGTGCTCTTGAAAAGTTTGCATTCATGTCATGAATCGAGATTTTCATTTCTTCCTAGTATGAAAAGAATGAATGAAGAATTTCTGGTATTTTGGTTGTGGAGTAGGAGATTTGTGTTTCCTTTGCGCTTTGGCATAACAAAATAAAATGAGTGCTCTTTGGATGTTGTCGAATTCTTTCCAAAGTGAATGTTAGTGCATTGGATTCAAATTGTTGCATGGGGTTCATGGTTTATGGTTGAGCTTACTCAATTCAAACCTGTTTGGGGAATTGTGTCATTGATGTGTTTCTTGGTAGTGGACAACTTGGAAGTTGCTGGTAAGTTTGTGTCAACCGTAGTAATTTTGTTCGGTTGTTACTGTTTCTTGCGTGTTTAAGGACACTGGATGTAAAGTAGGCTTTTTCCTTTCGGTGGTAGTGGTGGGTATTGGTCTTTTGTAAAAGATCAATCATTTGCAAGGTTTTAGCCCCGATTGTTCAAGCAGTTGGTAGTCTTGGAGTGTTGTGTCTCACTTGGTTCGCATCGTCTGGAATACGACGAACCACAGTAGAGAGGTTGAGGTGTGAAAACACTTTTGTGACACCATGGAGTGTCGTATCTTATAAAATGTGAATGTTGAGGTCAAAAACTTTATAAAATATGAAAATGAATGTTAAAACTTTACGTTATGCCGTTTATAGCGTGTTTTTGGGCCGTTTTCGGCTGTTTGGGCCTCTATAGGGGACCTTGGGCCTTGGGGGTTGAGTTGGGCCTCCAGTGGAAGGGTTTGGGCCCAAGGGGGGACTTTTGGGCAGTCAAATCTGGCCCCCACCCCTTGGTGCGCCCCCCACTCCCTCTCCTAACCCTAGCTGCCACCCCAAGCCCCCCCATGTGCCTCCACCCTTCCCCTTCCTCTCCATCTTCCCCCATGGCGCCACCACCCCTCTCCTCCCCTCTCCACCTCCCTTGTTGCCCCTAGAGGAGTTCTCCACCTCAACACCTCGAAGATCCGTCCATTGGAGTGCTCCGCGACGAGGAGATCCGGTGGATTTGGAGCGAGGAAGGAGATCGCGCGAACCGGGAGGAGACCTATTGGTTTTTCGTTCGTCGGGCGAAGGTATGGCCATGGGGTGCAACACTCCAAAATTTTGCTTTTCTTAAATTTATGTGTGATTTGGCACTTTGGTGAATTTTTGGAATTTTCTGGAATTTATTTGGAATTTATTTGAATTTATTCCATTTTGAAATAATTAAAAAATTTAACTTTGCAAATAAAATTTTGTTGGAAATATTTTATTTGAGTCCAAAATGCCCTAAAATATTTTCCAAAATTTTCCTGGAATTTTTCTGAGTATTTTGCTATTTTTCTTGAATTAAATGAATTACTGGACATTATTTTAAATATTAAATCGCTGGAAATTCGAATCGGGTTAAGTACTGTTCATCCGACCGAGTCGAACTCGAGTCGGACTCGAGTCCGACCCGAGCCAGTCGACTTGACCAAACCCGCTCCTAACCCTAATCGATCCCGACCGTTGGATCGGGATCCAACGGTCCGGATTGGACCGCACCGGTTCGAGCCCGAGTCCGGTCGGATCCGATCGCACCCACGCGATCGTGACCGTCGATCGCGACACGTGAACGGTGGAGGCGTCGTCTTCCCCGGCCGAGTCCGGCTCGATTTGCTCGCTGTGTGGGCATAGGGCTCCGCCCTACGCGCGCATGCCGAGGCTATTTAAAGCCCCGCGCCGCCTCCGAGGTTCGCTTCAACCGTGCGCACCTTTTGCCCCACCTTCCGAAACCCTAGCCGCCGCCGTTCGTGCCCGATTGCTCACCGGAGTTGGTTGGGTCTCCACGGTGATTTTTGCCGTCTCCCGCCGTGTCCAGAGCCGCTCCGTTGACACCGAGCCCGGATCCAAAACCCCCTCACCGAGGCGCACCGACCGGGATTACTCACCTCGCCGGAGAACGCGTGGAACGCCGTTGCCGTGGTCATCTTCCTCGGTCCCGGTCAGCCGGCGCCGCCACCTCGCCATCAACGCTCGGGAGCTCCCTCGCCGTTCGATCTCCATCCGTCGGTTGAGGTGAGGCCACGTCGCCGTTACTGTTCCTAGTGCCGGATCTAATCCCGGCCGTTAGATCTAAATCGGGCGGTGTAGATTAGATTTAGCCCCCAACAGTTGGATCTATTAAGGACCGTTGGATCTAGAGCCAATGGTGGAGATTGAGTCTCGTAGTTTTTTCTGTCACGCGTTTGGATAGATCTGGACCGTTAGATCCGTGGTGGAAGGCTGCGATGCACCCACGTGTTGCACGCTGGGTCATGCCACGTAACCGCCACAGCGCTGTGCGTTGAGTCACTGACAGGCCAGGCCCGCGTGCCAGCGGCCGAGCCTGGGCGAGACTGCGTGTCACTGACATGCGGGGCCCGCATGTCAGTGTCTCGCCCGATAGAGCCTCACCGTGCACGTGACCCACTGACGGGTGGGACCCGCGTGTCAGCCTCTGTAGCCGTAGGCCGCGTCCACCGTGGGCCGGGCGTCAACGTGGACCCAGTCCATGGACCGAGACACGTGGCAGCACCCAGGGCATGCCACGTGGCATGATGACGTCATGCTGACGTCAGCAGGTCACTGTGGACCAATCACAGGGCGACACGTGTCTTCGCTGACGCAATAATTAATTTCCGAAAAAGAAAATGATTTATTAATTCGAAATAATGATTTCAGATTTTGTTTCAAACTTCAAACGCTTATAACTTTTGCGTTCCAACTCCGATTTGAGTGATTCAAATTTCTAAATTTGTATAAAATTGAAATCTACCTAATTATGAATTTTATTTAATTTTTGGACAAAAGTTTTCCTCTGTAATATTATTTAATTGATTATTTAAACTTTAAAATGCTATAACTTTTGCATTTTAACTCCGAATTTGACGATTCCAGTTTTTAAAAATTCATAAAATTATGTTCTCTCTGTTTATGGATTTTATTTGGATATTTGGACACTTTTTGCCTATTGTTTATTCGTGTATTGCTATTTGCACGCTTTACGAGTAGACGTTGAAGTGCCGGAAGGATTCGAAGGAGAAGTATTGACTCAGGATCCAACTCAAGACCAAGAACAAGTACTTTTTGAAAGCAAGTTATGCTTTGACCATGTTGATCCTATTTTGAAACCTATTTTGATTTAACTTATTGCATGCTAGTTCAATTATAAAATACTCTATTTAGATTTGGGAAATTAGATAAATGCCAAATTGCTGTATGACACCTTGATTACTTAAGTATGTGCCATGACCCATTATCACCCTAGTGTGGATTACTAGTTGGACATTACTAAATTGCCAACATGGGATTGTAGACCTGCTTAGACCTGCTACGTGCTCATGACATGATTTTGGACACTCAAACGTTAATATTGACTTAATGACATACTAAACCTGTTTTGGAAAGGTATCATGTGATGTTGATGGAACGTGGTGCATGGTAATCAACTAGGGTTTGATAAATAGCTTTTGACCGGGGCATGTGGCAAGAATGATCAGGTGGGCCAGTTGTGGCATTGGGAATGATGTTTTGGTTTTTCGGGTAGTCTTGCCCTGGTCACCCTAAGGACTTCACCTTGCAAGCCTTTGAACTGAGTCAATCTTGCAACCACATGTCTGTAATGGGATGGACCTAGTTGATTAAGTTGCTAATAACGTACCTGTGGGACCTCAGGAGGTCAACTACACCCTTTGTGTAAGTTGTACGGGGAGCGTCTGAGGCTGCGACAGGTACCCATCTAACGGTTGGTTGGCCTAAACTTCACCTTAGCTAAGGGAAGGGTTAGTGTGCAACAACCGGGGAGGACCACTTGTATTGTTAGAAGTTTCCGAAAGACTTTGTTACGGGAACTCGCCTTTGTGGTGTTTGACTGTATCTTGTGGGTAAAGTGCATAACCTCTGCAGAGTGAAAAATCTATTCGAATAGCCGTGTCCGTGGTATTGGACATCGCTCGGGAATTACAGTCAAGGGTTAGACTTTCTCAAAAATAACTTGGTCTCGAAGGGTTGGGTTGGATTAATAATGATGTTGATAGAAATGTGGATTAGGATGGGAAAGATGTTTACTAAACCCCTTGAAAAGTTATTTATGTTATACTTGTTTCTACTGCTTTCGTATCTACTTATGATACTTGCTAAATGCTCTTACTGCAAAAATACCTTGAGCCACTCCTTTGTATTAAGCCATGCATGTAGTATATTAGCTGCATTCTGTGCATGACTTGCTGAGTACCAAGTACTCACCCTTGCCACAATACAACACCAGTTGAAGAGGAGACTACACCAGCTTTGGAGGAGGAGCTCCAAGAGGAACCGTCTACTTAGGAGGCGAGCCCGATCAGTTGCACGTGGTATCTTGGATGGCGCCACGGGTTATCTTATTTTTCATTGCTATTATTTCTCTCTTAATAAGTTTAAGCCTGCGTGTATATTTGTAACTTGACCATAAGGTTGAGCAACCAGTTTGACTATTTAATTAAAGTACTTTATTAGTATCGAGTGGTATGATTGTGATGTTTACCGATGTTAAGACTGTGTGCACTAGCGCGTTCCTGGACTAGTGCTAAATACACAGAGGGTCCGGATTTGCAAATTCGGGTCCCGACAGAGGTGGTATCAGAGCCATACTGACCGTAGGCTCAACCATAGCTAGAAAGGTCGTAGAGAGGATAAAACCTATTTTCTAAAGCTAAAAGTTTGTCAAGACAAGAAATGACATCTCGACTTATCCCATTCTTTCTTTTCTTATCTCTTGCTGAATTTTTCCTTACCTTGTCACGATTTAAAAATTTCGAGTTCTTACGTGAGCACTCTTGTGACAGATGGAGGGAGAGTTCAACTACGTCGATCTGGAGGTTGGTCACGCCGCGGAACTTTGGCGTATGCTACAGACTCTCGGAGATTTTGAGAAGCCACAATACCAAGTGAAAGTGATCAGACAAGCAGGATTGATCAAGGCTTGTGACGTGATGATTGTGGTACCTGCTAGAAAGAAGGGCCCAGGCAATCGCCCGATACGATGAATATGATTATTATGTTATGATGCCATGTGTTAATGTACAAGTTATTTATGATGTTGGCATGTTTGCATACATGGCATGATACATGGCCCGGACGGTGAGAAAGTCATAACTTGTCCGGGGAAAGTCGGTGAGAAAGTTATGACTATTCTGGAGAGCCAATGAGTAAGTCCTACATCGTGATTTTATCCACCGCGGTGTTTGGAAGCGAGGAGTAGGCACCCTCCATCTTCGGGATGGAAGGGGGGAGAGGGTGCACACCGACGGGTGTGTACTCAACCATACCGGTATGAGTTTCCAAGGAGACATGAGCATCGCATCGCATTGCATACATAATGATGATGAAAATAATATGTGATCATGAATGAGATGATAGACATGATGTGAGTTGTTGTAGCCATGAAATTGTTTCTTTTATACCATTGCAATATACTTATTGAGTGATGAACTCACGCTTGTGTTTATGTTGTTTTTTTAGGTACCATGACACCGGCATGTGGGAAAGGGCATTAGCTACACATCTTCACATAGTTCCAGTCACATTTACCAAATTTTGAGTCATGACCTTAATAATAGTGCCATGAATCTTGGTGTATGGATTAAATTGTGTGGTCGGGTCCCGTATTTGCTTCGTTATAGTTTATGGAGTGGTTGAACTTGATAATATTGCCTTATGTTGTTGCCATATCCTTTTACATTGCTTCTTTGGATATCTTATGATATTATGTTACTTGCCTGTTATTGCTATTGTCTCAAATCATGTTAAAACAAAGGAGATGCTACCGAAATTTTCGGTTTTAGCATTTGCTCTTTTGCTGTAATTTGTCTTTATTAGTTGTATTTAGGTGTTGTTTAGCCTATGTTTGGTAGTATTCGGGCATACTAGATGCTGGGGTGTTACAGTTGGTATCAGAGCGGGCTGTAGGTCCTTGGAATGCGTATTTTTAGTGTCATGCTATAGGGTACAACTAAAATGTGATGTGAAACAACTTAGAAACATGGCTTAGGTTTTAACTAAAATTTTGTCATAGGATAGCAACATTTAAAACTTGCAAAAGTGGAATAATTAATCTAAAATTTGACACACATGGATGCACAGTAGGGAAGGGGGTGGGTATCGTTTCTTTATGCTTAAATGTTGTATTATAAGCTGTGATGTTGAATGCTTTATTTGATAATGCATGTTGCTATGTCTATGAGATAAATGATTCAATTGTGCTTGTTGTGGTGATAAAGTGGGGTTGTGGTGCCGAAGGGTCTCGGTCACCTCTTTTTGTTTATAGTAAGGGTGTGGTTTGACGGTATGGCCGGTTAAAGCCATCACCGAAGAACTATTGACCCCTTGTGGGGAAAGAGTGCTTACCTTTTCTATCGTAGATCGGGTAGTTTACTGGAGACAAATAGAAGAGATTGGTGGTGGATTCCTTTGGATGTTCTTTATCGTTCTGTGGTCGATCTTGGTTGGTTTTCTTGGTTTTAGTTGACTGAAACCAAAAGCAAAGTGTTTGGCATTGGATTTTTCGCGGATTGTTCCGTATGCGGTGTGTGGTTTTGTCTTCCTTGGTTGAAGGCGAAGAAGAAGAGTCTAGTGTTGCGCTTCTTTTGGTCGCCTTTCCAGCTTTGATTCTTTGTTTGTTGATTGCTTTATGGGGGAGAAGCATTCAATCTATTCCTGTGTTTGTCTATCTTCGAGGTCAAAAGAGTTATTGCGGCATTATGCCAGACCTAGATGTCAGGGCTGAAGTCCTTTGGCTTTGTAGGAGTAGGTGGTGTTTGATTTCGTTGTTTTATTGGTTTAAGAAATCATCTTTGAAAACCCTTCTTGTTTCTTGAAAGGTTGGGGTTTGGTGTTAAGGTTTTATTTGAAAAGGATTACTTGATCGCTTGGTTCCCTTTCGAGAAAATAGTCTTTCAACCATTTTCCTCTATGGGAGTCCTTGAGATTGAAAAGTGTTTTGGAGAATTCCTTTTGCATGACCAAGTTTGGGTTTGTCTCATTGCAATTTTGAGAGTCATGTTTCCTTATGAATTTGGGATGAGTTTTAAAATTAAAATGCTGCAAACAAAGTAAGTAGTCTTTTGACTGAAATCGTTTGTCCCTAGTAAGAATTGTTGTTTAGCATGTTATGTAGCATGTACTAATGTGGTTTATGGGATGACGTATTGTTAAGTTAATTTGTGAGTTTAAACAATTCAATGCGGTTGTTATCTTTAGCTTGAGAATAAATAGACTACTAGTGTTGTAGTTTACTCTGTAGCGAGAATGATTAAATGGGTTAATGTACATGCTTAGAATCTGTTGCCTTGCTTTAAAAGTGCTTATGATCCTTGTTAATGTTAAAAGTTTAAACCTTGATTCATAGTTAGAACATTAAGATGATGTAAATTAATGATACTGTTAAAGAAACCTTGCCGATTGTTTAAAGATGTTCTAATCTAATGGGTTAATAGAGAAATTTATTCATGTTGACTAGTGGCTTTAATTTGGAAGTTGATTAGAGTTGCTATTTATGTTGTTGCAACCTACTAGTATATTTGCAAGTATGCAGTTGTGTCTCTACAATGCTGGTATTGATATCAATTGAGAAGACATAAGACTTATTGTTAATGATGTTGTTAAGGGTAGTGTTAATGCTAGTATTCAATCTATTTTTAAATAGTTGGAGTATGTTGTGTGGTGGTAATTTTGTTATAACCGATGTATAGGGTAGGTAAAGGTAATGTTGTTGATTGATGATTATGCAAATTATTGATATTGACGACTTAGTAGTGGTGGTAATTGCTTAGATTAATTGTTGAAAAATCCTTGTTAAAAATGGAGGTTATTGTAACATGTTGTGATGGAGTGGACCATGGATAATTAACATGATGTAAGATTTTAATCTTAATGAATGCATATCTTAGAATCCTATTTACGAATTTTGTCTTGTAGAGATATTACTTATTTGTTGAAGTCATTTTATTGATTGAACAATTTTCAATTGTCAAGATTTTGACGTATAGATAGTTTAAAATTTATAGGTTGACCATGCTCAAGTAGCTGTTGAAGTATTATGTTTGAAATATAGAATATGTTGTTATATGATTTGGTGATTCGTGGGGATCATGTCAATGTAGTCTTGGCTGGGTGCCTTTGTGATAAGAATCTTAAACCTTAATTAAAAGTGTTGGGAATGGTAACTAGAGAAAGAAATTGTTATGTAAATTTTGTTAAATCCGGTTGGACTTCCTCAATGAGTAAGTAGTGAATTTTGAAGTCTTTAATGGAAAGCGTAGTGGAACACTAGAGATGATTGTATTTATGCTAAGCTGGTGTTTAAAACCTTCTGGACTGGTTTGGTTGTTTGCCATTTTGGTTGAATGCCTTCGGTCAAGGTATTCCTTGTGTTGTGTTTCCGAGTTTCCCTAAAACCCGTAGCTATTGGTGCCAATCTTTGGTTTTGGCTATTTTGTTTAATTTGTGTTATGAGTATGGATTTACACCCAAAAGTTTTTGAGTGGATTGCGCTCCTTCGCGTTCACCCTGAATTATCTTTGGAATAAATTTTAACGGAAGCAGATGGACATAGTGGGTTGTGTTGGAAACTCTTGAGATTTAATTTGTAACTCTTTTTGACTGGAGTTGGATTTATTTGCATAACGTGTGTGGTGTTTGCAAGTGCTCCAAAAGGTGGTTTTTATGGATGTTTCATCGGTGATGTTGTTAGCAAAGTGTTCTCTTTTGGGATATGAGTTTCCCTTTCTTTTGAGAAAAATATGTGGCGGTTGTGTGTACAGATATTTGACTTTGGAGTCGATGTTCTTTTCCAAAATGTTGATTTTGGTTAAAATGCGATGTTTTGCAAGTTTAGTTTTCAAATTGACGTGGCTTCCTATACGATGTGGTGTTCCTATGAATGTTGTTGCCGTCATAGTTTATATGAATTTCGCAGCCATCGATGTTAATTGTGTTTCAATCATGTGATGCCGAGGAAGAAGTCTTTTGGTGGATGACTATTCGGTATTGTTGTTACATGAAGAATGAATGGTGAAAAGGAAGCATGACATTGTTTATAGATGTTTAATGATGAAAGAGTCGATGAGCTAAGTCGGTGAGAAAGTCATATATGGATATATGACTAATCCGAAGTGCTCTTGAAAAATGTGCATGCATGTCATAAATCGAGACTTCTATTTCTTTCTGGTATGTTGGTTGTGGTGTAGGAGATTTGTGTTTCCTTTGCATCTTAGCTTAGGAAAAATAAGATGAGTACTCTTTGGTTGTTGCTGGATTCTTTCCAAAGTGGCTTTTAGCGCTTTGGAGTTCGAGTTGTTGTATGTGGATCATTTTGGGTTCATGGGTTTTGGTTGAGCTTACTTAATGACTGTACCCTTTGTTTTGAATCTTTGAAAGGAAGAATGCGAGGGCAAGACCTTCTAAGAAAGGAAAATTTAGTGTGGGTTGGTAATGACCTAAGATATTAGGCGTTGCTAGTGGTTGATCGTAACTAGTTTGGAAGTGAAGAGTAAAGGAAGGTTGGGTATGACCCAATTCAAATTTTCTTGGAGAATTGTCATTGAGGTGTTCCTCGATAGGGTTGATCAAATTATTAGTGGACCACTTGGTGGTTGCTAGTAATTGCTTTCTGTTTTTGAACAGTATTGGATCTTTTGTCGTCGATCTTTGAGCGTGTTGTGCCAACCGAAGTGGAATGTTCGGTTGTTATTGATTTTGCGGATTTTCAAAACCCTGGCCATAAAGTAGGCTTCTCCTTTCGGTGGTAGTGGGGTGGGTGTTGGTCTTGTTGTAAAAGATCAGAATGTAACTCCGATGGTTCAAGCAGTTAGTAATCTTAGAGTGTTGTGTCTCACTTGGTTTGCGTCGTCGTGAATACGACGAACCATAGTTGATAGGTTGAGATGTGAGTCACTGTTGTGCATGGGAGCGGAAGATGGATCTAGAAGTTGGTACCTTGTCCTTCTGTAGAGTGGCTTTGGTTAAAGGGATCGGGCACTTTAGTGCCAAGGGATGTATCGAAGGAGGAGTGTGAGACCGTTTCCTTTTGTGGTCTATTTGGCATTTTATCCTATCGCTTGGGTTATGCCGAGGCCTTGTATGGGTGCTTTGGGTTTCAATGTTGAGTAAAGTTCATGCAAGAGGTTGATCGTGGGTTATCGTTAGAACTGTAGGTCTTCGAGCCTAGGCATCTTACCATTGGGTCTCGATCAGTGTAGTTCCAGTGGCTTTAGTCAGAGAGAGAAGAAGTTTGGGAACTGGAGTCTCGCATGCGCGAGAAGTACCCCGAGCTTTTCACCTCAGGTATGAGATGTGAAACCTAGCTATCTTTTGCTTTGCTGGGTTGCATATTGGTGTGTCTTGGATTCGAGGTCGAATCCTGTTGAAGTGGGGGGGGGAGAATGTGACACCACGGAGTGTCGTATCTTATAAAATGTGAATGTTGAGATCAAAAACTTTATAAAATGTGAAAATGGAGGTTAAAACTTTACGTTATGCCGTTTATAGCGTGTTTTTGGGCCGTTTTCGGGTGTTTGGGCCTCTCCAGGGGAATTTGGGCCTTGGGGTTGAGTTGGGCCTCCAGTGGAAGGGTTTGGGACCAAGGGGGGGACTTTTGGGCAACCAAATCTGGCCCCCACCCCTTGGTGCGCCCCCCACACCCTCTCCTAACCCTAGCCGCCACCCCCTAGCCCCCCCATGTGCCTCCACACTTCCCCTTCCTCTCCATCTTCCTCCATGGCGCCACCACCCCTCTCCTCCCCTCTCCACCTCCCTTGCTACCCCTAGGGGAGTTCTCCACCTGAACACCTCGAAGATCCGTCCATTGAAGCGCTCCGCGACGAGGAGATCCGGTGGATTTGGAGCGAGGAAGGAGATCGCGCGAACCGAGAGGAGATCTATTGGTTTTTCGTTCGTCGGGCGAAGGTATGGCCATGGGGATCCTTGGGGTTGGTCTAGGATCTGTTCTAAGGGTTAATATCATGTTTTGAGATCAATTGGTGGTGCTGTAATTGGGTAGATTAGATGAAATCTAGAGTTTGCCACGTTCTCTGTTTTGGGCAGCATGAGCAGTCGACCTAGGGCTTGGGTTTTAACCAATTTAGATTCGGAATTTGGTCGGCCGCTTGTTGAAGAAGTTATAGTTAATTTCAATACCTTTTAGTGGGTATAAAGAACGTCCAATTCTGCCCAGCCGTTTGAAAGTTATGCTAGTTTTACCGAACGTATTAAAATCTGTGACGTGATTAGAACAGATCACGGTATTTCGTAGATTAAACAACTTTAGAGTCCGAATCAGCTTTTCCATATACTTAGAACAAGTTAGAAAATTTCCTAAGCTACGCGAGGATGTACTCGTTTATTCGATTCGGAGTGTTAGAACCCGAGTTATGCCTTTTGGAAGGCTGCTGTCCCGACGGGACAGAACCTCTATTTTTTTGGTTTTGCGAGTAGTTTGCGTTGTCGGGGTAGAAGAGGGTTTGCGTACTGTTTTGTGGACATGATTGTGAGTGTATCGTACCAATGTGCAGGTGGTGTGACCCCGGGAGTGCCTTCTACTTCTCGCCAATCCGTCGCCCGTGGTTGAGGCAAGTGTATTGGAATGGGTAGCGGGTTATAGTTTGCTAGATTGGTTGAGATTGAAATTGACTATATGATATGTTCACATGCCATGCCTTAATGATTGCCAATGATATGATGAATATGCTTATTATGTTATGATGCCATGTGTTAATGTACAAGTTATTTATGATGTTGGCATGTTTGCATACATGGCATGATACATGACCCGGGCGGTGAGAAAGTCATAACTAGTCCGGGAAAGGTCGGTGAGAAAGTTATGACTATTCCGGAGAGCCAATGAGTAAGTCCTACATCGTGATTCCATCCACCGCGGTGTTTGGAAGCGAGGAGTAGGCACCCTCCATCTTCGGGATGGAAGGGGGGAGAGGGTGCACACCGACGGGTGTGTACTTGTAACACCCCAAAATTTTGCTTTTCTTAAATTCATGTGTGATTTGGCACTTTGGTGAATTGTTGGAATTTTCTGGAATTTATTTGGATTTATTTGGAATTTATTTTAATTTATTCCATTTTTAAATAATTAAAGAATTTAAATTTTCAAATAAAATTTTGTTGGAAATATTTTATTTGAGTCCAAAATGCCCCAAAGTATTTTCCAAAATTTTTCTGGAATTTTTCTGAGTCTTTTGCTATTTTTAATGAATTAAATGAATTTCTGGAAATTATTTTAAATATTAAATCGCTGGAAAATCGAGTCGTGTCAAGTACTGTTCATCCGACCGAGTCGGACTCGAGTCCGACCCGAGCCACGTGACTCGACCGAATCAAGTCCAAACCCTAGCCGCGCGGCACCGTTGGATCAAGATCCAACGGCCGAAATCGAGCCGCACCGATCCGACCGGATCCGATCGCGCCCGAGCCAATCGTGGCCGTTGATCGCGCCACGTGGACGGTCCTCCGTCGTCGTCTCCGCCCGAGTCCGAGCCGGATTCCTCCGCCGCGCCCGCCGCCGTGTGGGTCTAGGTTTCCGTTTTCCGCACGGACGCCGAGGGTATTTAATGCCCGGGTCGCACCTCGAGGACCGCCTTGACTTCCCGCACCTTTTGCCCTAGCCGCCGCCGCTTGGAACGCCCTGCCGCAGCCGTAATCGCTCGCCGGAGTTGTAGCACTCCTTCGCCGCGGTTTTTGCTTCATTTCGCCGTCGTCCGCCGTCCCCCGCCGCCGTTGACCCCAGATCCGGACTCACCGCGCGAGGCGACGCACGAAGGACCTCTCACCTCGCCGAGCACGCCCGGCGCCGTTGCGTGTCGCCGTCCCCTCGGCCCGGCCAGGCTCCGCCCAGACGCCATCGCTGTCGCTCGAAGCTTCTCAGCCGTCCGATCAAGATCCAACGTCCCAGATCGCGCCACGTCATCTCACGGTGAGATCCCGTTCCAAATCCAGATCCGATCTCACCCGTTGGATCTAGATCCAACGGTCCAGATCAAACGCGTTAACCCAAACGCGTGAGAGCCAGATCTAATCTGGGCCATTGATTTTCAAATCAACGGCCGAGATTGCGCCACGTGTCGGGAAGCCTGACCGCCGCGATCAAGACTCCCGTCCGTGACGCCGACACACCGCCCGCGCGTGTCGACGCGTGACCAAACCGCACCATGACGTCCACGACTTCATGGCGGGCTCAAGATGTCGGCCGTCCCGGCCGCGGCGCCGACGGCAATGACGTCACCACCGGTCCCACTGCCAAGACTGCAGTGGTGAGCCCCGCTAACGTCAGCAATGACGTCACCCAAGGGGGACCCACCTGTCAGTGACATGTGGAGCCGTGGACCGAGTCCACGGTAGACCCGAGCCAAGCGTGGACCGAGTCCATGGACCGGCTGACGTCAGCCGACCAATCCAGTGCTGACACGTGTCCAGGCTGACGCAATAAATAATTTCCGAAAAAGAAAATGAGTTATTAATTCAAAATAATGATTTCAGATTTTGTTTCAAACTTCAAACACTTATAACTTTTGCGTTTCAACTCCGATTTGAGTGATTCAAATTTCTAAATTTGTATAAAATTGAGATCTACCTAAAAATGAATTTTATTTAATTTTTGGACTAAAGTTTTTCTCTGTAAAATTATTTAATTGATTATTTAAACTTCAAAATGCTATAACTTTTGCATTTTATCCGAATTTGACGATTCCAGTTTCTAAAAATTCATAAAATTATGTTCTCTCTATTTATGGACTTTATTTGGATATTTGGACACTTTTTGCCTATTGTTTATTCGTGTATTGCTATTTGCACGCTTTACGAGTAGACGTTGAAGTGCCGGAAGGATTCGAAGGAGAAGTATTGACTCAGGATCCAACTCAAGACCAAGAACAAGTACTTTTTGAAGGCAAGTTGTGCTTTGACCATGTTGATCCTATTTTGAAACCTATTTTGATTTAACCTATTGCATGCTAGTTCAATTAGAAAATACTTTATTTAAATATGGGGGATTAGATAAATACCAATTTGCTGTATGACACCTTGATTATTTAAATATGTGCCATGACCCTTGTCACCCTAGTGTGGATTACTAGTTGGACATTACTAAACTGCCAACATGGGTTTGTAGATCGTTGTAGTATCTTGCTTAGACACACTTTCGTGCTCATGACATGATTTTGGACAATCAAATGTTAATGTTGACTTAATGATATATTAAACCTGTTTTGGAAAGGTATCATGTGATGTTGATGGCACGTGGTGCATGGTAATCAACTGGGGTTTGATAAATAGTTTTTCGACCGGGGCATGTGGCAAGAATAATCAGTGGGCGGTTGTGCCTTTGGGGATGTTGATTTGGTTCTTTGGGTAGTCTTGCCCTGGTCACCCTAAGGACTTAACCTTGCAAGCCTTTGAACTGAGTCAATCTTGCAACCACATGTCTGTAATGGGATGGACCTAGTTGACTAAGTTGCTAATAACGTACCTGTGGGACCTCAGGAGGTCAACTACACCTTTTGTGTAAGTTGTACGGGAGCGCATCTGGCCGAGGCCAGGTACCCATCTAACGGTTGATTGGCCTAAACTTCGCCTTAGCTAAGGGAAGGGTTAGTGTGCAATAACCGGGGAGGCTCACTTGTATTGTTAGAAGTTTAGAAAGACTTTGTTACGGAACTCGCCTTTGTGGTGTTTGACTGTATCTTGTAGGTAAAGTGCATAACCTCTGCAGAGTGTAGAATCTATTCGAATAGCCGTGTCCGCGGTATTGGACATCGCTCGGGAATTACAGTCAAGGGTTAGACTTTCTTGAAAATAACTTGGACCTGAAGGGTTGGGTTTGGTTTACAAATGACATTAATGTGGACTAGGATGGGAAAGATGTTTATTAAACTCCTTGAAAAGTTATCTATGCTTTACTTGTTACTATTGCTTTCGAATCTACTTATGATACTTGTTAAATGCTGTTTACTGCAAAAATACCTTGAGCCACTCCTTTGTATTAAGCCATGCATGTAGTATGTTAGCTGCATTCTGTGCATGACTTGCTGAGTACCAAGTACTCACCCTTGCCACAATACAACACCAGTTGAAGAGGAGACTACACCAGCTTTGGAGGAGGAGCTCCACGAGGAACCGTCTACTTAGGGAGCGAGCCCAGTCAGTTGCCTGTGGTATACTGGATGGCGCCACCATGATATCTTATTTTTCCGCTGCTACTATTTCTCTCTTAATAAGTTTCGCCCTGCGAGGCGTATATTTGTAACTTGACCATAAGGTCGAGTAACCAGTTTTACTATTTAATTAAAGTACTTTATTAGTATCGAGTGGTATGATTGTGATATTTACCGATGTTAAGACTGTGTGCACCAGCGCATTCCTGGACTAGTGCTGAATACACAGAGGGTCCGGATTTGCAAATTCGGGTCCCGACAGAGGTGGTATCAGAGCCATACTGACCGTAGGCTCAACCTTAGCTAGAATGGTCGTAGAGAGGTTAAAACCTATTTTCTAAAGGCTAAAAGTTTGTCAAGATAATAAATGACATCTCGACTTATCCCATTCTTTCTTTTCTTGTCTCTTGCTGAATTTTTTCCTTACCTTGTCACAATTTAAAAATTTCGAGTTCTTACGTGAGCACTCTTGTGACAGATGGAGGGAGAGTTCAACTACATCGATCTGGAGGTTGGTCATGCCGCGGAACTTTGGCGTATGTTACAGACTCTCGGAGATTTTGAGAAGCCGCAATACCAAGTGGAAGTGATCAGACAAGCAGGATTGATCAAAGCTTGTGACGTGATGATTGTGGTACCCGCTAGGAAGAAGGGCCCAGGCAATCGCCCGATACACTGCACTGCCAGGAGGTCTATAATGCAGATGGGTATCCATGAAGTATCACGACGAGCAATGCGGCACATTACCCGCATCTACGCCAGAGAGTTGGAGAGCACGGTGTTCCGTTATCATCCGCGCAGCAATAACCTTCTTGACCCGAAGGCGATTCAGGATGAGGATGCCATGGTCACACAGTTGGCACGACTTGTTGTCGCCCAGGAGGATGTACTCGATGATACAAGCAAAGAGCTACAGAAGGCCCGCAAGTAGATCACGACAGAGAAGAACAGATGGCGGGAAGCTCAAGAGTATGTGTCACACCTTCTGCAAAGGATTGGCAAAGGATTGGAGAGTTAGAGATGGCATTGTACGCGCCAGAGCCGGAACCAATGCTCGAGCTGCACGAGCCAGACCCGGAGGAGCCAGAGCTTGAGGAGGACACTGCTTCTTCGACTACCACAGATGACACGATTCTTTGGACATGGCAATCGTTTCGCGCCTATGCCGCAGCATCCGTACCCAGGCCGTGGAGGTTTTCTCGACGAGTGAGCGTAGGTTTTATAGTGAGACTCCTTCGCTGAGTCGCGTCATAGAATAAAAAGTCACTCTTTAGGCGTTAGACTCCAGTGTTAGTTCAATTTGGATTTTCATTGCTTGCTGAGTGTGCAGTATGTGTTGCAGGCCTTTAGGCATTGTAAGCAACCATACAAAGCTATTGATATCATTAGTTAATAAAGTCGGACCTTAAAGTTACACCTTTCGCCCCGCATAAGTTCCATATCACTTGTCTATTCTTGTTTCCCTCTCATCTCTAAAACCTAGAGCAAATCGACAGATGGTGAACACCCGCGGAAACTTTGGAGGCAATGGGAGTGGTTCTCGCCCAACATAAAACCCCAATGATGGAGCACCAGCACCGCCACTGGACATGCAGAATTTTGGAGCATTTCTTGCTGCTCAGACTCAGTTGATGCATGCTATGATGCAACAGATGCAACACGTCACTGCTCAGGCCACCGCTAATCAAGTCAATCAGGGACAACGCCAGAATACCAGACTGTCAGAGTTCATGAGGACCCATCCACCCACTTTTTCTGGGAATGCCAATCCATTGGAGGCCGACGACTGGTTAAGGTCAATTTAGTGGAAGTTACATATCGCTCAATGCATAGGAAATGAGAAGGTACTCTACGCTTCTCATCAGTTGGAAGGAACAGCAGCCGAATTGTGGGAGAACTTCTGTGCCACGCAAGAGAACCCTCAGGACATCACTTGGGAGGAGTTCACAGCCGCATTCCGTCAGTATCACGTGCCTGAAGGAATCATGGACCTCAAGAAGGAGGAGTTCAGAGCACTGAAGCAAGGTAATCAGCCAGTGGCCGAATACCTAAACAAGTTTACACAGCTTGCTCGCTACGCACCTGAGGATGTAGCGACAGATAAAGCCAGACAGTCTCGCTTTATGAAGGGACTTAACCCAGGACTACAGATGGGACTGATCACCCACACCTTTCCAGATTTCCAAGAGTTGGTGAATAAGGCGCTTATTCTTGAGGACAAGCGCAAGGAACTGGATGAGAACAGGAAGCGCAGGATGTAACAGCAGGGATCACGCCAGGGAACGCAACAACGTCTGAGAGTTGCACCAAATCAATTTTTCAGATTCCAGCCACAGAATGCAACCAGGACACCGTCACCAGCACCAAGACCCGTCAATCAGAACTACTGCACCCACCCCGCTTAGAAACGCCGCTCAGTGCAACAAGAAGGAATGTTGAGACGCTGCTACAATCGCAACGAGCCAGACACTTTGCCAAAAGTTGTCCAAAGAAGACAGCAGGAGTAACGATTCGCTTCAACACGGGACCCACACCGCCTAGGACGCCAAGACTAAAACCACATCCTGCATCGTGGTAAGAGGCCGAGTCAACCATGTCACTGCAGATGCACTGCAGAATGCTACGGACGATGTACTCGGTAAGTTACTAGTCAACTCAGTACCTGCAACAGTTTTGTTTGACTCTAGAGCTTCGCATTCGTTTGTTTCGCAAGGCTTTGCTGCTAGAAATGATTTGGAGATTGCAAGACTTAAATGCATGCTTTTAGTTCAAACCCCTGGTTCCGAACTCCGAACGAAAGTAGGATGTTCCGGGGTGAGAATACTAATAGATGGGATAGAGTTCCTAGCAAACCTTATTATTTTGGAGACCCAGACCTTAGATGTTATTTTGGGAATGGATTGGTTATCCAAGCACAAGGCCGTATTGGATTGTGGACGAAGAACTATCTCAGTTGAGAGCCCGTGTGGAAAGAAGGTAGAATTTCAAGCCACTGCCGTTAGAGATGGACAGTTGATGGTTATGATTCCAAGACAATCAGCATAGAGGATGTCTCGGTAGTGAATGAGTACCCAGATATTTTTCTGAAGATCTACAGTATGCCGCCAGACAGGGACATAGAGTTTGTGATAGAGCTTGTACCTGGTACAGCACCGATAGCAAAGAGACCGTATCGGATGTCCACCGAAGAATTGGTAGAGATGAAAAAGCAACTTGAAGAGCTAATGGAGAAAGGATTTATCAGACCGAGTTCGTCGCCGTGGGGAGCGCCAGTGTTGTTTGTCAAGAAGAAGGACGGAAGTTTCAGGATGTGCATTGACTACCGTGCACTTAATGAAGTCACCGTGAAGAATAAGTACCCGCTACCCAGGATTGATGATTTGTTTGATCAGCTGAGAGGAGCCGGAGTTTTCTCCAAGATTGATCTGAGATCGGGATACCATCAGTTGAAGATCCGATCAGAGGATATTCCGAAGACCGCATTCTCGTCAAGATATGGACATTACGAGTTTATAGTTATGTCCTTTGGTCTGATGAATGCGCCAGCATATTTCATGAATATGATGAATAAGGTGTTCATGGAATATTTGGACAAGTTTGTTATCATGTTCATAGATGATATCCTAATCTACTCTAAGACAGAGGATGAACATGCCGAACACTTGAGGCGAGTATTGGAAAAGCTGAGGGAACAGCAACTCTTCGCCAAGTTCAGTAAGTGTGATTTTTGGAAGGACAAGGTGGAATTCCTAGGACATGTAATGACCGCAGAAGGAGTCATTCAGAGACCCAAGCAAGGTAGAAGATGTGTTACATTGGGAGCACCAAGACCGTAACCAGATCTAAGTTTCCTTGGAATGGCAGGATACTATCGCCGTTTCATTGAAGGCTTCTCGACAATTGCGAAACCTCTCACGCAATTGCTGAAAAAGGAAAAGAAGTTTGCATGGACGCCAGAGTGCGAGAAAGGTTTTCAAGAACTGAAGAAGCGATTGACATCAGCGCCGGTGTTAGTTCTACCGGATGTTAATCAAAGCTTTGATATCTATTTTGATGCATCGCGTCAAGGACTTGGATGTGTGCTAATGCAGAACAGAAAAGTTGTTGCTTATGCATCAAGGCAGTTGAGGCCGCATGAGGAAAATTATCCGACGCATGACCTAGAGCTAGCTGCCGTAGTGCATGCCTTGAAGATATGGCGTCACTATTTGATCGGGAACAGATGTGAAGTATATACGGATCATAAGAGCCTTAAGTACATATTCACCCAGTCGGATCTGAATATGAGGCAGAGGAGATGGTTAGAGTTGATCAAGGACTACAATGTTGGGATCCATTACCATCCCGGGAAGGCCAACGTAGTAGCCGATGCTCTGAGTCGGAAAAGCCATACCATGAGTATGTTGCTAGCCACAAGTCAGGATGAGTTATGTGAGGATTTCTAGAGAATGAAGATTGAGGTGGTACCTAGCGGATTCTTGGCCGCATTAGAAGTAAAGCCTACCCTAGAGGATCAGATCCGAGAAGGACAGAAGGATGATGACAAGATCCGCAGGATTAAGTCCATCAAGGAAGAAGGCAAGGCAGAGGATTTCAAGTTGGATGAGCAAGGCACGTTATGGCTGAAGGATCGCATTTGTGTACCGAACAAAAGGAGCTGAAGCAGTTGATTCTAGAAGAAGCCCATGACTCCAAGTATTCAATTCATCCTGGAAGCGCCAAGATGTATCAGGATTTGAAGGAGAGATTCTGGTGGCCGAGCATGAAGCGTGAAGTTGCCGAGCATGTTGCATTGTGCGACGTATGCCAGAGAGTCAAGGCAATGCATAAGAGACCAGCAGGATTGTTGCAGCCGCTGAAAATACCTGAGTGGAAGTGGGAGGAAATCGGAATGGATTTCATTACCGGTTTGCCTAAGACTCAAGGAGGTTATGACTCCATATGGGTTATAGTGGATCGCTTGACCAAGGTCGTCCATTTTATCCCCGTGAAGACCACTTACTCAGGAGATAAGTTAGCAGAGTTGTATATGACCAGGATCGTCTATTTGCACGGAGTGCCAAAGAGGATTGTATCGGACAGAGGTACCCAATTTACCTCAAGGTTCTGGAATAAGTTGCACGAAGCCATGGGAACCCGTTTGAACTTCAGTACAGCTTATCATCCACAGACGGATGGCCAGACCGAAAGAGTCAATCGAATTCTAGAGGATATGCTAAGAGCGTGTGCATTGGCCTATGCTACCTCTTGGGATAAGAGTTTGCCGTATGCCGAGTTCAGTTACAATAATAGTTACCAGGCTAGTTTACAGATGTCACCTTTTGAGGCACTGTATGGTCGACTCGCTTGACGCCATTGAACTGGAATGAGACAGGTGAACGCCGTGTCTTTGGGCCAGATATTCTTCAAGAAACTGAAGAACAGATTGCCATGATCAGGGAGAGATTGAAGATAGCCCAATCACGACAGAAGAGTTATGCTGACAACCGTCGCTGAGACCTGAATTTCGAACCAGAAGATTTCGTGTATCTCAGAGTCACGCCGCTCAGGGGAGTTAAGAGGTTCCATGCCAAAGGAAAACTCGCACCCCGTTATGTTGGACCATTTAAGATTTTGAGCCGCAAAGGCGAAGTTGCTTACCAGCTGGAGTTGCCACAGTCATTAGCAGGAGTGCATGACGTATTCCACGTGTCCCAGTTGAAGAAGTGTCTCTGAGTTCCTGAGGAACAGACACCGCTAGAATCAATTGAGTTGCAAGAAGATTTGACTTACAAGGAGCATCCCGTGAAGATTTTGGACACTATAGATCGAGAGACCAGAAATAAGTCAACCCGCTTCTGTAGAGTTCAGTGGAGCAACCATGCAGAGAGCGAAGCAACTTGGGAGCGCGAAGAGGATTTGAAGAAAGAGTTTCCAAACCTATTCTGTAGTAAGCCCTGAATCTCGGGGACGAGATTCTATTAAGGGGGGGGGGAGGTTTGTAACACCCCAAAATTTTGCTTTTCTTAAATTCATGTGTGATTTGGCACTTTGGTGAATTTTTGGAATTTTCTGGAATTTATTTGGATTTATTTGGAATTTATTTGAATTTATTCCATTTTGAAATAATTAAATAATTTAAATTTTCAAATAAAATTTTGTTGGAAATATTTTATTTGAGTCCAAAATGCCCCAAAGTATTTTCCAAAATTTTTCTGGAATTTTTCTGAGTCTTTTGCTATTTTTAATGAATTAAATGAATTTCTGGAAATTATTTTAAATATTAAATCGCTGGAAAATCGAGTCGGGTCAAGTACTGTTCATCCGACCGAGTCGGAACCCGAGTCGGACTCGAGTCCGACCCGAGCCACGTGACTCGACCGAATCAAGTCCAAACCCTAACTCTGTGAACCGTTGGATCAAGATCCAACGGCCGAAATCGAGCCGCACCGATTCGACCGGATCCGATCGCGCCCGAGCCAATCGTGGCCGTTGATCGCGCCACATGGACGGTCCTCCGTCGTCGTCTCCGCCTGAGTCCAAGCCGGATTCCTCCGCCGCGCCCGCCGCCATGTGGGTCTAGGTTTTCGTTTTCCGCACGGACGCCGAGGGTATTTAATGCCCGGGTCGCACCTCGAGGACCGCCTTGACTTCCCGCACCTTTTGCCCTAGCCGCCGCCGCTTGGAACGCCCTGCCGCAGCCGTAATCACTCGCCGGAGTTGTAGCACTCCTCCGCCGCGGTTTTTGCTTCGTTCCGCCGCCGTCTGCCGTCCCCCGCCGCCGTTGACCCTAGATCCGGACTCACCGCGACGAGACGCACCCGAAGGGACCTCTCACCTCACCGGAGCACGCCCGAAGCGCCGCGTTCGATGTCGCCGCCCCGGGCCCGCCAGCCAGCTCCGCCGCACGCCATCGCCGTCGCTCGAAGCTTCTCAGCCGTCCGATCAAGATCCAACGTCCCAGATCGCGCCACGTCATCTCACGGTGAGATCCCGTTCCAAATCCCAGATCCGATCTCAACCGTTGGATCTAGATCCAACGGTCCAGATCAAACGCGTTAACCCAAACGCGTGAGAGCCAGATCTAATCTGGGCCGTTGATTTTCAAATCAACGGCCGAGATTGCGCCACGTGTCGGGAAGCCTGACCGCCGCCATCGACCTGCGTGTGTGACGCCGACAAGCCGCCCGCAGCGTGTAAGCGGCGTGACCAAACCGCACCATGACGTCACGCTGACGTCATGGCGGGCTCAAGCATGTCGGCCGGGCCGTCCCACCGTCTTGGCCGACGCCACCGTTGGATCAAGATCCACCGCCAAAGAATGACGCGTCACTGGGTCCCACCGCAGCCGACACGCGTGAGCCGTGACCGAGTCCACGTGAGACCCGAGCCAAGCGTGTACCTAGTCCATGGATCACCGACGCCACCGACCAATCCAAAGGTCGACACGTGTCCAGCCGACGCAATAAATAATTTCCGAAAAAGAAAATGAATTATTAATTCGAAATAATGATTTCAGATTTTGTTTCAAACTTCAAACGCTTATAACTTTTGCGTTTCAACTCCGATTTGAGTGATTCAAATTTCTAAATTTGTATAAAATTGAGATCTACCTAAAAATGAATTTTATTTAATTTTTGGACTAAAGTTTTTCTCTGTAAAATTATTTAATTGATTATTTAAACTTCAAAATGCTATAACTTTTGCATTTTAACTCCGAATTTGACGATTCCAGTTTCTAAAATTTCATAAAATTATGTTCTCTCTGTTTATGGACTTTATTTGGATATTTGGACACTTTTTGCCAATTGTTTATTCGTGTATTGCTATTTGCACGCTTTACGAGTAGACGTTGAAGTGCCGGAAGGATTCGAAGGAGAAGTATTGACTCAGGATCCAACTCAAGACCAAGAACAAGTACTTTTTGAAGGCAAGTTGTTCTTTGACCATGTTGATCCTATTTTGAAACCTATTTTGATTTAACCTATTGCATGCTAGTTCAATTAGAAAATACTTTATTTAAATATGGGGGATTAGATAAATACCAATTTGCTGTATGACACCTTGATTATTTAAATATGTGCCATGACCCTTGTCACCCTAGTGTGGATTACTAGTTGGACATTACTAAACTGCCAACATGGGTTTGTAGATCGTTGTAGTATAACGCTTAGAGCACGCTACGTGCTCATGACATGATTTTGGACAATCAAATGTTAATATTGACTTAATGATATATTGAACCTGTTTTGGAAAGGTATCATGTGATGTTGATGGCACTTTGGTGCATGGTAATCAAGCGGGGTTTGATAAATAGTTTTTCGATCGGGGCATGTGGCAAGAATAATCAGGTGGGCGGTTGTGGCCTTTGGGGATGTTGATTTGGTTCTTTGGGTAGTCTTGCCCTGGTCACCCTAAGGACTTAACCTTGCAAGCCTTTGAATCGAGTCAATCTTGCAACCACATGTCCGTAATGGGACAGACCTAGTTGACTAAGTTGCTAATAACGCACTGTGGGACCTTAGGAGGTCAACTACACCCTTTGTGTAAGTTGTGCGGGGAGCGTCGAAGTGAGGCAGGTACCCATCTAACGGTTGATTGGCCTAAACTTCGCCTTAGCTAAGGGAAGGGTTAGTGTGCAATAAGGGGAGGCTCACTTGTATTGTTAGAAGTTTCGAAAGACTTTGTTACGGGAACTCGCCTTTGTGGTGTTTGATTGTATCTTGTGGGTAAAGTGCATAACCTCTGCAGAGTGTAGAATCTATTCGAATAGCCATGTCCGCGGTATTGGACATCGCCGGGAATTACTGATGAGACTTTCTTGAAAATAACTTGGACACGAAGGGTTGGGTTTGGTTTACAAATGACATTAATGTGGACTAGGATGGGAAAGATGTTTATTAAACTCCTTGAAAAGTTATCTATGCTTTACTTGTTACTACCGCTGAATCTACTTATGATACTTGTTAAATGTCAAGCATCGCAAAAATACCTTGAGCCACTCCTTTGTATTAAGCCATGCATGTAGTATATTAGCTGCATTCTGTGCATGACTTGCTGAGTACCAAGTACTCACCCTTGCCACAATACAACACTAGTTGAAGAGGAGACTACACCAGCTTTGGAGGAGGAGCTCCACGAGGAACCGTCTACTTAGGGAGCGAGCCCAGTCAGTTGCCTGTGGTATACTGGATGGCGCCACGATGATATCTTATTTTTCCGCTGCTACTATTTCTCTCTTAATAAGTTTCGCCCTGCGAGGCGTATATTTGTAACTTGACCATAAGGTCGAGTAACCAGTTTGACTATTTAATTAAAGTACTTTATTAGTATCGAGTGGTATGATTGTGATATTTACCGATGTTAAGACTGTGTGCACTAGCGCATTCCTGGACTAGTGCTGAATACACAGAGGGTCCGGATTTGCAAATTCGAGTCCCGACAGTACTCAACCATACCGGTATGAGTTTTCCAAGGAAACATGAGCATCGCATCGCATTGCATACATAATGATGATGAAAATGATATGTGATCATGAATGAGATGATAGACATGATGTGAGTTGTTGTAGCCATGAAATTGTTTCTTTTGTACCATTGCAATATACTTGCTGAGTGATGAACTCACGCTTATGTTTATGTTGTTTTTTTTAGGTACCATGACACCGGCATATGGGAAAGAGCATTAGCTACACATCTTCACGTAGTTCCAGTCACATTTACCAAATTTTGAGTCATGCCCTTAATAATAGTGCCATGAATCTTGGTGTATGGATTAAATAGTGTGGTCGGGTCCCGTATTTGCTTCGTTATAGTTTATGGAGTGGTTGAACTTGATAATATTGCCTTATGTTGTTGCCATATCCTTTTACATTGCTTCTTTGGATATCTTATGATATTATGTTACTTGCCTGTTATTGCTATTGTCTCAAATCATGTTAAAACAAAGGAGATGCTACCGAAATTTTCGGTTTTAGCATTTGCTCCTTTACTGTTATTTGTCTTTATTAGTGGTATTTAGGTGTTGTTTAGCCTATGTTTGGTAGCATTCGGGCATACTAGATGCCGGGGTGTTACAACTTTTGCACGTGGGAGCTGAAGAGGGATCTAGAATTGGAGTTAGAGGTTGGTACCATGTTCTTCTAGAGAGTAACGTTGGATAAAGGGATCGGGCACTTTAGCGCCAAGGAATGTATGGAATGAGGAGTGTGAGACCGTTTTCTTTCGTGATCTATTTGGGAATTTATCCTTTTGCTTGGGTCGTGCTGAGGCCTTGTGTGAGTGCTTTGTGTTTCAATGTTGAGTAAAGTTTCTGGCAAGTTTTGAATGTGAGTTATCGTTAGAGCCGTTGGTTTTCGAACCAAATCGTCTTGTCATCGAGTCTTGATCAATGTAGTTCCAGTGGTTTTAGTTAGAGAGAGAAGTGATCTGGGAGATTGAAGTCTCGCGTGTGCGACCAATACCCAGAGTTATTCTCATCAGGTATGAACCGTGAAGTTTAGTTCTCTTTGTGTTGTTTGTTTTGCGTAGTGGCGTATCTCGGATTCGGGATCGAATCCTGTTAAGGGGGGGGGGGAGAATGTGACACTATAGAATGACGGATTGAGACATTTTTTGATTTCAGCATTACGGTATGACTTTGGTATCGTGTTCTTGGGCCATTTTCCGGAGTTTGGGCCTTTCCGGGTAGGAATTGGGCCTTCCAGGGGAGTTCGGGTGTGATGCCCTAGAATTTGAGAGCGATCCTAGGGTTTTCTTTCTTGGTTGTTCCGGAAAGAAAGAGGGTTTTGTTGGGGAACGAAATAATTGAAGAATATGCGGCAATTTAATATTAAAAATTGGAGTTTTGGGCTAGTTTCCGCTGGGCTGAGGCAACCTGGGCCTGGGCCGGGGATTTCTTTTTCCCCCTCTCCTCCCCATGCCTTGGTGGGCCGGCCCACCACCCCCCCTTTAAGTGGCGCCCCTCCCCTTTGGCCGGCCACCTCCCCCCTTTGCCCTAGGGCGTCTCCCCTTCCTCCCCCTAGTAGCCACCACCCTCTCCTCTTCCTCCCCTGCGTGGTGGCTCAAGATCCACCACGAAACGCGAAGGAGAAAGCGAGAAGGGATCCGTGGAGGCGTGGAGGACGAGTAGATTTCAGATTCGGGGTTCATCGCGTGCTTTCCGTGGATTCTCGAGGAAGGACTCTAGGTAAATTTCCAGAATTTTACCCCCTGTTCTACCTAAGATTAGGAGTGTTTTAGATCTGGTGGTGTTTGGTTTGGATGGAATTTGATGGGGGAGAAGGTTAGTTGTTCACGTGGTGCTGTTTCTGAGAGGGGAGATTGTGCAGCACGGATTGTTTCGCGGTTTAAGTGGCATAGATTATTTTTCCTGCAAAAACCTATAACTAGAAAGTTGTAGATAACGTCGAGACTTAGCTTCTGCATTTTTTTCAGAATTTTTGGGCTGTCGGTCTGAGAGTTATCTCTGTTGGAAGATGATGAACATAATCTGGAAACAGATTTCGTCCACTGTGTTGGACGGTTGTTTAGGCATATTTAACAGCAGAATTGAAATTTTTGACCTTCATGAAAGTTTTAGATCTCGTCAATATCTAGCTACTGTAATTTTTCTGTATTTTTATGAACAGTAGAAAAAAAGATACGAAATTGGGAAGAGAGGGTGCTGCTGTTCGATCCGGACAGATCGGGTTTTTGGCGTTTAAATGGGATCGGGGAGTAGGAAGCGTGTGTTTGAATTGTGTGATGAATTGTGATGTCGCTATGTATTGAAATAATGTTTGTTCAGGTGGTGCCACTGCTGGGCGTAACTAGGTTCTTCGCCCACGTCGGTAAAGGCAAGTGGAAGCAGTTGTATTGTTAATCTATACATTGTTGTCCCCTTTAAACTTGTTCTCCTTTATGGTTGTCCCTTTAGAGATGTGTTATGTTTATGGTTGATTCCTGGTTGATTTAGACTTGTTGTCTCTAGTATTGATGTCGTGATATTATTCCTATTTGAATTGCTTATCATGGACTTTTTTTTTATGAATTGCTTCCGTATTATCCTGTTTTAGGGGAAATGCTGTCGAATTTTTCTTGTACAGCAGTTTAGATTTATGGGGTGTTACATCGGGCCTTGGGAGACCATTGTGGGCCGAAGGTGGGGGACAAATTGGCCCATGTGGAGGGGGTTTTGGGCAGCAAACCCTGCTGGCCTTGCCCCATGCGCCCCACTCCCCTCCCTCAAACCCTAGCTGCCCACCCCCTTGCCCCTTCGCCTCCCCCTAGCCGCCCCCCTTGTCCTTGCGCCTCCACCTCCCCTCGCCTCCCTAGTCACCATGCTCCCCTCCCTTAACAGCCCCACATCCTCCTCCTCTGCGGTGTTCTTCCTTCCCTCGCTTGGTGGATCACCGGTACGGAGATCGCCGTTGAATCGCTACTGTTCGGAAGGAAGGAGCGGCCGGAAGGAAGGGAGGTTTCGTCGTTGTTCTGTTCTTCTTGAACAGGTAACGAATCGTGGCTTTCTTGGGATGGTCTAGGTGCTGCTAGATGGGTTAATTCATGCCTAGAAATCATGTTTAGGTGCTGAGATTAGAGGGATTTAATTGGATTCTAGATCTATCTCGCGAGTAGCTCTCGGCCATGTTTGACAGTCAGTGTTGGGATGCATTTTTTGCCATTTTAGAGGCGTTTTCTGATTGGCCGTCTATCACGAAAATTGTAGGTAATTCAATTACCTTTAATTGGACACCAAGAACACTAAATTCCCTCCAGCCATTTAGAAGTTATGGCTGTTTTACCGAATGTTGTCAAATCTCTAACGTGATTGGGATAGATCGTGTTCATCTGTAGATTAGAAAATTTTAGAGGCTGATTCAGTTTTCACGAATACTTAGAAAAAGTTGGGAAATTTCCTAAGATTTGAGAAACTGTACTCATTTATTTTATTTGGAGTTTTAAAACTCAAGTTATGCTAGTTGGAAGCCTGCTGTCCCGATGGGACAGATTCCCTATTTTCGGGTTTTAGGAGTGGGTTGAGTAGTCGGCGTAGATGATTTCCCTTGTACTATTTTTGTGGGCATGTTTTGAGTGTATTGTACCTATGTGTAGGTGGTGTGACCCCGGGAGTGCCCCAATCTCTCGCCACTCCGTCTGTGATACTACGGGTTGGCCTAACTTTAGAAAGTAAGAAATTTGCAACTAGAACCCTACGGTATGACGTTATAACGCGTTTCGGGCCGTTTTCGGGCGTTTTGGGCCGCTCCGGGGAGGTGTTGGGCTTGGGGGAGCCTTCGTGGGCCGGATGGTGGGACTCACTTAGCCCATGTGGGGGTGAGGGGGGGCAGCAAACCCTGCTGCCCTAGCCCTCCCCACCCCCCATGCGCCCCCCACTCCTCCCCCTTGTAGCCGCCACCCCCACCTCCATCCCATCTCCTCCTCCTCACCCCCAACACCCAAGCCGTACCAACCCTTTCCTCCTTGCGCCTCCTCCCCCATCCTTGCTGCGTTTCCCTCGCTGCCACGCCACGCCACGGTGCTGCCCTCGCTGGTGGAAGGATCCGCGACGAGGAGAACCGGTGGCAACGCTATGCGTGGGAGGAGATCGGGTGGAGATCGCGAAGAGAAGTGCTTGATTCATGGAATCGTCAAGAAGGTAATGGGGGAAACCTTTGGGGATTGATTAGATGCTGCTGTAGAGGGGGTTTATCATGTTTTAGATCAAGGGGAGGTGCTGCCATGGGGAATATTTGTGGGAAACTAGAGTTGTATTCACGTTCTGGTTCGAGCAGATTGGGGGCCCGAGCTAGGGCAGGCGTTTTCGCCAATTTCTAGTTTGAATCTGACCGTACGGACTTTTAGGAAGTTGTAGATAATTTCCTTATCTTTCCGTGCATATAAAGAAATTGAAATTCCGCCCAGCCGTTTAGAAGTTATGCCTGTTTTACCGAGCGCTGTCAAATCTGTGACGAGATTGAGACAGTTCGTGTTCAACGTTAGATTAAACAACTTTAGAGTCCGAATCAGTCTTTCCCTATAACTAGAAAAAAGTTGGGAAATTTCCTAAGCTTCGCGATGGTGTACTCGTTTAATCGATTTGGAGTCCTAGAATAGAAGTTATGCCCATTCGAAGGCTGCTGTCCCGAAGGGACAGATTTGCTGTTTTCTGATTTTAGGAGTTGTAAGCGAAGTCGGGGTAGCGGGATTTATGTGTGCTGTTTTGTGGACTCGAATTGAGTGTGTGGCACGTGTTTGCAGGTGGTGTGCCTCCAGGAGTGCCCTCAACCTCTCGTCACTCCGTTGCCCGTGGTTGAAGGCAAGTGTATTGTGTGGATTGTGTGCTTTATGTGTTGCTAGATTGGTTTGATGGCATTTGGAATAGATAACATGTTGTGTTGCCATGGTTTTACAAGTTATATTTGATATGATGTTCTTAGGCCATGAATTAAATGATATCAATGATATGGTGACCTCATGCCATGATTACATATGCTTGTCGTAGATGAATGATTCGCATGCCATGTTTTGAACGGGTACCGTCGTTTGTTGAATACGGTCCTTCATGGTGAGGTGCCATGTGTTGATATGCAATACTCCTATATATGTGTACGTTGCTGTCCATTTTGCATACATGGCATATTTTCATGGCCGGCCGGTGAGATAAGTCATAACTAGTCCGGGGAAGGTCGGTGAGAACCGTTATGACTAGTCCGGGGCTATTCTTTTGAGTAAGTCCTACATCGTGATTCCTTCACCGAGGTGAATGGAAGCGAGTGATAGGCACCCTCCATCTTCGGGATGGAAGGGGGAAAAGGGTGCATGCCGACGGGTGTGCACTCAACCATACCGGTATGAGTATTCCAGGAGACATGTGCATTGCATTGCATGAATGAATTTCATAAATGAAGGTGTTTATGAGATGATGATGAGAGTACTCATGAGATGCTCATGAGATGATTACCATGTTGTTTTAAAGGTTGTAAATTATGTTAAATGTGATGTGTTGTGATATAACGGTGGAGACTGGAATGATGGTTTGTTGTCTTGATCCTTGTTGTTCCATTGCAATACACTTTGCTGAGTGATGAACTCACGCTTGTGTTTTCGTTGTTTGTTTCTTTAGGTACCATGAAATCGGGCGCTGGGGAAAGGGATTTAGCTACACTCCTCCACGTAGTATCACAATCTAGCTAATTCACCTTCTTTTGGAGACACTGCAATAAGTATTGCAATAATCATTAGTTTATGGTCTTAATGTTGGTTGTTTCCCTCATGTGAATCATGTGGGGCTAAGGAGTGAATTGTTATATCTTCCTAGACTTAAATTGATGCCTATTCTTTTGTTAGCGATGTCTATTGATGTGTTAGTTGATGATTAGCTATTATTATAAATGCATGTTGATATCTGTTTGTCTTATAAATTGATATGATGCTATGTCGATCATTTTCATGCTAAAACAAAGGAGGTGCTGTCGAAATTTTCAATTATTCGAAATGATTACTTGCTGTAATTTATCTTAAATCATGGTATTAAATGTGTTATGGTCTATGTTTGGTGACATTCTGGGCTTAGTAGAAGCTGGGGTGTTACAGTTGGTATCAGAGCGGGCTGTAGGTCCCTGGAATGTGTATTTAGTGTCATAACTATAGGTTCAACTAAAATATGAAGTGGAATAACCTAGAAACATGGCTTAGGTTTTACTTAAAACTTTGCCATAGGATAGCAACATTAAAACTTGTGTAAGTGGAATAATTAATTTAAAACTTGACACACTTTGTTGCACAGTAGGAATGGGTATGGGTACCATTGCTTTACGCTTAAATGTTGTATTTAAGCTTTGTTGTTGAATGTTACATTTGGTAATATATGTTGCTATGTTTATGAAAGAATTGATTGTGTTGATACAATTGAGATTATGTGGGTTGTGGTGCCGAAAAGGGGTTTCGGTCACCTTCTGTTGTTTGTAGTATTGTTGGGTTTGACGGTGTGGCCGGTTAGTGCCATCACCGAAGGACTTTTAACCTCCTGTTGGGAGAGTGTTTATCCTTTCTATCGTAGATTGGGTAGTTGGTTGGAGTCGAGTAGTAGAGTTGTGGAATGACCCTCCGAATTTCCTTTGCCGTTTTGATGAATGGTTTTGGCTGGTTTTTGGTTGGTTGAAATAAAAGAAAAAGTGTTCGGTTTTGGATACTCACCGATGGTTCTTTTGGTGGTTTTGGTTTTGTCTTCTTTGGTTGAAGGCAAAAGAAGAATTTCGGGTTGCGCCTCTTTTGGTCGCCTTGCCAGTTTTGACGCCTTGGATTTGTGTTTGTCTTATAGAGAAACTTATAGATTGATTCTTGGGTTACCATTCTCCAACTTGAAAAGAAGTTATTGAAGTTTCGATGAAAAATCTAAGTCGCATGGATTTAGGTGTCAAGGTTTTGTCGGAAAGGATGTGGTTGATCGGTTGCTTTACGGAGAAAGTTTTCAATTTATCTTTGTGTTTGTCTTTCTTTGAGGTTTAAAAGAGTTATTGCGGTGTTGTGCCAGACCTTGTTGTCAGGGCCTAAGTGGTGTTTGATCGCAATGATGACTTGCTTGGGAATTTAAGAGTTGATTTCTCTTGTGATTTATGGTTGAGCTTTCCGGAAGGAAAAGTGTTTTGGGTGATGTTCTTTTCTGGAGCAATTTTGGTTTCCTCAAGAGTTGGGTGCGTGATTCACGCGGATGTTTAAGAAGTTAAGTGTATGACGAGAAGTTAGAGTTTTCGGATGATATGAGCTAGTGGTTCGGTTAAAGCGAATTTGTTGTTTGTTTAAAGATAAACTAAAATATTGTGTTGATAAGAGATCATTAAACGAGACGTCAGGTGATCCAAAGTGAAAGTTGGTTAGTGGTGTGTGCAAAGTGATGCGGGTTATGGAATCTAATGGATGTTTGGGATTAGTTAGCATAGAATGTCTCGGTTGATGAACTTGCTATAGTAAGAAGATGGTGTGAAATTCTGCCTATTGTAGCTGGTGGGTCGATTAATATTGTGGGTCGACAATATGACTTAAAATACGTGTAATCAATTAATGAGGATATATGGAATGATTGTAGGAAAGGTTGAATTATTCTTGGCGGATGTGCATGCAGGATCCGTACTTATGAGGGATGTCAAGTGGAGATCGTGTCGCGTGGTTAGTATTAATTATTGGTGGAATGAACTGGTGATATGGAATATGTGACTTAGGAATTATTCCCGTGGTAATTGTTGATTACAGGAATAATTGTAAAGAGATGTGTGCTACGCTTGGGATAATAAGTTGCATGAATAATGGTTCGTCATGGTTAGTAGACCAAAAGAAGTTATTGATATCGTCTTATGTTGGATTAATCGATAAGTTAATTGTCTTTGGAGTTGTGAGAACGTGGTTCTCCTTATTGATTGTCATACGGTAGATATGGTCTATGGTTTGTTGGTAATATAATCAATTGTGGTTATATGAACAGTGAAAAGTGATTTTATCAAGAGCAGATGTTGTAGCTTGTGTGCAATAGTGTTGGACTTCTCGGGATTTGGGTGACTATGACATCCGTATTGGCTAAGAGTATTGTAATGCGAGTAAGGGTGGGATTTGAGTTGAACTTTCTTTTGAAGGTTTACGGATTCAAATGAATGTATAAATTTTCTGGGAGTGCCTGCCTCTTTGTTTAGGCGTCTTGATTAGTGTGCAATAAAATCTCCTCTGATTACGTGGCATTTTGTCAAGTTACAAACTTGACTCCGATGATTGGAAATATGGATGAAAGAGTAGTATTTGAAGTAACCGGCTTATGGGTTCCAAATGTGGTGTGGTATTGAACCATGCCAATCTTTGGATTTGGGCTAATCTGTTTAGTCTATGTTATGAGTATGGGTTAACACCCAAAGCGTTGGAGTGGGACGCTCTCTTTAGCGTTCAACTGTTTTATCTTTGGTAATCCTTGAGTTAAGCGCTTAAATTGTAATTCTATCGTGACTAGAGTTGGATTGATTTGGGAAACGTGTGTGGTTTTTGCGAGCATTTAAAAAAAAGGTGAATCTTATGATTGTTTCATAAGTGTTTTTGTTGGTAAAATGTTCCCTGCTGGGAATGTGTTTCCTTTCTCTTTAAGAGAATTGGTAGCGGTTATTAGGCGTAGATGTTTGATTTGAGAGTTGATGCTATCTTCTGTTATTGGCTTTGGTTAAAATGCGATGTTTTGCGCGCATTGCGTGCAGTGGTTGTTGGGTTGGGAGGCGATATGGTATTTTTCGGTTAACGCCATCGTAGTTTATGCGAATTTTAGCAACCATCGATGTTGTTGGGTGTCAATCATGTGACAAAGAGAATGAAGTCTCTTTGTAAATGGTTAATGGGTATCGTGGTTCATGATGAATAAATGGTGAAAAAGATTCATGACATCGCTTTTTATAAGCATAAAAGAGTTGTTGAGCCAGGACGGTGAGAAAGTCATATAGAGACATATGACTAATCCGAGTGCTCTTGTAGATTTCGCATTCGTGTTATGAATCGAGATTTTCATTGCTCTCTAGCATGAAAATGAATGAATGGATAAATCTGGTATTTTGGTTTTGTTATGCAAGGGATTTGAGTTTCCCTTTCTCTTGAGAGTTTTTGTGGCAGTTCTCTTCCAAGATGTTGTTTTTGGTTAAAGTGAAAAGTTTGGCTGTGGTGAAGGCGAGTCGAGTTGTCTTTAGTTGTTGAGAACTTGTCACAAGAGAATTGTGTGGAGTCTCTATTTGTTTGAGTGCTCCCCGATGCGAATTGTATCGCGTTGATTGGAGATTTGAGTTTTCCTTTGCGGCTTGACTTAGGAAAAGCAAAAGAGTGGTCTTTAAATGTTATCGGGTTCTTTCCAAAGTGATTTGTGGTGCTTTGAGGTTCGAGTTGTTGTATGTGGTCTACTTGGATTCAAAAGAATCGTACTTCTTTTGCACTATTGATAGGAGCGAGAATAAGAAGGGCCTCGGGTTATTGTTGAGTATAATCTAAGAGCTATACTCGTGGGCTTCATTGTTTGTGTGAATTGTTTGTGAGGGCGACATCCTCTTGGGAAAAGTGCCAATTGAGATTTGGTAGTGAGCTACGGTCCTAGCTTGGGCTGGACATTAGTGGTATGAGGGCGGATGATGATGGAGGTTGTTGATGTCGTGGTTTGAATTTGGTTGAAAGTATCGTTGGGTGGAAGCAAATGTTATAGAAATTGTGATGTAAAAATGCTTTGTCGTGGACATTGTCTTAGCTAGACGTCCCTGGGTGTGCGTTATGCCTGGGAGAGGATAGAATGAAAAGTGTATTGTGGTTGGCAGTCGAAAGGAAAGTATGGTCGATGTAGGCTTTGAGCGAAGATGACATTAGTAAATTTTGATTCCTTGCGAAAAGGGGTCAAATAATTGGAAGAGATGGGGTTTTGCGTAAATGGTCTTTTGGGGGGGGTTCAAGTTTGGAACCTCGGTTAACCATTTTAATACTAATGGTGAAAAAAAAAGGATGTGTTTCATGATGATTGTGTCATTCTGAGTTTATGAATCATGATAGAGATTGAAGTAAATGAGGAATCATGTCAAGTTGTACTTAGTTAAGCTAAGTCAAGTCACTCTTGTTAATAGATGGATTTGGAGATTTTGGTTGTCGTTGCTGCTGTTTGAGTCGTTGCGCGGGTGTGTTGAGTTCGCAAAGAAGTTGAGTCCCTAGTGGACATTGTTTTAGAGTTGACGTGTAAGATTCGAGGTCGAATCAAGTTAAGGGGGGAAGAATGTGATACTACGGGTTGGCCTAACTTTAGAAAGTAAGAAATTTGCAACTAGAACCCTACGGTATGACGTTATAACGCGTTTCGGGCCGTTTTCGGGCGTTTTGGGCCGCTCCGGGGAGGTGTTGGGCTTGGGGGAGCCTTCGTGGGCCGGATGGTGGGACTCACTTAGCCCATGTGGGGGTGAGGGGGGGCAGCAAACCCTGCTGCCCTAGCCCTCCCCACCCCCCATGCGCCCCCCACTCCTCCCCCTTGTAGCCGCCACCCCCACCTCCATCCCATCTCCTCCTCCTCACCCCCAACACCCAAGCCGTACCAACCCTTTCCTCCTTGCGCCTCCTCCCCCATCCTTGCTGCGTTTCCCTCGCTGCCACGCCACGCCACGGTGCTGCCCTCGCTGGTGGAAGGATCCGCGACGAGGAGAACCGGTGGCAACGTTGCGTGGGAGGAGATCGGGTGGAGATCGCGCGAAGAGAAGTGCTTGATTCATGGAATCGTCAAGAAGGTAATGGGGGAAACCTTTGGGGATTGATTAGATGCTGCTGTAGAGGGGTTTTATCATGTTTTAGATCAAGGGGAGGTGCTGCCATGGGGAATATTTGTGGGAAACTAGAGTTGTATTCACGTTCTGGTTCGAGCAGATTGGGGGCCCGAGCTAGGGCAGGCGTTTTCGCCAATTTCTAGTTTGAATCTGACCGTACGGACTTTTAGGAAGTTGTAGATAATTTCCTTATCTTTCCGTGCATATAAAGAAATTGAAATTCCGCCCAGCCGTTTAGAAGTTATGCCTGTTTTACCGAGCGCTGTCAAATCTGTGACGAGATTGAGACAGTTCGTGTTCAACGTTAGATTAAACAACTTTAGAGTCCGAATCAGTCTTTCCCTATAACTAGAAAAAAGTTGGGAAATTTCCTAAGCTTCGCGATGGTGTACTCGTTTAATCGATTTGGAGTCCTAGAATAGAAGTTATGCCCATTCGAAGGCTGCTGTCCCGAAGGGACAGATTTGCTGTTTTCTGATTTTAGGAGTTGTAAGCGAAGTCGGGGTAGCGGGATTTATGTGTGCTGTTTTGTGGACTCGAATTGAGTGTGTGGCACGTGTTTGCAGGTGGTGTGCCTCCAGGAGTGCCCTCAACCTCTCGTCACTCCGTTGCCCGTGGTTGAAGGCAAGTGTATTGTGTGGATTGTGTGCTTTATGTGTTGCTAGATTGGTTTGATGGCATTTGGAATAGATAACATGTTGTGTTGCCATGGTTTACAAGTTATATTTGATATGATGTTCTTAGGCCATGAATTAAATGATATCAATGATATGGTGACCTCATGCCATGATTACATATGCTTGTCGTAGATGAATGATTCGCATGCCATGTTTTGACCGGGTACCGTCGTTTGTTGAATACGGTCCTTCATGGTGAGGTGCCATGTGTTGATATGCAATACTCCTATATATGTGTACGCGTTGCTGTCCATTTTGCATACATGGCATATTTTCATGGCGGCCGGTGAGATAAGTCATAACTAGTCCGGGGAAGGTCGGTGAGAACCGTTATGACTAGTCCGGGGCTATTCTTTTGAGTAAGTCCTACATCGTGATTCCTTCACCGAGGTGAATGGAAGCGAGTGATAGGCACCCTCCATCTTCGGGATGGAAGGGGGAAAAGGGTGCATGCCGACGGGTGTGCACTCAACCATACCGGTATGAGTATTCCAGGAGACATGTGCATTGCATTGCATGAATGAATTTCATAAATGAAGGTGTTTATGAGATGATGATGAGAGTACTCATGAGATGCTCATGAGATGATTACCATGTTGTTTTAAAGGTTGTAAATTATGTTAAATGTGATGTGTTGTGATATAACGGTGGAGACTGGAATGATGGTTTGTTGTCTTGATCCTTGTTGTTCCATTGCAATACACTTTCTTTGAGTGATGAACTCACGCTTGTGTTTTCGTTGTTTGTTTCTTTAGGTACCATGAAATCGGCGCGGGAAAGGGATTTAGCTACACTCCTCCACGTAGTATCACAATCTAGCTAATTCACCTTCTTTTGGAGACACTGCAATAAGTATTGCAATAATCATTAGTTTATGGTCTTAATGTTGGTTGTTTCCCTCATGTGAATCATGTGGGGCTAAGGAGTGAATTGTTATATCTTCCTAGACTTAAATTGATGCCTATTCTTTTGTTAGCGATGTCTATTGATGTGTTAGTTGATGATTAGCTATTATTATCACTGCATGTTGATATCCTGTTTGTCTTATAAATTGATATGATGCTATGTCGATCATTTTCATGCTAAAACAAAGGAGGTGCTGTCGAAATTTTCAATTATTCGAAATGATTACTTGCTGTAATTTATCTTAAATCATGGTATTAAATGTGTTATGGTCTATGTTTGGTGACATTCTGGGCTTAGTAGAAGCTGGGGTGTTACACCGTCGCTCACGGTTGAAGGCAAGTGTATTGGGATGGAATTGGGGTTTTGGATGACCAACTAGTTGTGTGGTTTTGCTATGTTACTAAATGATGCTCTATGTTTCCATATTGTTCCTCGCATGTGTGATGATGTTCATGTTTAGTTCAAAGATATGTCGTTGTTATATTGAGTTTCCGTTATGCAAGTTATAACATGATTCATGACTGTGACACTACGGAATGGTGTGACATTATAAAATGTGAAATCAGAGAATAAAACCTTACGGCATGAGGTTTACTCACGTTTTTGGCCTTCCGGTGGAGTTTGGGCCTAGCGGGAGGTATTTGGGCCTTAGGGGGATGAAGTGGGCTGAAGGTGGGGGAAGCTTTGGGCCGTTTGGTGGAACTTTTGGGCAGCAAGGGCTGTTGCCCACACCCCATGCGCCAGCCCTCCCCCACTTGAGCGCCCCACCCCCTCCTCTTCAACCCTAGCTGCCACCCCCACTCCCCATGCGCCTCCTCCACCACCTCGCAACCCTAGCCGCCACCTTCCCTTCCCCTTGGGTGCCCCTTCTCCCTTAGTGCAGCCACCTCACCTCGCCACCCTGTTGTTCCGTCCATCGGGAAGCCCCGCGACGAGGAGATCCGGCGGTTCCGGCGCTAGGAAGACGATCGGGGAACCCGGGAGGAAGGATTTCGGCGTTAAATCGTTAAATCGGGCTGAGGTATGGTTTGGGTGATCCTTGGGGATGGTCTAGGTACTGTTATAGAGGTTTATTTGGTGCTTTTAGATCAAGGGGTGGTGCTGTGATTGGGTAGATTGGAGGAAATCTAGATGTTTCTTAATTCTCTGTTTCGGGCAGATTGTGCAGTAGAACTAGGGTTTGATTTTTCGCGATTTTAGATTCGCAATTTGGTCGACCGCCTGTTGAGAATGTTGTAGGTAACTTCAATACCTTTAATTGGACATAAAGAACGTCCAATTCTGTCCAGCCGTTTGAAAGTTATGGCTGTTTTACCGAATGTGTTCAAAATTGTGACGTGATTGGGACAGATTCTGTTGTTTTGTAGATTAAACAATTTTAGATGCCGAATCGGATTTTCCTAATACTTAGAAAAAGCTAGGAAATTTCCTAAGCTTCGCGATGATCTACTCGTTTAATCAATTCGGAGTCCTAGAACTCAAGATATGATAGTTTGAAGTCTGCTGTCCGGCGGGACAGATTCTCGGTTTTTCGGTTTTGGGAGTAGTTTGTGAAGTCAGGGTAGACGAGCTTTTGCGTACTGTCTTGGGGGCACGTTTTGAGTGTGTGGTATGTTTGTGCAGGTGGTGTGACCCCGGGAGTGCCCTCATCCTCTCGCCAATCCGTCGCCCGCGGTTAAGGCAAGTGTATGGAAATGGGTATCGGGTTGTTTGTTGCTAGTTTTGACTTGATGCAAATGGATTACATGATATGATATTTTGCCATGTTGAGTGATTTATCATGACATGATGAAAGTGGTTATTACGATGCTATTTAATGCTCGGTTCAGTTATATGCAAGTTGGTTATGTTTATGGCATAATTGCATTCATGTGCATTCATAATGGAAGAGGCGTCCCATGCTAATGCGGGCCTCTGTGTTCACACATAGTGAACACGAAAGACCTACCTCGTAGTCTCATCCACGGTGGTGCATGGGAGAGAGTCAGTAAGAGTAGGCACCCTCCATCTACAGGATGGAAGGGGAAGGGGGTGCACACCGACGGGTGTGCACTCGGCAATACTGGTATGTGCTACAAGGAGATATGTGCATTTGCATTGCATACATGATGATGATGAGATGAGTACAATGATATTGAGACATGAGTATGATGCTGTATATGAAATTATGGCTTGTTCATGATGTTGAGCATGGTATGTAGTGATGTTAACATTGAATTGTTCTTTATAGTCCATTTCAATATACTTGCTGAGTGATGAACTCACACTTGTGTTTATGTTGTTTTTTCTTAGGTACTTTGACATCGACATGCAGGAAAGGGGCTTAGCGGCACTTCATCACATAATTCCTACACATTTAGACAATATTTACCTTTCGGAGTTGTGATCATGAGTCTAGGGTGATGAAACTAGGATTATGAGTTGTTCATGTGCTTGATTACATCCTTTACTTCGTATTGGTTCATGCAGTGGTTAAATTCATTATGCTAGACTTAAATTGCCGCATTATTACCTGTTATTGCTGCTTTGGATGATTTCCAATATGATATATCATGTGGTATTTTAACACCCCGATATTTAATATGCCCGAATGCTACCAAACATAGGCTAAACAACATCTAAATACCATAAATTAAGATAAATTACAGCAAAGGAGTAAATGCTATAACCGAAAATTTCGGCAGCATCTCCTTTGTTTTTCCATGAATTGAAGCAACAACAATATGATCACAGGATATAGTATAAAAAAAAGACATCTAAATGATCAATAATAAAGGTTCTAGCAGCAGTATAAGACTAGGATAAAGATTCCAACCATCTCATGAGCCAAACGAAGTAAATGAGGAAACCAAGCACACAAATTAACCATCACAATTTAAAGGAAGGTACATGTCATTGTTTATATGTGTGATGCTAAGTGATGATGTGTGACTAGCTCCCTTTCCCGCATGCCGGTTTCATGGTACCTAAGAAAAAGGACATAAACACAAGCATGAGTTCATCACTCAGCAAGTATATTGCAATGGAACAAGAAAATACATTCTAATACCTTCATCACCACTTTTCACATACGACATCATACACATCTCATATTCATAGCGTGAGCATATCATTGACATCATCATATATCATCATCATATAACATCCTCATATAATGCAATGCAATGCAATGCGATGCACATATCTCCTGGAAACTCATACCGGTATGGTTGAGTACACACCCGTCGGTGTACACCCTCTCCCCCCTTCCATCCCGAAGATGGAGGGTGCCTACTCCTCGCTTCCATACGTCGCCCAGCCAAAGAAGACTAGTTAGCCCGAGCGGCTGCCGGGCGCGGCAGTCCCGGCGCGAGTACAGACAGTGCCGCCGGCGACATACTGGGAACACCTCTTGGCGTCGACCTCCTCGACGGTTGAGGGAGGAAACAGGGGTGCTGGCGGTGCCATATGAGCAAATGAGCAGTGTGCAGAGAACGGAGGCAGAGAGGCGGTTTGCAAGAAACAAGGGTGAAGAAGCAGTGTGCAGCAAGTAAAAAACTGAGAAGCGAACGGACCGCCTCCCCCCGGAGCACCTTCATTTATATGCACGAAGGAGCGCCTCGACGGGGAACCCGAGGAGGCGTGGCAGGCGGGATATTCGAGGAGGCACGGCGGTTCGCTGGCGGGAAACCCAAAAGAATCAGAAGAGGCGCAGCCATGCTCCTTAGACCCGCGCCGGTTACGAGGCAAAGACGGCCGCACGATCCTCCTCGGGCCCGGAAACGGCGGCGGCATTTAAAAAGCCGCAACGTTTCGTGGGCACTTTTTCTGGACCCACCCAGGTGATGGAAAAAGGTAAAAAGAGCGCTCCAAGGTGGGTCCAGGGGTTACTATCGGTGTATTCTACACCCAGGTGCCCACTGCACTTTAGTAAAAGCTGCTGCTAGCGGACATGTGGCATTCAGGTCACGCCGCTAGTGGTCGGAGAGGTCGCCGTCCAGCGAACAGGTGGCGGCCAGGCCACATCGCTGGCGGCTAGCAGTGATCGCCAGCGGGAAGGTGGAGACCAGGCCACACCTTTGGCGGTCAGCTGAGTGATCGCCAGCAGGAAGGTGGTGACTAGGCCACACCTTTGGCGGTCAGCTGAGTGATCGCCAGCAGGAAGGTGGCGACCAGGCCACGCCTCTGGCGGTCAGCTGAGTGATCGCCGGCAGGATGGTGGCGACCAGGCCATGCCTCTGGCGGTCAGCTGAGTGATCGCCCGTGGGAAGGTGGCGATCAGGCCACGCCTCTGGCGGTCAGCTGAGTGATCGCCAGCGGGAAGGTGGTGACTAGGCTACGCCTCTGGCGGTCAGCTCAGTGATCGTCAGCGGGAAGGTGGCGACCAGGCCACGCCTCTGGCGGTCAGCTCTGTGGTCGCCCAGCGGACAGGTGGCGGTCTGGCCATGCTGCTGGTGCCCAGTTCCCGAGGCCATTTAATGGCCCGCGCGGCCATTCGAGAGGTCAAAGACATTTAATGCATGTCGTGCACATTAAATGGGGGTAATGAAGGCCACAGTATGGCGGCGCGTGTTCCCAACGCGCGCCATAATGACGAGCGATGTCAGGGTGCAATTTCCCACCCCGGTGGAGCGGGCGAAGCCGGCAGGCGCGGCGCTCAAGGGCGGGGGAGAGGATGTCTGCACCAGGGCATTAAATGTGTTACAGGGGCATTTAATGCCATAGAGCAGGGTAATGAGTATATCTTGCATTGTAAACCTCCCATGCGCCCCCGCCAGCCCGAGTATAAAAGGGAGTCGGGGTGCATGGGACGAGGGGTTCGATCATTTTGCTCAGATTAGACTCTCCGCTCTGGGTGGGTTGGTCTGACCTCCTTTGGGTTGCTGTTCATCTTCCAGTTCTCTCCAAAGGCACTGAAAACACAAGAAGACAGGAGTAGGGCTATTACTCTAAGGAGGGCCCGAACCTGACAAAACGCTAGGGTCTCCTTGCATGCTTCGCCCCTGATTCTCTCTTTCCCGAGCAGTCTCCACGAAAGCCCCAGTTAGAACTTAGTATAACCCTCGCCGGAAGGGTCTGTTGGCTCATACGCTAACATGCATCATGCGTCACAACTCCGCGGCACAGCCTCCTTCACGCTCAGCGTAGTTGTTAATCATCTTCATCTACCAAGACACTCTCGCAAGAACGCAGTATTTTAAAACCTTAGTAAGAATAAAAAACATTCAGCAAAAGGTGGTATGAAGAGAGAGAAGGGGATAAGTAGAGATTTCATTCATTATCTTGGCCAATTTTAATTTTAGAAAATAGGTTTTGTCCTCACTACGACCATTCTAACTAAGTGTAGTCCTATAGTCAGTATGGCTTTGATACCACCTCTATCGGGACCCGAATTTGCAAATCCGGACTCTCTGTGTATTCAGCACTAGTCCAGGATCACGCTAGTGCACACAGTCTCAACATTGGTAAATATCACAATCATACTCTGCGATTGTCAAGGCCCCATGTTTAAATTTGGCTCATGTGGCTAGCATTAGCACAAACCAATTTTAGCCACATTTGAGATCAACTGCTAACGCCAGAATCTATTCCAAATTGCCACTTAAGAGTATCCCAAACTTAGCAAAAATTAAGAGATAGAAATTTTGGTGTGCAAATATGGGTTTCATTAAAGTTTGGAGCCTTGTAACTTGAATTCTACAAGGATATAGGTCATGAATGTTAGTAAAATGAAAACTAGAGACTTTCCTCTACAACTTGGCTGTGTTTGAATCAGGATCCAACATCAAGCACTAATTTGGATCATGGCTCAAAGATTGAATCCATGTGCTGAAATTTTGGGGACTCAGCCAAATGTTGACCCTTGCTTCACATGTGTGATGGCTTGTGGTCACAAAACAGCACATGCCACAAAGCAACAGCCACCTCATTTCTTTTCCCCATTCCCCAACCGTGCAAACCCAAGTTTCCCTGGCCAAGCTCCTCTTTGGGGTGGAGATCTCCTCCATTGCAGCAACTTGGGCGTCCTCCCAGAACCCCCAAGGCCAGCGTCCTCCACTCCTCCTCCAAGCTGACGTCCCTGCAACCCCTCCATCCTCCTCCAACCAAGCTCCTCATCTTCTTCCCCATGGCTCCTCCTTGGGGGAGGCAAAGGTAAGCCTCCCATGATTAGGGTTGGAGTATTTCTAGGGTTTGGGTAGAGTTCTTGTAGATTTGGGGCCCTAGGGTTTGGATATTTTGGGGAAACAACAACTCTAGGGTTTGGAGCAAAGTTCTAATTTTCTAACAGATTATAAAGCTGTTGTTTTTCGTCTTTTTGAGCAATTTTGAAGCTTCATCTCTCTGGCCAGCTGAAGAATTAGTTGTAGATAATCAAGTTATCTTTCATTTCCAACTGGAATCGATCGATTTGTTAATCCAGCTGAAAGTTATCATCTATTTACTACTGACTATCCAGAAATTGTGCATTTTGGCAGAGCTGCTGATTTGCTCGGTGTTGAGTGGCTTAAACCAATGGATGTTCAATTAGGGGTTGTGGGAATTGTAGGTAAGGTTCATATCTTTCATTAGGAACTAGGAGATCTCAGTTTGGTTGAATGGTTAGAAAGTTATGTATGTTTGAAGTCCATGCTGTCTGAAACTCTGAAATTATGGATGCTGAACATTGCTCTATGTTCCTGGCCGAACTGAGAGTTGTGCATGCAATGGATGGGAATTTGGCCAAAGCTAAGTTGTAGATAATTCTCTTAAGTTTCAATAGAAATTTGGTCAAACCTTGTAGAAGTTATGGTCATTTTGGTGAAATCTGTCCAGATTTGTGCATTTTGTACAAAGTACTGTTATTTTCGGGTTTTGGGCAAGCTAAAGCAATGGGTGGTCAATTGGGGGTATATGTACGTGTAGGGGTTGTTCTTATGTTCAATTACAAACTAGAATCGCTCGAATTGGTTGAGTAGATAAATAGATACGCTCGTTTAAATTGCTTGTTGTTCTGAAAAATTCAGATTTGGGTTCAAAAACCAAAGTGGCTAGTGTGCTTGCTATATTCAGAGTCTAGAATTTCTACAAAGGTTATGATTTTGGGTTGGAGTAGTGTAGAACATTTCAAATGTATTGCTTGGCTATTGGTGTGAGTGTTATGATCGTATTTCATTTTGGGTTGATGAATACTTGCATTTTGGATCTTCAATTTGTTATTCCATCTCATATGCATTGCATGCATCTCATTTCATTTGCATTTTGCTCGTGTAGAGAACGAACTCGCGGATATTGACACGACCGTGGCTTAGGGGGTTACTGAGGAGAAAATTGTTGTTGAAAATCTGGCAGAAGCTCAAGGCAAGCACCTAAGCATATTCAACCTTATGTATAATTTTATTTTGGTGAATAAATTGCTTATTGGATGACTAAGTCATGCATTAGGAGTTGAATTGGGGGAATGGTACTAGATCCTATTTGTTGCACATACACTCCTTCATACTTGTTGAACACCTCCTTTAGAGCTAGATTATGGGTATTATATTGTGTCCATGCTTAGTTTGCTTAGATGTCGGGTATGGGCCAAGTGGTGGATGGTTCCATCACTTGAGAATAATTACTTCACACATTTGGGCTACAATGGTTTTTGGTAAGAAATGAAATGTGAAACTGAGACCGGGTGAGGGGGTTGGATCATTTGAGTGTGGTGACTCAAATGTGTAGTCTCGCCTGTGTCGATTGAGGACCGATCCGTTGTTTGCCCTTTGATCGAGCACACTTTGTTAATCGCATGCCTAATTATGGCACGGTAAGCCACCCTTCCATGGCATACTTTTCGATGGATCATGCTCTCATGCTGTTGGACGTGGTTGAGGGCGAGGCTTAGGCCGACCCTCGAGGGCCAAGCGAGGCTTGGGCCGCTCGAGGGGGTGCTAGGTGCTCGGACCGCATGAAGATGGTTCAACGAATAGGTATGGATGGGAGGAGGGTTGACATGAGGTTCCTTCGTGGGATTCATGTCGTGTGATTGATGATCCCCTGCAGGGTGAGTAAGCGATTCGAATTGCAGCACTGTCGGATATGAGCACCCTTGGTCATTGTACATCCAATATAGTATCTTCACGAGTTCAACTACTTGGCTCGTTACGCTCTGGATGACTTCCACTGATGAGCGCAAACAAGAACGCTTTATGGAGGGACTTTCCGAGGAGTTGCAGTTGGAGCTTGCTGCACATGAATTCCGCAATTTCCAACATTTGGTCAACAAGGCCAAAGTGGTGGACAAGAAGCGGGGAAAGCTGGAAGTGTCACGCAAGCGTAAGAGAGCAGCTCAGATTTTGGCTAGCAACAGCTCGCAATCGCCGGGCGCCACTCGTCCTCCGCCTCCCAATTATCAAGCGCAGACACCCTCAAAATCTTCCGTCGAATGTCGGTGGGAATCAGCGAGGAGGTAACACTCAAGGCCGCCCAGTTCTGGTGTGCTATCAATACAAGAAGCGGGGGCACTTTGCGACCCAATGCCCGCAAAGTAACCCAGCAATGTCAGGGACTCGGACGACAAATGTAGCAGGAGCCACACCACCACCACCGCCACGGCCAGCTCCACCAAGAGCCATGCCGGCACAACCACGCAGTCGCATCAATCACGTCACCATCGAAGAAGCTCAGGATGCGCCGGATGTGGTGTTGGGTACGCTGCTTGTCAACTCCTACCCAGCTACTGCATTATTTGATTCCGGAGCATCGCACTCATTTATCCGAGGGGGGTTTGCTACTCATAATGGGTTTTCTATCCAACCATTGCATCCGCCTCTTCTCATTAGAACGCCAGGATCAGAGTTGAGAACCGATCAAATTTGTCGGGGAATTAGCGTAGAAGTCAATGGGGTAGAATTTCTGGCTGACTTAATCATGATCGAGACGAAGGGAATTGAAGTTATTCTTGGGATGGATTGGTTGTCCAAGCATCAGGGATACATCGACTGTGCACAAAAATCCATCTCCCTCACAAGTGCAAGCGGCAAGCAAATTGTCCTTGCATCTAGTTTTGATGCTACTCATCTCTATGCCTTGAGGGATGAGCCGTTTCTCGGGATTAGTAATGTACCAGTGGTATGTGACTGCCCGGATATCTTTCCAAAAGAATTACCAGGGATGCCGCCAGACCGAGAGGTTGAATTCGTCATTGAATTGCTGCCCGGAACAGCCCCGATATCTAAGCGTCCATATCGGATGCCTCCAAATGAGTTGAAGAAACAACTCACGGAACAGCAAGAGAAGGGTTTCATCCGACCGAGCTCCTCGCCTTGGGGATGCCTGGTACTGTATGTGAAGAAGAAGGACAGCAGTTTGCAGATGTGTGTTGACTACCGCCCGTTAAATGAGGTAACGGTTAAGAACAAGTATCCACTTCCACGGATCGACGATTTGTTCGATCAAATAACCGGAGCCCGTGTATTCTCCAGAATTGACTTGAGGTCTGGCTATCATCAAATCAAAATCAGAGCGGGAGACATCTCGAAGATGGCATTCTCTACTCGTTATGGCCTATACGAGTATACCGTCATGTCCTTCGGTTTAACCAATGCACCGGCCTACTTCATGAGTCTAATGAATTCAGTTTTCATGGAGTACCTCGATAAATTCATCGTCATCTTCATTGACGACATTCTCTTCTACTCCCAATCTGAAGAAGAACATGAAGTACACCTTCAAATAGTTCTGGAGAAACTACGAGAACACCGACTTTATGCAAAATTCAGCAAGTGTGAGTTTTGCCTAAAGGAGGTCACCTTCCTAGGCCATGTGCTGTCGAAAGGCGGAGTTGCAGTTGAACCGAGCAAAGTGCAATCAGTACTTAATTAGGAACAGCCTAAGACCGTCACAGAAGTTCGGAGTTTTCTCGGACTTGCGGGATACTACCGCCGGTTCGTGGAGAACTTCTCCAAGATCGCGAAGCCATTGACCGAACTATTGAAGAAGGAGAAGAAGTTTTCATGGTCAGCAGAGTGTGAAGCAAGTTTCCAATTCCTGAAGGTTCGCTTAACTACTGCACCAGTCGTAGTACTACCAGATTTTCACAAGGCCTTTGACATATATTGCGATGCATCACGCCTCGGACTCGGTTGCGTACATATGCAAGGAGGCCGAGTGGTGGCATATGCATCCAGGCAGTTGAGGCCACATGAGATGAATTATCCAACCCATGACTTAGAGTTAGCAGCTGTGGTTCATGCTCTAAAAATTTGGCGACATTACCTCATCGGTAATCGTTGCGAAATCTACACCGATCACAAGAGCATGAAATACATCTTCAGTCAAGCCGATCTGAACTTGTGACAAAGAAGGTGGCTCGAATTGATCAAAGACTACGATATGGGACTCCATTATGATCCCGAAAAAGCCAATGTCGTTGCCGATGCCTTGAGCCGTGTAACACCCCAAAATTTTGCTTTTCTTAAATTCATGTGTGATTTGGCACTTTGGTGAATTTTTGGAATTTTCTGGAATTTATTTGGATTTATTTGGAATTTATTTGAATTTATTCCATTTTGAAATAATTAAAGAATTTAATTTTGCAAATAAAATTTTGTTGGAAATATTTTATTTGAGTCCAAAATGTTCCAAAATATTTTCCAGAATTTTTCTGGAATTTTTCTGAGTCATTTGCTATTTTTAATGAATTAAAAGAATTACTGGGAATTATTAAAAAAATTAAAACGCTGGAAAATCCAACTCGGGTCAAGTACTGTTCATCCGACCGAGCCCGAGTCAGACTCGAGTTCGAGTCCGACCCGAGCCACGTGACTCGACCGAACCCACTCCTAACCCTAATCAATCCCAACCGTTGGATCAAGATCCAACGACTGAGATCCGCCCGTACCGGTTCGAGCCGTATCCGGCCCGGATCCGATCGCGCCGTGCGATCGTGGCCGTTGATCGCGCCACGTGGACGGCTGAGAGTCGTCGTCTTCGCCGAGACCGAGCCGGACTCCGCCGCCGCGCCCGCCACCGTGTAGGATTAGGTTTCCGTCTAGGGCACGAACGCCGAGGCTATTTAAAGCGTGAGACGTCCCCCGAGGTTGCCCTCATCCTTGCGCACTGCTTCCCGAGCCATCTCGCTGAGCCGCCGCCGTTGAGCCGCAATCGCCGCCGGGAGTTGTCATTCCCTCATTGCGGTTTGCGCCGTTTTCCGCCGCCGTCCGTCGTCTTCCGCCGAGAAGGAGCTCAGATCCGGAGTCCCCGCGACGAGACGCACCTGAAGGGAGGTTTCATCTCGCCGGAGAACCCCCGTAGCGCCGCGCCCTTGGTCGTCGTCCCCGTCTCCGGTCAAGCCAGCGCCGCCGTGTGCCATCGCCGTCCGCGAGCTCGGAGGACCGTCAGATCCAGATCGGACGGCTGAGGTGAGTTCACGTGTTCCAAACCCGATTAGATCTGGACCGTTGGATCAAGATCCAACGGTTCACAATCGCCACGTGCCGTAGCAGTGCGATTATAGGATTAGATCTGGACCGTCCGATCTAGATCGAACGGCCCACAATCAACGAGTAGTTTCAACGTGTTAACCCTGGATCCAATCCGCGCCGTTGATTTTCAAACCAACGGCCGAGATTGCGCCACGTGTCGGGAAGTTGGACCGACGCGTCGGCCGCTGGCCCACGCTGGCGTGCGTGTAGACGCCGACACGCGGGCCCGCGCGTGTCGAGGGCCCGCATGTCGCTGGTCGACCGCCAAGCGCCGACGTCACCCATGACGTCAGTGGTCCCACCCGCCGACATGGTCGAGCCAGCTGACGTCAACGATGACGTCACCCGAGTGGGCCCACATGTCAGCGACACGTAGAGTCGTGGACCGAGTCCACGGTAGACCCGAGCCGAGCGTTGACCGAGTCCATGGACCGGCTGACGTCAGCAGGCCAATCAGAGGCTGCCACGTGTCCATGCTGACGCAATAATCAATTTTCGAAAAAGAAAATGATTTATTAATTCGAAATATTGATTCAAATTTAGATTCAAACTTCAAACGCTTATAACTTTTGCGTTTCAACTCCGATTTGAGTGATTCAAATTTCTAAATTTGTATAAAATTGAGATCTACCTAAATATGAATTTTATTTAATTTTTGGACTAAAGTTTTTCTCTGTAAAATTATTTAATTAATTATTTAAACTTTAAATAATCATAACTTTTGCGTTTTAACTCCAAATTTGTGATTCCAGTTTCTAAAAATTCACAAAATTATGTTCTCTCTGTTTATGGATTTTATTTGGAGTTTTGGGATGTTTTTGCCTATTGTTTATTCGTGTATTTGCTATTTGCACGCTTTACGAGTAGACGTTGAAGTGCCGGAAGGATTCGAAGGAGAAGTATTGACTCAGGATCCAACTCAAGACCAAGAGCAAGTACTTTTTGAAGGCAAGTTGTGCTTTGACCATGTTGATCCTATTTCGAAATCTATTTTGATTTAAACTATTGCATGCTAGTTCGATTAGAAAGATACTTTGTTTAAACATGGGGGTTAGATAAATACCAATTTGCTGTATGACACCTTGATTACTTAAGTATGTGCCATGACCCTTTGTCACCCTAGTTGTGGATTACTAGTTGGACATTATTAATTTGCCAACATGGGTTTTAGACCGTTGTAGTATACTGCTTAGACCTGCTACGTGCTCATGACATGATTTTGGATAATCAAATGTTAATATTGACTTAATGATATATTGAACCTGTTTTGGAAAAGTATCATGTGATGTTGATGGCACGTGGTGCATGGTAATCAACTGGGGTTTGAAGAAACGATTTCGGCCAGGGGCATGTGGCAAGAGTAATCAGGTGGGCCAGTTGTGGCATTGGGAGTGTTGATTTGGTTCTTCGGGTAGTCTTGCCCTGGTCACCCTAAGGACTTAACCTTGCAAGCCTTTGAACTGGGTCTAACGTGCAACCACATGTCCGGAATGGGACGGACCTAGTTGACTAAGTTGCTAATAACGTACCTGTGGGACCTCAGGAGGTCAACTACACCCTTTGTGTAAGTTGTGCGGGAGCGCATCTGGCCGAGGCCAGTACCCATCTAACGGTTGATTGGCCTAGACTTCGCCTTAGCGAAGGGAAGGGTTAGTCTTGCGCAATAACCGGGAGGACCACTTGTATTGTTAGAGGTTTCAGAAAGACTTTGTTACGAGGAACTTCGCCTGCGTGGTGTTTGACTGTATCTTGTGGGTAAAGTGCATAACCTCTGCAGAGTTTAGAATCTATTCGAATAGCCGTGTCCGCGGTATTGGACATCGCTCGGGAATTACAGTCAAGGGTTAGATTTTCTCAAAAATAACTTTGGTTTGAAAGATTGGGTTGGTATAACAATGAAGATGATGGAAATATGGTTTAGGATGGGGAAAATGTTTATTAAACTTCTTGAAAAGTTATTTATGCTTTACTTATTTCTACTGCTTTCGAATCTACTTATATTACTTGTCAAAATGCTGTTTACTGCAAATATACCTTGAGCTATTCCTTTGTACCAAGCCATGCATATAGTATATTAGCTTGCATTCTGTGCATGACTTGCTGAGTACCAAGTACTCACCCTTGCCTCAACACAACACCAGTTGAAGAGGAGATTACGCCCGCTTTGGAGGAGGAACTCCAAGAGGACCCGTCTACTTAGGGAAGCGAGCCCAGTCAGTTGCCTGTGGTATACTGGATGGCGCCACGAAGTTCTTTGATTTTCCGCTGCTATTATTTCTCTCTGAATAAGTTTCGCCTTGCGAGGCATATATTTGTAACTTGGCCATAAGGTCGAGTAACCAGTTTTATTACTTTAATAAAGTACTTTTATGGTATCGATTGGTATGATTGTGATATTTACCGATGTTAAAGACTGTGTGCACTAGCGCGTTCCTGGACTAGTGCTGAATACACAGAGGGTCCGGATTTGCAAATTCGGGGTCCCGACAGAGGTGGTATCAGAGCCATACTTGACTGTAGGCTCAGCCCTAAGTTAGAATGGTCGTAGTGAGGATAAAACCTATTTTCTAAAGCTAAAAATTTGTGAAGACAAGAAATGACATCTCGACTTATCCCCTTCTCTCTTTTCTTGTCTCTTGCTGAAATTTTCCCTTACCTTGTCACAGTTAAAAAAAAATTTTCCGAGTTCTTACGAAAAGCACGCTTGTGACAGATGGAGGAAGAGTTCAACTACGTTGATCTGGGAGTTGGTCACGCCGCAGAGCTTTGGCACATGCTACAAACTCTCGGAGATTTTGAGAAGCCCCAATACCAAGTGGAAGTGATCAGGCAAGCAGGATTGATCAAGGCTTGTGACGTAAGGATTGAGGTACCTGCCAGGAAGAGGGGCCAGTGCAATCGCTCGATACACCAGACCTTTGCCAGGAGATCTACAATGCAGATGGGTATCCAAGAAGTTTCACGACGAGCAATGCGGCACATTACCAGTATCTACGCCAGGGAGTTGGAGAGCACGGTGTTCCGTTATCATCCGCGCAGCGATAACCTTCTTGACCCAAAGACGATTCAGGATGAGAATGCCACGGTTACATACACCGCACGATTTGTCGTCGCCCAGGAGGATGTACTAGATAATACAAGCAAGGAGCTACAGAAGGCCCGCAAGGAGATCACGACAGAGAAGAACCGATGGCGGGAAGCTCAAGAGTATGTGGCACACCTACTACGAAGGATTGACGAGTTGGAGATGACCTTGTACGGACTGCACCAGAGCCCAGCTCGAGCTACACGAGCCAGATCCGGAGGAGTCAGACCTCGATGAGGACACTGCTTCTTCGACTACCACAGATGACATAGTCGCTGGACATGGCGATCGTTTCGCGCCTATGCCACAGCACCCGTACCCAGGCCGTGGAGGTTTCCTCGATGAGTGAGCATAGGTTCTATAGTGAGACTCCTTCGCCGAGTCGCGTCATAGAATAAAGAGTCACCCTTTAGGCGTTGGACTCCAGATGTTAGTTCGATTTGGATTCGCTTTGTTTTGCTGAGTGTGCAGTATGTGTTGCAAGGCCTCTAGGCATTGTAAGCAACCATACCAAGTTATCAATAATAAAGTTAGACCTTAAAAGTTACCCCTTTCGCCCCGCATAAGTTCCATGTTACTTGTCTATTCTTGTTTCCCTCTCATCTCTAAACCTGGAGCAAATCGACAGATGGTGAACACCCGTGGAAACTTTGGGAGCAATGGGAGTGGCTCTCGCCCAACGGAAAACCCCAATAATGGAGCACCAGCACCGCCAGTTGATATGCAGAATTTTGGAGCATTTCTTGCTGCTCAGACTCAGTTGATGCATGCTATGATGCAACAAATGCAGCACGTCACTGCTCAGGCCACAGCCAACCAAGCTAATCAGGGACCACGCCAGAACACAAGACTGTCCGAGTTCATGAGGACTCACCCACCCACTTTCTCTGGGAATGCCAATCCATTAGAGGCCGATGATTGGTTAAGATCAATCGAGAGGAAGCTACACATAGCTCAATGCATAGGAAATGAGAAGGTACTCTACGCTTCTCATCAGCTGGAAGGGACAGCCGCCGAATGGTGGGAGAACTTGTACACGCAAGAGAACCCTCAAGATATCACTTGGGAAGAGTTCACAGCAGCAGTCCGACAGTATCACGGGCCTGAAGGAATCCTGCAACCTAAGCAGGAGGAGTTCAGAGCACCAAGCAGTGGTAATCACCAAAGGGCCGACTACGAATAAGTTCACACAGCTAGCACGCTACGCTTTGAGGATGTAGCGACGGATAAGGCCAGATACCTCGCTTTTATGAAGGGACTTAACTCAGGATTGCAAGTAGGGTTGATCACCCACACCTTTCCAGATTTCCAAGAGTTGGTGAATAAGGCGCTTATTCTTGAGGACAAGCGCAAGGAACCGGATGAGAACAGAAGCGCAGGATGCAACAGCAAGGATCACGCCAGAGAACGCAATAGCGCCGAGAGTTGCACCAAATCAATTCTTGATTCCAACCACAGAATGCAACAAGGACGCCACCCCGGCACCAAGACCTGCCAATCGAACTACTGCACCCACCCCGCTAGAAACGCTTACTCCAAGCAACAAGAAGGAACAGTGAGACGCCGCTACAATCGCAACGAGCCAGGACACTTTGCCAATGATTGTCCAAAGAAGACAGCAGAGTGACCCATTCGCTTCAACCTAGGAACCACCCCAGCTAGGACGCCAAAGACTGGAGCCACACCCTGCATCGTGGTGAGAGGCCGAGTCAACCATGTCACCGCAGATGCACCGCAGAATGCTACGGACGTCAGATCGGGTAAGTTACTTGTTAACTCAGTACTGCTTGATTTTGTTTGACTCGAGCTTCAGATTCGCTTGTTTCGCAAGGCTTTGCTACTAGAAATGATTTGAGGATTGCAAGACTTAAGTGCATGCTTTTAGTTCAAACCCCTGGTTCCGAACTCCGAACGAAAGTAGGATGTTCCGGGGTGAGAATACTAATAGATGGAACAGAGTTCCTAGCAAACCTTATAATTTTGGAGACCCAGACCTTAGACGTCATATTGGGAATGGATTGGTTATCCAAGCACAAGGCTGTATTGGATTGTGGACGAAGGACTATCTCAGTTGAGAGCCCGTGTGGGAAGAAAGTGGAATTTCAAGCCACTACAGCTAGAGATGGACAGTTGATGGTTAACAGTACCACGGCAATCAGCATAGATGACGTCCCAAAGAGTAAATGAGTACCCGATGTTTTTCCCGAAGATCTACTGGTATGCCGCGACAGGGACATAGAGTTTGTTATAGAGCTTGTACTGCACAAAGACCGATAGCAAAGAGACCCTATCGGATGTCCACCGAGGAGTTGGTAGAGATGAAGAAACAGCTAGAAGAGTTAATGGAGAAAGGATTTATCGAGACCAAGTTAGTGCCGTGGGGAGCACCAGTTTTGTTTGTCAAGAAGAAGGACGGGAGTTTCAGGATGTGCATTGACTACCGTGCACTCAACGAAGTCACCGTGAAAAATAAGTATCCGCTACCCAGGATTGATGATTTGTTTGATCAGTTGAGAGGAGCCGGAGTTTTCTCCAAGATTGATCTGAGATCGGGATACCATCGATTGAAGATCCGATCGAGGATATTCAAGGCGCATTCTCGTCAAGATATGGACATTACGAGTTTACTGATTATGTCCTTTGGGTGACAAATGCGCCAGCTTATTTCATGAATATGATGAATAAGGTGTTCATGGAATATTTGGACAAGTTTGTCGTCGTGTTCATAGACGATATCCTAGTCTACTCCAAGACAGAGGATGAACATGCCGAACACTTGAGGCGAGTTTTGGAAAAGCTGAGGGAACATCAACTTTTCGCCAAGTTCAGCAAGTGTGACTTTTGGAAGGACAAAGTGGAGTTCCTTGGACATGTAATGACCGCAGAAGGAGTCGCCGTGGATCCAAGCAAAGTAGAAGCTGTGTTACATTGGGAGCACCAAGATCGTGACCAGATTCGAGTTTCCTTGGAATGGCAGGATACTACCGCCGTTTCATTGAAGGCTTTTCGACAATTGCGAAACCTCTTACGCAATTGCGGAAGAAGGAAAAGAAGTTTGCATGGACGCCAGAATGTGAGAAAGGATTTCAGGAGCTGAAGAAGCGATTGACATCAGCACCGGTGTTAGTTCTACCGGATGTTGCTCAAAGCTTTGATATTTATTGTGACGCATCGCGCCAAGGACTTGGATGTGTGCTGATGCAGAATGGAAAGGTCGTCGCTTATGCATCAAGGCAGTTGAGGCCGCATGAGGAAAATTATCCGACACATGACCTAGAGTTAGCCGTAGTAGTACATGCTTTGAAGATATGGCGCCACTATCTGATTGGAAACATATGTGAAGTGTATACGGATCATAAGAGCCTTAAGTACATATTCACCCAGTCGGACCTGAATATGAGGCAAAGGAGATGGCTAGAGTTAATCAAGGACTACAATGTTGGAATCCATTACCATCCCGGGAAGGCCAACGTAGTTGCCGATGCTCTGAGTCGGAAAAGCCATACCGTGAGTATGTTGCTAGCCACAAGTCAAGATGAGTTATGTGAGGACTTTCAGAAAATGAAGATTGAGGTTGTACCTAGCGGATTCTTGGCCGCATTAGAAGTAAAACCGACCCTAGAGGATCAGATTCGAGAAGGACAAAAGGATGATGACAAGATCCGCAGGATTAAGTCCATCAAGGAAGAAGGCAAGGCAGGAGACTTCAAGTTGGATGAGCAAGGCACGTTATGGATGAAGGATCGGATTTGTGTGCCTAACAAAAAGGAGTTAAAGCAACTGATTCTGGGAGAAGCCCATGACTCCAAGTACTCAATTCACCTCGAAGCGCCAAGATGTATCAGGATCTGAAGGAGAGATTACGGTGGCCGAGTATGAAGCGTGAAGTTGCCGAGCATGTCGACATTGTGCGGCGTATGTCGAAGAGTCAAGGCAATGCATCGAGACCAGCAGGATTGCTACACCGCTGAAAATACGAGTGGAAGTGGGAGGAAATCGGAATGGATTTCATTACCGGTTTGCCGAAGACTCAAAGGGGTTATGACTCCATATGGGTTATAGTGGATCGCTTGACCAAAGTAGCCCATTTTATCCCCGTGAAGACCACCTACTCGGGAGATAAGTTAGCGAGTTGTACATGATCAGGATTGTCTGTTTGCACGGAGTGCCAAAGAGGATTGTATCGGACGGAGGTACCCAATTTACCTCAAGGTTACGGAATAAGTTGCATGAAGCCATGGGAACCGGTTGAACTTCAAGATGACTTATCATCCCAGGCGGATGGACAGACCGAAAGAGTCAACCAGATTCGGAGGATATGTTGAGAGCTTGTGCGTTAGCTTATGCTACCTCTTGGGATAAGAGTTTGCCGTATGCCGAGTTCGATTACAACAATAGTTATCAGGCTAGTCTACGATGTCACCTTTTGAGGCCTTTGTATGGACGACCATGTCGGACGCCATTGAATTGGAATGAGACCGGCGAGCGCCGTGTCTTTGGGCCCGATATTCTTCAAGAGGCTGAAGAGCAGATTGCCGTGATTAGGGAGAGGTTGAAGATAGCCCAATCTCGACAGAAGAGTTATGCTGACAATCGTCGCCGAGACTTGAGTTTTGAACCAGAAGACTTTGTATACCTCAGAGTTACGCCTCTCAGGGGAGTTAAGAGGTTCCATGCCAAAGGGAAACTCGCACCCCGTTATGTTGGACCATTTAAGATTTTGAGTCGCAGAGGCGAAATTGCTTACCAGCTGGAGTTGCCACAGTCGTTAGCAGGAGTACATGATGTATTCCATGTGTCCCAGTTGAAGAAATGTCTCCGAGTTCCTGAGGAACAGACACCGCTAGAGTCAATTGAGTTGCAAGAGGATTTGACTTATAAGGAACATCCCGTGAGGATTCTAGACACAATGGATCGAGAAACTAGAAACAAGTCAACCCGTTTCTGTAGAGTTCAGTGGAGCAACCATGAAGAAAGCGAAGCGACTTGGGAGCGCGAAGAGGATTTAAAGAAAGAATTTCCAAACCTATTCCTTTAGTGAGCCCTGAATCTCGGGGACGAGATTCTATTAAGGGGGGAGGTTTGTAACACCCCAAAATTTTGCTTTTCTTAAATTCATGTGTGATTTGGCACTTTGGTGAATTTTTGGAATTTTCTGGAATTTATTTGGATTTATTTGGAATTTATTTGAATTTATTCCATTTTGAAATAATTAAAGAATTTAATTTTGCAAATAAAATTTTGTTGGAAATATTTTATTTGAGTCCAAAATGTTCCAAAATATTTTCCAGAATTTTTCTGGAATTTTTCTGAGTCATTTGCTATTTTTAATGAATTAAAAGAATTACTGGGAATTATTTTAAATATTAAATCGCTGGAAAATCCAACTCGGGTCAAGCATCTTGTTCATCCGACCGAGCCCGAGTCGACTCGAGTTCGAGTCCGACCGAGCCACGTGACTCGAACGAACCCACTCCTAACCATAATCAATCCCAACCGTTGGATCAAGATCCAACGTCTGAGATCCGCCCGTACCGGTTAGAGCCGTATCCGGCCCGGATCCGATCGCTCCGTGCGATAATGGCCGTTGATCGCGCCACGTGGGCGGCCGAGAGTCGCCGTCTTCGCCGAGACCGAGCCGGACTCCGCCGCCGCCGCCGCCGTGTAGGATTAGGTTTCCGTCTAGGGCACGAACGCCGAGGCTATTTAAAGCGTGAGACGCCCCCGAGGTTGCCCTCATCCTTGCGCACCCGCTTCCTCGAGCCATCTCGCTGAGCGCCGCCGTTGAGCCGCAATCGCCGCCGGAGTTGTCTGTTCCCTCCGCTGCGGTTTGCGCCGTTTCGCCGCCGTCCGTCGTCTTCCGCCGAGAAGGAGCTCGAATCCGAGTCCTCGCGACGAGACGCACTGAAGGAGGTTTCATCTCGCCGAGAACCCCGTAGCGCCGCGCCCTTGGTCGCCGCCCCGTCTCCGGTCAAGCCAGCGCCGCTGTGCCATCGCCGTCGCGAGCTCGGAGGACCGTCGATCCAGATCGGACGGTGAGGTGAGTTCACGTGTTCCAAACCCGATTAGATGCGGACCGTTGGATCAAGATCCAACGGTTCACAATCGCCACGCGTCGTAGCAAAGGCGATTATAGGATTAGATCCGACCGTCCGATCTAGATCGAGCGGCCCACAATCAACGAGTAGTTTCAACGTGTTAACCCCGGATCCAATCCGCGCCGTTGATTTTCAAACCAACGGCCGAGATTGCGCCACGTGTCGGGAAGTTGGACCGACGCGTCGGGCTGGCCCACGCTGCTGGCAGGTAGGACGCCGACACGCGGCCCGCGTGTCGAGGGCCCGCATGTCGCTGGTCGACCGCCAAGCGCCGACGTCACCCATGACGTCACTGGGTCCCACTCGCCGACAAAGATGGCCGAGCCCGCCGACGTCGGCCGATGACGCCACCCGAAAGCGGGCCCACATGTCGACCGACGTAGAGTCGTGGACCGAGTCCACGGTAGACCCGAGCCGAGCGTGGACCGAGTCCATGGACCGGCTGACATCAGCAGGCCAATCAGAGGCTGCCACGTGTCCATGCTGACGCAATAATCAATTTTCGAAAAAGAAAATGATTTATTAATTCGAAATATTGATTCAAATTTAGATTCAAACTTCAAACGCTTATAACTTTTGCGTTTCAACTCCGATTTGAGCGATTCAAATTTCTAAATTTGTATAAAATTGAGATCTACCTAAATATGAATTTTATTTAATTTTTGGACTAAAGTTTTTCTCTGTAAAATTATTTAATTAATTATTTAAACTTTAAATAATCATAACTTTTGCGTTTTAACTCCAAATTTGACGATTCCAGTTTCTAAAAATTCACAAAATTATGTTCTCTCTGTTTATGGATTTTATTTGGAGTTTTGGGATGTTTTTGCCTATTGTTTATTCGTGTATTTGCTATTTGCACGCTTTACGAGTAGACGTTGAAGTGCCGGAAGGATTCGAAGGAGAAGTATTGACTCAGGATCCAACTCAAGGCCAAGAGCAAGTACTTTTTGAAGGCAAGTTGTGCTTTGACCATGTTGATCCTATTTCGAAATCTATTTTGATTTAAACTATTGCATGCTAGTTCAGTTAGAAAGATACTTTGTTTAAACATGGGGGTTAGATAAATACCAATTTGCTGTATGACACCTTGATTACTTAAGTATGTGCCATGACCCTTTGTCACCCTAGTTGTGGATTACTAGTTGGACATTATTAATTTGCCAACATGGGTTTTAGACCGTTGTAGTATACTGCTTAGACCTGCTACGTGCTCATGACATGATTTTGGATAATCAAATGTTAATATTGACTTAATGATATATTGAACCTGTTTTGGAAAAGTATCATGTGATGTTGATGGCACGTGGTGCATGGTAATCAACTGGGGTTTGAAGAACAGTTTTCGACCGGGGCATGTGGCAAGAGTAATCAGGTGGGCCAGTTGTGGCATTGGGAGTGTTGATTTGGTTCTTCGGGTAGTCTTGCCCTGGTCACCCTAAGGACTTAACCTTGCAAGCCTTTGAATCGGGTCTAACGTGGCAACCACATGTCCGGAATGGGACGGACCTAGTTGACTAAGTTGCTAATAACGCATTACTGTGGGACCTCGGGAGGTCAACTACACCCTTTGTGTAAGTTGTGCGGGGAGCGCATCGGGCTGAGGCCAGGTACCCATCTAACGGTTGATTGGCCTAGACTTCGCCTTAGCGAAGGGAAGGGTTAGTGCGCAATAACCGGGGAGGACCACTTGTATTGTTAGAGGTTTCCGAAAGACTTTGTTACGGGAACTCGCCTCTGTGGTGTTTGACTGTATCTTGTGGGTAAAGTGCATAACCTCTGCAGAGTTTAGAATCTATTCGAATAGCCGTGTCCGCGGTATTGGACATCGCTCGGGAATTACAGTCAAGGGTTAGATTTTCTCAAAAATAACTTTGGTTTGAAAGATTGGGTTGGTATAACAATGAAGATGATGGAAATATGGTTTAGGATGGGGAAAATGTTTATTAAACTTCTTGAAAAGTTATTTATGCTTTACTTATTTCTACTGCTTTCGAATCTACTTATATTACTTGTCAAAATGTCAAGCATCGCAAATATACCTTGAGCTATTCCTTTGTACCAAGCCATGCATATAGTATATTAGCTTGCATTCTGTGCATGACTTGCTGAGTACCAAGTACTCACCCTTGCCTCAACACAACACCAGTTGAAGAGGAGATTACGCCAGCTTTGGAGGAGGAACTCCAAGAGGACCCGTCTACTTAGGGAAGCGAGCCCAGTCAGTTGCCTGTGGTATACTGGATGGCGCCACGAAGTTCTTTGATTTTCCGCTGCTATTATTTCTCTCTGAATAAGTTTCGCCTTGCGAGGCATATATTTGTAACTTGGCCATAAGGTCGAGTAACCAGTTTTATTACTTTAATAAAGTACTTTTATGGTATCGATTGGTATGATTGTGATATTTACCGATGTTAAAGACTGTGTGCACTAGCGCGTTGCTGGACTAGTGCTGAATACACAGAGGGTCCGGATTTGCAAATTCGGGGTCCCGACAAGCCGGAAGTCACAATGCAATTGTATTTTGACAGGACCGGAATCGGGAGCGATATGCACTGAATTCCGAAGACTCGGATTAGAAGTAGTCAATCAGGGATTCCTTGCTGCCCTTGAGAATAAATTTGACCTCTTGGATCAGATCAGAGCAGCCCAAAAGAAGGACAAGGGCATAACACTTATCCGAGCCAACATCGAGCGAGACAAAGCTAATTGCTTTAATGAAGACCCCCAAGGTGTTTTATGGTTTGGCACCCGTTTAGTAGTGCCGAATTGCAAGGAGTTGAAGCAGTCCATCCTCGATGAAGCTCATAACTCCTCATTCTCTATTCATCCCGGGAGTACGAAAATGTTCCAAGATCTTAAGCTGAGACTTTGGTGGACCCGAATGAAGCGAGAAATCGCCCGGTATGTCGTCGAGTGTGACGTATGCCGAGGGGTGAAGGCTGACCATTTACATTTAGCAGGCACACTCCAGTCCCTACCAATTCCCTTGTGGAAATGTGAGGAGATCAGCATGTATTTCATCATCGGGTTACCAAGGACGCAAAAGAGTTTCGACTCTATTTGGGTGATTGTTGACCGATTGATAAAGACCGCTCATTTTCTTCCCGTCAAGGTTACCGATACGGTAAGAAAGTTGGCAGAGTTGTATCTCTCTCGAATTGTATCCCTTCATGGTGTTCCCAAAAGAATTATCTCAGACCGAGGTACCCAGTTTACCTCACGTTTTTGGCAATGCCTTCACAAAGCCATGGGAACTCAACTCTCGTTCAGCACCGCCTATCATCCTCAAACTGATGGAGAAACTGAAAGAGTGAATCAAATCCTTGAGGACATGCTTAGAGCTTGTGCTCTTACATACGGCAAGAATTGGGAGAAGTGCTTACCATTCGCGGAGTTTTCCTACAACAATAGCTGTCAAGCTAGTCTCCAAATGTCGCCATTTGAAGCTGTAACACCCCATAAATCTAAACTGTTGTACAAGAAAAATTCAACAGCATTCCCCCTAAAACAGGACAATACGGAAGCAATTCATAAAATCAAGGTCCATGATAAGCAATTCAAATAGGAATAATATCACGACATCAAAACTAGAGACAACAAGTCTAATTCAACCAGGTATCAACCATAAACATAACACATCTCTAATGGGACAACCATAAACGAGAACAAGTTTAAAGGGAACAACAATGGATCTATGTGTAATAAAATTTCAGCCAACTAATGAATTATTTAATGCACTAGTTCATCTGAGTCGTGATGACACCAGAAGATTTATTGTGTTGCTAGCCCACCCTTCATGCTTACGACTCACGTGCGCTACCTGGAAACATCAAAACAGCAAGTAGTGAGATTGGGTATTCTCAGCAAGCGGAACAACTAATACAAATAACACATCCACCATAAATCTAGCATACCACATTCCTCATATCCAATACCACATCATAGAGTTCACACAACTTCAGTAAAATGCATATGATTGTGCACATGCTTATGCCATGATCCTCCTCATCGTGCCCTTTCTCAGGAACACACGGTGTTGTACCGGTACGGTCGCGTACGCTGGCGTCGACAAAACTTCCAATGCATGATAATGCAGTTAATGCTTCATGCATGAATTCATTCAAAATCTCCTACACCGAGTTCACATGTTTGCCTATCATCTTATAGAATGGATAGAAAGCAAATAACATTGAGATGAAGTAATTAGACAATTCATCAGGTAAACAACATCATTCTTCACCTTACTCATGATTCATAGCCAAACCACAATATCACAATGCTAGTCAGAGTATAGCAATCCAATAAACAAGCAATTAAACCATGTATGATTGCTGTAATTGGAGTTTATAATGAAGGCGAAGCAAACCAACGATGTATAGCTTAACAATACAACTACTCCCACTTGCCTTTACCGACGTGGACGATGAACCTAGTCGTGCCCAGCAGTGGCACCACCTGAACAAACATTATTTCAGTACATAGCGACATCACAATTGATCACACAATTCAAACACACGCTTCCTACTCCCCGTTCCCATTTTAAGCGCCCCAAAACCTCGATCTGTCCGGATCGAACAGCAGCACCCTCTCTTCCCAATTTCGTATCTTTTTTTTCTACTGTTCATAAAAATACAAAAAATACAGTAGCTCATTGACGAGATCTACAACTTTCATGAAGGTCAAAAATTTCAATTCCACTGTTAAATATGCCTAAACAACCATCCAACACAGTGGACGAAATCTGTTTCCAGATTCTGCTCGTCATCTTCCAACAACGATAACTCTCAGACCGACGCCCCAAAAAATTCTGAAAAAATTACGGAAGCTAGGTCTCGACGTTATCTACAACTTTCTAGTTATAGGTTTTTGCAGGAAAAATCATCTATGTCACGTAAAACGCGAAACAATCCGTGCTGCACAATCTCCCCTTTCAGAAACAGCACCACGTGAACAACTACCCTTCTACCCCATCAAAATCCATCCAAACCAAACACCACCAGATCTAATACACTCCTAATCCTAGGTATAACAGGGGGTAAAAGATCAGAAATTTTACCTTGAGTTCTCCCTTGAGAACCCACGAAGAACGCGCGACGATGCCCAAAAACGAAAATATGTCCCTCCTCCTCGCCTCCTCGGATCCTCCTCTCGAATTTTCTTCGCGAACCCCGGTGAATCCCCGAACCACCACGCCGGGAAGGAGAAGGGGAGGGGGCAGCTGCCAAGGGGAAGGAGGTGGCTGCCAAGGGGGTGGCGCCCTAGGGTTTTGGGAGGGGGTGGCGCCGCCTAAAGGGGCCGGCCCACCACGGCATGAGGAGGGGGAGGTGGGAAGGGAATTCCCGGCCCAGGCCTAGGTTGCCTCAGCCCAGCTAAAACTAGCCCAAAACTCCAATTTTTAATATTAAATTGCATCATAAAACTCAATTATTTCATCTCCCAACATTTCCTTCATTCCTTCCGAAATCGAACAAGGGAGAAACCCTCCCCCTACGGTAACTCCCAAATTCTAAGGCATCACAGAAGCTCTATGTGACACCACGGAGTGTCGTAACTTTATATAATGTGAATATTGAGGTCAAAAACTTTATGAAATATGAAATTAGAGGTTGAAACCATACGTTATGAGGTTAATTTGCGTTTTCCGGATATTTCTGAGGATTTGGGCATTCCCGGAGGAGTTTGGGCCTTAGGGAAAGGGTAGTGGGCTTTGGAGGGATGGAGTTTGAGTCCAAGTGGGAGTAGGAGACCTGTTTGGGTTGGTAAAAAGGGCCTCCCCCTGCCCTTGCCTGCGCCCCCACCCCTGCCCTTGCGCCCCCACAAGCCCTAGCCGCCCCCCACACCTCCCCAACTCCTTGTGGCGCCTCCACCTCCCCCATTTCTCCACCACCTCTCCACCACCTCTCCACCTCCCTTGCTGACCTAGGGGAGTTCTCCACCTCAACACCTCGAAGATCCACCCGTTGGAGCGCTCCGCGATGAGGAGATCCGGCGGAATTGGAGCGAGGAAGGAGATCGCGCGAACCGGGAGGCGATCCGTTGGGTTTTCAGTCGTCGGGCGAAGGTATGGCCACGGGGATCCTCGGGGTTGGTCTAGGATCTGTTATAAGGGGTATTATCATGTTTTTAGATCAATGGGTGGTGCTGGAATTGAGTAGATTAGATGGAATCTTGAGTTTGCCACGTTCTCTGTTTCGGGCAGCATGAGCAGTCGACCTAGGGCTTGGGTTTTTGTCAAATTAGGGTCGGAATTTGGTCGTACGGCTGTTGAAGAAGTTGTAGATAATTTCAATATCTTTCCGTGGGTATAAAGAACGTCCAATTCCGCCAAGCCGTTTGAAAGTTATGATCGTTTTACCGAACGTATTAAAATATGTGACGTGATTGAAACAGGTCACGGTTTTCTGTAGATTAAACCATTTTAGAGTCCTAATCAATCTTTCCATATACTTAGAAGAAGTTGAGAAATTTCCTAAGCTACGCGAGGATGTACTCGTTTAATTGATTCGGAGTCTTAAAACCCGAGTTATGCCTTTTGGAAGGCTGCTGTCCCGACGGGACAGAACCTCTCTTTTTGGGTTTAGCGAGTAGTTTGCGATGTCATGGTAGAAGAGGGTTTGCTTACTGTTTTTTCGACATGATTGTGAGTGTGTGGTACCCATGTGCAGGTGGTGTGACCCCGGGAGTGCCTTCTACTTCTCGCCAATCCGTTGCTCATGGTTGAGGCAAGTGTATCGTAATGGATAGCGGTTTGTAGGTTGCTTGTTGAGACTAGATGAAATTGATTATATGATATGATCACTTGCCATGCTTTAATGATTGCCATTGATATGATGAGTATGCTTATTATGTTATGATGCCATATGTTAATGTACAAGTTAATTATGATGTTGGCATGTTTGCATACATGGCATGATACATGGGCCGGGCGGTGAGAAAGTCATAACTAGTCCGGGGAAGGTCGGTGAGAAAGTTATGACTATTTTCGGAGAGCCAATGAGTAAGTCCTACATTGTGATTCCATCCACCGCGGTGTTTGGAAGCGAGGAGTAGGCACCCTCCATCTTCGGGATGGAAGGGGGGAGAGAGTGCACGCCGACGGGTGTGTACTCAACCATACCGGTATGAGTTTCCAAGGAGACATGAGCATAGCATCGCATTGCATACATAATGATGATGATAATGTTATATGATCATGAATGAGATGATTTACATGATGTGATTTGTTATAGCCATGTAATTGTTCTTTTGTACCATTGCAATATACTTGCTGAGTGTTGAACTCACGCTTGTGTTTTCTTGTTGTTTTAGGTACCATGAGACCGGCATGCGGGGAAGGGAAATAGTCACACTTCTACACGTAGTTTCACTCATTTCTCTCACAAAGTCATTCAATTGGGTTTTAGATAATAAACTAAGTGTGATGCGTATTGTTTTATGGTTTAGCTTTGTGTTATGAGAGTTTTATTGTTCGTTTGGCGCATGGAGACATTGAATGCTTGGAATTTGTCGGGACCCGAATCTACAAATCCAGACCCTTTGTGTATTCAGCACTAGTCCAGGAACACGCTAATGCACACAGTCTCAACATTGGTAGATATCACAATCATACTCAACGAATTAATAAGATACTTTAATTACTTAACCAAGCTGGTTGCTCGACCTTAAGGTCAAGTTACAAATATACGCCACGCAGGGCAAAAACTTAATAAAAGAGAAATAACAGCAGCGGAATGTAAGATAACTTCGTGGCGCCATCCAGTATACCACAGGCAACTGACTGGGCTCGCTCCCTAGTTAGACGGTTACTCTTGGAGCTCCTCCTCCAAAGCTGGTATAGACTCTTCTTCAACTGGTGTTGTATTGTGGCAAGGGTGAGTACTTGGTACTCAGCAAGTCATGCACAGAATGCAAAATAATATACTACATGCATGGCTTAGAACAAAGGAATAGCTCAGGGCATAATTGCAGTGAAACAGCATTTGACAAGTAGCATAAGTAGATTCGAAAGCAGCAGAAACAAGTATAAGAGCAATAACTTTTCCAGGAGTTAAATAACATCTTTCCCGATCCTAATCCACATTTCCATCAACATCATTCTTTAAACCAAACCCAACTTCTCAAGTCCAAGTTATTTTCAAGAAAATCTAACCCTTGACTGTAATCACCGAGCGATGTCCAATGCCGCGGACACAGCTATTCGAATAGATTTTACACTCTGCAGAGGTTATGCACTTTACCCACAAGATACAGTCAAACACCACAAAGGCAAGTTCCCGTAACAAAGTCTTTCGGAAACTTTTAACAGCAGAAGTGGTCCTCTCCGGTGTTGCACACTAACCCTTCCCTTAGCAAAGGCGAAGTTTAGGTCAATCCACCGTTAGAAGGGTACCTGGTCGCAGCCCCGGTACGCTCCCCCGTACAACATACACAAAGGGTGTAGTTGACACCCAAAGGTCCCACAGGTACGTTATTAGCAACTTAGTCAACTAGGTCCGTCCCATTACAGACATGTGGTTGCACGCTTGACTCAGTTCAAAGGCTTGCAAGGTTAAGTCCTTAGGGTGACCAGGGCAAGACTACCTGAAGAACCAAACCAACATTCCCGGTGCCACAACTGGCCTACCTGATCATTCTTGCCACATGCCCCGGTCAAAAGCTATTTATCAAACCCCAGTTGATTACCATGCACCACGTGCCATCAACATCACAACACATGATACCTTTCCAAAACAGGTTCAATATATCATTAAGTCAATATTAACATTTGATTGTCCAAAAATCATGTCATGAGCACGTAACAGGTCTAAGCAATATACTACAACGATCTACAAACCCATGTTGGCAATTTAGTAGTGTCCAACTAGTAATCCACAACTAGGGTGACAAGAGGTCATGGCACATATTTAATTAATCAAGGTGTCATACAACAAATCGGCATTTATCTAATTCCCCGGGATTAAATAAAGTATTTTTTAATTAAACTAGCATGCAATAAATTGAATCAAAATAGGTTTTAAAATGGGATCAACATGGTCAAAGCACAACTTGCCTTCAGAAAGTACTTGTTCTTGGTCTTGAGCTGGCTCCTGGGTCAACACTTCTCCTTCGAATCCTTCGGGCACTTCGACATCTACTCGTAAAGCGTGCAAATAGAAGATAATAAATAAACAGTAGACAAAAAGTTTCCAAACATCCAAATAAAGTTCACAAACAGAGAGAGTATAATTTTATAAATTTTTAGAAACTGGAATCGTCAAATTCGGAGTTTAAATGCAAAAGTTATAGCATTTTGAAGTTTAAAAAATCAATTAAATATATATACAGAGAAAAACTTTGGTCCAAAAATTAAATAAAATTCATCATTACGTAGATCTCAATTTTATACAAATTTAGAAATTTGAATCACTCAAATCGGAGTTAAAATGCAAAAGTTATAAGCGTTTGAAGTTTGAATCAAAATCTGAAATCAATAATTCGAATTAATAAATCATTTTCCTTTTCGGAAATTCATTTATTGCGTGAACATGACACGTGGCAGCCTCTGATTGGTCGGATGATGTCAGCCGGTCCATGGACGTGGTCCATGGTTTGGCTCGAGTCCACCGTGGGCTCGGTCCGCCAAGACCGACGCCGACAGCGGGCCCCTTGGTGACGTCGTGGCCAGACGCCACCAATACCGGGTGGCGCCGACAAGCGGGCCCGTGCTGACTTCACGGTGCGATTGCGGCTGAGCCGTTGACATGCGGGCCCGGCGTGTCAGTGACACGCACGCGATGGAGTGCTGGCCCGTCTTGGCCATGGCGGTCAGCCTTCCTGGATGCGTGGCACGATCTCGGCCGTTGATTTGAAAATCAACAGCCCAGATTAGATCTGGTTTTCACGCGTTTGGGTTAACGCGTTTGATTCGGACCGTTGGATCTAGATCCAACGGTCGAGATTAGATCTGGGGTTTTGGATCGGAATCTCACCGGTGGCGACGTGGCGCGATCTGGACCGTGCGATGGAGATCCGATGGCTGAGAAGCTTCGAGATCTGGCGATGGCTTGCGGCGGCGCAGGCTGGCCGGAGCTGGAGACGGCGACACGGGCAACGACGCTGCGGGGCTCCTCCGGGGTGAAGGCTTGCACTCCCGAACGTGTCTCGACGCGGGGAACTCGGATCTGGGCTTGACGGCGGCTGAGGACGACGGAGACGGCGGCAAATGGCAAGGAGGCGCGGCGGAGACCTAAACCAACTACGGCGAGCAATTACGGGCGAACGGCGGCGGCTTGGGCTTGAAGACTAGGGCCAACGGGTGCACACGGGAGAGAGCTCCACGAAGGTGGCAGCAGCGCATTAAATAGAGGCCTTGGCTTCCGTGAATCACGCGGAAACCGAGGTTGACACGGCTGCGGCGGCGGAGTCCGGCGGGGACTCGGACTAGGTGACGTGGGCGCACGTGAGCCGTCCACGTGGCACGATCAACGGCGGAGATAGCTCGGGCGCGGCTGTGCTATTCGCGGATTGATCTCGACCATTGGATCTTGATCCAACGGTTGGGATCGATCGGGGTTGGGTGCGGTACGGTATAACGCGGGCTAATGTGGGCCGTTGGATCTTGATCCAAGGGTCCACGGATTAGGGTTCGGAAGTGGTCCGACCGGAATCGGACTCGAGTCTGACTCGGGCCCGGTCGGTGGAACAGTACAAACCGGTTCGCATTTTTCCAGCAATTAAATAATTCGATTAATTCCCAGAAATTCATTTAATTCAAGAAAAATAGCAAAAGACTCAGAAAAATTCTAGAAAAATTCTGGAAAATATTTTGGAACATTTTGGACTCAAATAAAATATTTCCAACAAAATTTTAGTTGCAAAGTTAAATTCTTTAATTATTTCAAAATGGAATAAATTCAAATAAATTCCAAATAAATCCAAATAAATTCCAGAAAATTCCAAAAATTCATCAAAGTGCCAAATCACACATGAATTTAAGAAAAGCAAAATTTTGGGGTGTTACAAACCTCCCCCCCTTAACAGAATCTCGTCCCCGAGATTCAGGGCTCTCTACAGAATAGGTTCGGAAACTCTTTCTTCAAATCCCCTTCGCGCTCCCAGGTTGCTTCGCTCTCCGCATGATTGCTCCATTGAATTCTGCAGAAACGGGTTGACTTGTTTCTTGTCTCTCGATCCATGGTGTCCAGAATCTTTACGGGGTGCTCCTTGTAAGTCAGATCTTGCAGCTCAATTGACTCTAGCGGCGTCTGCTCCTTAAGCGCTCGAAGACACTTCTTCAGCTGGGACACGTGGAACACGTCATGGACTCCTGCTAGTGATTGCGGTAACTCCAACTGATAAGCAACTTCCCCTCTGCGACTGAGGACCTTGAACGGTCCAACATATCTCGGCGCGAGTTTTCCTTTGGCATGGAATCTCTTAACTCCTCTGAGTGGGGTGACTCTGAGATACACGAAATCTTCTGGTTCAAAACTCAAGTCTCGACGATGGTTATCAGCATAACTCTTCTATCTTGACTGTGCTATCTTCAATCTCTCCCTGATCATGGCAATTTGTTCTTCGGCTTCTTGTAGAATATCTGGCCCAAAGACACGGCGTTCACATGTCTCGTTCCAATTCAACGGTGTTCGGCAAGGTCGACCATATAGTGCTTCAAATGGTGACATCTGCAAACTGGCTTGGTAGCTGTTGTTGTAGCTGAACTCGGCATACGGCGGACTTTTATCCCAAGAGGTAGCATAAGCTAATGCACAAGCTCGTAACATATCCTCCAAAATTTGATTAACCCTTTCGGTTTGCCCATCCGTCTGCGGATGATAAGCTGTACTGAAGTTCAAACGGGTTCCCATGGCTTCACGCAGTTTATTCCAGAATCTCGAGGTAAACTGGGTACCTCTGTCCGATACAATCTTCTTCGGCACTCCGTGCAAACAGACGATCCTGGTCATATACAACTCAGCTAACTTATCTCCCGAATAGGTGGTCTTTACGGGGATAAAGTGGGCTACCTTAGTCAAGCGGTCTATTATAACCCAAATGGAATCATATCCTCCTTGAGTCTTGGGTAAACCGGTAATGAAATCCATTCCAATTTCCTCCCACTTCCACTCAAGTATCTTCAACGGCTGTAGCAATCCTACTGGTCTCTGATGCATTGCCTTGACTCTCTGGCATATGTCGCATAGTGCAACATGCTCGGCAACTTCACGCTTCATGCTCGGCCACCAGAATCTTTCTTTCAAATCTTGATACATCTTGGCACTTCTAGGATGAATTGAATACTTGGAGTCATGGGCTTCTTCTAAAATCAACTGCTTCAGCTCCTTCTTGTTCGGCACACAAATGCGACCCTTCATCCATAACGTGCCTTGCTCATCCAACTTGAAGTCCTCTGCCTTGCCTTCATCCATGTTGGTCTTAATCTTGCGGATCTTGTCATCATCCTCTTGTCCTTCTCGGATCTGATCCTCCAGGGTAGGCTTCACTTCTAATGTGGCCAAGAATCCTTCTGGTACGACTTCAATCTGCATTCTCTGGAAATCCTCACATAGCACCTCTTGACTTGTGGCTATCAACATGTCCACGATATGGCTTTTCAGACTCAGAGCATCGGCAACTACGTTGGCCTTCCCGGGATGGTAATGGATTCCAATATTGTAGTCCTTGATCAACTCTAACCATCTCCTCTGCCTCATGTTCAGGTCTGATTGGGTGAAGATGTACTTAAGACTCTTATGGTCCGTGTATACTTCACATCTGTTTCCAATTAAATAGTGACGCCATAATTTCAAGGCATGCACTACGGCAGCTAGCTCTAGGTCATGTGTCGGATAATTCTCCTCATGCGGCCTCAACTGCCTTGATGCATAAGCGACGACCTTCCCATTCTGCATCAGCACACATCCAAGTCCTTGGCGCGATGCGTCACAATAAATATCAAAGCTTTGATTAACATCCGGTAGGACTAACACCGGTGCTGATGTCAATCGTTTCTTCAGCTCCAGAAAACCTTTCTCACACTTCGGCGTCCATGCAAACTTCTTCTCCTTTTTCAGCAATTGCGTAAGAGGTTTCGCAATTGTCGAAAAGCCTTCAATGAAACGGCGGTAGTAACCTGCCATTCCAAGGAAACTCCGGATCTGGGTCACGGTCTTCGGCTGTTCCCAATGTAACACAGCTTCGATCAACGGCGACTCCCTCTGCGGTCATTACATGTCCAAGGAACTCCACCTTGTCCTTCCAAATATCACACTTACTGAACTTGGCGAAGAGTTGCTGTTCCCTCAGCTTTTCCAAAACTCGCCTCAAGTGCTCTGCATGTTCATCCTCTGTCTTGGAATAGATTAAGATATCACCTATGAACATAACAACAAACTTGTCCAAATATTCCATGAACACCTTATTCATCATATTCATGAAATATGCTGGCGCATTCGTCAGACCAAAGGACATAACAGTAAACTCATAATGTCCGTATCTTGACGAGAATGCGGTCTTCGGGATATCTTCTGATCGGATCTTCAACTGATGGTATCCCGATCTCAGATCAATCTTGGAGAAAACTCCGGATCCTCTCAGCTGGTCAAACAAGTCATCGATCCTGGGTAGCGGGTACTTATTCTTCACGGTGACTTCATTGAGTGCACGGTAGTCAATGCACATCCTGAAACTCCCATCCTTCTTCTTGACAAACAGAACTGGCGCTCCCCACGGCGACGAACTCGGTCTGATAAATCCTTTCTCCATTAACTCTTCAAGCTGCTTCTTCATCTCTACCAATTCCTCGGTGGACATCCGATAAGGTCTCTTTGCTATCGGCGTTGTACCAGGTACAAGCTCTATCACAAACTCTATGTCCCTGTCTGGCGGCATACTAGGTAGATCTTCAGGAAAAACATCTGGATACTCATTTACCACTGAAACATCTTCTATGCTGATTGCCTTGGTACTGTTAACCATCAACTATCCATCTCTAACGGTGGAAGCTTGAAATTCCACTTTCTTTCCACACGGGCTCTCAACTGAGATAGTCCTTCGTCCACAATCCAATATGGCCTTGTGCTTGGATAACCAATCCATTCCCAAAATAACATCTAAGGTCTGGGTCTCCAAAATAATAAGGTTCGCTAGGAACTCTATCCCATCTATTAGTATTCTCACCCCAGAACATCCTACTTTAGTTCGGAGTTCGGAACCAGGGGTTTGAACTAAAAGCATGCATTTAAGTCTCGCAATCTCGAAATCATTTTTAGCAGCAAAGCCTTGAGAAACAAACAAATGCAAAGCTCCAGAATCAAACAAAACTGTTGCAGGTACTGAGTTAACAAGTCATTTACCCAGTACGACGTCCGTGGCATTCTGCAGTGCATCTGCGGTGACATGGTTGACTCGGCCTCTCACCACGGTCTGGGGTGCTGCTCCTGGCTGTGCTGTCCCTCGGTTGGCTCCTGGTGCTGGCGTCTTAGCTGGTGTGGATCCCAGATTGAAGCGAACTGGGGTTACTCCTGTTGTCTTCTTAGGGAAATTGTTGGCAAAGTGCCCCGGCTCGTTGCAATTGTAGCAGCGTCTCACTGTCCCCTGTTGACTGCCTGAAGCGGCGTTTCTGGCTGGTGCTGGGGTCTGATAGTTCTGATTGACGGGTCTTGGTGCTGGTGACGGTGTCCTGGTTGCATTCTGCGGCTAGAATCTGAAAAACTGATTTGGCGGAACCCTCAAACGTTACTGCGGTCCCTGACGCGATCCCTGCTATTGCATCCTGCGCTTCCTGTTCTCATCCAGTTCCTTGCGCTTGTCCCCAAGAATAAGCGCCTTATTCACCAACTCTTGGAAATCTGGAAAGGTGTGGGTGATCAGTCCCACCTGTAGTCCTGAGTTAAGTCCCTTCATAAAGCGAGACTGTTTGGCTTTATCTATCACTACGTCTTCAGGTGCGTAGCGTGCAAGCTGTGTGAACTTGTTCAGGTATTCGGCCACTGGCTGATTACCTTGTTTCAGTGCTCTGAACTCCTCCTTCTTGAGATCCATAACTCATTCCGGCACATGATACTGACGAAATGCAGCTGTGAATTCCTCCCAAGTGATATCCTGAGGGTTCTCCTGCGTGGCACAGAAGTTCTCCCACCATTCGGCGGCTGTCCCTTCCAACTGATGAGAAGCGTAGAGTACCTTCTCATTTCCCATGCACTGAGCAATGTGTAGCTTCCTCTCTATCGACCTTAACCAATCATCGGCCTCCAACGGATTGGCATTCCCGGAGAAAGTGGGTGGATGAGTCCACATGAACTCTGACAGTCTTGTATTCTGGCGTTGTCCCTGATTGACTTGGTTAGCGGCGGCCTGAGCAGTGACGTGTTGCATTTGTTGCGTCATAGCATGCATCAACTGAGTCTGAGCAGCAATAAAAGCTTCAAAATTCTGCATGTTAACTGGCGGTGCTGGTTGGGGTGCAGGTGCTCCATTGTTGGGGTTTCCAGCTGGGCGAGAACCACTGCCATTGCCTCCAAGGTTTTCGCGGGTGCTCACCATCTGTCGATTGCTCCAAGGTTTAGAGATGAGAGGGAACAAGAATAGACAAGTAGTAGGGAACTTATGCGGGGAAAAAGTGTAACTCAAAATCCAACTTTATTAATAATAATAGTAATAACTTGGTATGGTTGCTTACAATGCCTAAGGGCCTTGCAACACATACTGCACACTCAGCAATCAATGAAATCCAACGCCTCTAAAGGGTGACTCTTATTCTATAATGTGACTCGACGAAGGAGTCTCAACCTCAACGCCTACGCTCACTCGTCGAGAAAACCTCCACTGCCTGGGTGGGGGTGCGACAGCATAGGCGCGAAACAATTGCCATGCCCCACAACTGCAGCTGTGGTTGACGATGCGGCGTCCTCCTGCAGTTACGGATCTGGTGGTCTTTGTGGGTGTGGCGGCGGTGCAGGTGGTGCCTCTTACGGTTCCTCCTCTGGAGTGCAGGCGTCCAACTCCAACCTTTGGATCGGGACCCTGGCCATCTGATGCGATCTCCAACTCCGTGATCCTTTCCGCAGCATAAGCGACGTACTCACGGGCATTCTCCAAGTGCTTCTTCTCCTCCTCGACCTGCTCACGAGCCTTCTTCAATTCCTGAACTGTGTCTTCGATCAGCTCCTCCTGAGCGGCGACGAATCTGGTTAAGTGGGTGACGGTAGCATCCTCATCCTCTATCGGCTTCCGTTGAACTCTGCTGTCTCGGCGTGGGTGGTGACGGAATACTGTGCCTTCCAGCTCCCTAGAGTAGGTGTGGGCGATCTGCTGCATTGCTCGATGCGACACCTCTTGGATTCCAATCTCAAAGGTAGACCTCCTGGCGGTGAAATGGAAAGGGCGGCTGAAATTTGTCTTCTCTCGGGCATACACCGTGATTCGGACGTCCCATCCTGTGACTAGTCCTACTTGCACAAGTATAGTCCCTCGGTAGAGCGGCCTCTCAAAACCTCCAAGAAACTGAAGCATACGCCACAACTCGGTGGCATAGCCTCCTTCATGCTCGGCGTAGTTGTTCTTCATCATCATCTGTCAAAGGATACTTGCGTAAGAACGCAACATTTTAAAATCAATGTGGAAGACGAACAAAACTCAGCAAGGGGTATGAACAAGAAAGAAAAGGGGTAAGTCGAGAATTCATTCATTATCTTGACCAACTTTTAGCTTTAGAAAATAGGTTTTATCCTCACTACGACCAATCTAACTATGGGTGAGCCTACAGTCAGTATGGCTCTGATACCACCTCTGTCGGGACCCGAATCTGCAAATCCAGACCCTCTGTGTATTCAGCACTAGTCCAGGAACACGCTAGTGCACACAGTCTCAACATTGGTAAATATCACAATCATACTCAACGAATTAATAAGATACTTTAATTAGTTAACCAAGCTGGTTGCTCGACCTTAAGGTCAAGTTACAAATATACGCCACGCAAGGCAAAAACTTAATAAAAGAGAAATAACAGCAGCGGAATGTAAGATAACTTCGTGGCGCCATCCAGTATACCACAGGCAACTGACTGGGCTCGCTCCCTAGTTAGACGGTTCCTCTTGGAGCTCCTGCTCCAAAGCTGGTATAGACTCTTCTTCAACTGGTGTTGTATTGTGGCAAGGGTGAGTACTTCGTACTCAGCAAGTCATGCACAGAATGCAAAATAATATACTACATGCATGGCTTAGAATAAAGGAATAGCTCAGGGCACAATTGCAGTGAAACAGCATTTGACAAGTAGCATAAGTAGATTCGAAAGCAGCAGAAACAAGTATAAGATCAATAACTTTTCCAGGAGTTAAATAACATCTTTCCCGATCCTAATCCACATTTCCATCAACATCATTCTTTAAACCAAACCCAACTTCTCAAGTCCAAGTTATTTTCAAGAAAATCTAACCCTTGACTGTAATCACCGATCGATGTCCAATGCCGCGGACACGGCTATTCGAATAGATTTTACACTCTGCAGAGGTTATGCACTTTACCCACAAGATACAGTCAAACACCACAAAGGCGAGTTCCCGTAACAAAGTCTTTCGGAAACTTTTAACAGCACAAGTGGTCCTCTCCGGTGTTGCACACTAACCCTTCCCTTAGCAAAGGCGAAGTTTAGGTCAATCCACCGTTAGATGGAGTACTGGCATGACCCAGACGCTCCCCCGTACAACATACACAAAGGGTGTAGTTGACACCCAGAGGTCCCACAGGTACGTTATTAGCAACTTAGTCAACTAGGTCCGTCCCATTATGGACATGTGGTTGCACGCTTAACTCAGTTCAAAGGCTTTCAAGGTTAAGTCCTTAGGGTGACCAGGACAAGACTACTCGAAGAACGAAACCAACATTCCCGGTGCCACAATTGGCCCACCTGATCATTCTTGCCACATGCCCCGGTCAAAAGCTATTTATCAAACCCCAGTTGATTACCATGCACCACGTGCCATCAACATCACAACACATGATACCTTTCCAAAACAGGTTCAATATATCATTAAGTCAATATTAACATTTGATTGTCCAAAAATCATGTCACGAGCACGTAGCAGGTCTGAGCAAAATATTACAACGATCTACAAACCCATGTTGGCAATTTAGTAGTGTCCAACTAGTAATCCACAACTAGGGTGACAAGAGGTCATGGCACATATTTAATTAATCAAGGTGTCATACAACAAATTGGCATTTATCTAATTCCCCGGGATTAAATAAAGTATTTTCTAATTAAACTAGCATGCAATAAATTGAGTCAAAATAGGTTTCAAAATGGGATCAACATTGTCAAAGCACAACTTGCCTTCAGAAAGTACTTGTTCTTGGTCCTGAGCTGGCTCCTGGGTCAACACTTCTCCTTTGAATCCTTCGGGCACTTTGACGTCTACTCGTAAAGCGTGCAAATAGAAGATAATAAATAAACAGTGGACAAAAAGTGTCCAAACATCCAAAATAAGTTCACAAACAGAGAGAGCATAATTTTATAAATTTTTAAAAACTGGAATCGTCAAATTCGGAGTTTAAATGCAAGAGTTATAGCATTTTGAAGTTTAAAAAATAAATTAAATATTTATACAGAGAAAAACTTTGGTCCAAAAATTAAATAAAATTCATCATTAGGTAGATCTCAATTTTATACAAATTTAGAAATTTGAATCACTCAAATCGGAGTTAAAATGCAAAAGTTATAAGCGTTTGAAGTTTGAATCAAAATCTGAAATCAATAATTCGAATTAATAAATCATTTTCTTTTTCGGAAATTCATTTTATTGCGTCAGCATGACACGTGGTAGCCTCTGATTGGTCGGCTGACGTCAGCCGGTCCATGGACGTGGTCCATGGTTTGGCTCGGGTCTACCGTGGGCTCGGTCCACGGCGCACTAACGCTGACAGGTGTGCCCCTTAGTGACGTCGTGGCCAGCGTCACCGCAGCTGGGGTGGCGGCCCGACAAGCGGGCCCGTCTTGATGTCACGGTGCGATGCGGTGAGCGGCCGACCGCATGGGCCGGCGTGTCGCTGACACGCACTGCGCGTGGTATTGTGGCCCGTCTTGACCGCGGTCGGCCTTCCTAAACAGCGTGTACGATCTCGGCCGTTGATTTGAAAATCAACGGCCCAGATTAGATCTGGTTTTCACGCGTTTGGGTTAACGCGTTTGATTCGGCCCGTTGGATCTAGATCCAACGGTCGAGATTAGATCTGGGGTTTTGGATCGGAATCTCACCGGTGGCGACGTGGCACGATCTGGACCGTGCGATGGAGATCCGACGGCTGAGAAGCTTCTAGATCCGGCGATGGCTTGCGGCGGCCCTGGCTGGCCGGAGCTGGAGACGGCGACACGGGCAACGGCGCTGCGGGGCTCCTCCGGCGTGAAGGCTTGCACTCCCGAACGCGTCTCGACGCGGGGAACTCGTATCTGGGCTTGACGGCGTCTGAGGACGACAGAAACGGCAGCAAATGGCAAGGAGGCGCGGCGGAGACCTAAACCAACTACGGCAGCGATTACGGGCGAACGGCGGCGGCTCGGGCTTGAAGACTAGGGCCAACGGGTGCGCACGGGAGAGAGCTCCACGAAGGTGGCGGCAGCGCATTAAATAGAGGCCTCGGCTTCCGTGAATCACGTGGAAACCGAGGTTGACACGCCTGCGGCGGCGGAGTCCGGTGGGGACTCGGACTAGGTGACGTGGGCGCACGTGAGCCGCCCACGTGGCGCGATCAACGGCGGAGATGGCTCAGGCGCGGCTGTGCTGTGCGCGGATTGATCTCGACCGTTGGATCTTGATCCAACGGTTGGGATCGATCGGGGTTGGGTGCGGTGCGGTATAACGCGGGCTAATGTGGGCCGTTGGATCTTGATCCAAGGGTCCACGGATTAGGGTTCGGAAGCGGTCCGACCGGAACGTGTGGCGCGGTTGGGTCCGGGTCGGACTCGGACTCGACTCTGACTCGGGCCCTGTCGGTGGAACAGTACAAACCGGTTCGCATTTTTCCAGCAATTAAATAATTCGATTAATTCCCAGAAATTCATTTAATTCAAGAAAAATAGCAAAAGACTCAGAAAAATTCCAGAAAAATTCTGGAAAATATTTTGGAACATTTTGGACTCAAATAAAATATTTCCAACAAAATTTTATTTGCTAAGTTAAATTTTTTAATTATTTCAAAATGGAATAAATTCAAATAAATTCCAAATAAATCCAAATAAATTCCAGAAAATTCCAAAAATTCATCAAAGTGCCAAATCACACATGAATTTAAGAAAAGCAAAATTTTGGGGTGTTACAGAATTAGACTTATATTGTTGTCAAGTCGTTAATTATTGCTATTTTAGTTGTCTCTCATATTGCCTTATATTGCTATGCTATTATGTTTCCTTCAATTCATGTTAAAAAAAGGAGATGCTGCCGAAATATCGGTTTTTAGCATTAGTGCCTTTGCTGTAATTTACTTGATTTTGTGGTATTTAGAGGTTGCTTAGTCTATGTTTGGTAGCATTTAGGCATATTAAATGCCGGGGTGTTACAGTTGGTATCAGAGCAGGCTGTAGGTCCTTGGAATGTGTATTTTTAGTGTCATGCTATAGGGTACAACTAAAAATGTGATGTGGAATAACTTAGAAACATGGCTTAGGTTTTAACTAAAATTTTGTCATAGGATAGCAACATTAAAACTTGCAAAAGTGGTATAACTAATATAAAATTTGACACACAATGGATGCACAGTAGGAAGGTTATGGGTATCGTTGTTTACGCTTAAATGTTGTATTTAAGCCTTGTTGCTAAATGCTATATTTGATAGAGTATGCTGCTATGTGTATGAGAGAATTGAACTGAATTGTTCGTGTTATTGTGTTAAAATGGGGCTGTGGTACCGAAAGGTTTCGGCCACCTCTCTTTATTCATAGTAAGGGTGAGGTTTGACGGTGTGGTCGGTTAGCGCCATCACTGAAGAACAATTAACCCTGGTAGGAGAAGAGTGCTTACCCTTCCTGTCGTAGATCGGGTAGTTGACTAGAGTCAAATAGAAGAGTTTGGTGGTGGATTCCTTCGTATGCTCTTTATCATTCTAATGGTCGGTTTCGGTTGGTCTTCTTGGCTCTGGTTGATTGATACCAAAAGAAAAGTGTTTGGTATTGTATTTTCGCGGATTGTTCCGTATGTAGTTCGTTGTTTTGTCTTCCTTGGTTGAAGACGAAGAAGAGGAATTTAGCGTTGCGCCTTTTTAGTCGTCTTTTGGCTTTGACACCGGTTTTGTTGGTTGTGTTGCAAAAAAAAGTATAGTTTTGGTTCTTGTGTCTCTTACTCTGAGTTTAAAAGAAGTTATTGAAGCGTGTGCAAAAAATTAAGTTGTGTCGATTTATGTTTTGTGCCTTTGTCCGCAAAGGTTTATTTGTTCGCTTGGTTCCCTCCTGTGGGAGTCTTTGAGATTGAAAAGTGTTTTGGACACTTCCTTTTGCATGACCAAGTTTGGGTTTGTCTCATTGCAATTTTGTGAGTCAAGTTTCCTTATTAATTTGGGATGAGTTTTAAAACAAAATGCTGCAAACAAAGTAAGTAGTCTTTTGACTGAAATCGTTTGTCCCTAGTAAGAATTGTTGTTTAGCATGTTATGTAGCATGTACCAATGTGGTTTATGGGATGACGTATTGTTAAGATAATTTGTGAGTTTAAACAATTCAATGCGGTTGTTATCTCTAGCTTAAGAATAAATAGACTACTAGTGTTGTAGTTTACTCTGTAGAGAGAATGATTAAATGGGTTAATGTGCATGCTTAGAATCTGTTGCCTTGCTTTAAAAGTGCTTATGATCCTTATTAATGTTAAAAGTTTAAACCTTGATGCATAGTTAGAACATTAAGATGATGTAAATTAATGATACTGTTAAAGAAACCTTGCCGATTGTTTAAAGATGTTCTAATCTAACGGGTCAATAGAGAAATTTAATCATGTTGACTAGTGGCTTTAATTTGGAAGTTGATTAGAGTTAATGATGTTGTTAAGGGCAGTGTTAATGCTAGTATTCAATATATTTTTAAATAGTTGGAGTATGTTGTGTGGTGGTAATTTTATTATAACCGATGTATAGGGTAGCTAAAGGTAAATGTTGTTGATTGATTGTCGGGACCCGAATTTGCAAATCGGGACCCTCTGTGTATTCAGCACTAGTCCAGGAACGCGCTAGTGCACACAGTCTCAACATTGGTAAATATCACATTCATACCACTCAATACTAATAAAGTACTTTAATTAGATAATCAAACTGGTTGCTTGACCTTAGAGTCAAGTAACAAATATACGCCTCGCAGGGCGAAACTTGTTAAAAGAGAAATAATAGCAGCGGAAAAAAATAAGATAACATCGTGGCGCCATCCAGTATACCACAGACAACTGACTGGGCTCGCTTCCTAGTTAGACGGTTCCTCTTGGAGCTCCTCCTCCAAAGCTGGTGTAGTCTCCTCTTCAATTGGTGTTGTATTGCGGTAAGGGTGAGTACTTGGTACTCAGCAAGTCATGCACAGAATGCAGGCTAATATACTTTATGCATGGCTTGATACAAAGGAATGTCTCAAGGTATATTTGCAGTAAACAGCATTTAACAAGTATCATAAGTAGATTCGAAAGCAGTAAAATGAGTATAGCATCAATAACTTTTCCAGGAGTTAAATAAACATCTTTCCCGATTCTAATCCACAATTCCATCAACATCATTATTAAACCAAACCCAACCATTCAAGTCCAAGTTGTTTTCAACAAAGTCTAACCCTTAACTGTAATTCCCGAGCGATGTCCAATACCGCGGACACGGCTATTCGAATAGATTTTACACTCTGCAAAGGTTTTGCACTTTACCCACAAGATACAGTCAAACACCACGAAGGCGAGTGCCCGCAACAGAGTCTTTCGGAAACTTCTAACAGCACAAGTGGTCCTCTCCGGTGATTACACACTAACACTTCCCTTAGCGAAGGCGAAGTTTAGGCCAATCCACCGTTAGATGGGTACCTGGCCGCAGCCCCGGTACGCTCCCCTGTACAACTACACAAAAGGGTGTAGTTGACAACCTGAGGTCCCACAGGTACGTTATTAGCGACTTAGTCAACTAGGTCCGTCCCATTACAGACATGTGGTTGCACGATTGTCTCAGTTCAAAGGCTTGCAATGTTAAGTCCTTAGGGTGACCAGTGCAAGACTACCCGAAGAACCAACACAACGTTCCTGGTGCCACAACTGGCCCACCCGATCATTCTTGCCACATGCCCCGGTCAAATCTATTTATCAAACCCCAGTTGATTACCATGCACCACGTGCCATCAACATCACATGATACCTTTCCAAAACAGGTTCAATATATAATTAAGTCAATATTAACATTTGATTGTCCAAAATCATGTCATGAGCACGTAGCAGGTCTAAGCAGTATACTACAACGATCTAAATTCACATGTTGGCGATTTAATAATGTCCAACTATTTAATCCACAACTAGGGTGACAAGGGATCATGGCACATATATAATTAACCAAGGTGTCATACAGCAATTTGGCATTTATCTATTTCCAAGGAATTAAATAAACTGTTTTCTAATTAAACTAGCATGCAATAGATTAAATCAAAATAGGTTTCAAAATGGGATCAACATGGTCAAAGCATAACTTGCCTTCAAAGAGTACTTGTTCTTGGTCCTGAGCTGGCTCCTGGGTCAACACTTCTCCTTCGAAGCCTTCGGGCACTTCAACGTCTACTCGTAAAGCGTGCAAATAGCATATAATAAATAAACAATAGACAAAAAGTGTCCAAACATCCTAATAAAGTCCATAAACAGAGAGAGCATAATTTTATGAATTTTTAGGAACTGGAATCGTCAAATTCGGAGTTTGAACGCGAAAGTTTTAGCATTTTGAAGTTTAAATAATCAATTAAATAATTATACAGAGAAGAACTTTTGTCCAAAAATTAAATAAAATTTATCATTAGGTAGATCTCAATTTTATACAAATTTAGAAATTTGAATCACTCAAATCGGAGTTAAAATGCAAAAGTTATAAGCGCTTGAAGTTTGAATCAAATTCTAAAATCAATAAACCGAATTTAAATCTTTATTCTTAAAATAAAATCGATTATGACGTCAGCGTGATTTTCCTCCGAATTATTTTTCTAATGAAAAATCGATTTATTGCGTCAGCCAGTCCATAGGCTTGGTCCACGGTTCGGTTTGGGTCCACCGTGGACTCGGTCCACAGCTCCACGTGCGTCTGACAGGTGGGACCCCTCGGGTGACGTCAGTGGGGCTCGGCCGAGGCGTTTGATAGGTGGGACCCACCGATGACGTCATGGGGACGTCACGGTGCGGTCGCTGACACGCGGGCCCGGCGTGTCAGTGCCCCACGCTCACGGCCGCATGGGCGCGGCGGTTCGTCTCCCCGGGCACGTGGCTCGATCCGAGCCGTTGGTTTGAAATCCGACGGTTAGGATTGGATCTGGGCTACACGCGTTGGAGCGGACGTGGTCGATCTGGGCCGTTGGATCTTGATCCAACGGTCCAGATCCAATCTAGTTCTTACGGGTTTGGGAAACACGTGATTCACCGTAGCCGTTCGATCTTGATCTAACGGCTGAGATCTATCCTAGCCTGGTGCAGTTCTAGCTACGTGGCACAATCTAAGCCGTTGGATCTAGATCCGACGGTTGGGATTAGATCTGGGATTTTCAATGGGGAACTCAACGAGGATGACGTGGCGCGATCTGGTCCGCTTGATGAAGATCTGACGGCTGGCAGAGCTCGCGGGGGCGGCGAGGGTGCGGCGGAGCTAGGTTGGCCGGAGCTGGGGACGGCGACCTCTCGAACGGCGTTTCCGTGCATCTCTGGCGAAGTGAGTGGCACTCCCGAACGCGTCTCGGCCTAGGGAATCCGGATCTGGGCTTGACGGCGGCGGGAAACGCAACAAACCGTGGCGGAGGGGAGAATCAACTACGGCGAGCTCGCACGAGTGAACGGCGGCGGCTCAGGCGAGTTGGTTTGGGGGCATGGGTGCGCACGGAAGAGAGGAACCCGGCGGTGGTGGCAGCGCATTAAATAGTGCCCTCGGCTTCCGTGAATCTCGCGGAAACCAAGGCCCACTCGCGGGCGACGGCGGAGTCCGGCGGGACTCGGATTAGGTGACGTGGACGCACATGGGCCGTCCACGTGGCGCGATCAACGGCGGAGATGGTTCGGGCGCGGTCATGCTACGCGCAGATTGATCCTGACCGTTGGATCTTGATCCATTGGTCCGGATTGATCCTGGGTTAGGGTCAAGTGCGATTTACGCACGCGGGCTACGTGGGCCAACGTGGGCCGTTGGATCTCGATCCGACGGTCCACGGGGTTAGGGTTCGGACGTAGTTCGACTGAACTTTGCGGCGCGGTTGGGTCCGGGTCGGACTCGGACTCGAGTATGACTCGGGCTCGGTCGGATGAACAGTACAAACCCATTTGCATTTTCCAGCGATTAAATAATCCAATTAATTCCCAGAAATTCATTTAATTTATTAAAAAATAGCAAAAGACTCAGAAAAATTCCAGAAAAATTCTGGAAAATATTTTGGAACATTTTGCACTCAAATAAAATATTTCCAACAAATTTTTATTTGCAAAGTTAAATTCTTTAATTATTGAAAAAGGGGATAAATTCAAATAAATCCAAATAAATCCAAATAAATTCTAGAAAATTCCAAAAATTCACCAAAGTGCCAGATCACACATGAATTTAAGAAAAGCAAAATTTTGGGGTGTTACAAACCTGCCCCCCTTAACAGAATCTCGTCCCCGAGATTCAGGGCTTTCTAAAGAATAGGCTCGGAAACTCTTTCTTCAAATCTTCTTCGCGCTCCCAGGTTGCTTCACTCTCCGTGTGGTTGCTCCATTGAACTCTGCAGAAGCGGGTTGACTTGTTTCTCGTCTCTCGATCCATGGTGTCCAAAATCTTCACTGGGTGTTCCTTGTAAGTCAGATCCTCTTGTAACTCGATTGACTCAAGCGGTGTCTGTTCCTCGGGTACTCGGAGACACTTCTTCAACTGGGACACGTGAAACACGTCATGCACTCCTGCTAGTGATTGCGGTAACTCCAACTGATATGCAACTTCACCTCTACGGCTGAGAACCTTGAATGGTCCAACATATCTCGGCGCGAGTTTCCCTTTGGCATGGAATCTTTTAACTCCTCTGAGCGGTCTAACTCTGAGATACACGAAATCTTCCGGCTCAAAGCTTAGGTCTCGGCGACGGTTATCGGCGTTGCTCTTCTGTCTCGACTGCGCTATCTTCAGTCCTTCTCGGATCATGGCAATCTGTTCTTCGGCCTCTTGAAGAATATCTGGTCCAAAGACACGGCGTTCACCTGTTTCATTCCAGTTCAACGGTGTCCGACAGGGTCGACCATATAGTGCTTCAAATGGCGACATCTGCAAACTTGCTTGATAACTGTTATTATAGCTGAACTCAGCGTACGGCAGACTTTTATCCCAAGAGGTACCATAAGCCAGTGCACAAGCTCGTAGCATGTCCTCTAGAATCTGATTAACTCTTTCAGTTTGCCCATCCGTCTATGGATGATAAGCTATATTGATGTTCAACCGGGTTCCCATGGCTTCATGTAGTTTATTCCAGAACCTCGAGGTAAACTGGGTACCTCTGTCCGATACAATCTTCTTCGGCACTCCATGCAAACAAACGATCTTGGTCATATACAATTCTGCTAACTTATCTCCCCAGTAAGTGGTCTTTACTGGAATAAAATGGGCGACTTTAGTCAAGCGGTCTATTATGACCCATATGGAGTCATATCCACCCTGGGTTTTCGGCAAACCGGTAATGAAGTCCATTCCGATTTCCTCCCATTTCCACTCAGGTATCTTCAACGGCTGTAGCAATCCTGCTGGTCTCTGATGCATCGCATTGACTCTCTGGCATATGTCGCACAGCGCAACATGCTCGGCAACCTCACACTTCATGTTCGGCCACCAGAATCTTTCCTTCAAATCCTGATACATCTTGGCACTTCCAGGATGAATTGAATACTTGGAGTCATGGGCTTCTTCTAGAATCAATTGATTTAGCTCCTTCTGGTTTGGCACACAGATTCGATCCTGCATCCATAACGTGCCTTGTTCGTCCAACTTGAAATCCTTTGCCTTGCCTTCATCCATCTTGGACTTGATCATGCGGATCTTGTCATCATCCTTCTGTCCTTCTCGGATCTGATCTTCCAGGGTAGGCTTTACTTCTAATGTGGCCAAGAATCCTTCTGGTACTACTTCAATCTGCATTCTCTGAAATTCCTCACATAGCTCGTCCTGACTCATGGCTATCAACATGTTCACGGTATGGCTTTTCCGACTCAGGGCATCGGCCACCACGTTGGCCTTTCCGGGGTGGTAATGGATTCCAACGTTATAATCCTTGATCAACTCTAACCATCTCCTCTGCCTCATGTTTAGGTTTGATTGGGTGAAGATGTACTTCAGACTCTTATGGTCCGTGTATACTTCACATCTGTTTCCAATCAAATAGTGACGCCACAACTTCAAAGCGTGCACTACGGCAGCTAATTCTAGGTCATGTGTAGGATAATTTTCCTCATGCGGCCTCAACTGTCTTGATGCATAAGCGACGACCTTTCCGTTCTACATCAGCACACATCCAAGTCCTTGACGCGATGCGTCACAGTAAATATCAAAGCTTTGATTGACGTCCGGTAGGACCAACAACGGTGCTGATGTCAATCGCTTCTTCAATTCTTGAAAACCTTTTTCGCACTCTGGCGTCCATGCAAACTTATTCTCCTTTTTCAACAATTGCGTAAGAGGTTTCGCAATGGTCGAAAAGCCTTCAATGAAGCGGCGGTAGTAACCTGCCATACCAAGAAAACTTCGGATCTGGGTCACGGTCTTGGGCTGTTCCCAATGTAACACAACTTCTACCTTGCTTGGATCAACGTCGACTCCTTCTGCGGTCATTACATGTCCGAGGAACTCCACCTTGTCCTTCCAAAAGTCACACTTGCTGAACTTGGCGAAAAGTTGTTGTTCCCTCAGCTTTTCCAACACTCGCCTCAAGTGCTCGGCATATTCATCCTCTGTCTTGGAGTAGATTAAGATATCATCTATGAATACAACAACAAACTTGTCCAAATATTCCATGAACACCTTATTCATCATATTCATGAAATATGTTGGCGCATTCGTCAGACCAAAAGACATAACTATAAACTCGTAATGTCCATATCTTGATGAGAATGCGGTCTTCGGAATATCTTCTGATCGGATCTTCAGCTGGTGGTATCCCGATCTCAGATCATTCTTGGAGAAAACTCTGGCTCCTCTCAGCTGATCAAACATATCATCGATCCTGGGTAGCGGGTACTTATTCTTCACGGTGAATTCATTGAGTGCACGGTAGTCAATGCACATCCTGAAACTTCCGTCCTTCTTCTTGACAAACAAAACTGGCGCTCCCCAAGGCGACGAACTCGGTCTGATAAATCCTTTCTCCATCAGCTCTTCCAGCTGTTTCTTCATCTCTACCAACTCTTCGGTGGACATCCGATAAGGTCTCTTTGCTATCGACGCTGTACCAGGTACAAGCTCTATCACAAATTTTATGTCTCTGTCTGGCGGCATACCAAGTAGATCTTGAAGAAAAACATTTGGGTATTCATTCACCACTGAGACATCTTCTATGCTGATTGCCTTGGTGCTGTTAACCATCAACTATCCATCTCTAACGGCGGTAGCTTGAAATTCCACTTTCCTTCCACACGGGCTCTCCACTGAGATAATCCTTCGACCACAATCCAGTACGGCCTTGTGCTTGGACAACCAATCCATTCCCAAAATAACATCTAGGGTCTGGGTTTCCAATACAATAAGGTTCGCTAGGAACTCTATCCCATCTATTAGTATTCTCACCCCAGAACATCCTACTTTAGTTCGGAGTTCGGAACCAGGGGTTTGAACTAAAAGCATGCATTTAAGTCTTGCAATCTCCAAATCATTTTTAGCAGCAAAGCCTTGAGAAACAAACGAATGCGAAGCTCTAGAATCAAACAAAACTATTGCAGGTACTGAGTTAACAAGTAACTTACCCAGTACAACGTCCGTGGCATTCTGCAGTGCATCTGCGGTGACATGGTTGACTCGGCCTCTCACCACGGTCTGGCGTGCAGCTCCCAGCTGTACTGGCGTCCTGGTTGGTGTGGATCCCAGATTGAAGCGGACTGGGGTCACTCGTACTGTCTTATTAGGGCAACTATTGGCAAAGTGTCCTGGCTCGTTGCAGTTGTAGCAGCGTCTGACTGTCCCCTGTTGAATGCCTGAAGCGGCGTTTCTGGCTGGTGCTGGGGTCTGAAAATTCTGATTGACGGGTCTTGGTGCTGGTGACGGTGTCCTGGTTGCATTCTGTGGCTGGAATCTGAAAAACTGATTTGGCGCAACTCTCAAACGTTGCTGCGCTCCCTGACGCGATCCCTGCTGTTGCATCCTTCGCTTCCTGTTGTCGTCCAGTTCCTTGCGCTTGTCCTCAAGAATAAGTGATTTATTCACCAATTCTTGGAAATCTGGAAAGGTGTGGGTGATCAGTCCCACCTGTAGTCCTGAGTTAAGTCCCTTCATAAAGCGAGACTGTCTAGCTTTATCTGTTGCTACATCTTCAGGTGCGTAGCGTGCAAGTTGTGTGAACTTATTCAGGGATTCGGCCACAGGCTGATTACCTTGCTTCAGTGCTCTGAACTCCTCCTTCTTGAGGTCCATGATTCCCTCTGGCACATGATACTGACGAAATGCAGCTGTGAACTCCTCCCAAGTGATGTCTTGAGGGTTCTCTTGCGTGGCGCAGAAGTTCTCCCACCATTCGGCAGTTGTCCCTTCCAACTGATGAGAAGCATAGAGTACCTTCTCATTTCCCATGCATTGAGCAATGTGTAGCTTCCTCTCTATTGACCTTAACCAATCATCGGCCTCCAACGGATTGGCATTCCCGGAATGTTCACCATCTGTTGATTGATCCAAGGTTTCAGAGATAAGAGGGAACAAGAATAGACAAGTAATAGGGAGACTTATGCGGGGGGAAAGTGCAACTCAAAATCCAACTTTATTATTAATAATTATAACTTGGTATGGTTGCTTACAATGCCTAAGGGCCTTGCAACACATACTGCACACTCAGCAAACAATGAAAAACCAACGCCTCTAATGGGTGACTCTTATTCTATAACGCGACTCGACAAAGGAGTCTCAACTGCAAAACCTATGCTCACTCGTCAAGAAAGCCTCCACTGCCTGGGTGGGGGTGCGACGGCATAGGCGCGAAACAATCGCCATGCCCCACAACTGCAGCTGTGGTTGACGACGCAGCATCCTCCTCTAGCTCGGGATCCAACTGGTGTTGTGGCTGTAGTGCGGGTGCAGGTGGCGCCTCTTCTGGTTCTTCCTCTGGCTCTGGAGCTTCCAACTCCAACACTAGATCAGGACCCTGGCCATACAGCGCAGTCTCCAACTCTGCGATCCTTTCTGTAGCATGGGCGATGTACTCACTCGCATTCTCTAAGTGCTTCTTCTCTTCCTCAACCTGTTCGCGAGCCTTCTTCAACTCCTAAACTGTGTCCTCGATCAGCTCCTCCTGAGCGGCGATGAATCTGGCTAGGTGAGTGACGGTAGCATCCTCATCTATTATCGCCTTCCGTTGAGCTCTGCTGTCTCGGCGTGGGTGGTGATGGAATACTGTGCCTTCCAGCTCCCTAGAGTAGGTGCGGGTGATCTGCTGCATTGCTCGATGCGATACCTCCTGGATTCCAATCTCAAAGGTAGACCTCCTGGCGGTGAAGTGGAAAGGGTGACTGAACTTTGTCTTCTCTCGGGCATACACCGTGATCCGGACGTCCCATCCTATGACCATTCCTGCCTGCACGAGTGTAGTCCCTCGGTAGAGCGGCCTCTCGAAACCTCTAAGAAACTGAAGCATACGCCACAACTCGGCAGCGTAGCCTCCTTCACGCTCGGCGTAGTTGTTCTTCATCATCATCTGTCAAAGGATACTTGCGTAATAACGCAACATTTTAAAATCAATGTGGAAGACGAAAAGAACTCAGCAAGGGTATGAACAAGAAGAAAGGGGTAAGTCGAGAATTTATTCATTATCTTGATCACTTTTAACTTTAGAAAATAGGTTTTATCCTCACTACGACCATTCTAACTATGGGTGAGCCTACAGTCAGTATGGCTCTGATACCACCTCTGTCGGGACCCAAATTTGCAAATCCGGACCCTCTGGGTATTCAGCACTAGTCCAGGGACGCATTAGTGCACACAGTCTCAACATTGGTAAATATGACAATCATACCATTCGATACTAATAAAATACTTTAATTAGATAATCAAACTGGTTGCTTGACCTTAGGGTCAAGTTACAAATATACGCCTCGTAGGGCGAAACTTATTAAAAGAGAAATAATAGCAGCGGAAAAAAATAAGATAACATCGTGGCGCCATCCAGTATACCAAAGGCAACTGACTGGGCTCGCTCCCTAGTTAGACGGTTCCTCTTGGAGCTCCTCCTCCAAAGCTCGGGTAGTGTCCTCTTCAACTGGTGTTGTATTGCGGCAAGGGTGAGTACTTGGTAATCAGCAAGTCATGCACAGAATGCAGGCTAATATACTATATGCATGGCTTGATACAAAGGAATGGCTCAAGGTATATTTGCAGTAAACAACATTTAACAAGTATCATAAGTAGATTCGAAAGCAGTAAAATGAGTATAGCATCAATAACTTTTCCAGGAGTTAGATAAACATCTTTCCCGATTCTAATCACATTTCCATCAACATCATTTTTAAACCAAACCCAACCTTTCATGTCCAAGTTGTTTTCAAGAAAGTCTAACCCTTAACTGTAATTCCTGAGCGATGTCCAATACCGCGGACATGGCTATTCGAATAGATTTTACACTCTGCAGAGGTTATGCACTTTACCCACAAGATACAGTCAAACACCATGAAGGCGAGTGCCCGTAACAGAGTCTTTCGGAAACTTCTAACAGCACAAGTGGTCCTCTCCGGTGATTGCACACTAACCCTTCCCTTAGCGAAGGCGAAGTTTAGGCCAATCCACCGTTAGATGGGTACCTGGCCGCAGCCCCGGTACGCTCCCCCGTACAACTACACAAAAGGGTGTAGTTGACAACCTGAGGTCCCACAGGTACATTATTAGCGACTTAGTCAACTAGGTCCGTCCCATTACAGACATGTGGTTGCACGATTGTCTTAGTTCAAAGGCTTGCAAGGTTAAGTCCTTAGGGTGACCAGGGCAAGACTACCCGAAGAACCAACACAACGTTCCCGGTGCCACAACTGGCCCACCCGATCATTCTTGCCACATGCCCCGGTCAAATCTATTTATCAAACCCCAGTTGATTACCATGCACCACGTGCCATCAACATCACATGATACCTTTCCAAAACAGGTTCAATATATTATTAAGTCAATATTAACATTTGATTGCCCAAAATCATGTCATGAGCACGTAGCAGGTCTAAGCAGTATACTACAACGATCTAAATTCACATGTTGGCGATTTAATAATGTCCAACTATTTAATCCACAACTAGGGTGACAAGGGATCATGGCACATATATAATTAACCAAGGTGTCATACAGCAATTTGGCATTTATCTATTTCCCCAGAATTAAATAAAGTATTTTCTAATTAAACTAGCATGCAATAGATTGAATCAAAATAGGTTTCAAAATGGGATCAACATGGTCAAAGCATAACTTGCCTTCAAAGAGTACTTGTTCTTGGTCCTCAGCTGGCTCCTGGGTCAACACTTCTCCTTCGAAGCCTTCGGGCACTTCAACGTCTACTCGTGAAGCGTGCAAATAGCAAATAATAAATAAACAATAAACAAAAAGTGTCCACACATCCAAATAAAGTCCATAAACAGAGAGAGCATAATTTTATGAATTTTTAGGAACTGGAATCGTCCAATTCGGAGTTTGAACGCGAAAGTTTTAGCATTTTGAAGTTTAAATAATCAATTAAATAATTATACAGAGAAAAAATTTGGTCCAAAAATTAAATAAAATTCTTCATTAGGTAGATCTAAATTTTATACAAATTTAGAAATTTGAATCACTCAAATCGGAGTTATAATGCAAAAGTTATAAGCGTTTGAAGTTTGAATCAAATTCTAAAATCAATAAACCGAATTTAAATCTTTATTCTTAAAATAAAATCGATTATGACGTCAGCGTGATTTTCCTCCGAATTATTTTTCTAATGAAAAATTGATTTATTGCGTCAGCCGGTCCATAGATGTAACACCCCGGCATCTAGTATGCCCGAATGCTACCAAACATAGACTAAACAAATAAGGATCACAATGTAACACCCCATAAATCTAAACTGTCGTACAAGAAAAAAAAATTCGACAGCATCTCCCCTAAAATTAGGACAAAACGGAAGCGACAACAAGATTCATAATAAACATTACAAACAGGAATAACATAAAAGCATCAATACTAGAGATAACAAGTCTAAATCAACCAGAAAACCAACCTAAACGTAAAACAGCTCCAAAGAGGACATCAACAGGTCTATGATTAATAAAATTTCAGCAAGCTAATGAATTATTAAATGCACTAGTCCATGTGATTCGTGATGACCCCGGAGTGTTGAATGTGCTACTAAGCCCACCCTTCAAGCTTACGACTCGCGAGAACTACCTGAAAACAACAAAATAACAAGGGGTGAGATTGGGTAATCTCAGCAAGCGGAACAACTAATACAAATAAAACATCCACCATATATCTATCATTCCACATTCCTCATATACAATACCACATCAAAGAGTCCACATTCCTCATATACAATACCACATCAAAGAGTCCACATTCCTCATATACAATACCACATCAAAGAGTCTACATTCCTCATATACAATACCACATCAAAGAGTCCACACCACTTCAGTAAAATGCATATGATTGATGCACATGCTTATGCCATGTTCCTCCTCACCGTGCCCTTTCTCAGGAACACACGGTGTTGTCTGCCGTCTGATCGCGCGCTGTTGGCGTCGACAAACTTCCAATGCATGATTATGCAGTTAATGCTTCATGCATGAATTCATTCATAACCCCTCCCACTGAGTCCACATGTTTGCATATCATCATATAGCATGGATAGAAAGCAAATATCATAGAGATGAAATGTTTAGACAATTCATCCGGTAAACAACATCATTCTTCACCTTACTCATGATTCATAGCTAAACCACAACATCACACTGCCAGTCAAGATATTGCAATCCTCAAAGCAAGTGATTAAACCATGTATGATTGCTGTAATTGGAGTTTATAGTGAAGGCGAAGCAAACAACAATGTATAGCTTAACAATACAACTACTTCCACTTGCCTTTACCGACGTGGACGATGAACCTAGTTACGCCCAGCAGTGGCACCACCTGAACAAACATTATTTCAGTACATAGCGACATCACAATTCATCACACAATTCAAACACACGCTTCCTACTCTCCGTTCCCATTTAAACGCCAAAAACCCCGATCTGTCCGAATCGAACAGCAGCACCGTCTCTTCCCAATTTCGTATCTTTTTTTCTACTGTTCATAAAAATACAAAAAAATTACAGTAGCTATATATTGACGAGATCTACAACTTTTATGAAGGTCACAAATTTCAATTCCACTGTTAAATATGCCTAAACAACCGCCCAACACAGTGGACGAAATCTGTTTCCAGATTCTGTTCGTCATCTTCCAACAGCGATAACTCTCAGACCGACGCCCCAAAAATTCTGAAAAAATTGCAGAAGCTAGGTCTCGACGTTGTCTACAACTTTCTAGTTATAGGTTTTTGCAGGAAAAATCATCTATGCCACGTAAAACGTGAAACAATCTGCGCTGCACAATCTCCCCTTCCAAAAATAGCACCACGTGAACATCTACCCTTCTCCCCCATCAAGATCCATCCAAACCACTCACCACCAGATCTAATACACTCCTAATCCCTAGGTAGAACAGGGGTAAAATATTAGGAATTTTACCTTGAGTTCCCCCTTGCGAACCCACGAAGAACGCGCGATGATCCCCGTAACGGAAATCTGTTCGTCCTCCTCGCCTCCACGGATCCTCTTCTCGTTTTCTCCTTCGCGTTTCGTGGTGGATCTTGAGCCACCACGCAGGGGAGGAAGAGGAGAGGGTGGCGGCTGCTAGGGGGAGGAAGGGAGGCGCCTTAGGGTTTGGGGGGAGGGCGCCACTTAAAGGGGGGTGGGGGCCCGGCCCACCAAGGCATGGGGAGGAGAGGGAAAAGAAATTCGGCCCAGGCCCAGGTTGCCTCAGCCAGTGAAACTAGCCCAAAACTCCAATTTTTAATATTAAAACGCCGCATAATCTTCAATTATTTCATTCCCCGACAAAACCCTCTTTCTTTCCGGAACAACCAAGAAAGAAAACCCTAGGATCGCTCTCAAATTCTAGGGCATCACAATCTCCCCACCTTAAAAGGATTCGTCCCCGAATCTAAGACACACCAAAATCAACAACAAAGTCCCCAAGGGACAAAAGACTTTTTTGCAACACAAAACATTCACACAAAGACTCAAACCGGAATAAACGACAAGCGAGTTCTCAAAACCAACACTAGCGAGAAAATGTTGATTTAGCTCAACAGAGTGCAACCTCTCACGGTTCCACCTTCACTTCAATTCCCAAATAGACCATGAAAGAAAACGGTCTCGCACTCCTTATTCCAACCACTCTCCGAAGAAAAGCGGTGCAGTCTCTAGAACCCTCTTCATCTCCCACGCACAAACGTGTTTCACACCACAACCCCTCTGCTTTGTGGTTCGCGTATTCAAGACGACGACAAACCAGGTGAGACATACACTCCAAGACCACCAGCTATTTGAACAAACGAGGTTGGAACATTGCAAAAAAATTGATCTTCAACAAAAAACCAATACCCAACACTACCACCAAAAGGAAAGGCCTACTTTACAACCAGGGTCCTTAAACCCGCAAGAGACAGTAACAACCGAACAAAATCGCTATGGTTGACACAACCTCGCTCAACCTCGTGACGAAAGGTCCAATACACTCTGAAAAGGAAAATAATTACTAGCAACCACCAAGTGGTCCACTAATAATTTAAACAGCCCCACCTAGGTACACATGAATGACCCAATTCTCCAAGAAGGTTTGGATTGAGTCATACACAACCTTCCTTTACTCTTCACTTTTAAACTGTTTACGATCATCTACTAGCAACATCTAATATCTTATGTCATTACCAACCCACACTAAATTCCTCTTTCTTAGAAGGTTTCGCCCTCGCATTCTTCCTTTCAAAGAATCAGAACCAAGGGTAGAATCATTGAGGAAGCTCAACCAAGACCCATGATCCCCAAATGATTCACATCCAACAACTCGAACTCCAAAGCGCTAAAAGCCACTTTGGAAAAAAATTCGGCAACAACCCAAGAGTACTCATTTTATTTTTTTCCTAAGCCAAATGCAAAGAAAGATCAGATCTCTTACACCACAACCAACATATTAGAAGATATTCGTTCTTACTTCCCGTACTAGAAGGCAATTGAAATCTCGATTCAGGACATGCATGCAGCTTTCCAAGAGCATTCCGGATTAGTCATATATCCATATATGACTTTCTCACCGACACAGCTCAACGACTCTTTTATCATTTAACATCTATAGACAATGTCATGTTTACTTTTCACCATTCATTCATCATGTAACAACACTATCGAATAGTCATTTACAAGACGACTTTTTCCTCTGTAACACATGAATAAAACTCGAATAACACCGAGGATTGCGCTAATTCATATAAACTATGTCGGCAGCATAGTTTACAGGAAGGCACCACATCATATCAAAACCCACCAATGATAGAAAGCTAAACTTGCAAAACATCGCATTTTAACCAAAATCAATATTTTGGAAAAGAACATCGACTCCAAAGTCAAACATCTGCACAAACAACCGCCACAATTTTTTTCTCGAAAGAAAGGGAAATTCATTCCCAAAAGAGAACTCTTCACTAACCAAATTCACTTATGAAACACTCATATAATCCACCTTTTGAAGCACTGTAAGCGTCACACACATCATGCAAATAAATCCAACTCTAGTCAAAAAGAGTTACAAATTAAATCTCAAGAATTTCCAACACAACCCACTATGTCCATCTGCTTCCTTTAAAATTAATTCCAAAGATAATCAGTGCGAACGCGAAGGGGCGCGATCCACTCAAAGACTTTTGGGTGTAAATCCATACTCATAGTGCAAACTAAACAAGTTAGCCAAATCCAAAGGTTGGCATTAATCACTACGAGTTTTAGGGAAACCCTGAAACACAACAGAAGAAACACTTCGACAAAAAGTATTCAACCAAAATAGCAACCAACCAAACCAGTCCAAAAGGTTTTAGACACAGGCTCAGGATGAAAGCCACCATATCTAGTATTCCACTATACTTACCATTTAAGCATTCAATATACACTATTTACTCATCGAGAAGCCTCAATATAATTCAACCAAAAGCTACATAACCAATTCTTTCTCTAGTTACCTTTCCCAACATTTATAAATACAGTTTATGATGATTAACAAAACGTCTTCCATTCTATACTACCTCATCATGATCCCCACAGACAACACATCATATATCAATGTATTCTATATTTCAAACATAGTACTTCAACATATACTTAAGCATGATCAACGTATCAATTTTATACCATCCATACATCAACATCTTGACAATTAAAACTTGTTCAATCAATAAAATGACTTCAACCAATAAGTATTATCTCTACAAGATAAAATTAAGTAAATAGGATTCTAAGACATGCATTCATTAAGGTTAAAATCTTGCATCATGATTGTTATCCAATGTTCATCCCATCACAACATGAACTCGACATAATTCTCTGATTTTACACTTTTCTCTATTGGATCAATGGTTTCCAACAATTAGCAACCCTACCAAGTCATCAATAACAACAAATGGGCATAAACATCAACCATCAACATTACTTTTGGCTACCCTATACATAGGTGATAACAAAATTACCACCACACAACATACTAGTAGGTTGCAACAACGTAAATAGCAATTCTAATCAACTTCAAATTAAAGTCGCTAGTCAACACGATTAAATTTTCTCTATTAATCCGTTAGATTAGAACATCTTTAAACAACCAGCAAAGTTTCTTTAACAATAACATGATCTACCTCATCTTAATGTTCTAACCATGCATCGGGGTTTAAAACCTTAAACATTATCGGGGTCATAAGCACTTTTAAAGCAAAGCAACAGATTATAAGCATGTACATTAACACATTTAATCATCCCCACTACGGGGTACTCTACATCACTAGAGGTTCATTTAATCTTAAGCTAAAGGTAACAATTACACTTAATTGATTCAACTCGAAAATTAACTAAGGAGTACATCATTTCTATAAACCACATTGTTACATACTACATAACATGCTAAACAACAATTTCCACTTTTAACAAGTAATTTCAGTCAAACGAATACTTACTTTATTTGCAGCATTTTTTTTCTTTTAATACTCAACCAAAACTCACAAAGAAGCTTGACTCTCAAATTTGCAATAGGACATGACTCCAAAACACATTTCAATCTTAAAGACTCCCACCGGAGGGAACCAAGCGATCAAGTAAACCTTTACGAACAAAGGCACAAAATATAAATCGACACAACTTAACTTTTTACACACGCTTCAATAACTTCTTTTAAACTCAGAGCAATACACACAAGAACCAAAAGCTATACCTTTCTTTGCAAGGCAACCAACTAAACAGGTGTCAAAGTCAAAAGGCGACCAAAGACGCGCAACACAAAACTCCCCTTCTTTGTCTTCACCCAAAGAAGACAAAACCAAGAAACACCGAAGGCACACTCCGCGAAAATCCAAATTCCAAACACTTTTCTTCTGATTTCAATCAACTAAAACCAAGAGAACCAACCAAGACCGACCGTCAGAACGATAAAGAACATCCGAAGGAATCTACCCACTGAGCCCCCTGTTCGAACTTCATACGCCCCGCTTCGGAAGGGGTCTGTTAGCTCAGATTCTAATCGGGGGGTCATAAGCACTTTTAAAGCAAAGCAACAGATTCTAAGCATGTACATTAACACCTCTGATCATTCTTGCTATAGAGTAATCTACAACACTAGAAGTTCATTTAGTCTTAAGCTAAAGATAAAAATTTGCGCTTATCTAATTCAACTCACCAATTAACTTAGGAGTACATCATTTCCATAAACCACATTGTTACATACTACATAACACGGACATAAACTTTTCTAAACACCTTCATAGGTCACCTACTCTTGACGAACAGTATGCAACCCAACTTTAAAGAGAACTACAACTCAAGAACATGAACGAACACTGATAAACAACTTCTCTTTTCCAGGCAAGGAAGGAAACAAAACTCCAACAGAAATGCAGGAGAGATCAACTCTGATAGCCAAAACTCTTCAAGAAATCTCAAGATCTATACTTCCAGGAAGGAAGAAGATGCACTAGGGAAAACCAAATGTTCAACTAAATCTTTTCCGATAAAGAATCAAACTTAGCTCCACCCAACTTAAGGTCTGCATAAGGGGAAACTCCAACACTTTTCTCAGATAGGGAGGACAACAACCACATATGTTTTCTGCCCAAGACAGTCAATAATAACCAACAAAACCGGGTGTCAAAGCAAAGATTACCACCAACGACGCGCAACACAAAACTTTTATTCTTTGTCTTCACCCAAAGAAGACAAAACCACAAACCGCCAAAAGAACAATCCGCGAGAATCCAATACCCAAACACTTTTCTTTTGGTTTCAATCAACTAAAACCAAGAAAACCAACCAAACCGACCGTCGGGATGGTAAAGAACATCTGAAGGAATCCACCACTAACTCTTCTTTTTGACTCCAATCAACTACCCAAACTGCGACAGAAAAGGTAAGCACTCTTTCCCCACAAGGGTTAATAGTTCTTCGGTGATGGCTTTAATCGGCCATACCGTCAAATCACAACCTTACTATAGACAAAAAGGTGACCGAAACCCTTCGGCACCACAACCCCACTTTATCACGATAACATGAGCAATTTAATCAATTTATCTCATGCACATAGCAGCATACTTTATCACATAAAACACTCAACATCATGGCTTAAATATAACATTTAAGCGTAAAGCAATGATACCCATACCCTTTCCTAATGTGCATCCATGTGTCTCAAATTTTAAATTAATTATTCCACATACACAAGTTTTAAGGTTGCTATCCTATAGCAAAATTTTAGTTATAACCTAAGCCATGTTTCTAGGTTACTCCACATCAAAATTTTAGTTAACCCTACGGTATTCCACTAAGTTCATACACCACGGACCTAAAGCCCGCTCTGATACCAACTGTAACACCCCGGCATCTAGTATGCCCGAATGCTACCAAACATAGACTAAACAAATAAGGATCACAATGTAACACCCCATAAATCTAAACTGTCGTACAAGAAAAAAAAATTCGACAGCATCTCCCCTAAAATTAGGACAAAACGGAAGCGACAACAAGATTCATAATAAACATTACAAACAGGAATAACATAAAAGCATCAATACTAGAGATAACATGTCTAAATCAACCAGAAAACCAACCTAAACGTAAAACAACTCCAAAGAGGACATCAACAGGTCTATGATTAATAAAATTTCAGCAAGCTAATGAATTATGAAATGCACTAGTCCATGTGATTCGTGATGACCCCGGAGTGTTGAATGTGCTACTAAGCCCACCCTTCAAGCTTACGACTCGCGAGAACTACCTGAAAACAACAAAATAACAAGGGGTGAGATTGGGTAATCTCAGCAAGCGGAACAACTAATACAAATAAAACATCCACCATATATCTATCATTCCACATTCCTCATATACAATACCACATCAAAGAGTCCACATTCCTCATATACAATACCACATCAAAGAGTCCACATTCCTCATATACAATACCACATCAAAGAGTCCACATTCCTCATATACAATACCACATCAAAGAGTCTACATTCCTCATATACAATACCACATCAAAGAGTCCACACCACTTCAGTAAAATGCATATGATTGATGCACATGCTTATGCCATGTTCCTCCTCACCGTGCCCTTTCTCAGGAACACACGGTGTTGTCTGCCGCTCTTGATCGCGCACGCTGGCGTCGACAAACTTCCAATGCATGATTATGCAGTTAATGCTTCATGCATGAATTCATTCATAACCCCTCCCACTGAGTCCACATGTTTGCATATCATCATATAGCATGGATAGAAAGCAAATATCATAGAGATGAAATGTTTAGACAATTCATCCGGTAAACAACATCATTCTTCACCTTACTCATGATTCATAGCTAAACCACAACATCACACTGCCAGTCAAGATATTGCAATCCTCAAAGCAAGTGATTAAACCATGTATGATTGCTGTAATTGGAGTTTATAGTGAAGGCGAAGCAAACAACAATGTATAGCTTAACAATACAACTACTTCCACTTGCCTTTACCGACGTGGACGATGAACCTAGTTACGCCCAGCAGTGGCACCACCTGAACAAACATTATTTCAGTACATAGCGACATCACAATTCATCACACAATTCAAACACACGCTTCCTACTCTCCGTTCCCATTTAAACGCCAAAAACCCCGATCTGTCCGAATCGAACAGCAGCACCGTCTCTTCCCAATTTCGTATCTTTTTTTCTACTGTTCATAAAAATACAAAAAAATTACAGTAGCTATATATTGACGAGATCTACAACTTTTATGAAGGTCACAAATTTCAATTCCACTGTTAAATATGCCTAAACAACCGCCCAACACAGTGGACGAAATCTGTTTCCAGATTCTGTTCGTCATCTTCCAACAGCTATAACTCTCAGACCGACGCCCCAAAAATTCTGAAAAAATTACAGAAGCTAGGTCTCGACGTTGTCTACAACTTTCTAGTTATAGGTTTTTGCAGGAAAAATCATCTATGCCACGTAAAACGTGAAACAATCTGCACTGCACAATCTCCCCTTCCAAAAACAGCACCACGTGAACATCTACCCTTCTCCCCCATCAAGATCCATCCAAACCACTCACCACCAGATCTAATACACTCCTAATCCCTAGGTAGAACAGGGGTAAAAGATTAGGAATTTTACCTTGAGTTCCCCCTTGCGAACCCACGAAGAACGCGCGACGATCCCCGTAACGGAAATCTGTTCGTCCTCCTCGCCTCCACGGATCCTCTTCTCGTTTTCTCCTTCGCGTTTCGTGGTGGATCTTGAGCCACCACGCAGGGGAGGAAGAGGAGAGGGTGGCGGCTGCTAGGGGGAGGAAGGGAGGTGCCTTAGGGTTTGGGGGGAGGGGGCGCCACTTAAAGGGGGGTGGTGGGCCGGCCCACCAAGGCATGGGGAGGAGAGGGGGAAAAAGAAATTCCCGGCCCAGGCCCAGGTTGCCTCAGCCCAGCGGAAACTAGCCCAAAACTCCAATTTTTAATATTAAAACGCCGCATAATCTTCAATTATTTCATTCCCCGACAAAACCCTCTTTCTTTCCGGAACAACCAAGAAAGAAAACCCTAGGATCGCTCTCAAATTCTAGGGCATCACAATAGACTTGGTCCACGGTTCGGTTTGGGTCCACCGTGGACTCGGTCACGGCTCCACGTGCGGCTGACAGGTGGGACCCCTCGGGTGACGTCAGCGAGGCTCAGCCGAGGCGTCTGACAGGTGGGACCCACCGATGACGTCATGGGTGACGTCACGGTGCGGTCGCTGACACGCAGGCCCGGCGTCTGACAGGTGGGACCCACCGATGACGTCATGGGTGACGTCACGGTGCGGTCGCTAACACGCAGGCCCGGCGTGTCAGTGCCCCACGCTCACGCCAGCGTGGGTGTGACGGTTCGGCTCCCCGGGCACGTGGCTCGATCCGAGCCGTTGGTTTGAAATCCGACGGCTAGGATTGGATCTGGGCTACACGCGTTGGAGCGGACGTGGTCGATCTGGGCCGTTGGATCTTGATCCAACGGTCCAGATCCAATCTAGTTCTTACGGGTTTGGGAAACACGTGATTCACCATAGCCGTTCGATCTTGATCTAACGGCTGAAATCTATCCTAGCCTAGTGCAGTTCTAGCTACGTGGCACAGTCTAAGCCGTTGGATCTAGATCCGACGGTTGGGATTAGATCTAGGATTTTCAATGGGGAACTCACCGAGGATGACGTGGCGTGATCTGGTCCGCTTGATGAAGATCCGACGGCTGGCAGAGCTCGCGGGGGCGGCGAGGGTGCGGCGGAGCTAGGTTGGCCGGAGCTGGGGACGGCGACCTCTCGAACGGCGTTTCCGTTCATCTCCGGGGAAGTGAGTGGCACTCCTGAACGCGTCTCGGCCTAGGGAATCCGGATCTGGGCTTGACAGCGACGGAGCACGACGGACGGCGGCGGGAAACGCAAGAAACCATGGCGAAGGGGAGAATCAACTACGGCGAGCTCGCACGAGTGATCGGCGGCGGCTCAGGCGAGATGGTTTGGGGGCACGGGTGCGCACGGAAGAGAGGAACCCGGCGGTGGCGGCGGTGCATTAAATAGTGCCCTCGGCTTCCGTGAATCTCGCGGAAACCAAGGCCCACTCGCGGGCGATGGCGGAGTCCGGCGGCGACTCGGATTAGGTGACGTGGACGCATATGGGCCGTCCACGTGGCGCGATCAACGGCGGAGATGGTTCGGGCGTGGCCGTGCTACGCACGGATTGATCCTGACCGTTGGATCTTGATCCAACGGTCTGGATTGATCCCGGGTTAGGGTCAAGTGCGATTTACGCACGCGGGCTACGTGGGCCAACGTGGGCCGTTGGATCTCGATCCGACGGTCCACAGGGTTATGGTTCGGACGCGGTTCGACCGAACCGTGCGGCGCGGTCGGGTCTGGGTCGGACTCGGACTCGAGTCTGACTCGGGCTCGGTCGGATGAACAGTACAAACCCATTCGCATTTTCCAGCGATTAAATAATCCAATTAATTCCCATAAATTCATTTAATTCGTTAAAAAATAGCAAAAGACTCAGAAAAATTCCATAAAAATTCTGGAAAATATTTTGGAACATTTTGGACTCAAATAAAATATTTCCAACAAATTTTTATTTGCAAAGTTAAATTCTTTAATTATTTAAAAAGGGGATAAATTCAAATAAATCCAAATAAATTCCAGAAAATTCCAAAAATTCACCAAAGTGCCAGATCACACATGAATTTAAGAAAAGCAAAATTTTGGGGGTGTTACATTGATGATTATGCAAATTATTGATATTGATGACTTAGTAGTGGTGGTGATTGCTTAGATTAATTGTTGAAAATCCTTGTTAAAAATGGAGGTTATTGTAACATGTTGTGACGGAGTGGACCATGGATAATTAACATGATGTAGGATTTTATTCTTGATGAATGTAAATCCTAGAATCATACTCACGAATTTTGTCTTGTAGAGATACCATTTATGTGTTGAAGTCATTTATTGATTGAGTAAGTTTTGTTGTCGAGAAATTTACGTATGAATTGTATAAAATTGGTAGGTTGATCATGCTCAAGTATCTATTGAAGTACTATGTTTGAAATAGAGAATACGTTATTATATGATGTGTTGGTCTGTGGGGATCTTTATGAGGTAGTATTGGTTAGTTGCCTTTTTGATAAGCATCATAAACTTTATTTATAAGTGTTGGGAATGGTAACTAGAGAAAGAAATTGTTATGTAAATTTTGTTAAGTCCGGTTGGACTTCCTCAATGAGTAAGTAGTGAATTTTGAAGTCTTTAATGGAAAGCGTAGTGGAACACTAGAGATGATTGTATTTATGCTAAGCTGGTGTTTCAAAAACTTCTGGACTGGTTTGGTTGTTTGCTATCTTGGTTGAATGCTTTTGGTCAAAGTATTCCTTATGTTGTATTTTAGAGTTTCCCTAAAACTCGTAGAGATTGGAGCCTATTTTTTGGTTTTTGGCTAATTTTTTCAGTTTATACTATGAGTATGGTTTTACACCCAAAAGTCCTGGAGTAGATCGCGCTCCTTCGCGTTCGCGCTGCATCATCTTTGGAGTGAAATTTAAAGGAAGCAGAAGGTCTTAGTGGGTTGTGTTGGAAATTCTTGAGATTCAATTTGTAACTCCATTTGGGTAGAGTTGGAGTTATTTGAAAAGGTGTGCGGTGTTTGAAAATGCTTCACAAGGTGGATTTTATGAATGGTTCATAAGTGATTTTGTTAGTGAAGTGTTCCCTTTTGAAATGAATTTCGCTTTCTCTTTGAAAAAAAAAGAGAATTTGCTGTGGTTGTGTGTGCAGATGTTTGACTTTGGAGTCGATGTTCTGTTCCAAAAGGTTGAGTTTGATTTTGCGAGGTTTTGCAAGGTTAGTTTTAAATGGATGATTGGTTTTTACACGCCGTGGTGTTTTATTGTCAATTATGCTGCCGTCATAGTCTATATGAATTTCCGCAACCTTCGATGTTAATTGTGTTTCCATTATCTGATACCGAGGAAGAAGACATTTGGTGAATGACTATTCGGTACCGTTGTTACATTATGAATGAATTGTGAAAAAGGAAAACGAGACATTGTTTATGCATAATTAATCATAAAGGAGTCGATGAGCCAGGTCGGTGAGAAAGTCATATATGGATATATGACTAATCCGGAGTGCTCTTGAAAAGTGTGCATGCATGTCATGAATCGAGATGTCCATTTCTTTCTAGTATGAAAAGAAAGAATGAAGAAATTCTGGTATTTTGATTGTGGTGTAGGGGATTTATGCTTCCTTTGTGATTTGGCTTGGATGTTGCCGAATTCTTTCCAAAATGGTTGTTAACGCTTTGGGTTGAGTTGTCGTGTGTGGTCCACTTGGGTTAAAAAGAATTGTACTCCTCTTGCACTATAGATGGGAGTGAGGATATAAATGTTCTTGGTTTCTGGTTGAATATGCCAAATATGTGTACACTTGGGCTTGGTAACTAAGTGTTTTTGTGTGAGGGCAAGACCCTCTTAAGAAAGGAACCAATTGTGGTTTGGTAATGTTTTACAATCCTAGCTTGGGGCTAGGTGTCGAACCTTAGTGGTATAAGGGTGGTTTGTGATGTATGGGTTTAACCTTTATTAAGAGTAGCGATGGGTGGAAGTGAAGTTGACGGTAGTTCGGTGATAATTGTCCTGCCGTGAGCAATTGCCTTAACTAGTTGTTTTAGGGTTTGAGTCTTGCCTAGGAGAGGATGGAATGAAATGTTAGCTTGATCGTGTATCGGAAGGGCAAGTGTGCCTTAATGAGTTATCCCCCTCGATGGAAATTTCGAGAATGTAGAGAGGTCGTTAAAGGAATTGTGACTCACTTTGATTGTGTCATGTTGGG